>CM061749.1:208057012-208653572 GCA_030979885.1 Lolium multiflorum
GACACCTCTAGTGAACTGTGGACCCCGGTCCTATTCTTTCCATAGCATACAATCTACTTGTTTTACTGTTTTCTTTGCAAACATCTTCCACTCGATACGTTTAATCCTTTGTTACAGCAAGCCGGTGAGATTGACAACCTCACTGTTTCGTTGGGGCAAAGTACTTTGGTTGTGTTGTGCAGGTTCCTAGTTGGCGGAATCCCTGGTGTTGCGCCGCATCACATTTCGCGACCATCAACCTTCAACGTGCTTCTTGGCTCCTACTGGTTCGATTAAACCTTGGTTTCATACTGAGGAAAACTTGCCACTGTGCGCATCATACCTTCCTCTTGGGGTTCCCAACGGATGTGTACATCTACGCGCATCAAGCACTTTTTCTGGCGCCGTTGCCGGGGAGATCAAGACACGCTGCAAGGGGAGTCTCCACTTCTCAATCTCTTTACTTTGTTTTTGTCTTGCTTTATTTTATTTACTACTTTGTTTGCTGCACTAAATTAAAATACAAAAAAATTAGTTGCTAGTTTTACTTTATTTATTGTCTTGCTCTCTATATCAAAACACAAAAAAATTAGTTACTTGTCTTTACTTTGTTTGCCTAGTTTACTTTTTGCTTATTTCATCATGCTTAACCCTAAGTTTACTTTGGAAGAGATACCGGTAGGACGAGGGTGTATCATTGGAAGAGATAATATAGAAGAATTTTTCACCCATGTTAGTATGGATGAAGATTTTGAAGATATACCATTGCTAAAAACTGCTCCTACTTATGAAAGTGCTTTTGCCTGTTTGATACACATGTTAGAAACTAGATTTGTTAATCTCAATCCCATAATACAACATATGTTTCTTACACTTTCGGATATGGAGATGGGGGAAAAGAGAAATTTTGTTTTAAAAGTCCTTGTTAGAGAATTTGAGGATATAGTTAAAGAAGCTAGAAAAGTTTTTATTAAGCATAAGAGGCTTGGTTTCTTTCCTAATTTTAAACAAATACTTGAAAAGATGGATATGGATAGAATTAAGTATACTAATAATGTTAATGATGGAGGGGAAATCAAAGCACCAATACCATGTAAACTTCTAGCTATGAATGACGCACTAGAAAATAACTATGCTTGGCTTGTTCCGGAAAATTTGTTTGATGAGAATAGTAAGCCTAGGAGCAATGAGAGAGGGGTTACTTATATAGACCAGATACAATGCATTGTTGAGAAAACTCCCAACACCCCTGGTAATGATGTTGATGCTTCTTCATTCGATAATACTTGATTTGCACTTTCTGCGCCTAGCTGAAAGGCGTTAAAGAAAAGCGCTTATGGGAGACAACCCATGTTTTTACCTACAGCAATTTTTTGTTTTATTGAGTCTTGGAAGTTGTTTACTACTGTAGCAACCTCTCCTTATCATGTTTTTGTGCCAAGTAAAGTTTCTATGTCAAAGTTGATGTTATATTTGGGATCGCTGCGCAGAAACAGCATTGCTGTCTGTCACGAATCTGGGCATAATTCTCTGTAGAAAATTCGAAAAAATCTGCCAATTTACGAGCGTGATCCTCAGATATGTACGCAACTTTCATTAGTTTTGAGTTTTTCCATTTGAGCAAGTCTGGTGCCATTTATAAATTCGTCTTTACGGACTGTTCTGTTTTTGACAGATTCTGCCTTTTATTTCGCATTGCCTCTTTTGCTATGTTGGATTTATTTCTTTGATCCATTAATGTCCAGTAGCATTATGCAATGTCCAGAAGTGAAAATAATGATTGTGTCACCTCTGAATGAGTGAATTATTAAGGATGCACTAACCCTCTAATGAGTTTGCTTGAAGTTTGGTGTGAAGGAAGTTTTCAAGGGTCAAGAGAGGAGAATGATATACTAAGATCAAGAGGAGTGAAAGCTCTAAGCTTGGGGATGCCCCCTGGTTCATCCCTGCATATTTTAAGAAGACTCAAGCGTCTAAGCTTGGGGATGCCCAAGGCATCCTTCTTCATCGACAACATCATCAGGTTCCTCCCCTGAAACTATATTTTTATTCAGTCACATCTGGTGTTCTTTACTTGGAGCGTCGGTTTGTTTTCGTTTTTGTTTTTGTTTGAATAAGATGGATCCTAGCATTCACTTTGTGGGAGAGAGACACGCTCCGCTGTTGCATATGGACACATGTGTCCTTAGGCTTTACTCATAATGTTCAAGGCGAAGTTTCTTCTTCGTTAATTTGTTATATGGTTGGAATTGGAAAATGCTACATGTAGTAATTCTAAAAATGTCTTGGATAATGTGATACTTGGCAATTGTTGTGCTCATGTTTAAGCTCTTGCATCATATGCTTTGCACCCATTAATGAAGAAATACATAGAGCTTGCTAAAATTTGATTTGCATATTTGGTTTCTCTAAGGTCTAGATAATATCTAGTATTGAGTTTTGAACAACAAGGAAGACAGTGTAGAGTCTTATAATGTTTACAATATGTCTTTTATGTGAGTTTTGCTGCACTTGTTCATCCTTGAGTTTGCTTCAAATAACCTTGCTAGCCTAAACCTTGTATCGAGAGGGAATACTTCTCATGCATCCAAAATCCTTGAGCCAACTACTATGCCATTTGTGTCCACCATACCTACCTACTACATGGTATTTACCCGCCATTCCAAAGTAAATTGCTTGAGTGCTACCTTTAAAATTCCATCATTCACCTTTGCAATATATAGCTCATGGGACAAAATAGCCTTAAAAACTATCGTAGTATTGAATATGTACTTATGCACTTTATATTTTATTAAGTTGCTTGTTGTGCGATAACCATGTTTCTGGGGAACGCCATCAACTATTGTTGAATATCATGTGAGTTGCTATGCATGTCCGTCTTGTCTGAAGGTCTATCATTTTAGTGGTTGGAGCATGCAAAATTGTTAGAGAAGAACATTGGGCCGCTAACTAAAGCCATGAACCATGGTGGAAGTTTCAGTTTTGGACATATATCCTCAATCTCATATGAGAATAATAACTTTGCTACATGCTTATGCATTAAAGAGGAGTCCATTATCTGTTGTCCATGTTGTCCCGGTATGGATGTCTAAGTTGAGAATAATCAAAAGCGAGAAATCCAAAATGCGAGCATTCTCCTTGGACCTTTGTACAGGCGGCATGGAGGTACCCCTTTGTGACACTTGGTTGAAACATGGCATGCAAAGATCCGGTAGTCCAAGTTAAGTAGGACGAGGTGCGGGCACTATTAGTATACTATGCGTGAGGCTTGCAACTTGTAAGATATAATTTTCATAACTCATATGCTTTATTACTACCGTTGACAAAATTGTTTCATGTTTTCAAAATAAAAGCTCTAGCACAAATACAGCAATCGATGCTTTCCTCTCGAAGGACCATTCTTTTACTTTTATTGTTGAGTCAGTTTACCTATCTCCTTCCACCTTAAGAAGCAAACACTTGTGTGAACTGTGCATTGATTCCTACATACTTGCATATTGTACTTGTTATATTACTTTATGTTGACAATATCCATGAGATATACATGTTACAAGTTGAAAGCAACCGCTGAAACTTAATCTTCCTATGTGTTGCTTCAACACCTTTACTTTGATTTATTGCTTTACGAGTTAACTCTTATGCAAGACTTATTGATGCTTGTCTTGAAGTACTATTCATGAAAAGTCTTTGCTATATGATTCAGTTGTTTACTCATGTCATTACCTTTGCTTTGATCGCTGCATTCATTACATATGTTTACAAATAGTATGATCAAGATTATGATGGCATGTCACTTCAAAAATCTTTGTTATCGTTTACCTGCTCGGGACGAGCAGAACTAAGCTTGGGGATGCTGATACGTCTCCAACGTATCGATAATTTCTTATGTTCCATGCTACTTTATTGATGATACCTACATGTTTTATGCACATTATATGTCATATTTATGCATTTTCGGAACTAACCTATTAACAAGATGCCGAAGAGCCAGTTGCTGTTTCTGCTGTTTTTGGTTTCAGAAATCCTAGTAAAGAAATATTCTCGGAATTGGACGAAACTTTCGCCCAGGGTCCTATTTTTGCACGAAGCTTCCAAGACCGAAGACCTAACGAAGTGGGGCCACGAGGCGGCCAGGAGGGAGGCCGCGGCCCAGGCCCTGGCCGCGCCGACCCCCTGGGCCCCTCGTGTGGCCCCTCGCGTTGACCTTCCGCCTACTTAAAGCCCCGTCGCGAAACCCCCAGTACGAGAGCCACGATACGGAAAACCTTACAGACGCCGCCGCCGCGAATCCCATCTCGGGGATTTGGAGATCGCCCGGCACCCTGCCGGAGAGGGGATTCATCTCCCGGAGGACTCTTCATCGCCGTGATCGCCTCCGGAGTGATGAGTGAGTAGTTCACCCCTGGACCATGGGTCCATAGCAGTAGCTAGATGGTCGTCTTCTCCTTGTTGTGCTTCATTGTTAGATCTTGTGAGCTGCCTAACATGATCAAGATCATCTATATGTAATTCTATATGTTGTGTTTGTCGGGATCCGATGGATAGAGAGTACTATGATTATGGTGATTATCAATCTATTGTTCATGTGTTGTTTATGATCTTGCATGCTCTCCGTTATTAGTAGAGGCTCTGGCCAAGTTTTTACTCTTAACTCCAAGAGGGAGTAATTATGCTCGATAGTGGGTTCATGCCTTCATTGATACCTGGGACAGTGACAGAAAGTTCTAAGGTTGTGATGTGCTGTTGCCACTAGGGATAAAACATTGATGCTATGTCTAAGGATGTAGTTATTGATTACATTACGCACAATACTTAATGCAATTGTCTGTTGCTTTGCAACTTAATACTGGAGGGGGTTCGGACGATAACCTGAAGGTGGACTTTTTAGGCATAGATGCAGTTGGATGGCGGTCTATGTACTTTGTCGTAATGCCCAATTAAATCTCACTATATTTACCATGTCATGTATATGCATTATTATGCCTTTCTCTATTTGTCAATTGCCCGACTGTAATTTGTTCACCCAACATGCTTTTATCTTATGGGAGAGACACCTCTAGTGAACTGTGGACCCCGGTCCTATTCTTTCCATAGCATACAATCTACTTGTTTTACTGTTTTCTTTGCAAACATCTTCCACTCGATACGTTTAATCCTTTGTTACAGCAAGCCGGTGAGATTGACAACCTCACTGTTTCGTTGGGGCAAAGTACTTTGGTTGTGTTGTGCAGGTTCCTAGTTGGCGCCGGAATCCCTGGTGTTGCGCCGCATCACATTTCGCGACCATCAACCTTCAACGTGCTTCTTGGCTCCTACTGGTTCGATTAAACCTTGGTTTCATACTGAGGGAAAACTTGCCACTGTGCGCATCATACCTTCCTCTTGGGGTTCCCAACGGACGTGTACATCTACGCGCATCAGTTACAGTAATACAAATCCATAGCAATTGGATTTACTCGAAAATAATTTATAGATTTTGAATTATCGAAAAAACACTGACTTGCACATAATTTGAAAAGGCAAGTTTGTGCACGTATCAAAGTCGATCAAATCTGGTTCCATGGTGCTCTAAATGTTCTAAGGATTCCAGAGACTACAAATTTGTAAAATTTGGTCCACTGGATTAATTTACACAATTTTTATAGTGTTAAACGCTGAATTCTCTGTTTTGAATTATGGTGCACAACTTTCTACAGAACCTATACTATATTATTGCATGGTTTTATTCTACAGATTACAAGCTTTCCAACGATATAAAATTTTCTAAATTTGAACCTACGGTTGATTTTATATTGATTTTGCAAGTTGGACATCAAAACAGGGATTTAAATTCAAATTTAAACAGAGATTGACTGGGCGCTGACTGGGCGCGCTGACCGTGCAGGCCACGTGGCGCGATGCTACTGGCCCGTACCGATTCGGTTAAAGGATCTGTTTTGATCCACTAGATCTACATCTAACGGTTCCAAAACGAAAGGAAAAAAAAAGAAAGGGGATAAGAAGGGGGAGATGCTCACTGCCGGCCGGAGGCGGAGAAGACGGCGGCGGGGCGGCTCGGACGGTGGCGTGGCCGGTGTTGCGGGCGTGCTCCCTCGGCGGAGAAGGTGCGGACGGGATGCGCCCAGCCGAGGCGAGGCGGCCGGTGGCGTCGGCGCGGGCAGAGGTTGCCCCGGGTGGCCGGGGGAAGCGGCCGGAGGTGGCGGCATGCAAGCTCGCTCCGGCGAGCAATTTGTGGAGCCTGGCGGCGTGATTCCTGTGGGGATTAGGGGAAAATGGAAGAGGAGGTCGGGGGTTTTATAGGGGGCTCAAGGGGGCAGGAGGTGGGGCGGGGATCGCGGGGGAGTAAACTCCGGCGGTGGCCGTTTTCGGTAACGGGCGTTTTAGAGGCGTTGATGACGGAGGTTGAAGATGACCGTGGTGGGGCCCACCTGTCGGCGCGTGGGGGAGAGAGCAGGGGGCGGCTGGGCTGGCGCGACGCTGGGCTGACTCGGCCCGTTTCGGCCGGGTCGGCTCAGTTTATCTTCTTTTTTTAAAAAAAACTTTTTTAAGCTATAACTTTTTAACCATAGCTCCAAATGAGCTCAAACCAGTTTCTAAAATTTTGTAAAATTCAATATATTGATGCAAGACAAGAAAAAGTGTATTTGGGACTTGTTTTAAAATAAAATAAAATAAGATTAGTAATTGGGTAATATGGCATATGGGAAAAGAATTGGGGTTTGGGCATTTTTTTGGGTTTGTCATTTCATGTGATGTTTTTAAATGCAAGAATGATATGAATGCATGCATTTTTAGGTTTTTAAAATGGTGGGATGTTACAGACTAACCCCCTTAAGATGAAGCACGCCCTCGGGCTTCGGAAAGGCTAGCAAATAGGTGAGGGTGATCTTCTCGAAGATTGTCTTCACGCTCCCAAGTAGCTTCTTCTTCAGTATGGTGACTCCACTGCACCTTGCAGAACTTGATAGTCTTGGTACGAGTATTCCTTTCGGCTCTCTCCAAGATCTTGATAGGTTTCTCCTCATAAGTCAGGTCACTCTCCAATTGAACTTCCTCGAGGGGTATAGTGTCCTTCAACGGGGTTTCTGACATCTCAGGGTGACATTTCTTCAGCTGACTGACATGAAACACATTGTGCACTGCTGAAAGAATCTCCGGTAGTTCAATCTCATAGGCCACTTCTCCTTTACGGGACAAGATCTTGAAGGGTCCAATAAATCTGGGAGCTAACTTTCCCTTGATTCCGAATCTCTTGACACCTCGAAGTGGTGACACTCTGAGGTAAACTCTATCTCCAATCTCATAGGCAACATCCCTGCGCTTATTATCAGCATAGCTCTTCTGTCGGGACTGTGCTATCTTCAATCTATCCTTGATCAGTCTAACCTTTTCTTCTGCCTCTTGAATAATATCAGGTCCAAAGAAACTTCTTTCTCCTACCCCACTCCATAGTAGTGGCGTGGTACACTTTCTTCCATACAGAGCTTCAAATGGGGAAATTTCAATACTAGCTTGGTAACTGTTGTTGTAAGAAAATTCCGCATAGGGTAGACTATCATCCCAACTCGATCCATAGTCTATAACACAAGCTCTCAACATATCTTCTAAGATCTGATTCACTCTTTCCGTCTGACCATCTGTCTGAGGGTGAAAAGCTGTGCTGAACTCCAGTCTGGTTCCTAAGGACTCGTGTAGTTGCTTCCAGAAATGCGAAGTAAATTGAGTACCTCTATCAGAAATAATACTCTTAGGAACACCATGGAGGCATATAATTCTCTTCATATAGATATTTGCTAACTTAGCACTGGTGTAAGTGGTCTTCACGGGTATAAAGTGAGCTACCTTGGTCAGACGATCCACTATAACCCAAATAGAATCATACCCTGATTTTGTTCGAGGTAATCCAGTAATAAAATCCATACCAATTTGATCCCATTTCCAGTCTAGAATCTTCAACGGTTGTAACAATCCTGCTGGTTTCTGGTGCTCAGCCTTTACTCTGCTGCACACATCACATTTGGCTATATATTCTGCGATGTCTCGCTTCATGTTGTTCCACCAGAATCTCTCCTTCAAATCCATGTACATCTTGGTATTGCCGGGATGAATGGAATATGGAGTCTCATGAGTTTCCTGGAATATCAGCTTCCTAAGTTCAGGGTCATTGGCAACGCAAATTCGTTTTCCGAACCAAACAGTACCTTGGTCATCTTCACTAAAACCTTTGGCCTTATCTTCCTTTAGGTTTTCCTTTATCTTCTCTATATCTTCGTCTCCCTTCTGGGTTTCTTTTATTTTATCCATCAGTGTAGGTTGCACTATCAGTGACGCTACATAACCTTCTGGTACAACTTCCAAACTGAGGTCTTTCAAACCCTTGCACAAATCTTCAGGCAAAACTTCTGTCGACAGACAATTTACATAAGACTTACGACTTAAGGCATCCGCCACTACGTTTGCTTTACCAGGATGGTATTGCAAACTCAGATCGTAGTCTTTGATAAGTTCCAACCATCTCCTTTGTCTCATGTTCAAATCCTTCTGGGTGAAGATGTACTTCAAACTCTTGTGGTCGGTGAATACTTCACATCGTTTCCCCATCAAATAGTGCCTCCAGGTCTTCAGTGCATGGACCACCGAGGCCAACTCTATATCGTGTGTGGGGTAATTGATTTCGTGTTTCTTGAGTTGCCTAGAAGCATAAGCTGCTACCTTGCCTTCCTGCATCAACACGCTTCCAAGTCCTTGACGAGAAGCATCACAGTAGACTTGAAATTCCTTTTCTAGATCCGGTAAACACAGAATTGGTGCAGACACAAGCCTCTTCTTTAATTCCTGAAAACTAGCTTCACATGCTTTCGTCCAAGCAAACATCTTCTCTTTCTTCAGCAACTCAGTCATTGGTTTCGCAATCTTGGAGAAATTCTCAATGAATCTCCTATAGTAGCCTGCCAATCCCAGGAAACTACGAATTTCTCCGACATTCTTGGGTGGTTCCCATTCTGTCACCGCAGCTACTTTGGCTGGATCGACAGCTATCCCTTCCTTGGATATGATGTGTCCAAGAAATCCCACTTCACTGAGCCAGAACTCACATTTACTAAACTTGGCATATAGCTGGTGTTCTCGGAGTTTCTCCAGGATCAGACGAAGATGTTTCTCATGTTCTTCCTTGCTCTTGGAATAGATAAGTATGTCATCAATGAAGACTACGACAAACTTGTCAAGGAATTCCATGAACACTTTGTTCATCATATTCATGAAGTATGAGGGAGCATTGGTTAAGCCGAAAGGCATCACCGTATACTCATATGAACCATATCTAGTGACAAAGGCTGTCTTGGGGATATCATGCTCTCTAATCTTGAGTTGAAAATATCCAGACCGAAGGTCGATCTTGGAAAACACACTAGCTCCAACCAACTGATCGAACAGATCATTGATTCTAGGTAATGGGTACTTGTTCTTGATGGTTACTTCATTTAGCGAACGATAATCCATAACCAATTGTTGGCTCTTGTCCTTCTTCTCAACAAACAGCACTGGCGCTCCCCACGGGGACGAACTCTCCCTAATGAAACCTTTTCCTAGCTGTTCCTTCAACTGCTTCTTAAGCTCCTTCAACTCATCTGTAGACATGGGGTAAGGTCTCTTTGCTATAGGGCCTGTGCCCGGAAGCAGTTCTATAAGGAATTCCACATCTCTGTCGGGGGCATTCCTGGTAGCTCCTCAGGAAAAACATCAGGGTATTCCTTGACTATGTGTACCTGATCTAGGCTAACCCCCTTAAGATTGTTTTGCCTTATATCACCAAAGTCCAATCTGGACTTGAACCTAATTCTTTTTCCTTCAGGGGTGGTCAGAGTGATTGACCTACTAACACAGTCTATGACTCCTCTATAGGTTGTCATCCAGTCCATTCCCAAAATAACATCCAAACCTTGTGATTCTAGGATTACTAAGTGGGTGAGGAACTCATAGGGGCCAATTTCCAAAACCATATCTCGGCATCCCGAATTTACTATCATTTCTCCACCAGGTGAACTTACTTTGATTATCTTTCCTATAGATTCCGTGGTTATTCCATTTTTATTCACAAAAGCTCTTGATATGAATGAATGCGATGCACCAGTATCGAATAAGACTAATGCTGTAAATGAGTTGAGTGGAAACATACCCATCACAGCGTCAGGTTCATTCATCACTTCCTCCACATTGAGGTGGCTCGCCTGTCCCTTCGGAACGTATTGGGTTTGGTGGCTTCAACAGGCTTATTCTCCGGGCATTCATTGGCAAAGTGTCCGGTCTTCTTACACTTGAAGCAGGTGACAGTGGACAAGTCCCTCAAATTGTGACGGTGCTGGCCATTATTCCCATTATTATTACCATGTGAATGGTTTCCCCTGAACCCTCCATTGAACTTATGTCCATTGTGGTTATTACCATTCCTCTTGCTGAAATGACCGTTATGCTTGTGTGAGCTGTGACTTCCACTTCCATCAGAAGAATGGTGCTTCTTGTGGAACGGTTCGGTGTGATTCTTGCTATTGCTGAACTTCCTCTTACGATTTTCCTCCTTCTTGATGTTATTGTCCAGAGTGATAGCCTGATCAAGTAGGGACTGGTAATTGGGCGCATAAGCCACTGACAATGGGATCTTCAGTTCACCCTTAAGTCCATTGAGGAATTTCTCCTTCCTCTTAGCATCAGTGTCAATGTCCTCTGGGGCATACCTTGCCAAGGCACAAAAGTCATCCATGTATTCCTTCAGAGTCCTTCCACCCTGTCTCAGACTGCGGAATTCATCCCTCTTGAGATTCATAATGCCCGAGGAGATATGGGCAGTACGAAAGCCTTCCCTGAATGTATCTCAGTCTAAGTTCTCAATAGGGTGGGTGATTTGATAGGTCTCCCACCATCTAGCAGCAGGTCCTTCTAGCAGATGCGCCGTGAACCTTATCTTCTCAGCTTCTGTGCACTCGCAGGTGACCAGGTCCTTGCTGACAGAGCGAAGCCAATCATCTGCTACTATGGCCTCAGTGGCACTTGAGAACTTTGCTGGCCTGAGTCTCAAGAATCTGGCGAGTCTGTCCACTGGGGGTGGGGGTGGTGGTGGTGGAGGTGGAGGTGGAGGTGGTGGTGGTGGATTGTTATTGTTGTTCTGGGTAGTTTGAATGAACTGAGTCATCATCTGCATGAGCTGGGCTTGGGCTGTCATCATCTGTTGTAATGCCTCCTGAGTTGGATCACATCTCGGCGGCATCTGCGGTAGTTTTAGCATAGATGAGAACAAGATAGATAGATCTAGGAAGTAAAATTTCCTACCCATGCACAAACAATTCACACAACCAAACAAAAACATTTAAAACCCAGAATCTCAACTTTATTTAAACTTAACGAGGTTTGCAAAAACGAGTAGGGTAGTTGGTACTGCCATACCTCAGGTAGCAGGGCAATACAAAAGAGCGTAATAGATTACATAGGATTTAGGGGGTCATCTAACGCCTCTTTACTACACCTTAACAAACTAAAGAATATGGCTACTTGATCGTCTTCCTCTTCTTCCTTGATGGTTTTCATGAGTTAGGTCATCTAAGGTAAGAGGAAAAACATTTTTCAAAATGGAATAGACAAGAGTACTAGAAGTTCACAAAGCACTTTTTTTTTTGAAATAGGATTTGACCAAAATTTCATCCTAGGGTCTTCCTATTTCTAATCCAAACCTAGGGTCTCGATCCTACAGGCAACACTATGCTCTGATACCATTTTGTAACACCCTACCATTTAACAAAGGCAAGATACCTGTGTATAGTTCTATTCCCGGGATCACTGATAGCACACACATTACAAAATATAGCAAACATCGCAATAGTATCAAATTATTACAACGTAGATCCTCAGGAGGTAAACAAAGTCTTACAATCTGCATAGTCACTTGGACTAGCTCACAAATAGAGTTCAAGCAAACACAACGGAAATATAAACTTCAATGAGCCTGCATTTTCTTCATGCGCCACAGGCAGACATGTTGGAATGTAGACTCGAGATCCTAATAGTACTCATCTTCCGAAGAACCTGCACGTTTGAATATGCAGCCCCACGAATGGAGGTCAGTACAATGATGTACTGGCAAATGACACTTATTTGGTGGCAGTTTTAGGCATGACTATCTACATGATATTTGGCTAGTGGAGTTTAGGCAAATTTGCATAAAGCCAATTTTATCCTACATTTTTTTAAAACAAAACTTTTGTAAACTTGTAATGTTGTCATAAACAGTACCATGGTTACATCTCCCAGGTACTATCCGATAGTTGCTAATCAAATTTTAACTTATTCAGAAAAGGGTGATGAGATTCTTCCGTACATTCCTTGCCTAGGAGCTCAAATTGTCCATAACCAGGGACACGGCTAAGATCTTAGGTTTAACTCTCGAGAGGTTGCGCTCTTTACCCACAATTCACAACCAAGCCTTTTTGCCAAAATTCTTCATCTTCATTAAGGCCAGGACGAGGTCACTACGAAGCTTTTCCTTAGTAGCCCCCTACCTACCGGATCCGCCCGTACCCAGATTCCCCCCACTGGCGGTACCCTAGGCGAGGTTTCCCACTACGTACTTAGCCAAGACAGAGCCCATATTGTATTGTGGTTGCACTGGAAGCTATCTAAAACATGGATGACATGATAATCTCTTTAATCCTGAGTGGCCATCCACAAGTGCACCCTCAGGCGATGACAACCACAATGTGGCCCTGAGTAGCCACTCAACATGTGAGCACCCTCAGGCGATGACAACCACAATATGGCCCTGAGTAGCCACTCAACATTTGCGCCCTCAGGCGATGACAACCACAATGTGGCCCTGAGTAGCCGTCCACCAAGCAATTACCAATCCACCCAGGTGTTTCATTAAAGTTGTTAATTTTAATTCCCAATGATCACAATCTAGAATAATCAAAACAGCAATGGCATTTTTGTTATTGCTAGGCATACTAAGAATACTAGCAATGGTTCAAGGGTGGCTACACACTACTAGGATTTGATAGGCATAGCATAATTTTCGAAAACAAAATCCTACCATGCATACTAGTTTGAAAAACACTAATGCATAAAAAAATAGGTAGGAACTGAGCGTCACTTGCCTTGATCAAAGCAACCCGTACACTCACAGCAACCGCAAGTGTATCCTTGATCCTCTTCACAATCTAAACAACCAACAAACACACAAACAAACAAACAAACAAACAAAGAAGATAAACTTAGCATTCTAGATGAACAACCATAGACATGTATGCATGCATGATATGCACGATTTAATTTCACTCAATTAGTTGGAGTGAAAATGTTGCAATAGTGGTTCTCTGATGTTTTGAATGTTGGTATAGTTTCTCTGGAAATAAAGGTTTTATTGGGTTTTTCTTAATTATCAAAACTAGTGATTTGCATAGCACATAGACCACTAACAATTAGCTACAGAAAGTTTTATGTTTGGTAAAATCATATCTTATCATCTATGGATAGGTTACAGTAATACAAATCCATAGCAATTGGATTTACTCGAAAATAATTTATAGATTTTGAATTATCGACAAAACACTGATTTGCACATAATTTGAAAAGGCAAGTTTGTGCACGTATCAAAGTCGATCAAATCTGGTTCCATGGTGTTCTAAATGTTCTAAGGATTCCAGAGACTACAAATTTCTAAAATTTGGTCCACTGGATTAATTTACACAATTTTTATAGTGTTAAACGCTGAATTCTCTGTTTTGAATTATGGTGCACAACTTTCTACAGAACCTATACTATATTACTGCATGGTTTTATTCTACAGATTACAAGCTTTCCAACGATATACAATTTTCTAAATTTGAACCTACGGTTGATTTTATATTGATTTTGCAAGTTGGACATCAAAACAGGGATTTAAATTCAAATTTAAACAGAGATTGACTGGGCGCTGACTGGGCGCGCTGACCGTGCAGGCCACGTGGCGTGATGCTACTGGCCCGTACCGATTCG
This sequence comes from Lolium multiflorum, assembly GCA_030979885.1. Classification (NCBI taxonomy): domain Eukaryota; kingdom Viridiplantae; phylum Streptophyta; class Magnoliopsida; order Poales; family Poaceae; genus Lolium; species Lolium multiflorum. The sequence goes on from CM061749.1 coordinate 208,071,014, forward strand.
GGTAAAGGATCTGTTTTGATCCACTAGATCTAGATCTAGCGGTTCCAAAACGAAAGGAAAAAAAGAAAGGGGATAAGAAGGGGGAGATGCTCACTGCCGGCCGGAGGCGGAGAAGACGGCGGCGGGGCGGCTCGGGCGGTGGCGTGGCCGGCGTTGCGGGCGTGCTCCCTCGGCGGAGAAGGTGCGGACGCGATGCGCCCAGCCGAGGCGAGGCGGCCGGTGGCGTCGGCGCGGGCAGAGGTTGCCCCGGGTGGCCGGGGGAAGCGGCCGGAGGTGGCGGCGTGCAAGCTCGCTCCGGCGAGCAATTTGTGGAGCCTGGCGGCGTGATTCCTATGGGGATTAGGGGAAAATGGAAGAGGAGGTCGGGGGTTTTATAGGGGGCTCAAGGGGGCAGGAGGTGGGGCGGGGATCGCGGGGGAGTAAACTCCGGCGGTGGCCGTTTTCGGTAACGGGCGTTTTAGAGGCGTTAATGACGGAGGTTGAAGACGACCGTGGTGGGGCCCACCTGTCGGCGCGTGGGGGAGAGAGAGAGCAGGGGGCGGCTGGGCTGGCGCGACGCTGGGCTGACTCGGCCCGTTTCGGCCGGGTCGGCTCAGTTTATCTTTTTTTTAAAAAAAAACTTGTTTAAGCTATAACTTTTTAACCATAGCTCCAAATGAGCTCAAACCAGTTTCTAAAATTTTGTAAAATTCAATATATTGTTGCAAGACAAGAAAAAGTGTATTTGGGACTTGTTTTAAAATAAAATAAAATAAGATTAGTAATTGGGTAATATGGCATATGGGAAAAGAATTGGGGTCTGGGCATTTTTTTGGGTTTGTCATTTCATGTGATGTTTTTAAATGCAAGAATGATATGAATGCATGCATTTTTAGGTTTTTAAAATGGTGGGATGTTACAGACGGAATGACAGAAAACTTTTCCAGTACTTTTAGTTGCATTAGAGGGGTTTATGTCGGGACCAATGATCTTATTGCTATGGTGGACATTTATGTCTTAATGACTCCTATACTTACACATGAGAATGGCTCTAGGACCCATCATAAGGGGTGCATTTGCCCATATCTATGGATGCACATAATTTAGGCTCCACCCCTAAGGGAATGAAACTTGACAAAATATTTACCATGTTGTGTAGAACTCTAATTCTAGTAAATCCATGCCGCCATCGGGAACACTTGTCTCATATAAGCACACGCACACACTTGAGCTTGTACTCTTTCTTCATAGAGGCTTAGGCTTTCTCTCATTGAGAGCATTTACATATTGCTATTTACTTTCTGCAGTGTATTTTATTTCAAACTATACACCCAAAATACCAACACTACTGCATTTTTATTATTGTTTACTTGTCAAATCCGCTAACCAATACCTTCATCTCCTCGTGGGTTCGATAACCTTTCTTATTTAAAAGTACTACAATTGATCTCCTGCACTTGGGAGCCATCAAGACACTTTTCCGACGATGTTGGCGGGGAGCGTAGTGCTATTGGTAAGTGGTTTGGTAAGGAAGCTTTTAATGTTTTTGTTATTTACTATTTGTCTCATCATGGGTATTTCAAGTCGTGAGGAGATGTGCTTAACTTTATATGAATATGTTCGATCTGTTCAAGATAATATTGAGAAACCCCCTGAACCAAAAGTGGCATATCAAATTCCTATTGGTATTACCAAAAGAGCTATGAAACTAACTTTTACAGGGATAAAAGTCAAACTACTATGGGACATTTGCATACTATTGAAGATACAATTGAAGCCCGGTGACCGGGTGTATATGTGAGCACGCGTTGCCTGCTCGACACGTGTCTAACGCCATCCGTTAATCCGTTAACATGGGGGAAGGCACATGTGGCCGGGCGTCTGTAAAATAGACCACCCTTCTGTCATCTTCTACCTTCTACCTGTACTTTCCTCCCCCATCTCAAATAGTACTAGAACCATCTTTATCCAAGCCCCCCCACTGGACCTCGCTGCTACGCCCGCGCCCGTCCGGGCGACTTGGCCGCTAGAGCTGCCACGCTGAAGCCCGTCCTCCATGCTCAGTTCTCCACCCGCGCCCCACGGAGAGCTCCCACACGCGCCGCCAGCTCCCAAGCGCTGCACGTCTCGGCCTCGTCGCGCGTTGCGCCTGCTCCCGCTGCTTCGCCGTAGGCCCCGCCGTCGCCACCGCAGCAGGGCGTCCGTGCTCCTCCCCGTCCCCAACGTGGCCTACGTCGCCGCTGTCCCCCAGGCCGGCACCGGCAAAACGAGAGCGTGCCGGCGGAGGGAGTCTGTGGTGTTGCCGGCTGGAAGGACGGTCCGAAGAACAGTGCCGGGATCCAGCCGTTGACTCGATTCAATGCAGGTTTGGGGATCGCGTGCGCGCATAGGGCAATGCCCGCGTTGATTCCTTTTCCGTTGACTCCGTTCCAGGCCGAAACATCTTTTAGAGGAATTGATTCCAGAGGAAGAACATCTTTTAATGATTGAAACAACAGCAGAAACGCGAAGCAGACATCAGTCTGAATGCAGTGGAAAAAATGCTGGAAAGACGAAATCGAAATAAAGAACGAAAAGAGAACATCCAATCGCAGACCACGGTGAGCACCATCCTGGCCGCCAAGGACATGCGCGAATGCCAGGCGGCGGCCGACGGCAGCGCGACGCAGCCGTGCACAACCTGCTCCTGAGCGGAATCTCCTCTTCCGACTATACCGTTGCGTCGAGCAGCAGGTCGCACGCGAGGCCAAGGACATGCGCGAATGCCAGGCGGCGGCCGACGGCAGCGCGACGTGGCCGTGCACAACCTGCTCCTGCCTGCCGCCGTTGGGATCCTCGTTGCGACACAGGAGGGCAGGGCTGTGTCTTCCGCCCGTGGGGAACCAGGGGGCACGCGGTATGAAGCATTCTTGGTGTCTCCCGTCGATGGGGAGCACTGAGGTCACCACGTCCGTCCTCGTCTCGCCCGCGACGGAGCACTGGAGCTGGATGACGAGCCCCGCCGCCGCCGCCGGACCCAATCAGCGCCACCCCTCCTCTGCCAGATTTCTCTCTCTCTCTCTCTCCAATTCAACGATTTCTCTCCCTCTCTCCAATTTCACTCGCGCCAGACCTGCTTGATACCATCGATGTGCTGGTTTGATTCGTCGCAGCAGCACGATTCCGCTCGTCACGGTCCTAGAGAGAGAGGCATTGATAATCCTCTTTATTTGCCAGGTCTTCGTTATGGTCACGGATGCCAGAGAGAGGCATGGATCCGGGTAAGGCACGTGGGTGGGGCAGCGTTTTCCGCGAGAGAAAGGTACTCATGCCGTATGGTCGCCGTGAGCCAAAAAAACGAATCTCAACGTTGATCCAACGGCAGCTAGAGCATGCTCACGTATACACGCGGTTACCAAATCTTGTGTTGTAATCATTATGCCTCTGGTCCATAACATATTTGACACTTGTGAGTAGTTCCAAATGTTCCTGAGGGCATAGGATGATCTGGCTATGATTTTATATGATGTGCAATGAGTATTTGGTCAAGTTTTATCTTTTATGTTGTTCTATGATGGTTTTATGCGAACATCGATTGCGTATTACTTCACCTATATGGGCTCATAGGGTTACACTTAAATGTAATGAATGAGTGTTGGAAGGGACGGAATGACAGAAACCGTTTTCCAAGACTTTGAGTTGCATTAGAGGGATTTATGTCGGGACCAATGATCTTATTGCTATGGTGGAACACTTATGTCTTAATGATTCCTATACTTGCACATGAGAATGTATCTAGGACCCATCATAAAGGGTGCATTTGCTGATATCTATGGCTGCACCTAATTTAGGCTCCGCCCCTAAGGGAATGAAACTTGACAAAATATTTACCATATTGTTTAGAACTCTAATGCTAGTAAATCCATGCCGCCCTCGGGAGCACTTGTGTCATATAATCACACACACACTTGAGCTTGTCCTCTTGTTGCATAGACACTTGAGCTTGTCCTCTTGTTGCATAGATGATTGGGTTTTCTCTCATTAAGAGCATTTACATATTGCTATTTCAAACTATACACCCAAAATACCAAAACTGCTGCATTTTATTATTGTTTACGTGTCAAATCCGCTAACCAATACCTTCAGCTCCTCTTGGGTTCGACAACCTTTCTTATTGAAAAGTACTATAATTGATCTCTTGCACTTGGGATCCACCACACGGCGGTGGTTCTGGAACCCTCCATGATCTGAGCGAGGAGTGTCGCGATAGTAGTCATGGTGCCCATAATCAGAGCGCCCATTATCATGGTGACGTGCAGCTGCTTTGGCCGAAGACTCGGACGAGGAAATGTTCTGACCAGTCTCACTCAGCATACTCTTGCGGTACTCGAAGGCTTGGAGCTGGGAACACATATCATTGAGTGTAGTAGACGGGACAATGCTGATGGAGGCAACAAGGGGAGTATACTCGCCATCAAGACCGCCAAACATATAGCCTTTCAGTTCATCATGATCAACCTTCTTCCTTGCGCCAGCGAGCTCGAAAAGAAATTATTTCATCTTGGCAATGAACTGAGCAGTTGTGATATCAAGTTTCCATGTATTAGAAAGAGCACCATGCAACATATTTACCTTAACGCGAGACTGTGCGAGGAGAAAGTCCTCCACCATAGCCCATACCTCAGCCCAATGACCTGCTCCATGATATCCTGGTTGAGCGACTTCGTCAAGTACCTCATCATGGTCTGATTTATCGTGATTCAGGTTTCATAGTCTGGGTTCGGAATTGTGATTGTCTTCTTGTTTTCATCCTCATCCTCCAGATTTTTTGGTAGGGTGGGGCGAGGTCAGAACCATCGAGTATTCCCATAACCTACGAGCCGTGGACTGCCGGAAGAACTTAAGTCTTCCAAAACAGGTGGTTGTCACGGGATAGCTTCTTCATTGGGGGCGACGTAAGGGCTCACATAAGGGCGTGGTGGTCAAGAAGAGGCCATTGGTTGTCGGGTTTTGGGAGGGGACCGAGGGATCAGGTTTTTGGTTTGGGTTTTGTATCCCGGAGGTCATGGGTTCGAATCAACCTCCTCGCATAATAAAATGCAAAACAAATGCTGCCTAGAAATACCCTTCCCCATACCCCACAATGTGTGGGAGCTTTAGCATTCGGTACGTCCTTTTTGGTTTTTGTATGGCCGTGGTAGATCGTATTAGGATCACGGCGGCCAGGGTTTTGGTGTTTGGTGTTGACCGTGGATCACAACCAGGGTTGTGTTCTTCAGCGGCGGTGGTAGATCACGGTGGTGGCCGGAATATGTTTTTAGGGTTTTGTTTTGGACCTTGGCAGGGCAATCGCCGGCGAGGGTTCTAGGGGCGAATGAGGCTGGATGTCATAAAGGAAGATTGCTTCTTCTCCCTAGGCTCTTTAAGTGTTATACAGGTGTGGAAAAGCACCACAACGTGGCTAGTACAAGTGGATATAATATCGGGTAAAGTATTGCTTTTTTCGAAATGGGAGCATCGCCCCAGCCTCTGCATCAAGTGATGCACACGGCTTTTACTTTATTAAAAAGTGCAAGTATAATGTAGCCAAAGTTTACAATCATGGATCAGCTAAGGTCGATACATGAATCAACCATAGAAACATCAGGCGCATATAGAAGCTATCCATTTTATATTCTACTAATATGACGCCATCCAGTAGCCTGGAAAAAGAAGTCCTGAGCAACCGTCAGTAGCCGGTTGCATCTAGTAACCATATCCTCCCGCTGATCCTCCGGGAGTAAGAGAGCCCATAGTTGAATCCAGTGCGCAGCTCGACGAATAACCTGCAAAAAATTGGTAGACTTCTGCTTGTTAAAGACCATATCATTTCGACATGTCCAAATGGACCAGCACAAAGCTGAGATACCAATTCTTATCCTAGCCTTATCATGCTTGTTCAATCCATTTAACCATTTGCCAAACATGTTAGTAATATTTGAAGGGGCTGGAATATTATATGCAAAATAAATCATACGCCATACAATCTTTGCAAAAGGACAAGCAAGAAACAAATGCTCAACGGTTTCATTGGAATCACAGAAACAACATTTTTGACAACCATTCCAATTCCGTTTTGCCAAATTATCTTTAGTTAACAAGACTTTATTATGCAAGAACCACATAAAATTTTTAATTTTCAAAGGAACTTTAATCTTCCAAAGATATTTACGAAGAAATCTAGTATGTCCATTCATCAAATCAAGATACATAGATTTAACCGTAAAAAGACCAGAATCTGTTAGTCTCCATATGAATCTATCTCGTTCCTGTGATAAATTAACTGTAATTAGGCGTTAGCATAGATGTAACCATTCATTCCATTTGTGATCATTCAAACCCCTCCTAAAACATATATTAAGAGGAATCTGAGCAAAGACGGTCGAAACCAACACATTCTTATGTTGAACAATATGGTACAGAGATGGGTACTGTTGTGCCAGGGGCATACTGCCAAGCCAAATATCCTCCCAAAACCGCACGGTTGAACCGTTTCCCACTTCGAAAGAACCTCTAGCAAAAAAATCATGTTTTACCCGCATAAGACCTTTCCAAAAGTGGGAATCCGTAGGTTTAACTTCGACCTCAGCTAGCGTCTTATTCTTAAGGTACTTATTGTGTAGTAATTGTTGCCACACACCATCCTCCGTAAGTAGTTAAACAACCATTTGCTGAGTAAACACTTATTTTTTAGCTCAAGAACCTCAATACCCAACCCTCCCTGATCTTTTGGACTTATTCCACTTTGATAAACGGTACTTCTTTTTATTCTCCTCCGATTGCCAAAAGAAATTAGAGCGAAAATAATCAAGTCTCTTCCTAACCCCTTTTGGAATTTCCAGAAAAGAAAGCATAAACATCGGCAAACTTGTGAGAACTGAATTAATAAGGACAAGCCTATCACCATATGAGAGTAATTTACTTCGCCAACATCCAAGTTTAGAAATAAATCTACTCTCAATGAGATTCCATTCCGCATTTCGAAGGGTCCTATAATGGATAGGTATCCCAAGGTACCTAATCGGCAACACACCCGACTCGCAACCCATGATATGCATATATTGTTGCTCAGAAAAGTTCACTCTTATGAAAGTTTATCTTTAGCCCCAATAATTGCTCAAAAATACAGAGAATCAATTTCATATTAACCGCCTTTGCCATATCATGTTCCATAAACAATACAGTGTCATCGGCGTACTGTAAGATTGATATGCCTCCATCCACCAAATGAGGGAGGAGACAGCCAACTTCCCCTTCTTCTTTAGCACGGTTAATAATGATAGCCAACATATCTGCTATAATATGAAACAAGATTGGGGATAAAGGGTCACCTTGCCTTAATCCTTTTTTAGTTTGGAAATTGTGGCCAATGTCATCATTAACCCGAATTCCCACACTACCCCCTTGCACAAATTGCTTAATATGATCACACCATAAATGGTTGAAACCTTTCATACGCAACACCTGCTGCAAGAAAGGCCACTTGACCTTATCGTATGCCTTTTCAAAATCAATTTTGAACAGCACACCGTCAAGCTTCCTCCTATGCATCTCATGAATAGTCTCATGAAGTATGACTACACCCTCGAGAATATGTCGTCCTGGCATAAAAGCCGTTTGAGTGGGTCTAACCACCTTCTGGGCCACGCCAGAGATGCGATTAGTTGCCACTTTAGTAAAAATCTTGAAACTAACGTTCAGTAGATAGATAGGTCTATATTGTTGGATTTGGACCGCATTTTCCTTTTTAGGGAGTAGAGTAATAACTCCAAAATTCAATTTATATAACGGGAGTGTCCCACTCTGAAAACATGCGAACAATGCCATCACATCAATTTAAAGTATTGCTCTATACTGGTATTATACAAGGGTATTACATTGTCTAACTATTACATTGTCTAACAAGAAGAAAAAAAACTACGAGGGAAAAGTGTTGAGATACATATCTTGTATATCTGGATGTGTATCCTCTGTAGTTATTGTATAGCGATACATATCTTTGTATTTACTATTGGGCCCGCCTCCTTTCTTGTATAGTCGAGGACGTGGCCTATATATGTACCGCCATATGCATCCGATCAATACATCGAGCATTGCATCTCAGTTCTACATGGTATCAGAGCCAAGAGGTCTTGAGTTCAAGACCCGGCTGGCGCAATATAAAATAAAAATATTGCAGCCCACTTTCGGTCCACGTTTAGGCTTGAGGGAGTAAATGTATTGCCTAATCTCTTCCATCAGATCGGTCTTTTGGTTGCATTGGTTAGAGCATGCAGTTCTACATGGTATCAGACACCTCCTAGATCCTAAACCCTACCCGCGCGCCGCCTCTCTTCCCCGTGCGCCGCCCCCCCTTCCCCACCCCTAAACTCTAGCCGCGCCGCCTCTCCTCCCTCTCCAGCCGCGCGCCGCCTCCCCTTCCCCACCATGTCCACCCCTAGCTCCAACCCCTTCGCCGACTCCTCCATCCCCGACCCCAGCCAGCTCCGCGCCGTCGCCATCAACGACCATGTCCCCGTCAAGCTGTCCACCACCGCCGCCAACTACCTCGCCTGGAAGACGTACTTCTACGTCCTCTTCCGCGAGTACAACCTGCGCGATCACATCGACGGCACCGCCGACCTCCTCGCCCGCGACTCCGACTGGCTGGCCATCGACGCCACCATCATCCGCTGGCTCTTCCTCACCGTCTCGCCGGACATCTTCCAGACCGTCGTTCGGGAAGGCGATGATGCCCGCACGGTGTGGGGAAAGATCAACGGCCTCTTCACCAATAACAAGCTCCAACGTGTTGTCTTTTTGCAGCAGGAATTCTTCGGCACACCCGAGGGCGATCAAACCTTGGACGCCTACTGCCTGCGCCTCAAGGCCATCTCCGACAAGCTCCAGGACCTTGGGTTCCGGATTGGCGACGAGCTCCTCCTCTCCACCCTCACCGCCGGCCTCAGTGAGGATCTCGGCAACGCCGCCTCCAACCTCACCCTCATGTCCAACCCGACGTTCGAGCGAGCGGTCGACTACCTCCGGCTGGAGGAGCGCCGGCTGAAGGGTGTGCGCACCCGGGCGGTTCACACCGCTCTATGGGCCAGCGGCAACAGCGTTCTTCCTCATGGCGGCGGAGCTCTACCAGCGCCCACCCCCGCCCCTCCACACCCTGCGCCTCAGCCGCACCAACACCAAGGAGGAGGGGCGGTGGCCGTGGTCGTCGCCGCGGCCGTGGTGGTGGCCGTGGCGGTGGCAACAACGGCGGCCCCGACATCGTCGGTCTGCGCCCCGGGTACTCCCACCCCACTCAGCCGTGGGCGGGCGGACACAACCCTTGGACGGGGGTCGTGCACGCCTACACCATGCCCGTTCCGCGCCCCCCCGTCCCCGGCACCGTCGGCCCCCGTCCGCCGACGCACCAGGCCTTCATCGCCGCGCCACCGAAGGCTCCCGCCGGCCTGCCCTACGCTCCCGTCTACGGCGGCATGATGCCGCAGGCACCACCGGCCCACTGGGACCCCGCGCTGTACATCGCCCTTCAGCACGCCCCCTCGTCGGGCGCTTACTCTGGCGGTGGCGACTGGTTCATGGACACCGGAGCCTCCGCACACATGGCTGCTCACCCGGGTAACCTTTCCACTTCATCTCCGACATCCACTTCCTCTCGCATCATCGTCGGTAACGGTGCTGGTCTTCCCATCTCCCATATTGGTTCCACTCCTTTTCCTTCTAATTCCACACCATTGTCTCTTAATAATGTCTTAGTTTCGCCACATCTTGTTTAGAATTTAGTTTCCGTCAAAACTCTTTCTCGTGATAACTTTGTAACTGTGGAATTTGACGCGTTTGGTTTTTCAGTAAAGGACGCCCGTACCCGGATGGTTTTGCACCGCTGTGAGAGTCCCGGCGACCTCTACCCCGTTCAGCCGTCCTCCTCCACTCACGCTGCACCTCGGGCGCTCTCCGCCGGCGTCGACCTTTGGCACGCTCGCCTTGTCCATCCCAGCTCCACCTCGCTCCGCCACATCATGAGAGGCTTTTCTTTTTCATGTAATAAACTGGCGGCTCACTCATGTGATGCCTGCCGACTAGGCAAACATGTTCGGCTTCCTTTTAGTACTTCATCCACAGTTGCATCTTTTCCTTTTCAATTACTTCATAGTGATGTATGGACGTCCCCTCTACCAAGTCATTCTGGTTTTCTTTATTATCTCGTTATTCTTGATGATTTTTCTCATTTTGTATGGACTTTTCCTCTTCGTAAGAAATCTGACGTCGCTTCCACACTCACCGCCTTTTATTCTTATGTGTCTACGCAGTTCGGTCGCCCCATTCTCGCCCTCCAAACTGACAACGGCAAGGAGTTCGACAACACCACCATCCGCACCCTCCTCTCCACCCACGGCACTATATTCCGCCTAACTTGCCCATACACCTCCCAGCAGAACGGCTGCGCCGAGCGCGTCCTACGCACCCTTAATGACTGTGTCCGTACTCTCCTATTCCACGCTCACATGCCCCCCCAGTTCTGGCCGGACGCCCTCTCCACCGCCACCCTCCTAGTCAACCTACGCCCGTGTCGCCCTCGCTGGAATTACACACCACATAACCTCATGTTCGGTTCACCTCCCTCATACGACGGTCTCCGTATTTTCGGTTGTCGCTGTTTCCCTAGCACGGCTGCCACCACCCCTCATAAACTCGCACCTCGCTCCATTCCGTGTGTATTTCTCGGTTACCCGGCTAACACCAAAGGCTACCGTTGCTATGATCCGGTCTCTCACCGCGTCATCACGTCTCGGCACGTTTACTTTGATGAGCACTGTTTTCCCTTTGCACAGGAACAGGTGAGGACCCCTCCTCCCGCGACTGACAGTCCGCGGCGTCGCGGCCCTACCTTGGTGGAGGTCCCTGGCTCGGCAGCGCCCCCACGCGCTCCCTCTACCACAGCTACGACGCCTCCCGTGACGCCCTCGAGCTCTGCCTCGGGCTCACACGTGGCGCCCTCGAGCCCTGCCTCGGGCGCCACCGCCTCGCCCCAGACACCGCCCGCGTCGCCCTCGAGCACTACCTCGGGCACCGCCGTGTCATCCTCGGGCACCGTTGCGTCCTCCACCGCATCGCCCTCGAGCCCCAGCTCGGGCGATGCCTCGCCTTCGGCCCCGCCTCCGCCTCCTTCCGCACCGGCGACGGGCCCCCTCACGCGCGCCCGTGCGGGTATTCGCGTCCCGAGCACGCGGTACCCCTCGGACGAGTACGTCTGCACCGCGTCGACTTCCGCGCCTTCACCAGCCCTACTTCGCCCCTGCCCGCCTCTGCCCGGGCTGCTCTCCGCGACCCGCAGTGGCTTGCGGCCATGCATGACGAGTTCGATGCCCTGCAGCGGAACCAAACATGGACGCTTGTTCCCCGCCCACCTCACGCCAACATCATCACCGAGAAGTGGGTCTTCAAGCACAAGTTCCATCCGGACGGTACCCTTGACCGTCACAAGGCGCGATGGGTGGTTCGCGGCTTTCGTCAGCGCGCCGGCGTTGACTTCACCGACACCTTCGCCCCGGTTGTCAAGCCCGGGACGATCCGCACCATTCTTCAGCTCGCGGTCTCCCGCGCATGGCCCGTGCATCAGATGGACGTCTCCAACGCCTTTCTTCACGGCCATCTCGAGGAGCAGGTCTTCTGCCAGCAGCCCACTGGGTTCGTCGACAGCGCCCACCCCGACCATGTGTGCCTGCTCTCGCGCTCGTTATACGGGCTCAAGCAGGCACCACGCGCCTGGTACCAGCGCATCGCCGCGTTTCTTCACCAACTCGGCTTCCGCTCCACCCGCTCCGATGCATCGTTGTTCGTGTACAACAACGGCGACACCACCGCGTATCTGCTGCTCTACGTCGACGACATCATCTTAACGGCCAGCTCCACGGACCTACTGCGCCAGCTCACCGCCCGTCTTCGCGCCGAGTTTGCCCTCAAGGACTTGGGGCCTCTGCACTACTTCCTCGGCATCGAGGTCATGCGTCGCACCGACGGCTTCTTCCTTCATCAGCGCAAGTACGCCCATGAGCTCCTGGACCGCGCCGGTATGCTTAATTGCAAACCCGTGGCCACGCCAGTCGACACGAAGTCCAAGCTCTCCGCCACAGACGGTTCCTTGGCCACGGACGTGTCCTCTTACCGCTCCATCGTCGGTGCCCTGCAGTACCTCACCTTGACCCGCCCCGAGTTGCAGTATGCTGTTCAGCAGGTGTGCCTTCACATGCACGCTCCGCGAGACCCTCATTGGGTTGCGGTCAAGCGGATTCTCCGCTACATTCGTGGTACCATGGACTTCGGTCTCTCGCTCCACGCCTCCACCGCCACGGACATCGTCGCCTACTCGGACGCCGATTGGGCCGGCTGCCCCGACACGCGTCGCTCCACGTCTGGCTACTGCGTCTACTTCGGCCCTTCGCTCATATCCTGGTCGTCTAAGCGACAGCCCACGGTATCTCGCTCCAGCGCCGAAGCAGAGTACCGGGCTGTTGCTAACGCGGTTGCCGAGGTCTCCTTGCTGCGGCAACTCCTCGTTGAGCTCTCATGTCCTGTCGCCAAAGCCACCGTGGTCTACTGCGACAACGTCTCCGCCGTCTACCTCTCCGCCAACCCGGTCCACCATCGCCGCACCAAGCATATTGAGCTGGACATCCACTTTGTTCGGGAACAGGTGGCTCTTGGGCACATTCGAGTACTTCATGTGCCCACCTCCCAACAATTTGCGGATATCATGACCAAGGGTCTTTGTTTGACACGAGAAAAAACGTATGGCGCGACTCCCGCGAGTAGGGCGGAAGGGCGTAGTTTTTCTCATGCGCGCCGGGGATCGGTAAATGAAAGAAAGACGCGGGCGTGCCAGTGTATAATGATACACAAAGAAACAAAAGAAATGCGGGAACAGTATTTCATTAATCATATAGATAACAAATACAATTCCCATGTGTTGCACTCCCTGGCCTACTAGCGCGGCCAGCCTGACTAGGGCGATTGCAGTCTCCTGATTCCCGGGGCCTCGGGAGGCTCCCGGTTAATTACTCCCGCGGGTTACGCCGCGAGACACCTCCGATTAAGCCGTGTGGTCGTTTTCGTCTTCGCTTCACGTTCTGCATGCATGATATGATGGTGGTGTATGTGGGTGGGCAGCGGCAGAGCGCGTGTCCTCGTCGGTACACGCGCCGCTGTAAGCGTGGCCTGTGTTGCGGCCTCGCCCGCCCTTGCCGTCGCGCCTCGTCGGTCCTGAGCGGCGATGATGAGTGTTGTTGAAGTAGCATGATGCAGTCCGTTTAGCTAGGACTTCTTGACGACTTAGCGGCATCGTCGGGATGCGCAAGGGGTACGCCTCGCGAGAGTATTTTTTATCAGGAGACCGGCGTCGGTGTAAAACCAACACACGCTCATGTCGGCATGGCCGGTGTGGTCGGCGCCGTGACTAGGCCCGACACCGAGTACACGGCAGTCGACGCAGCTTGGGTGCCGTCTCACGAGGTCACGGTAGACTCGTGTCGGGGCGCAACCTGTACGTCATGAGGAACCTGTACGTCGCGAGCCTAGTAGTCCCGAGTTGGCCACGCACGCATCGCCCAGGTGCATGAGACGTTGCATGGCGTATTCACGATCGTGTGCTTGGCTTAGCTGAGTGTGGACAGGCCAAACCATGCATACACACGTTTATCTCGTCTCTTCCTTTATTTTGCTTAGTTCACCGATAGAGTATGGCGTCAGCAGCAACACAAGATGCCGATAGGAACCCGGCCACTACGCCAACTCCTTCGCATGTCCGTCGGGGAGAACCTGCCCACCAATGACCTGCACGTGGACCTGCGTCCATGATCAAGCTGCCCTGTACGCCACGCCGGGGCAGTGTACGTCCACCAGCAGCACCCCGACTCCAGGCCGGGCCGAAGCACCTCCAGGCCAGCCTGCAATCGTCCGCCGGGAGCTACACCTGTACGCCGGGCTGAGCCGCGTCCATCCGCCGGAAGCTGCACCTGTGCACCGGGCTGCACCTGTCCGCCAACCACCGAGATGTCCATCAAGTTCTGGGCCGCGTCTCCAGTACGCCACCTTGAAACTGAACCTGTACTCCGATCAGGTTGCATGTATTTTCTGGGACAGCCTGTACATCGCTTGTCTGCTGTGTTCGCCGAACTGAACCTATACGCCAAGGGCCGCTCCTGCATGGTGACCGCCCGCCATGTCGGGTATCTCCTCGATCATTGCCTTCGACCTGATCTGACGAACCATGGCCTCGGTGACGTTGTATCGACCTCCTGAACCTAGTTGCCGCGACCGCTCCGTGGGCTCCGGTGAAGTCCGCAGTGGTGGGCTGCACGCCCGCGGCACCTCGGCGTCATTGTCTTGGACTGGTTCATGGTGATGCAGATGGCGACAGGCTGCGCGCCGGCAGCTCCAGCATCCATCCTTCGTCACCGTTTGTGGCCGTGCCTACGTGTGTGCTGGAGATGGAAACAAATAAAGAGAGATTGGCTATATTAGTCATAATTCTCACCATTGGAAAAGGAAAGCTTCGCCTTCATGGCCTCTCCTTGTGGCCCTGTACGTCTTGCTCCAAGTGCAGCGATCTTCTTGCCCAGCTCCACCGTGCGTGTTTCTGCGGGTTGGTTCAGCTTCGATGCCTCTTTTCTCCTTCTTCCTCCTGATGCGTGGATCTCTTCTATTTATAGGCGGTCAGCCCAGCGCCAAGATAAGCATCACAGCCGTGATTTCCGGGACAAACTTCCAATCTTAATTTCTTTCGTAGGAAGCACGTATGTTATCCGCTGTTTAAAAAATCTATCTGCTCTGCTTCTAGAACCCTGCGTGGTATCGGGCAAAAATACCCGAGGACTCTCCTCCGATGGAAGATGCGTACACCAGGCACCTCCGGCCGATCGATTCGATCAGTGCATACGCGAGCATCAGTGCATACGCGAGCCATGTTGAGCCAGATGGACTCGTATACATATGAAACACGTCTGCCGGAGGGACCTGGCCGACTGACTCGTACACGCGTGATACACGATAGGCCAGCTGGACTCGTATTCGTATAAAATCCATCAACTGACCTGAGGTACGGTGTATTAATCGGTACATCACGTACGACCGGCGCGGCGCTTGTGCTAGCTGCCTGATAAGCCGTGAGCCTCACTCATGCATGCCATCGATCAATCTAATGGTCTGCTTCATATGGATGCATCATGAATTCTCGTAGCTTTCTTGCTTGATGACATGCAAACAATTGTTGGCATTTGGACTCAACTACAATTTTGCATGCTTATATTGGCATGTATAAAATCATGTCGAACAAATGCCCCCCACCGAGTTGAGTTCGCGAGCAGAGCGGGGCGTAGACGAGTGGACTCAACTTGGTGGACGAGGACGACCAAAACCGCAGCTAGTTGTGCAGCACTCGTATTCGCGAGAGATACTTGTCATCCTTTTTTACAATAAAATGACGGCCTCTTTCATGTTTCTTGCCTTTACCGTGTGAACTTCTGCTGCTGTTGATGTCGTGGTATTAGCAACTTAACAAAACATGCTGCGACTAACGTTCCACGTCCACCTCTGGCTGTTTTCCGTCATCTTGTACAGAATTCTGGTGAAGCGTTTGACACATTTGAGAATTAATTTTGTTCCCTTCTTCTCTATGAGCATCCGGCTCTCCACACCTGCCGTAACAAAAAGAGAAAGAAAGAAAAAAAAAACGCAATTTACTTGTAACTCGCTCTCGCCTGATCCAGCCTAGGCTAGGACGGCAAGGAGTCACGTCATTGATTCTTTACTCGTGTCTTCAGAGACAGCCATTCGCGTCTCATCACTAGAACAAGGAATAGTGTAAGGCATGAGAGCAACCCTTTGGCCAAAATGCAGTCACGCCGTTGAGACAGCGCAATGCGTCCTGAACCTGCTGCAACCGGCACTGCTTGTCAATCGGCGGCCGGCCAGCTACTCCGCCGACGGTGAGCACCATGATCTGTCGCTTCCGTTTCGCTGCCCGGCGTGTCGACGGTGCGTCCATCATGTGCCGCTTACGATCGGTGACATCGCATTGTGCTTGGTGGCGTGGACATAGAGCCAGAACCTGCATAAACAGAAGATTACGTACCGTGTGCCTTAAATTTTCTCTTAAATCCTTTGCACCCGAGAAGAGTGCGTCGACATGCGTTGAGGATGTCGATCGGTGACTGACGCAGCCCGGCGCTGGTAGAGGTGCGTCTGTGGTTGAGGTTCCTGGAGCGGGTCGGGACCGTGTATGGTGCCAGCCAACCAGCTACATTTTCTTCATCTTCACTCTGTGGTGAAATACCTTGCCATTTTCTGAATAAAATTTTATCAATCTAGTCGCGACCGCCTAGCCATGCGGTGCCAGCCGACCAGGTTGAAGGGTTTCACAGCTTCACGCTAGCCGCACTGGCGCGCTACACTGCTCCCGTATCTTGATGTGTTGATGTAGATGAGACACCGGTAAGCCATCGGCATGAACATAATTGTGTGGAGGCACCACCTGCAAGGTAAAGAGCAGTCCCGCAGTGTTGGCGATGTCGTAGACGAGGTGCCTCGGTGATGTAGACGGACCAGAGATGGAAACGCCTCTGGTGTTGTTGATGTAGGTTGGTGTAGAGACCTAAAACCGAGGCTCGTCGCTGGCCCCATGTCCCGTCGATGTTTTTCCTGCAAAAGCTTTGGTGTACCTGCTTGGGCCTAAGGCACGAAGCAACCGAGAGCCAGAAAATACGCAAAAGGCAAATTGCGAGGAAAACAAATGTCTTTGGGGTTGTGTTTTTAAAATGTTGGCTTTCCCTTTATACACTAGCTATATGTGTGATATCCGAGAAGGCCGCCGAAAGACTTGTCATTGGGAACCGTCGAAAGACCGTGACGGTTACAATATGCCCTTACATGTACGTGTGTGGAGACGCCGTCTTCGGCGATGCTTCCGAGAGGCAGTAGAATGTCATACCCTAGCCCATCATGATACCGAGGAGTCCCACAGCCGGACTGTCGGGGGAGTTCCTCGACAATGTCCTCCGATAGAGACTTAGGGTTGATGGAATCCTGCAAGCTGATACGAGACATCGGTGCACAGACAAACGGGGGGAGCGATTTACCCAGGTTCGGGACCCTCGATGAGGTAAAACCCTTATGTCCTGCTTGTCTGTTCTTGATTATGGTGAAAACAGTGTTACAATGGGTGCCGAATAGTTCGGCTGTGATCTCGTCGAGATAGCTAATCGCTAGGGTAACCTAGTTCTAAGCTTCTGTTGGCTAAGATCGCTAAGATTGGTCGTGTCCTCGATACCCCCTCTCCTGGCCTTTATATAGGTGGCCAGGTCCCGAGAGATTTTAATAGAGTACGAGTAGGTTTACCATAGATCTATCTCTAATCTTTCCTTCTTCATCTCCTTCCGTGTCTTGTACTTCAAGTAATATTTCGCTGCACCGTCCCAGTGGCCCATCTTGTCTTCGGGTACCTTCATGGGCCTCCACCTGGGCCGTATAGGGTAGAGCAACAGTGGTTACCCGAAGGGTAATGCCCACGTCAGTAGCCCACGTCAGTAGCCGAACATAGTTCGGGTAGAGACTAAAGCATGTCTTCTTCCGAACTCCTTTTCCTTGATCGTTCCTGCATTTCTTCTGTCTTCTATCGGGTGCGCGTCAGCGCTCCCGATGGGAGTAGCCCCGAGTCTAGGTACGGATGCTCGCGATCCGTGCGTAGACTCAAGTTGTACCATTCGAACATCTTCTTCTGCCGAAGCTTTTCCTGCAAGCCTCTTGTAGTGCATCCGATACATTTTCTTTATGCAAGGGATACCGAACAACGTGCCCAACTTTTGTTGGTTAACTGCCTATGGCAAAACAACGTTACCCTACACAGAATTAAGTCCCCGAGCATGATCCTGGAGTGCGAAAAAAGTTCTATCGGGTGCGCATCCAGCGCTCCCGATGGGAGTAGCCCCCGAGTGCGGGCGTATTACGCGGGCGCAGACTCGAGTCAATTATTTCCTTCGAGTCTTCATTTTATCGGGTGCGCGACAGCGCTCCCGATGGAGAGCCCCCGAGCCTAAGTGCGGATGCCTGCAATCCGCGCATAGGCTCAAGTTGATCACCCGATTCTTTCTTATCCCTTCGCATGCAATCATTCTCCATGACGTCATTGATGACGTTTTTCTGTCCTCCTGATTTTGACTGATAAGACATGACCTGCCAGCCCTGTTTTCAAGCAATTCATGCTCCTCTTTACACGGTTAACAAGGCACCTCCTCGATTTCTGCGATCATTAACTGGGGAAAGGCCCATTTAACAATACGAAGCCTTCCTTAAGTTCCTTAAGAGATAAAAGATCCCTTTCATTCTCCTCCATTCGTCTTCTTCGTCGTTCTTGCTCTTCTTGTGTTCGCGACTGGAGCTCGCGCCGCCACCACTATCTTTCCGATTTGTTCAAATCTCGCAATGGTGAAGAAGAAAATCCCTAGTGCCGCCGCCAGCTCCACGAGCGTCGGTGCCGCCGCCAGATCTTCTTCGGTTCTTGCGAAGGAGGTCGCCCCCAACGCTCCTCCTCCAGCTCCGGCGCCGCCGCCACCAAGTTCAACAGCCAAGCCTGGCGATTGGACAGCCTCGACCGTCACCAAGCGTGACGAGAAAAGGTCCCGAAGCCTGGGACTGATCTCCTCCGACGAGGGGGACGTAATCTTTCCAGGTGCGATTTCTCGACCTAACCCTCCTGCCGGCTTTACCGTGATGTTCCTATCGTTCTTGTACCGAGGCCTTTCCCTTCCTGTTCACGAATTCCTCCTCTACCTCCTGCGAACTTACGAAGTCCAACTGTGGCAACTCACTCCCAACTCGATTCTTCACGTTGCTGTGTTCATTACCCTCTGCGAAGCATATCTGGGCGTTGAGCCCCATTTTGGTTTGTGGAAGAAGATCTTTTACGTGAAGAGATACAGCAGTAGCAATGGATCTTTTGTCACTGGAGGAGTAGGATTCGTAGCTCGTTCAGATGTTAATTATTTCAATTTCCCGATGAGAGAGTCCGTGCAAGGGTGAAGATTGAAGTGGTTCTACATCAAGGATTCTCCGTCACCCGAATGCCAGCTCCCTCGCTTTGTCGACGTCCTTGAGGCCAAGCCTAAGAATTCTTGGAAAAATGTCCTCTCTCCCGACGAAAAAACAACAGCCGATGAATTATTTGCCGATTCCTTCGGATCAAGGAGGTGACGGGCAAACCATGGTCGGAGAAGTAGCGGCGTTTCTGAAACGTCGAGTCCAACCAATCATGGCTAGGGTCCCGATGTGGTTGTACTCAGGCCCGAAAGATGAAACTAGAATCAACGCTGCCGAATTATCGGAAAAGGAACTGCTTGATGAAGTCCGTCGCCTCACTTCCTTTAGTCAAGAGGATTCGATCCCGCTGATATCTCCATATATTCCTTTCGATGCTGATCATCCAGCACCAGAGGTAATTTTCCCCTTAAATTCTTGGTATGCCGCTACCGTCATGTATTTCAGTTATCCTCACTTACTTTTCCCTTCGACAGACCTTCGCAGCCTCTGAGGATTTACATATCTTACCAAATGACACTTCCGAAGGAAGAGGCTCTTCAGAGCCTGTTGACTTTCGTACTGTTGAGCACACAAGCCCATTCAACGAGCCGGATGACCCGATAGATTCTGAAACTGCTCATGCCAATCTCCCCCCATCAGCCGGTGATACTTGCGACACAGAGGGATCAGTGCGCAATGACGTCGCTGATCACAATGCCTTTGTTGATGCAGCTGCGGAGGAGACCAGGGCTTCTCCTATGAAGAGGTCAATCGGCGGTTTTGCCGACGAAGATGACCTCCTTGATTTGTAAGTGCTTTTCTTCTTACTATTTTCAACTTTCTTGATTTTTTCAAATTCTTCAGATAACTTGATTAATCGAATCTTCCTTGCAGCGATGATACTTTTACTGAGCCTCCGCCCAAGAGGGCCAAATCTGATGCTGTTTCACCGGCTGCCGCGGCTTCCGAAGCTTCGGCTCTTAAAGCGGCTCCTGTGATGCAGGCATCGACAGCCTCCTCCCTTTCCAAAGGGAAAGATGCTCCTGCTGCTGCTGCAGCTCCTCCTTCTGTAAGTCTTTGCTGAATCTAACGAGGACCTTTCAAAACATGTTTTTGCTTAACGATCCTTGTCAAACATTTCCTTTTTTCAAGGATCTACGAGGTGTGATATCCTCTTTGGAGGCCTTCGCCTCTCAATTCACCTCTCTAGAGGCGGACAAGATTCGGCTGCATGAGGAGGCCAAGTCTTCCTCTTCAAAGTTGGACAGTGCCATCAAAAAGGCCGCCATAGCTCGCCAGGAGGTCGACTCCCTGAAAGAAGAGCTAAAGAAGCTGAAGGAGCGGCTGAAGGAGGAGGAAGCTCGGACGGCAGAAAAAGATGAACTCCTCCGGCAATCTGCCTTGGCCTTGCTTGGTAAGTTCCTGCGTCCCATGTAGATTTTTTTTATGGATCTGCTTCTTCGTCAATGATTTCTTTTTGACTACTTGTAGAAGCTGCCGACATCCCTGCTACTACCTTGGACAAAGTTCCGAGCAACTCTCCGGCAAACGGTGTGTCGACGGTTCTCGCCGCTCACCAACTCACCCGGGGGCTCCTTGACAAAGGAAAGGGTGCTCTGGCGCGGATGCACTCGATGATATTCCCCAAGGCCACGCAGGAGAAGACTCTGGGGCAGCTAATCGATGCTTTCGCAATCGACACCAAGGAGGTCATTGAGGTATTCAAGCGTACCTCGCGTACCTATGGCGCCCTACTTGCCTTCCAACTTATGATGGGTTACGGCTTTAAGGCTGACATTGAAGAAATGACTAAGGAGCTGCCGAAAGGAAAAGATGGGCAATCTATTGATCTGAGTACTTTTACGGCGTCTGTACTTGTGCTCGCCAGCTCCTTGATTTAGTCTCGAGAAAAACATCGGTTGGCCCTAGCCTGTCGACCCAGACTCAGGCTCCTTGATTGTTGTAACATTTTTACCCTTGGGCTAGCATGGAACATTATTCTGCTGTGAGAACTTTAAGTTTGTAATGAATATTATGCCGGCAATGTTGCCAGCATGTTTTTATCGTAATATCTTCACTTGTGCTTCTCCTGATAGGGATTGCTTATACCTCTCCCGATGGGAGTTTTGCTGAATGTTTAATTTGACCATTCTATCCTCTTTAACACTGTTGCCTGCAGGTTTTCCCAGTGCCCTCGTTTGTTGATGACTCCTCTGGTGTTGTTCCCGAAAACGATCGGATCCAACGGATGAAGGATCGGATCGCCCATATGGAGAAAGACCTACGCAGCACTTATGCCCTGGCCGCGATTATCAACAAGAAGCGCGAGACTGCAGCCGACGTGGAGCGGTATGCTCTTACTGAGCTACATAAGGCTACCGAGAGCTTGAACTGTGAGTCCTTTAATCTCTTTACCCTTTGGTTGATAGCATTTTCTCTGATCCTTTTTGCTTCCTTATCAGTCATAGCTCTGAATCGTGCGGAAGAGAGCAAACGGATTCACGATCGTGTGAATTCCTTGGTCGAGTTATCCTCAGCCGAAGAAATTTTCTGGCGAGAACACTCGAAGGCATCGGCTGTCGCACGGTTTCAGGATCGAGTTCAATAGGTCCACCACTTCTTCGACAAATGCTATAGAGCCATGAGGGTGGTTTGGAAGACGATGTTTCCTTTGAACGCAGTTCCCCCCACGCTTCTTGCGTTAATGTCGGAGTTTGGTAACGCCAGGAAGATCCGGGACTTGGTGCGTGCGCAAGTTTTTGCAGGAGCCAAGTTTACGCTTGCTCTTGTACTTGCCCGTTATCCTTCAGCAGGTTTACTCTCGATTGCCAACGTTACTGGAGAGTTGGAAGCACTGTATCCGAAGGTGTTGTTGCCCGCGAACATAATTGTCGACAGACTCGAGAAAGATTCGAAGGTACCTGAAGAAAAAGAAACTCCACAAGGGTGATCTCAGGGTTTTAATAACTGTTTGTAAATAGTTTGACAACTTTATCCAAGCGTGTGAATGACGCCTTTTCATTTGGTAGATACATGCATATGTATTTTTACCATGTTATTGTCGTTGGCAAGTTTCAATTTTGAGCGAATCTTGGTTGCTCGTTTTTGAATGTATGTATGTTGGTTGGTTTAGCAAATCATGTGAGTGATCAGCTCGTGTTGCAGGTCTTGCTAAACCTGTTGTGTGCACAACTTTGCTTTCAACCGTTGTAAATTTCGACAAATACTCCCGAATATTTCGGGTGTAGTGATTCTGTCGATGAGCCCGTTGTTCCTTGATATTTCCATAAGCGAAATATCAAACGTGGGTTGTTGTTTATGTGTATTTCCAAACTCTTGCTATTTACGGCACTCGTAGAGGCATCTATAACAGAGGGAAGAGTGAACTTCTTTCTAGCGCTCGTAGAGGCTTTCTGGAGCACGATCTTCTGCCCTGTACTATGTTTGTATAGTGATGGGGCTTAGAAGTTTGTAGCCACTGCAATGCTTAACAAAGAATCGAAACTTAAGTTCTTATTGATAAGGTAAGCACAATGCTGGAGGGCGAAAGGGAAAGCCCTGTTTATACTAAAGGAAAAACAAAAATAAATGCTGATAAACTGCTTAAGCAAGGAAGGGGTTCTTCTCTTCCTCTGGCTTCTTCACCATGTTAGGGGTAGCCGCGGCGTTGTTGATTTCACCAGGGGTTTGAGCAGTGACTGCCAGCGTCTTGCTATTTTCTATGTCTTCTGCATCATCAACTGCCGAACCTTTGACTGCCGAAGCTTTTGTTGCCAAAGCTCCTGCTGCTGAGGCTTCTGCTGTCGAGGCTTTAAGAGCAAGGTCGGCTGGCTTCCTTTTGCTTCCCATGTCATCCTTTTCTTCCTTGATTTCACGCAGCAACAACTTAGGTGGAGGTTTAATAAATTCTTGCTTGCTCCCAAACTTCGCCGCGATCCTCTGGAAATCGCGGTCGCAACTGTCTGAGCGCGAAAAACTTCCATGGACTGTAATGTTTGTCCCTTTGTTGCCAGGCATCTTCAGCTTGAGATAAGCGTAGTGCGGCACGGCCATGAACTTGGCGTAGGCTGGTCTCCCGAGTATAGCATGATACTGTGACTCCCAGTTCACTACCTCAAACTCGATCTTCTCCTTCCTGAAATTGTCGGATCTGCCGAAGACAACGTTCGGTAAATTCTTCCAAGGGAATAACCTGGTCCAGTTGGCAAAATCCCGTGGAAGCAGGTGTCTGTCTCTTCCAGCATTCCCATGGTGATCCCCATACTTTTGATTGTGTCGACGAAAATCAGGTTTAACCCGCTCCCACCATCCATAAAGACTTTGCTCATCTTGAATCCCCTATCTGTGCCTCCACTACCAGGGCAGCGTGTCCCGGTTTCGGTATGGTCATCGGGTGGTCTGCTCGACTGAACGTAATGTTCTGAGAGGACCACTCGACATACTCAGGATGTTTGCCATGATGCTTTCGGCCAGATTGATTTCTCTAGTGAGCTTCTTCATCTCTCTTCTCGAGACACCCGTCTTGTGGATCATACTCATCTGCCCACGTGGTGGTGGGAACGCCTCGTTGGGTTGATGAGGTTGGGCCTGCTGGACTTGGTGCTGTGGTGGAGGTGGAGGAGGAGGTTGTAACGATTGCTGTCCTGACTGCTGGATGAGTTTATGCATGTCAAGGAACTATCGACAATCCCTGAGAAGGTGGCTTGACTTCGTTTTGTCGTCCTTGGAGTCGACATACGAGTGCAAGTAACAGGGGGCGTTGATCTGTTCAGCATAGGGTAACTCGGGAGCCCTCTGTTGCCGTGGCTTATAATTGCCGCGGTTTCCAGAGTTGTTCCGGTTGCCATCTTGTCGATCGTCTCTTCTTTCATCATACCGATCATCATGTCGATTGGAGTATCCTGCGGCTACCAGATTGTTGTCGTCGTAGTTGCGATTTTTCCTCCTTTTGTTCCGATCCCTTCGACTGCCCGAGTCGTGTTTTGGCTGGTCATCGTCTTCGACATCACTGCGCTGTCGTGGTCTTTGCACGTTGTCCTCGCCATCAGCCCAACTGTTGGCAATTTCCATCAGTTTGGTGATGGTTTTTGGCTTTTTGCGTCCAAGTTCTTCTATGTAACTTTTGCGTCGGACGCCATCGCTGAAAGCGTCGATTGCTCTGTCTACAGATACATCTTCGGCAGCGTTAAGGAGTTTGGTGAACCTCCCTATGTAAGAGCGCATCGATTCCTTCTGCTTCTGCTGGCAGCTGCGTAGCTCCTCAATCCCGACGTGTCTTTTGTACGTTGCCTGGAAGTTAGCAACGAAGGCATCCACCAGGTCGTCCCATGATTTGATGGAGCCTTTCGGCAGCCCCCTTAACCAAGCTCGCGCTGAGTCCTTTAAGTAGAGCTGCAAGCATGCATTGCTGCTATCTGGTTTTATGCAGAATCACAGTCTGCAGGTAATCATCTATCCAAGATCTTGGTTCCTGCTGCCCATCATACTTGGCAGCGTCGGTGGGAGTAGGCTTGAATTTCTTGGGTGGCATTGTCTCGCGGATTTTGTAACTCAAGCAATCGGCTCCCCTTAGTTCACCATCGTACTCTTGATCCTCGTCTGAGGAGTCGCTGTCGTCATCCTTCCTAGCGGCGCGTCGTCGTCTTGCTTTATCGATTCGGCTCTGGGTGATTTCATCCCGAGCATCTCTCGCCCGATTTTTCGAACCACTGGCCTGTGCCGTGGTTTTCTCCTTCTGCGGGACTAGATTGTTTCCCAATATGGCGAGACTTTCTAGGGCACCGTGATGAGCTTGCGCCATGGATCCTTCGGGGCGTTGGTTGATGAGGTACGCGGCGAGATTGGCTGTTGCTCCCGCAACGTTCTTCGGTCGTGGCATGCCTGCGGTATCCGTGGTCATGAAAGACTTGGTTAGATTCGACGTTATTTCTCTGGCGTCGTCTTCGAGAGCCTGGACAGTCTTGACCGATGTTTTCCTGCTCCAAGAGCGCTTCGGGAAGCGCTTCCTTGTGAGGCTCTCCGTCGCTCGCTGGATCGTTCTGCCGCAGATAGACGTCTCTCGAGGGTAGCTTGCTCTCTCGACAGGTGCTCCCGGTTTTTCTCTAGTATAGAGCGGTATGCGTTTAGGGTTCCAACCGAGGTTCCTGCGGGGAGCGGGGTGTTGTTGAGTACGGCTGTTCTGGCCGCAGCCCACTCTTCATCCGCGATGGTATAGTCGCTGTCGCGATTGCTAGCGCTATTTTCGAAGCTCACCCTCCTGCTGGAACGAGGCGTGCGGTCTCCGTCTCCTCCGTGCCTTGTATTTCCTGTATTGTTGGCGACGTAGACCTGATGGTGTGCTGTTCTTCGGGTGGTTCTCGGGACGATGCTGCCGACGCTGTCTTCTCCTGACGAGTATCGGGCATTGCAGATGAACGGTGTGTCGCTTGATCCCAAACCGTGCCTGGCGTCGCAGTTTGAACAGTAGTAGGAGGTTAGTTCTGAAGACATGGGTTCGTCGGATCCCACCGACATTGAGGATGCTGAACGAGGAGTCGAAGGTGCGGGCGAGTCCATCGACTCTGTCAGGCCAGCCAATAGATCGAGCGATGTCGACGCGCTAGGACTCATTGATTCGGAGGTGGGCGACTCTAGCAGCTGGAGGATTCCCTCCGCGTTGACGTTGTAGTGGACGCTGTCGATAGTCATCTCCATGTTTCCTTGCAGATCCGAGAAATTCGAGCGAGAAGAATCGCTATGCGGGGTAAACTCGTAAGAGCCAAATCGGATCGGACTTCCCAGAGCTGGTGGTGGCGGTGCCGATGAAGATGTCGACGACATGATCAGATCTACCGATGACTGATCTGGTGCCTGCAGGTTTCCCACAGACGGCGCCAATTGTCGGGGGTGTTCCTCGACAATGTCCTCCGATAGGGACTTAGGGTTGATGGAATCCTGCAAGCTGATACGAGACATCGTGCACAGACAAACGGGGAGCGATTTACCCAGGTTCGGGGCCCTCGATGAGGTAAAACCCTTACGTCCTGCTTGTCTGTTCTTGATTATAATGAAAACAGTGTTACAATGGGGTGCCGAATAGTTCGGCTGTGATCTCGTCGAGATAGCTAATCGCTAGGGTAACCTAGTTCTAAGCTTCTGTTGGCTAAGATCGCTAAGATTGGTCGTGTCCTCGATACCCCCTCTCCTGGCCTTTATATAGGTGGCCAGGTCCCGAGAGGTTTTAATCGAGTACGAGTAGGTTTACCATAGATCTATCTCTAATCTTTCCTTCTTCATCTCCTTCCGTGTCTTGTACTTCAAGTAATCTTTCGCTGCACCGTCCCAGTGGCCCATCTTGTCTTCGGGTACCTTCATGGGCCTCCACCTGGGCCGTATAGGGTAGAGCAACAATGGTTACCCGAAGGGTAATGCCCACGTCACGGACCATGCCCCCTGCATGATGCCCCACAAACCCAGAGACTTGGGCGCGGTAGGTTGAGGCTGAATGGTTTTAGGACGATGGCTTGCGGATTTCCATGCCTTGTTGAGGGGTGGTGAACGGCTACCTCCCGCCTTCTTTCATGTGGTCCCATTGATGCTTCGGGCTATTGGACTTCTTCATATTTGGATATTTGCCCTCTCGGGAGGACGCTTTGTACAGGCCACTTGAACGGCCATGGACTTCACGAGCCTTCTTGTACTTCTTTGTGATTTTTTTGGATTGCTTGAACTTCTTTGGGATTCTTTGTTGTTTGGACTTCTTCGAGATTCTTCTTTGCTTGATGGGGGACCCACCTTGAGAACTTGGAAGGCAACCACTCACCTTGGTGGACTAAAGAACCCTCCGGCACTTTATCTGGAGCTTATGGTGGCACACCCCAGGGTTGTCATGCGGCTTCGCACCCAGTCCAACTTGCGTCGGTTAGGCGGCCGTTCAATGATCTTTTTCCTAGGGGCTTCCCTGGGGCGTGAGCCTCTGTGAGCGAGTGGCCCGCCGGGAAGCATAGGGGCGCGGAGCCTCGGTACGATGAAGTGCCCAAGTAATCTTCTCCACTGCCTCCGGAAGCATACACTTGGTACGTGTCGTGATTTGCGGGTGTGTTGGTTGCTTTGTTTGCAACACCTTGTGCTGCCCTCCGACGAGTCCTAAGGCAGCCCAATCTTCAATCACCAGCATGAGGTATGTTGAGGGAAAGCCTTTTTTTTTGAAAACGGGGAAATGAATATCCACACTATGCATATTTGAATGCACCATGGATCTGAGCCGACTGAAAAGTTCCCCATCACAAGAAACGCCAAAGAAAGAAAAAAAATGGCAACAGAAGAGGCAAATTTCAACAAAAATATTTTTTAAGGAACCTTCCGTTCATTGGCGGCATAGGTCGGGATCCTTGAGAATCCACCAGCTGGTATGCACCCCTGTCGTAGACTTGCTCGATGGCGTAGGGCCCTTCCCACTTTGGCTCGAACTTCCCCTTCGTCTTGTGCGTGACTACGATAGGGCGCCTTAGCACAAGGACTAGTTCACCTTTTCGGAACACGCGATGCTTGACGAGCTTGTCGTAGGCTCTCACCATGTTCTGGCGATAAAGCTCCAAGTTCTGCAGGGCATAAAGACGCTCCTCCTCGAGGGCGTTGAGCTCCTGGAATCGCAGGTGTACCTGTTCGTCTTTGGTGAGTTCATCTTGAATGGCCACCCGTAGGGAGGGTAGCTGGACCTCCAATGGAAGTACGGCTTCACTTCCATAGACAAGGGAGTATGGAGTAGGTTGAGTTGGGGTACGGACCGTGACGTGGTACGCCCATAAAGACTCGAAGAGACGGTCATGCCAGTCTCTTCTATGTCTTTTCACCGTCTTCTTGAGTATCTTGTCGAGCGTCTTGTTGAAGGCTTCAATGGCTCCATTGGCTTGAGGGTAGTAGCCGGTGGAGTAGTTCCACTTGATCTTGTACTTCGCCATGAGCCTGTACATCTTCTTGGACTTGAAGGCTTTGGCGTTGTCCGAGGTGATGCGGTGTGGAATCCCAAAGCGATATATAATATTTCGCTCTAGGAAGTTGATGATGTTGTCGCTCTTCACCTCCCGTAGCGGGACAGCTTCCGCCCATTTGGAGAAGTAGTCTGTCGCTACAAGGATAAAACGATGGCCCCTAGAGGAAGGTGGATCGATTGGGCCGATGAAGTCGATTCCCCAGGCGTCAAATGGCCAGGAGGGAACAGTGGGGTGTAGGGGAACTGGCGGTTGATGCTTGAAGTCGCCGTGGATTTGGCAACCGTGGCATGACTTGGCTACCCGAAGGCAGTCTGTCATGATACCGGGCCAATAGTACCCAGCTAAGCGTATGCTGTGGTACATCTTTGCTCCGCCTTGGTGTCCGCCGCAGACTCCGTGATGCATTTCCTGCAAAATCTTTTCGGCCTCACCTCGGTTGACGCACCTAAGCAGGATCTCCTGCCCATGAGACCGTTTGTATAAGACACCGGCCTTATAGACGTAGGAGGGCAATCGTCTTTGGAGTTGGCGCCTCTTGATGGGGTCGTCGGGGAGGCTGCCGTGCTTGAAGTAGTCGAGGAAGGGCTGCAGCCACTCATCCTGATCCACCATGTTTGTTGTGATGGTGTTGACTTCATACTCCGGCGGGATGAGTTCCAGAACAGCGGGAAGAAGCCACCTTTTTTCGACCGTCACCTGCATAGATTTATCATCTGGAAGCACCAGTGCTGCCGCTAGTTTCGCCAAGGCGTC
This sequence comes from Lolium multiflorum, assembly GCA_030979885.1. Taxonomy (NCBI): domain Eukaryota; kingdom Viridiplantae; phylum Streptophyta; class Magnoliopsida; order Poales; family Poaceae; genus Lolium; species Lolium multiflorum. Next base: position 208,099,798 of record CM061749.1, read on the forward strand.
TGCAGGCGCATTTCTGCTTCGTGGCACATGGAGAACTTCAACGTGGAGAAATTTGCCCATGAGATTCCGGGCCGCATTGTAGTACGGCACCAGTTCAGGCTTGCGTACTTCATATATGCCGTTGACCTGCCTAACGATGAGTTGGGAATCTCCATAGGCCCGTAAAGAACGGACATCCATGGAGAGAGCCAGGAGGAGGCCGAAGATGAGTGCCTCGTACTCCGCCTCGTTGTTAGAGCACTCCTCCTTGAGAAGGGAGAAGGAGTGATACATCACCTCCCCTCGTGGAGTCTTGAACACCAGTCCTGCACCGGCCCTTCATCTTGGGGTTCCGTCTGAATTGGCCTCCGTACGGGAAGCACCGTCGAAGTAGAGCTCCCATGGACCTTCGAGCTCGGCGACGAACACCTCCTCATCAGGAAGGTTGGTGATGAGCGGGGAGTCCTCCGGGATGGGGTGCGCTGCAAGAAAATCTGCCAATGCTTGCCCCTTGATCGCTTTCTGGGGGACAAATGTTAGGTCAAACTCCATCATGAGGAGCGCCCATTTTCCTAGTCGCCCCATCAACGCAGGCTGACTTAGTACGTACCTTATAGGGTCCGCTCTTGCAACAAGCTGGATCTGTAGCGCTAGCATGTAGTGTCTCAGCTTCTTCAAGGAGAAAATTAGCGCCAAGCATAACTTCTCTATTGGAGAGTAGTTCCGCTCAGCGCCCACCATGGTGCGGCTTAGGTAGTAGCAAGCCACCTCCTTCCCTTCATCATTGTGTTGAGCGAGTAGAGCGCCTATCGAAGCAGGCTGCGCTGCAATGTATAGAATAAGGGGGCGCCCTTTTACAGGAGCTGCCAAGACGGGCGGACTAAGCAAGTACCTCTTGATGTCGTCGAAGCCTCTTTGACAAGCTTCATCCCATACGAACGGAGCTCCTTTCTTCATAAGGCTTGAGAAGGGCTGAATGCGTCCGGAGAGGTTGGAGATGAAACGACGAATGTATGCTAGCTTCCCCTGCAAGACCCGCAACTCCTTGAGATTGCAGGGTGGTGGCATGTTGAGGATGGCCTTGATCTTCTTGGGCTCGATCTCTATGCCTCGGTGGTGTACGACGAAGCCGAGGAAGAGCCCTGATTGCACGGCGAAGGCGCATTTCAGCGGGTTCATCTTGAGCTGGTGTCGACGTAGACGCTCAAAGACAACCCGCAGGTCCTCTTTGTGATCTTGGCGTTCTTTGGTCTTGACCACCATATCGTCGACGTAGCATGATACGTCTCCAACGTATCGATAATTTCTTATGTTCCATGCTACTTTATTGATGATACCTACATGTTTTATGCACATTATATGTCATATTTATGCATTTTCTGGAACTAACCTATTAACAAGATGCCGAAGAGCAGAGCTTTTCTGTTTTTGGTTTCAGAAATCCTAGTAAAGAAATATTCTCGGAATTGGACGAAACTTTCGCCCAGGGTCCTATTTTTGCACGAAGCTTCCGAAGACCGAAGAGATAACGAAGGCCACGAGGCAGGTGGGTGGCGCCCCCCCCCGCCGCGCCGACCTACCTCCTGGGCCCTCGTGTGGCCCCGTTGACCCTCCGCCTACTTAAAGCTCCGTCGCGAAACCCGACCGAGAGCCACGATCGAAAACCTTCGAGACGCCGCCGCCGCGAATCCCATCGGGGGATTCGGAGATCGCCTCCGGCACCCTGCCGGGGGATTCATCTCCCGGAGGACTCTACACCGCCATGGTCGCCTCGAGTGATGAGTGAGTAGTTCACCTGGACCATGGGTCCATAGCTAGATGGTCGTCTTCTCCTTGTTGTGCTTCATTGTTGGATGGCCGCCAACATGATCAAGATCATCTATATGTAATTCTATATGTTGTGTTTGTCGGGATCCGATGGATAGAGTACTATGATTATGGTGATTATCAATCTATTGTTCATGTGTTGTTTATGATCTTGCATGCTCTCCGTTATTAGTAGAGGCTCTGGCCAAGTTTTTGCTCTTAACTCCAAGAGGGAGTATTTATGCTCGATAGTGGGTTCATGCCTCCATTGAATCTGGAATAGTGACAGAAAGTTCTAAGGTTGTGGATGTGCTGTTGCCACTAGGGATAAAACATTGATGCTATGTCTAAGGATGTAGTTGTTGATTACATTACGCACCATACTTAATGCAATTGTCTGTTGCTTTGCAACTTAATACGGAGGGGGTTCGGATGATAACTGAAGGTGGACTTTTAGGCATAGATGCAGTTGGATGGCGGTCTATGTACTTTGTCGTAATGCCCAATTAAATCTCACTATATTTATCATATCATGTATATGCATTGTTATGCCTTTCTCTATTTGTCAATTGCCCGACTGTAATTTGTTTACCCAACATGCTTTTATCTTATGGGAGAGACACCTCTAGTGAACTGTGGACCCCGGTCCTATTCTTTACATAGCATACAATCTACTGCAATTGTGTTTTACTGTTTTCTTTGCAAACATCTTCCACTCGATACGTTTAATCCTTTGTTACAGCAAGCCGGTGAGATTGACAACCTCACTATTTCGTTGGGACAAAGTACTTGGGTTGTGTGCAGGTTCCGCGTTGGCGCCGGAATCCCTGGTGTTGCGCCGCATCACATTTCGCGACCATCAACCTTCAACGTGCTTCTTGGCTCCTACTGGTTCGATTAAACCTTGGTTTCTTTCTGAGGGAAAACTTGCTACCGTGCGCATCATACCTTCCTCTTGGGGTTCCCAACGAACGTGTGAGTTACACGCCATCAAGCTCTTTTCTGGCGCCGTTGCCGGGAGATCAAGACACGCTGCAAGGGGAGTCTCCACTTCTCAATCTCTTTACTTTGTTTTTGTCTTGCTTTATTTTATTTACTACTTTGTTTGCTGCACTAAATCAAAACACAAAAAAATTAGTTGCTAGTTTTACTTTATTTACTATCTTGCTCTCTATATCAAAAACACAAAAAAATTAGTTACTTGCATTTACTTTATCTAGTTTGTTTTATTTATGTTGCTAAAATGGCCAACCATGAGAATACTAAGTTGTGTGACTTCACAAATGCAAATAATAATGATTTCCTATGCACACCTATTGCTCCACCTGCTACTACAGCAGAATTCTTTGAAATTAAACCTGCTTTACTAAACCTTGTCATGAGAGAACAATTTTCTGGTGCTAGTTCTGATGATGCTGCTGCCCATCTCAATAATTTTGTTGAACTTTGTGAAATGCAAAAGTATAAAGATGTAGATGGTGATATTATTAAATTGAAAGTGTTTCCTTTCTCATTAAGAGGAAGAGCTAAAGATTGGTTGCTATCTTTGCCTAAGAATAGTATTGATTCATGGACTAAATGCAAGGATGCTTTTATTGGTAGATATTATCCTCCCGCTAAAATTATATCTTTGAGAAGTAGCATAATGAATTTTAAGCAATTAGATACTGAACATGTTGCTCAAGCATGGGAGAGAATGAAAACTTTGGTAAAGAATTGCCCAACCCATGGACTGACTACTTGGATGATTATCCAAACCTTCTATGCAGGACTAAATTTTTCTTCGCGGAATTTATTGGATTCAGCTGCTGGAGGTACCTTTATGTCCATCACATTGGGGGCGCTACAAAACTTCTTGATGATATGATGATAAATTACTCTGAATGGCACACGGAAAGAGCTCCACAAGGTAAGAAGGTAAATTCTGTTGAGGAAACCTCTTCCTTGAGTGATAAGATTGATGTGATTATGTCTATGCTTGTTAATGGTAGATCTAATGTTGATCCAAATAATGTTCCTTTAGCTTCATTGGTTGCTCAAGAAGAAAATGTTGATGTGAATTTCATTAAAAATAATAATTTCAACAACAATGCTTATAGGAACAACTCTGGTAATAACTATAGGTCATATCCTTCTGTTAATGGTAATGGTTATGGTAATTCTTATGGGAATTCTTACAATAATAATAGGAGTGTACCCTCTGGTCTTGAAGCCATGCTTAAAGAATTTATTAGTACACAAACTGCTTTTAACAAATCTGTTGAGGAAAAGCTTGATAAAATTGATACTATTGCTTCTAGAGTTGATAGACTTGCCTCCGATGTTAATCTTTTAAAATTGAAAGTTATGCCTAATAATGATATTGATAATAAGATTACTACTACAGCAAATGCCATCCAAGTTAGAATTAATGAGAATATAAGATTAATGGCTGAATTGCGTGCTAGGTGGGATAGAGAAGAAAATGAAAAACTAGCTAAAAAGAATAATGTAGCTAAAGTTTGGACTATTACCACCACTAGTAATGCTAATTCTTCACATGTTGCTGCACCTCCTACTATCAATGGTAAAATAATTGGTGTTGGCAATGTTTCTACTCCTAGTGCAAAGCGAACAAAACTGCCTGAAATTGCTAAAACTGAAACTGCTTGTGATAAAACTGCTGAAATTTTTTCCAACCTTGGGAACAATGATCCCATTGCTGTAGCTCATAATGATTTAGATTTTGATGATTGCCACATCTCTGAAGTTATAAAGTTCTTACAAAAACTTGCTAAAAGTCCTAATGCTAGTGCTATAAATTTAGCCTTTACAAAACATATTACAAATGCTCTCATAAAAGCTAGAGAAGAGAAACTAAAACTTGAAACTTCTATTCCTAGAAAGTTAGAGGATGGTTGGGAGCCCATCATTAAAATGAAATTCAATGACTTTGAATGTAATGCTTTATGTGATCTTGGTGCAAGTATGTTATGCCTAAAAAGATTTATGATATGCTTGACTTGCCACCATTGAAGAATTGTTATTTGGATGTTAATCTTACCGATAATGTTAAAAAGAAACCTTTGGGGAGGATTGATAATGTGCATATTACGGTTAACAATAACCTTGTCCCCGTTAATTTTGTTGTCTTGGATATCGAATGCAATGCATCTTGTCCAATTGTGTTGGGAAGACCTTTTCTTCGAACTGTTGGTGCTGTTATTGATATGAGGGAAGGTAATATTAAATATCAATTTCCTCTCAAGAAAGGTATGGAACACTTCCCTAGAAAGAGAATGAAGTTGCCTTTTGATTCTATTATTAGAACAAGCTATGATGTTGATGCTTCTACTCTCGATGTTACTTGATTTGCACTTTCTGCGCCTAGCTGAAAGGCGTTAAAGAAAAGCGCTTATGGGAGACAACCCATGTTTTTTACCTACAGCAATTTTTTGTTTTTTTGAGTCTTGGAAGTTGTTTACTACTGTAGCAACCTCTCCTTATCATGTTTTTGTGCCAAGTAAAGTTTCTATGTCAAAGTTGATGTTATATTTGGGATTGCTGCGCAGAAACAGCATTGCTGTCTGTCACGAATCTGGGCACAATTCTCTGTAGAAAATTCGAAAAAATCTGCCAATTTACGAGCGTGATCCTCAGATATGTACGCAACTTTCATTAGTTTTGAGTTTTTCCATTTGAGCAAGTCTGGTGCCATTTCTAAATTCGTCTTTACGGACTGTTCTGTTTTTGACAGATTCTGCCTTTTATTTCGCATTGCCTCTTTTGCTATGTTGGATTTATTTCTTTGATCCATTAATGTCCAGTAGCATTATGCAATGTCCAGAAGTGAAAATAATGATTGTGTCACCTCTGAATGAGTGAATTATTAATTGTGCACTAACCCTCTAATGAGTTTGCTTGAACTTTGGTGTGAAGGAAGTTTTCAAGGGTCAAGAGAGGAGTATGATATACTATGATCAAGAGGAGTGAAAGCTCTAAGCTTGGGGATGCCCCGTGGTTCACCCCTGCATATTTTAAGAAGACTCAAGCGTCTAAGCTTGGGGATGCCCAAGGCATCCCCTTCTTCATCGACAACATCATCAGGTTCCTCCCTGAAACTATATTTTTATTCAATCACATCTTGTGTTCTTTACTTGGAGCGTCGGTTTGTTTTCGTTTTTGTTTTTGTTTGAATAAGATGGATCCTAGCATTCACTTTGTGGGAGAGAGACACGCTCCGCTGTTGCATATGGACACATGTGTCCTTAGGCTTTACTCATAATGTTCAAGGCGAAGTTTCTTCTTCGTTAATTTGTTATATGGTTGGAATTGGAAAATGCTACATGTAGTAATTCTAAAATGTCTTGGATAATGTGATACTTGGCAATTGTTGTGCTCATGTTTAAGCTCTTGCATCATATGCTTTGCACCCATTAATGAAGAAATACATAGAGCTTGCTAAAATTTGATTTGCATATTTGGTTTCTCTAAGGTCTAGATAATATCTAGTATTGAGTTTTGAACAACAAGGAAGATGTAGAGTCTTATAATGTTTACAATATGTCTTTTATGTGAGTTTTGCTGCACTTGTTCATCCTTGAGTTTGCTTCAAATAACCTTGCTAGCCTAAACCTTGTATCGAGAGGGAATACTTCTCATGCATCCAAAATCCTTGAGCCAACTACTATGCCATTTGTGTCCACCATACCTACCTACTACATGGTATTTCTCCGCCATTCCAAAGTAAATTGCTTGAGTGCTACCTTTAAAATTCCATCATTCACCTTTGCAATATATAGCTCATGGGACAAAATAGCCTTAAAAACTATCGTAGTATTGAATATGTACTTATGCACCTTATATTTTATTAAGTTGCTTGTTGTGCGATAACCATGCTTCTGGGGAACGCCATCAACTATTGTTGAATATCATGTGAGTTTCTATGCATGTCCGTCTTGTCTGAAGGTCTATCATTTTAGTGGTTGGAGCATGCAAAATTGTTAGAGAAGAACATTGGGCCGCTAACTAAAGCCATGAATCATGGTGGAAGTTTCAGTTTTGGACATATATCCTCAATCTCATATGAGAATAATAACTTTGCTACATGCTTATGCATTTAAGAGGAGTCCATTATCTGTTGTCCATGTTGTCCCGGTATGGATGTCTAAGTTGAGAATAATCAAAAGCGAGAAATCCGAAATGCGAGCATTCTCCTTAGACCTTTGTACGGCGGCATGGAGGTACCCTTTGTGACACTTGGTTGAAACATGGCATGCAAAGATCCGGTAGTCCAAGTTAAGTAGGACGAGGTGCGGGCACTATTAGTATACTATGCGTGAGGCTTGCAACTTGTAAGATATAATTTTCATAACTCATATGCTTTATTACTACCGTTGACAAAATTGTTTCATGTTTTCAAAATAAAAGCTCTAGCACAAATACAGCAATCGATGCTTTCCTCATTGAAGGACCTTTCTTTTACTTTTATTGTTGAGTCAGTTTACCTATCTCCTTCCACCTAAGAAGCAAACACTTGTGTGAACTGTGCATTGATTCCTACATACTTGCATATTGCACTTGTTATATTACTTTATGTTGACAATATCCATGAGATATACATGTTATAAGTTGAAAGCAACCGCTGAAACTTAATCTTCCTTTGTGTTGCTTCAACACCTTTACTTTGATTTATTGCTTTATGAGTTAACTCTTATGCAAGAGTTATTGATGCTTGTCTTGAAGTACTATTCATGAAAAGTCTTTGCTTTATGATTCAGTTGTTTACTCATGTCATTTCCTTTGCTTTGATCGCTGCATTCATTACATATGTTTACAAATAGTATGATCAAGATTATGATGGCATGTCACTTCAGAAATTATCTTTGTTATCGTTTTACCTGCTCGGGACGAGCGAACTAAGCTTGGGGATGCTGATACGTCTCCAACGTATCGATAATTTCTTATGTTCCATGCTACTTTATTGATGATACCTACATGTTTTATGCACATTATATGTCATATTTATGCATTTTCTGGAACTAACCTATTAACAAGATGCCGAAGAGCCTTTTTGCTGTTTTTGGTTTCAGAAATCCTAGTAAAGAAATATTCTCGAATTGGACGAAACTTTCGCCCATGGTCCTATTTTTGCACGAAGCTTCCAAGACCGAAGAGATAACGAAGTGGGGCCACGAGGCAGCCAGGGGGTGGCCGGCGCCCGGCCCGGCCGCGCCGACCTACCTCTGGGCCCTCGTGTGGCCCCCGCGTTGACCCTCCGCCTACTTAAAGCTTCCGTCGCGAAACCCCCAGCCGAGAGCCACGATACGGAAAACCTTACAGAGACGCCGCCGCGAATCCCATCTCGGGGATTCTGGAGATCGTCCCACCCTGCCGGAGAGGGGATTCATCTCCCGGAGGACTCTACACCGCCATGGTCGCCTCCGGAGTGATGAGTGAGTAGTTCACCCCTGGACCATGGGTCCATAGCAGTAGCTAGATGGTCGTCTTCTCCTTGTTGTGCTTCATTGTTGGATCTTGTGAGCTGCCTAACATGATCAAGATCATCTATATGTAATTCTATATGTTGTGTTTGTCGGGATCCGATGGATAGAGAGTACTATGATTATGGTGATTATCAATCTATTGTTCATGTGTTGTTTATGATCTTGCATGCTCTCCGTTATTAGTAGAGGCTCTGGCCAAGTTTTTGCTCTTAACTCCAAGAGGGAGTATTTATGCTCGATAGTGGGTTCATGCCTCCATTGAATCTGGGACAGTGACAGAAAGTTCTAAGGTTGTGGATGTGTGTTGCCACTAGGGATAAAACATTGATGCTATGTCTAAGGATGTAGTTGTTGATTACATTACGCACCATACTTAATGCAATTGTCTGTTGCTTTGCAACTTAATACTGGAGGGGGTTCGGATGATAACCTGAAGGTGGACTTTTTAGGCATAGATGCAGTTGGATGGCGGTCTATGTACTTTGTCGTAATGCCCAATTAAATCTCACTATATTTATCATATCATGTATATGCATTGTTATGCCTTTCTCTATTTGTCAATTGCCCGACTGTAATTTGTTTACCCAACATGCTTTTATCTTATGGGAGAGACACCTCTAGTGAACTGTGGACCCCGGTCCTATTCTTTACATAGCATACAATCTACTGCAATTGTGTTTTACTGTTTTCTTTGCAAACATCTTCCACTCGATACGTTTAATCCTTTGTTGTTAGCCGGTGAGATTGACAACCTCACTGCGTTGGGACAAAGTACTTGGGTTGTGTTGTGCAGGTTCGCGTTGGCGAATCCCTGGTGTTGTGCCGCATCACATTTCGCGACCATCAACCTTCAACGTGCTTCTTGGCTCCTACTGGTTCGATTAAACCTTGGTTTCTTTCTGAGGGAAAACTTGCTACTGTGCGCATCATACCTTCCTCTTGGGGTTCCCAACGAACGTGTGAGTTACACGCCATCATAGCATTCCACCGACTGATGGATGAGGTCTCCGAGTATGTACGTCATGGCACGTTGGTATGTTGCACCTGCATTCTTCAAGCCGAATGGCATGACGGTGTAGTAGAAGTTTCCCTTCGGGGTCCTGAACGCGGTGTCGATGGCGTCTTCTGGGTCCATCTTGATCTGATTATAGCCAGACGAACCATCCATAAAGGATAGTGCGCCATGGCCCGTGGTGGAGTCGACGACCATCTCCGTGATGGGCAAGGGAAAGTCGTCCTTGGGGCATGCTCGGTTTAGGTCGCGGAAGTCCTGGCAGACCCGTACCTGGCTGTTCTTCTTCTCCACGGGCACGATATTTGTGAGCCACCGGGTGTATTTGGCCTCCTTGATGAAACCTGCAAGGATAAGTTTGTCTACCTCGGCGATGACCTGGTCTTCAAACTCTGGACGTAAGCGTCGCGGAGGTTGCTTGACCGGACGGTGATATGGGTCAATCGCCAGCTTGTGAGTGGCGACACGAGGGTCGAGGCCCGGCATCTCCTTGTAGTTCCAGGCGAAGCAATCCCTGTACTCCATCAGAAAGCATCGATAGCCTTCTCGCTCCTCTTCTGTCAGCGTGGCGCTAACAAAAGTTGGGCGTGGATCATATTCCGTCCCAAGGTTGACTTCAACGAGCTCGTCGACGGTGGGTTGTCCACCATCTTCTAACTCTGGCGGAGCTGATGTGGACCCGAGCTCCTCCTCTACCTCTGATGGCTCATCGTTGCGGTAGCTTTGTCGGTGAAGACCGTGATGTGAAGTTTCAGCGTCGTCCCCTGAAGAGGCAAAAGTAGCATGGCAAGTGACTCGTGAGCCCTCCTCCTCCTCGTCGGATCCTTCGAGGTTGATGTAGCCAAGCCCGAACTTGGGACGAGCCTTGTGCTTCCTTTTGATGAGATCTTCTGCTTGCCTCCACCACTCCTCGCACACCGCAGGTGGTGGGGGTATTCTGTTGTTTCGCTGAAGAGTGAAGCCGGCTTTCTCCATCAAGCGAGCCATCTTGGGCTCAGCCTTCATAGTGGATAGCGCTTCTTCTGTATCATCGCGAGGTCGAGGAAGTTCAAATACAGAATCGCAATGTTGTACCTGCGGAACTTTATAGAAAATGGTTTGGGTTTTAGACCCAGACAAACTTGGGATAGCCCAAACCTCCAATGGGGAAGTCATAGATATGTAAAGAGACGGGGGCTGCATGCCTTGAGCTCCCCTTGCGACTTCCTCCATTTCTTGTATTCTTCTCCTAACCACCCCTCCTTGCGCGGGCATGTGCTCGTCCTTTCGGGCGCCGCGTGCCCGCAGCGTGATGGGCGCCGGCGCATCACTGCTGCCGATAGGCACCTTTGAGTCCATCTGGGCACCTGCAAAGCTTCCAAGAGTTAAACAACCGGGCTCATGGTGCGCCAAAGTCGATGAGGATGTGGTAGTCTCGCTTGAAGGCGTCGTGGTCGACCTCAATGTGATTGTTGTCGGTGATGGTAATCTCGCCTTCAATAGTAACGGTGCTGATGAGGTAGGTGTCGAAGAGCCTGCCCCCAGCGAGGTTGGAGTAGAACCTCCCGCCCCCGGCGGGAAGGAGTGCTTGAATTGACGTTGCGTTGTTGAGGAAGATCGTCTACGCCCAGCATGTTTGCGACTCCGGGAGGAAGCGCCCTGTACGTCGGCCGGAGAACACGGCATGATGAGGCGCCTTGTCTCCGCTTTGGATGTGACACCTGGTTTGACTAAAACATCAACCGCTGGTGTTGTACGCCCCATCTTCTGGTCGCTATCTTCGACGGGGAAGTAGTACTTCGCATCTGCATGATGTGACTCCTGGACGGTGTAGGGGTTGGTGTTGCCAATGATGCGTTGCTGTGTGCCGTTGCCGTCGAGGAACTTCAGGCATTGGTGAAGAGTAGAAGGCACCACACGATACTTATGTATCCATGGCCTCCTCAAAAGGGCCGAGTAAGAGGTGTTTGCTTCGATGACGAAGAATCGCACCTTGAAGCTGAAAGTTGACATTTGGATCTTCACCGTGATGGCGCCCAACGTCGGCTTTCCTTGGTTGTCGAAGCCGCATATCATCACATCTGTGGACTCCAAGTCTTCTTCCGTGAAACCGGCCCGCTTCAGGCTCCGAAGGGGCAAGATGTTTACTGCAGATCCTGGGTCGATGAGGATCCGACGAAGGTATGCAACGCCAATGTTTCCCTCCACATAGAGCGGACGATTGTGGGCGCCATCTTCTATGAGGTTGTCCTCCTCGTCGAATGTGATCTCATTCACGAATAAGGGGTTGGAGAAGAGGCGGTGTTTTGCCATGCACACCTCATAGAGTTCCGGAGCTTGGAGCGCCTTGACAAGGGCTTCACGAAGGTCCGGGACCATCATGAGTGCATCGTGCACACTCAGAAGTGCAGGGATCCTCTTGAGGTGGGCGATGATGTTGTAGTCGACGTCGTGTGGCTTCGTCTTCCCTTCGCCATGACCTTCTGGCATTTCTTCGTGCGAAGGGACCTCCTTCTGGGCCGCCGGCTTGTCAACTCTAGCTTGCTTGGGCTTCACGGGGTCGGGTAGAACTTTGCCTCCACGCAGGTTCATGTTCACCTCTTCCACCTGCAAGTTCTTCATGGCGTCTTCAGCAAGGAACGCCTCTTGTTCTTCGGGAGTAAGCACGCCATCGGAATCGGAACTAGGCGTGTCCTTGTAGTCAAGGATGACGTTGCAACTCACGACATTGGATGATTGGGAAGAGGTAGCTTCCTCTTGTACTTCCTCCTTCCCACCGCTTGGCACCTTCTTCTTTGGCATGAACTGTGCCAAAGTGGGCAGAACGTGCCCCCGTCGAGGGAACGCCTCGTCTCCCTCTGATCGAGGGACAAACCTTGACAGAGGGCGTCGTTGACTTGGGTTGAATCGCTTTAAGATTGTTGGAGGAGCGCGTGTTGATGATGTCGAGCGATGAGGTGGAGGTGGGAGGTTCCTCGAGTACGACCTTCTATGCGCCATGCTCCATGGCTCCTCCTTGCATGCGGTCGGGGTCGACCCCTTTGAGAGATGGGCATGGGTACCGCAGCAAAGACAACGTTGGATAGCTGGCTCTCAACTTGTGAGAGCGGCACCCATGCATCTTCGTACTCCATGCCTTGGCTTGGTGCAGAGGTTGGCATGACGCTTACCATGTTCACCGCACGATAATCGGGATTGATGGCTTCTGGGTCCAGGTTGATCCTCTTTTCATTGACGGCTCTTTGTAGCCATTCTTTGAAGGCGATGCAATCCTCGATGACATGACCCACGTACCTATGATATGGGCAAAATAGAGCATTATCCGTCATTCTCACCTGGTCGGGTCTTTGAGGTTCTGGTAGGTTCAAGGCTCGATGTTCCATCAATTGATTGAACATGTCCTTTACTAGCTCCCTGCGGAAGATGTATTGCTTCTTGAGGAGTTCCTGCAATGATGGGCGTTGCCTTCCTCCGGCTTGATCACCTCTTGCTCCCAAGAAGGGCACATTGCCTTGTGGTGTCGAGGAGAAGACTCTGGTGGCGTTCGCCTCCGCAGGTGCCTTCATCTTGCCTCCATTGTTAATTGGCTTGGATGTTGATGTGAAGCGTCTAGTGGGGTCGAATGCGCTGGCGTTCTTGTAGAGCTCCATGATCTGCGGTGACTTCTCGAACTCTAACTTCGTGGCTGCCACCGCCGAGCTTAAGGCACTAAAGGTTCTTGGCTCACGCCGAGATACCTCAAGCGACCAATGTTGCTGCATCCCATGGACGCACATCTCGATGGCGTCCTCAAGGTGCATTTCCCGAGCGAGACGCACGTAGCTTTTGCGGAAGCGGATGATGTACTCGTCGATGGACTCCTCTCGACGCTGTCGGACCTGCGATAGTTCAACAATAGAGAAGTCTTTCTTCATGGCGACGAAGTGCTTCTTGAAGACCTCCTTCATGCCTGCCCAACTTCCGATGGCTCCGACCGGCAAGCGGCTATACCAGTGGAAGGCGGGGCCGGTTAATGACCCTGAAAATTGGCGAAGGAGAAGGGATGAGCTATTTGCGGTGTCGCCGCACGCCGCCTCGAAGTATGCCAAGTTCTCCCTTGCGTCGCCAGTCCCATCAAATTGGCGGAACTTTGGTGGGTGCCATCCAGCGGGGAATGACACCCTGTCGTGCCATGCTTCGTATGGCTTTTCTAGCTCGCTCTCTGAGGTTTGAGGGGTTTGATCGATCGTCAGCTGCTTGAACCTCTTGGTCACCATGTCTTCAATGAAGTCGTGGTATCCTTTTAACACGCTTGGTTGTGGTGCTTCATTGGAAGCACCTGCCGGGCTTGCCCACTGTCGAGTGTGTGTGTTTGGTTCTTGAAGTTGGCGCCCATCGTTGAGCTGCGTTGCTGCTACAGCGCCATCTTGAAGCTCCTTCTCCTGTGGGTCTACCACTCTGTGTGGCAAGCTTGATGGTGGAGCGCCGTTGTTGGTGGTGTTCGTTCTATTCGTCATGACCTCGATGAACGTGTCGAGCTTTGTCGTCAGGATGTCAAGCGTCTCGCCCTGCTTCTTCACTTGTTCTTCTAGGGCCATCTCTCGTGCCGTTGGCGCGCTTGCTTCCGCAGATGCGGCACCATCTTTGTTCACCTCGTCTATCGCCATGTGGGCAGGTGCGGTGTGGAGATCTTCAAGTCCGTCCTCGCGATCCGACAACTCGGAAGGAGCGAGTTCGTGGTATGGCGGAGAGTGTGGAAGGTTCTGCAACGAAGATGATGAAGAGGCGTCGGAGAAGCTTTCTTCTTCATTGTGGTAATCGTCGGTGCCCTCCTCTCCGGCTGATCCATCCGTCACACTTCGAAGTGCAATGGACTTTAGTCGTGTGCTGGGTCCAGGTCGACTTGCTACCTGCCAAAGTTCATCTCGATCATGTGGAAGTCTCGAGGTTATGTCGGTGTAGTGACGCGGTGATATATCCGGATGATATCCCGAGTCTCCATCAGAAAGTGAGCCCTTCCCGGTCATGATAGGAAGACATGGGGCAGTCGATCTTGCTCCCTCCTCTGACGTGGATGTGCCCGCCTTTGTCCCTGCATCGGCGCCCTTGAACCATGAGCGTACATGGCCAAGACGCGGTAGGAACACCATCTTGAAGTCTGCCTTTGGGTTTGGGACGATCTCCTCATCTGAGGGATAGTCGAACTCATGGGTAACTTGGGGAGGCTTCCATTCTTCATTTTGCTCTAGCCGTGGGCGCACTGCTACAGTGCCGCACAAAGCGAGGTTCTTCTCTGAAGACACCTTCTCCTCTGCAGTCTTATGTCGTGAGATAGCTTCCTTGTCTTGTTCTACACCTGAAAGGGAAACAAGAGAAGGTTCCGCGGAGAGCATCGCGCCTTGTCCCGAGGCGGCATTGGTTGCCGCTCCAAGATCCGCCCCATTGTTGGAGGAAGACGGGGAATGAGATCCCTCGACGCCTTCCATGGGCGTAGCTGTTGACGTTGGCGCCTTCTTCTTCGCCGAAGACGCAGGTGTCGTGGTAACCTTCACCTGTTCATCGTCTTGTCGAGTTGCTGAAGGAAGCGAGGGTGGAACCTCTGCACTCTTTGCTTCCGCTGGTCCTGGGGGTGTCTTGCGTGGCTTTGGTGTTAGGCGGTTGAGCAGGTAATTGTACCGCTCATGACGCTCCAACTCGGGGGAGATGCGGAAGCCGATCCTGTCATTTTCTTGCACGACCCCGCCATCGGGTCGCACACGAACTTGGGTGTACCGCAACACCAAGTCCTCGAGTTCTTTGTACAGAACTCATCGGTTCCTTCGGCGTCTCTCACGCTTGCGTTGGTTCTCCGTGGCGGCCCTCGAAGGTACCTGTGGGGTGGGAAGAATTGGTGGTGCAACACGGGTAGATGAAGTGGCCGCTTCTCTTGGTAAGCGCGCCTGAAGTTGTTCTCCCCGCCTATGAGGGGAAGAAGGTCGAAGGGGAAATGGCGCCCGTACAGGATCCCTTGGTCGCCACACTTGCATGGGATGAGAGACCCGCTCCTCGTCTTGATGGCGTGACCATCGGTTCCACCGTGGGGGCATGTTAGGATGCCTCCCATAGATGGGTCGAGTTGGTGAAGGCGGACGTCGAGGCGCCAAGGTTCGATGCTCATGTTGAGGCCGATAACTCGGGACTTGGCGCGTCGTCCTGCCCCCAGCTCGCGTCGGCGATGTACGTGGCGCCCCTTGATCACGAAGCCGCCGTTGGATGTTGTCCATTTGGTCCTGCAGCTGGCGAAATTCTCGCCGCAGGTCCTCGTTGCGTGGCGCAGGTGCCTCGCTCCGAAGAACGGAGAACATATTGTCGTTGGGAAGTGACTTCCCGTCCACCGTCGACGTGTGGAGGCACGTTGCCCACGTTCCCCGCCTATAGTCTTCAAGGTTGATGGAGACCGTAGGACCTGGAAGAATGGGTTGTTTGCGTGAGCGCCGTTTCCAAAACTCCTTCATGATGGTTCGCCGCACCATCTCCTTGACCTTCAACGGCTCGTTCGCCCATTCATCGGGGAACAAGTTGTAGGGTGGCGTCAAGGTATTCGCGTAGGTGAACACCTTGTCAACAAGGTCCTTCGCATCGAGGGACCAATCTTCCTCTGGCACCGCGCATTGGGCGATGCGGGAGCTTATCTGTTGTTGGAGGTTTTGTACCTTACGGTACCTCTTCCTGTAGTTTCGAAGCGGGTGCGGGCTATCGGACAAGCGTGTGCTTGCCATAAGCCTCCGCAAGTTGTAGGACGCCGCTTCCAAGCCCTCGAGGAGCTCGACCTCAGTGCGCCTAGTTGTTGGCGCAGGCAGCGCTGGAGGTGGTGTCGGGGTAGGCGCGCGCAGTGACGCCGCACCTGTTCTCCTATTGATGGCCATGATGCGGAGGCGTTCGGCTGCCTCCACATCTCCTCGCATTTCGGCCCTTGTTGACTCCTTCAACAGGGCGCGGGCCTCAAGCATAAGCTCGCGGCGCTCCTTCTTTGCTTTGGCGGCCGCCCGTCTTTGCGCCTTCTTGGACTGCACAACTTGGAATTGTGCAGGGTCCTGCGCTTGGTGCATGTACACCTTGGCACCAACCTCGAAGAACACAGTCGGAGGCCGCGTCCCGAAGTGGATCGTCATCGGCTCCGTGTACTTGTATAGTCCTCCTACATAAGATATCTTCGATCAGCGGAGCTCTATACCTTTGCCTTGTCATGCAGCATGATGTGCAGATGGATGGACGGACGAAGACGATTCCGACGACCACAGCGAAGCGAAGATGGGAGGAGAACCACGTCCCACCGGGCGTGCCAATTTGTTTGACACGAGAAAAAACGTACGGCCTTCTGCCCTACTCGCGGGAGTCGCGACGTACGTTTTTTCTCGTGTCAAACAGTCTTCCCACGGCATCTTTTGAGGAGTTCCGGTCCAGTCTATGCGTTCGACCAGGCGACGCTTCGACTGCGGGGGGGTGTTGAGATACATATCTTGTATATCCGGATGTGTATCCTCTGTAGTTATTGTATAGCGATACATATCTTTATATTTACTATTGGGCCCGCCTCCTTCCTTGTATAGTCGAGGCCCTATATATGTACCGCCATATGCATTCGATCAATACATCGAGCATTGCATCTCATTCCACAAAAAGTACAAAGAACACGACCGGTTACAAACTTAAACGCTGCCCTCTGCACTGGACAGAAACAGAAACAGAACACAACCAGACCTCCTAACTAGAGAAACGACCTTCAAGCAAACTGTATAGCTACTCAATTTGCTCGAAGCAAGAGACGACCCCCACTCCCCCAAGCCCATTGAAGCGCTTCAGCTTTTATTTGATCAATAACAAACTTAATGCATGGGCTTGAAATCTTTCTTGAAGACTCGATTATTCTTCTCTCTCCATATCACCCAGGCTGTAAGCATCACAATTCACAATAGAATTTAGGTTTTTTTTCTTCTCAGGCCCTTTTTTTTGAAACGAGCCAAAAGCTATGCCTTTCATTGATATATAGGAGAAAAGAGGTGGTCCATTTATGAGGAAAACTGGCCGAAAAACCGTTGCAACACGACACCACACGCCAGCCCCGAGGCTGCGCTCCACACGAGTCGACGACCAACCAGGTCGACACCACACCTCAACGCAACAGACGGAGGCGAAAGACCGGAGCCACCGTTCCAACTACCACGCCGGCCCCAAGGCAGCGCCCCGACTGGCCGACGAACCCACCTCCGCTGAACCACCAAACACTCCACAAGTCCCTCTGTCCGATGGATGTCCAAAGCGAGGCCTCAAAAGGCAAAGCGACACAAGAGCGCCGCCCACGCCCGATCCCGCGGAGGATCTAGGGTTTCCTCCGGAGAGCCCGGGTGGAGATCAAGAAACACCCGCTTCGACGACGCCTTCAAGAAGGAAGCGGCGCCCTCGGGCGTCACCGTCGTTGGTCCTGGCGCGCCGCCGCTGGCCCCAGCGCCAGCCACCCTGCCCCGCGCCCGACGAGCTCCCTCTCGCCAGGGGACGGGGGAGGGAAAGGAAAACCGTCCCGCCGCCACCTTCCCCGGGGGGCGCGGCGGCCCCCTCCCCGGCGGCGGAGGGAGGAGAGGTGGAGGGTTACAGCGGCGGAGGCTAGGGTTTCCCTGGTCGCCAGGAGGGCGACGCGGGGGGGAGAGAGAGACGTAGTGAGCTTTTGCAAAAAGTAGGAGATGTGGCCTTTCGATATTCTTGTCAGGCCCTTGAATAGCATCTCTTGCCAGCGTCCACCTTGATCTGAAGTTTTGGTTACCTGAGGGCAGTCCAATTTAGGATAGTTCCCCAGATGATTTAGACTACTACGCAGCCCACAAGCAAATGTTTAGCATCCTCTCCAGCAGAGTTCCAAAAAACACATTTATCATTATGGGGTTGTACTCTTTTGGCTAACCAATCTGCGGTCCATGTTCAACTCCCGATGAACAGCCAAACTGCACATTCACAAAGGAGTCCAAATAGCATCTGCTGAATCGCAAGTAATGGGCCTCGCGAAGTGTGCTTAGCTTCCCGGAGCCATGTCCAATTGTCTTCTCTATCAAGCCAAAGCTGAAAATTTAGGAACTCTTCATATACTGTCAGCACCTGAGCAAAGCCCCTAATTGTAATCAAATTTCTCTGCCCAGCAGTGCATGGTTGCTGCTTGCTACTACGAGGCTACGACCCAGTCTACTAGCTGGAAGGCAGTTGCTCTCCGGTCCAAACGTGGCTAGCCGGGGACGTGGAGTGCGGCACAAGACCACGTCTCGTGCCCTCAAAGGTTGCTCTGTTCGCCACTCTCGTGCCGATGGGTCCATGGATTGATCGCTTAGCAAGCTCGAATCTTTGATCTTCCAAGGCACCGCAGCCGATCAGTGGCCAATGTTACGTGACGCCTACCTACTTGTAGTGGCTCTGATGATGAATGCCTAAATGGCTATGATGGAGAAGGGGGATGTTCTTTTGCGCCCACAATAATCTGTCTTCCTGCAGTGATCCATTTGTGTATATAAAGCGCCCCCCGTAATCTGTCCAACGGCCTGCTTTGAGCTCTCTTTTAACTTGGAACCGCCTCTTCCCAGAGCAGGTAAGTACTACTCTGTCCCCAGTCTCTATATAGTACTCCCTCCTTTCATATTACTTGTTGCGGCAACTTCTATGGAATGGAGGGAGTACTCAATTAATCTTCTTCAATTCGATCAGTAAAAAATGCCAAATGGTGCTCCCTTTCCACCCGTTCTGCTCAATGTGCTATGTACATGGCCAGTTTATAATTCGTTTGGTTCCTTATTTCCTTCGTATCTGCAATGCTTATCAGAATGGGGCGTCGCAGAACATGTGGGATCTGTATCATTCTCTGCATCATCTCCGTATCGACTATGCTCGTATCTGCTGGCGACGATGGGCTATTCCGTATTGCTTTGAAGAAAAGACCGGTACCAAAAGGCCTCTATGGTGAACTATGGCCAAAGAGTACATCAGAGAACGAAGCCACACTTGGATATGCTAGCGTCAGGCTGAACGGCGCCGCGGGGAGAAAGGTTGATCCGGTGAGGGAAGCAGTTAACCAAGTTCGTGTCAACGAGCAAAGGATGTTCGTCGAGGTTGCGGCCGCGGAAAAGCGGCGCAAGAGTTACCGGAGTCGCAGATGGGCCAGAGAAGACCACAGTTTGCGTGATGGTCAGCAGGCCGTTATCGAGCTGAAGAACTATGCGAATGTTCAATATGTTGGGCAGATCGGAGTTGGAAACCCCGCGCAGAATTTCACGGTCGTCTTTGACACGGGGAGCTCAAACCTCTGGGTGCCTTCCGCCGACTGCTACTTTTCGGTAAGAAACCAGTTCAAGTTGATTTTATCTTTTAAAAAATTACAAATTTGGATGGTTTGCTTGATTGCTGAATCTGGTTGGCGTGGGAACAGCTTGCTTGCTACTTCCATCCCAGGTACGTATCAGGACGGTCCAGCGCTTACAAAGAAAACGGTATGCTTTCTCTCGAAGACTACAGCCTATTTATTGCCGTTTTTGGTTTTTAGTTTATGCCTAGACATGTGGTCTAACCTCTTCCTTCTTGATGCTGTGCAGGAACACCTGTTGCCTTGCACTATGGACCAGCAGGAGCAATTTTTGGTTTTTACAGTGAAGATGAGGTTACTGTTGGCGGCCTCGTCGTTAAAAATCAGGTGCTTCTTCTTCTACCAGTTACTTATCTATAAATTTTAATTTACCAATCGACTGCCAATGCTAATGCTGCTAAACTCAATTGTGCTACTTATCAGGAATTCATTGAAGCTACTTATGAGCACGGCTTTACATTTTTAGCGGCAAAATTTGATGGCATCCTTGGACTCGGATTTAAGGAAATTTCAGTTGAAGGCTCAGTTCCAGTCTGGTATAAATGCTTCCTCTGTAATCTAATTATAGTTGTCCTGAAGCTTCACAGATTAAGGAGCACCCTGTTGTTATTGTTCTGATGCTTACTGCTTATTTATCAGTCTATGTCCATCTTAGATTTTTTTTTCCATGGGTTCATTTATAGCTTGCACTAAGCAGGAATGTGTGGTGAAGTAAGTAAACAATAATCTTCCTATTGGATATATTAAGCTCGCGCTTCCTTCAAATATCTTTTGTCACTTGAGGCAATTCCTTTCGGTGGCATTTTACATCTTCATTTATGTACCAGGTACAATATGGTTGCACAAGGTCTTGTGAAAAATCCTACTTTCTCCTTTTGGCTAAATCGAAATGCAAACGATGGGGAGGGAGGTGAAATCGTTTTCGGAGGTGATGACCCAAAACATTACAAAGGCAGTCATACATACACCCGAGTTACCCGGAAAGCATTTTGGCAGGTAGCCATTGTAGTGTCACTCTGTATACATCATAGTATGTGTAGCATGGTTCTGACTCTACTGTGTTTCTTCTGTTTGTATGTACTATTGTCACCTGCAGTTTGAAATGGGGGACTTTCTTATTGGTGGGAGGAGCACTGGTAAAGTAATATGCCTATTTCTTGCTTTAACAGGCAAGTCTACTAGTTGCATCATTTCCCTTCCCTAACCTATGATCTTTAATGTATATCGTAACAGGAATTTGTGTGGATGGTTGTGCGGCAATAGCACACTCGGGAATTTCGTTGGTTGCTGGTCCAATAGTAAGCAATCCATACCCCTCGGCACAAATTTATCTAAATTTCCATGTTTGTATATGGAAAATGTTCACTTTTGTACAGTCAACTATTGCCAAAGTTTAATTGTATCATCAATAACAAAAACAGACATTATATGTCCCCCGACCGGCAAAACCACCTAGAGTTGATATCTTGTATCATTAAAGTAGTTTTGACGATGGCATGTTGTCATGGCGACGGTTTCATGTGGCTGCCAATCATCACAAAAATTGGGGACAAACTGGAAATTCTGACAGACTTGAAAAAATGCATTATAAGATCATTCCTTGAAACAAAGACTCTTTATATTCAATGAATTTTGGGTTTTTTTCTCCAAAGTTTTGAATGTTATGCACTTTAAAATCCTAAGATCTTTACAAACATTTCCCTTTTTCCCCCATATTTTTCAATTTGTTGCTAACAATGCTGCCGATTTTTTTCTCCATTGTTTAGTGTGCCATTGCCCAGATCCATGAACAGATAGGAGCTACAGGAGTGGCTAACGAAGAGTGCAAACAAGTCGTCACTGGATATGGGGAAAAAATGATGGAATTGCTGAAAACTAAGGTTTGATGACCTCTCTTTTTTCTACTGTCTATATTTATCGCTTTGTAAGAACCTTTTTCTGTCCAGTTTTGTCAATTCAAGCTTCTGGTTAACTGCAGACACCACCAGCACAAGTATGTTCGAGGATTGGACTCTGTGCATCTGATAGAACTCGTGGATCTAGGTGTGTGCAATGAACGAGGAAGCTTGCTTGTCTCACTGAGGCTCTGAAGTTTATCATGAACTTCCAACAAACTCTCCCGTTTCTGTTCTTATTTTAGATTTCCCCCATAACCTCACATGCTTCATCTGCATTCGTGCAGTGCTGGTATCGAGAGTGTAGCGGGAGAGGCAGGAACATCATCTGTTGATGGCATGTCTGACGCTTTATGTAACGCATGCGAGATGGCAGTTACCTGGATGCAGAGCGAGTTCGTTCAGAACCGCACCAAGGAGGGCACGCTCGAGTATGTCAATCGGGTGAGGCTAGCTTGATATCCGAATCAGTCAGCATTTCGATATGTGCATACATCAAACTAATCTTACTAGTTTGCTGGTTTAAACAACAGCTCTGCCACCATATGCCAAGTCCAGTCGGATCATATGTGGACTGTAGACGCATCGATTCCTTGCAAAGTATCTCATTCAGCATAGGTGGACGCATATTCGAGCTCCAGCCAGAGCAGGTATTTCATTTACTCTAGAGAATTTATACCATGACATACTTTTTTCTCTTTTTGCTTTACTACTTCTGGACCTTATAGAAAATTAGAAATCCTAACATTAGCACCGGCAGCACTACTCAAGTATAAATTTTTGTAAGTATAAACTTACAGTATCTGGAGTGCAACCATGATGTTTTCACCTAATTTCAACCATTTTTCCTGCCGAGCAGTATATTCTCAAGGTTGGCGAAGGATTTCTGACTCGGTGTATCAGCGGATTCACAGCCTTGGAAATACCCCCTCCAATAGGCCCTTTCTGGTAAGAGGGACAAAGATTACCTGAAGAACACTTCTTTCACCGCTGCTGCTGATTAATTCTCTTCAGTTTGCTCCCGTGAGACACCACCAGCTCTCTGAATTTCAACCATCGATTGGATTGCTCTCTTAATTTCATGCAGGATACTAGGCGAGGTCTTCATGGGAGCGTACCACACCATCTTTGACTACGGCAAGATGAAGGTTGGCTTCGCAGATTCAGCATGACAGAAGCATTTCACTGCTATAAGACTGTATTCGACTGAGCAAAACATGGTCGTCCCTAAGTACATGGGAAGTTGCTTCAAGTTTTATTTACTGTTACATATTTGTAAAGCTGAAACGTGTCAGTTTACCGTCTTAGTTCTGGTCATGTATAATAACTGGGTGATGGAAACACCAAGATGCACCAAGTTCATGTTTTAGTTTTCTTTGGCTGGCACCAAGAAAGAATGGCAACATGTTTTTGTTGTCAAATACCAAAAGCTCTTCATACCCCGAGAGGAAAGGCTCTACTCGCTTCACTGTCATCATGCAAGAGAAGGAGTAGCGGTGTTCCAAAAGCGAAGCGCATGGCCACACATTATAGAAGTGGTGCTCCAAAAGCTATTCCTCGTTGCTATATATAATCCACATCCTACTTAAACTAAATCTTTGAGGCATAAACAGTTCTCCCTGTGTTTTCGATGGGGTCAGTTCTTGAGTTATTAAAGCCATGATAAGCATATAATTCTTGCCACAAATTTTCTTGGCCGACTATATATGTCTCTGCCACACGGAAAGAATATAATGTCATGGATAATGGACTTGGGTGGGTGCTATAAATTAGTTAACCATGGTGACTTTCACCCTAGTTGACATTATTCTCATTTCTCGGTAGTGGAGACTTGGGTGTAACAAAGGGAAAGGAATGTCATATATTTAAATTGAGCTGAAACCTTCGAAAAGCTTTTCATTGATCCGGCAGGCATTTGCTAAATCAGCTTGTTCCGAGCGTGGGCCATGGAGGCGACTGACGAGAACACTATGATGCATGTAGATGCTACGATGTGTGATGATTACAGATCGCGTATAACCGGAAGTACTGAATTTGAGTGCGGCACCATATAGATAACCTGTAAAAAATTATAAAGCCTAGTCTTGTTAAAAAAAATGGATTATTTCTACTGTTTCATCTCGATAAACACAAAGCTGAAACACCTAGCGAATTTTAGTGTTAAATATGTTATCGATTTTATTTAACCAATTCCCAAACTTATTGGTAATATTTGTACTGGAAATGCTCTTGCTTATGTTGTCGTGCGTATGTGATTGCTTCAGGGATCTAGGAGGGATCGAACTTATGTGTTGTGTGGGTTAGCGAATACCGTTTTTTGGTCGAGAAAATGTCTGGCTGACGTTCATGGATTTATTTATAAAGCCGAGTCTCAGACCTTGCGTTTAGAAATATTAATTGGAAGGGATATTGAAAATATGCCATTACAGATGAGCAAAAAAGATACTGTACGTATTAGATAAACAAATGCTAAATAGTCTTCTTAGAGTCACAAAACAACATTGTTTACATTCATCCAATTTCTTTTAACTAGAGAGAATCCTTAGTCAGGGTGACTTTTCTATAGAGAAATCACATATAAACTTATGATTTATTCGAAATGGGTGAAATATCGCCCCAGCTTCTGCATCCAAAGGATGCACACGGTTTTTTATTTGATTATTCACAACACCTTACAAAGCAATACAAAAGATCAAACTCGAAGCCACCTCGCTAAACCTATAGAGGGATAAAGGGGTGACAATTCACCAACTCATATCATCCAAAAACCAAATGCCTTCCTAGGACGCCCAATAGCAGATGAGAAGCACATCCAATCAACAGACTCTCAGCATACGCCAATGCACACGCCATAGAAGTTGCTACCGCCATCTTCCTCGACTCCATCTTCAAGAGAGATCATCGCATTGACCATGCCAGACCTGCCATCGATGCCGCCACGGCGCCAGACTCCACCATCCTGCGCATGTCCATCACACTGCATCCGTCCCGAGACACCACTGCACCATGCCGTGGCGACCTGACGACGCCGACACAGCAAAAGCACACCGCTCCACCTCAACACCACCGCCATCCGTTGTCTGCTCCAAAAACGATACCCCCAACAGGGAGAACGGCGTTGCGCGCCACCATCGTCCGATCCGGGAGACCCGGGTCTAGGGTTTCCCCTGGAGCAGCCCAGGCGAAGAACGCAGACTGCAGAGAAAATGCCTTCAACAAGCATGTACGAAGGATCAAGCATAACCATTCGTGAGGCTGCATACATAGATTTTTTTTTAAAAAAAAGGTTGTCAAAACATATATAAATGAGATCTAGTTTCAAGATCTCATCCCGAGAGGAACGGTGAAGATGGATCGCAATTCCGACAAACAACCGTGTGCCTTTCTACTTTTAGGTCAGTGCTCGGTTGAACTAACTAACACCCGAGTGCTCCCTAGGCGCATCGTATCTAGATTGAGTTGAAAGCTTTGAAAAACTTTTTCATTGATCCAATGGGCATTTTCTGAATCAGGTCTGCTCCTAGGATGGGCAATGGAGGCAGCTAACAAAAAAATGATGCATGTAAATGTTTCGACATGTGATGATTACATATCGAACCTAAGTACTGAGTTTTATAGGTTTCAAGATAGGTGATAATTCAGGGAAATTTAATTCAAAGTATTTAAATAAAAAATTCTTGATTAAATCCTGTTGGAAATTGGAATTTTTCTTATGGTTGTTTGATTTTCATAGGATTATTTTCTAAGTAATCCTTTGCACCAGATTTTATAGAAAATCTAGCATCCACCCATACCTCTATTTCAGATCAATTTTTTATTTTCCTATGGTGAAGTTAAAATTTTCGTGAAAATAATCTGTTCTATTAATAATAATTAATAGCGGTACAAATAGCTTTAAAAGTAAAAAAAATACAAATAGATTCTTAGACCACCTAGTGTGGACTACAGTGCTAGAGCGAGCCGAAGACGCGCCGCCGTCCTCGCCCGTCTCTAATCGAAGTACGACAAACCTTATCTTAGTAGAGCTGATTGTTGTAAACAGACCAAAAATCATTATGCTAAGTCCCTAAAAATAAGCTCACTAGAGGAGCAACCATCCTAAAAAAAAAGTAATTTATATAAATTTTCTATAGAAATAAAGTTGGCATACCATTGCAAATCCTACTTTATTTTTTATGTGAATCAATTAGCTAAGGTGAAGGACGTGCAGGTTGTTGAGCAATGTCGGTGTGTGGCGGGAAGAAGTCAATCCGCATAATCGCATATCCATGTATGTCAAATGGATGGAGCTTTTTTTTTGTTGCGAAACACAGTAAAATTAAAGACGCTCACACATACACACACACTCACTTCTATAAACGCACACGCGCATACTCTACCTCTATGAGCAACTTTAAGAGACTACGTCGAAGAACTGATTCAACGGGTCTTGAAATTATCGGAGTCACTGCAGACACTTCGCTGTCAACGGGAACGTCGCCTCCCAGTCAAGAATTTTCCATCTTTATGAGACACCAAAGTATCAAATCTGGAATTTGAATTCTGCTAGGCTAGAGGTGTCACTTCTCTCCTAACCATCCAATCACAGGTTGATTCTCTCAAAAAGATGGAGCTCCTTCTTTAAGGCCAACTCGAGGCTCGACAAAACGAATATTTTATGTTCATTTTGGTTGCACGGATAAACATAGATCTGGCTCAGCTAAGCGATCGGACGCATACTGATTAGCTTGTCTGTGTATCAAACTAGGAAACGTTGGCGCGGCGCCACGCCGCGCCCGTGGGGTAATCTTGAGACACAGAATGAAAGATATGTGTTCTGCCGGTTTGGATCATGTGAATATTGCTTCATAGCGAAAATAAAGGGCTAATATTCATCAAGATCCCGTTACCTAGGGTTCTGCTAAAGCCAAAACACCATTAAGTGGTCAAGGTAGAGGCTGAAGACCATAATAGAACGCCATACAGCTGTAGAAAGGAAAAGATTGCTGTCACCGGCACCTCTACCTCCAACACGTCGATCGCGGTTATGGAGCAAGTCCTCAGTAACGCAGAGTGGCATTACTTACCTATGCACAATTAGGCTTGTCGAATTCTGGAAGTAGCAGGTTACCCAGAAGAGCGTTTCCTTGGATTTTGCAAGTGGAATGGAGTAGAGGTTTTCTCCTAAGCCAACCACGTTGGACTTGATCCATACCACAGCATTCGCCCAAGCCAGCTCACCAAGATATCTAGTTTTAATGCAAAATATAGGCTACATCAAGAATACTTTGTGTCATAATTGTATAATTTGAAGCAGGACCACCATTTGATGAGCTAGATCATTTGTATCAGATCCTTACCAGTGAACAATCGAACACAAAAGAGTGACAATGGAGAAACATAGATGTCGTTATCCAGAGTCAGATCGAACCGTAGGTAGGTAAGCTTATCTAGCAGTCGTTATTACTACAGAAGACTTCAGTTTAAAATAACAAATAAACTACGCTGCACACGCGATACATAATTACGACTGGGCACAGGTGAAGCACGGTCTTAAAAATGTTTAGACAGTAAAAGGAATACCCAGCACACCTGATGCTTTTGATGCAAAACATGCTCTGTAAATAAAGAAACATAAATTGATATGAGTTATCAGGATGCAAGCATCAGAAAGTACTGGCATTCCAATATATATGCGTGTGGTTGTAGGCTTCAGGTGTACCTCTACGGATGGCCAAGTACATTCTCATATGAAATATTTCTAGCACAGTAGCGGGTGCACAATTTTCATCGACTGCAAGTAAATCTAACCCGTTTGTTGATGATATTCTTGAGATGCCCACGTAAGAAGAATGCCAAGTAGAATGCTGTCAAGAAGAACGCAACAATAGGACAGGGAGCCAAGTACTATGTCCATATACATCGGCTGGAAAACCGTGTTCGAAAGGACCCCACCAAGCCAAAGAGGCAAATTCATTGGCAAAAAGATGAAGAGGTTACATCCGCAAAACGCCCCCGCAAAGACCTGCAAACGGCAAACAAATCAGAAGAAACAAAACAAAATAACAAAGTACCTACATAAGGAACAAACCTGGCCGAGGCTCTGAAGAGGTGCCCTCTAAAAAATGACGGGGCCGACCGAAGGTAACCCAGTAGAAGTACCCACCAAAGAACGACCAGCAAACGCAATCAACAGCAACTGGCGTGACATAATCCAGAAAGTCAGCAGTTAATATGGAGATTCACATTAAGTCTGGCGAACAACATCAACACCAAACACAATAACATGCAAGGAAGAAAAAGAAACCAGTACCACCTTAAGTGATAGCATAGTCGGCGTCCTACAGAGTATGGCTCCGGTGCCACGGCTGAGGGTGAACCAGAAGGAGACACACCTTTCTCACAGTTACAAAACTGGATCTACAAAGTGATAATGTATTTGTCGCTCCAAATAAACAGAAAAGAATTGAGTTGGTGAACTGCAAGCATGAAGGTTGAGTCTCTCTTCTTTTAGCATGAGAAAATTAGAACACCCCTGATGCCAAAATTCCAAACATGAATGATCACACGTAAACGCGAAGGTAAACTGAAAGTGTTGCACAAATCAGTGGGTAACTTCTCGAAAGCATATAACCATACCATCCATAGCTGTATGTTGCTCGAGGTACACCTCAGGGTCCTCCAACAATGATTTTTTTGAGATTGGATAGCAAGCAGAACAGGATATTTCAACGAATGGCACAGTGAACAATCGACAGAACAACACAGCAACAACCAAACTTTTGGCAAAATAAGCATCCGTCTCAATTCTAAATTTATAAATGATCCATGGAAATAGCAAGCTTGCTCAGAATAGAAGAGGAACCCATAAACAGAATACAGAACTCACATGTTAAGCATGCATTCATTGATCTAGCACTTTTGATCTGAATTGATATATGATTATGCTCTCAATCATTTACTTGTTAAGATACCCAGGGGAACTATAGTTCTAGCTATTTGTTCATAAGTATGATTTTCAACACCCCATAAAAATCCATAATTAAATACAACAACCCGCAACAAAAATGAAGCCAATCTCCCTTCCGCCACAGGATGAGATCATAGATACAAAAGGAAATCACGGCGAACTATGTCTGCAGAACATCAAATTAGGAGCTCTCATGTATCGCATTATCAGTATTTGCCTCCGAACTGTATAATCACAAAGTGATCAATCAGCTGGATATTTTGAAAGCCCCCAGCATTGCTGCAGTTTGATATAAGGAATAACAGTGAAGAAATTCAATCAAGAGATCAGATATACATACTTCCAGAAGGGACGTGTCTGATTATGTACTCAGTACAATCCCTGCAAATAATGGATTCCGAGTTATTAAGTTGAAATAGTTCATAGATTCAGACTTATAGGTGAAACTAAGGTCACATATCTTAACCTAGATGTGCATACCATAAACAAATGAATCCAATGAATGAGAGGAACTCACGAATTATGAGTCGGCAGCGAACGATGTTTGTTCCTCATTCCAGTTCAGCACACACATATAGGTTTCAATCCCCGCATTGACACGCCGAATCATAAGACCAAAATCGTAAGCTGGGTACTCCCCCACAAAATCGAACCACATGACAGTCTGAAATTGGTTGACCAGTCCTCCCTCCACTTCCTCACAGTTTCTGCAAACATGGTGGACCTGTACAGTCCATGTGGAGGTAGAGGGGGAGCGCCAGAAGAGGGGTTGAAGGGGCCCGGGTAAAACGGCACACGATGCACAGGCGAACAGCGGAGGTAATCGTAGGTAGAACTATTGGCTGGAGCAGAGAGAGCACGGGATGATCCAAAGAGGCCGAATAGGAGAGAGGAGAGAGCACCGCTGAACTGCGACCCGAGGGGATCCTTTTGCCAGGCAGCGACAGGTCATCCTTCCACACCTCCCTTCCCGCCGCCCCCTTCCAAGGGACGCCGCATCCAGGTCGTTATGCGCGTCCTTCCTGCGCCGCCGCGGAACCCCATGCCACTCCACTCCCTTTGTTTCGTCCCGCCGCCGCCCCAGTACGGTGGGGATTCCCTGGGCCACCCGCAGTCATCCGCAAATCTCCGGCACCTGAAGCTCCAAGACAGCGCCAGAGGACCTCAATCTTTGGTCCGGACTTGAAGTATGAAGCGACCCCGTTCGGGACGGGGCAGAGCTGCGGGTCCTCCGCCTGCTGCTGTCGCCGGGGGCGGGACGGAGCGAGAGTCCCGCTAGGTGCTTCTACCCTGACCACTGGGCATGGGACGGGCGAGAACTCTGTCAGGTGCTTCAGCCGCTAGGCGCGGAGCGGGCAAGACCTCCATTGGGTGTTGCTGCCACCGGGCGCGGGGCGGGCGAAAACTCCTGGCGAGCCAACTCAGTCGCTCCCGATCCCGTGGGTATGCAGAGCAGGCCGCGAAGAACGTGTCGGCAGCCTCAAGGCCGAAACCCAGATCCACCGCAACGGCCATGGGACGTCCGATCGAGCGCGATGCAGGGGCGACAACCTCGAGCGCACCCGCCTCCACCGCGACCAGCGAGAGAGAGGCGGGGTTCTGGGGATAGCGCTAGTGAGAGAGAGGAGGCCGGCGCAACACATGTCTACCTCTGTCAGTTTGACCATAGGGAAGGGATTGAGTTTAGGGAAGGTGTGGGAGAGCTTGAGATTTTTCCAGAAACCCAATGAGCGGTGCGAGCGTGTCACGTGTGAGGATCTTGGGGCCATCGGTTCCTATTGAAGAAATACGGGGAGGGAAACCGGATGAAGAGCATCTGGAACCGATCTCTCACGCGAGAATTGCTCTATCAACCGGTAAACCTCAGCATTAAATCAGCAAGGAAAAAAAATATAGAGACAAAAATTACGGCCAGACTTTGAGGTGAAGGGCACGCGTCACCTGACGGTTGGAGATAAATTAGCGATCTACAGTGTCTAAACTAACATAAGATGCGTTGAACTGATCAGCTTTTATATAGTGTATTATGTGAGGCAGGTTTGACGGGCATTGTCCGCGCGTCCCTGTGGCCGAAATATGGCCTGGATGACACTTCTCTCCTTTCTAGATTAATGCATGGTTTATTATTGGCCACATAAGAGTATCTCCACCAGTGCGACCCACACCGCCCATAATAGTGATGGAGCTTGCTTCGATGCCACCCCTTACCAACACTTAAAGGTGTAAATTTTCCCCGTGCCTTCTTCTTTTAGCTCGCAAAAACCCATATCAAGTCCTATAGAGCCTCATATAGACATACTAGGTGTACTCAATGTTCCTACTAGCCGATGTGGCCGACAGAATATTTTACCGATGGGCGTTTCAATTTTTAGGGTACATTGTTGTCTACATATTTGACTACTGAACAATATAGACGTAAATGGGCCGTACGGGCTACTTTAGGGCTTATATTTATATCTTTTTATTTACTTTTAATCATTGCGTTCCCTGGTTACGAAGATGTATGAATAGATACTGATCGTTTATGTTTTTCAGTTCACCAAAAATTTTGGGGGTTCCGACGCATTTCTTCTGCTACACCGGCGCGTCCAATAAGTAGCCAGCCAGTTTTGGAGCCAAATACAATCTCCGGCAACCCCAGTCGGCCACTTCGCACGGGTGCCGAATAGGCGCGCCAAGAATCCCATCAACGTAGGATTTCACCCTAGGGGCCCTCTTGGCAGCCAAACCTGCCCATTCTCCACCCGCTCTACCCCTCCCGATACGCCTCCTACCCCTCCATATCGCCATCGTTGTCGTCGCCACCTCCTCCCCTTGTCTGACCTTTGCCCGCCCACCTTGAAGTTGTCGATGTTGCCAACACCGACACCTCCGTCATCCCGCAAATACCGAGTTGTCGAAGCTACTGTCTCCTATGGCTCCTACCCCAGCACCCACTACCCACAAGGTGTTCGACGGGTTCCACGATGGACAAAAAGGACGAGATGATGGCACAATTTTTCATGGAGAGGGAAGCCAATGTCACCGCTGAGCGGCATCAACAGCTGGTGATGTTGGCGAACCTTCTCAGCCTTTGACAACACCTGCTCGCCGTCAGCACGCCTCAGCGTAGCGGTTCAAGGG
This sequence comes from Lolium multiflorum, assembly GCA_030979885.1. Classification (NCBI taxonomy): domain Eukaryota; kingdom Viridiplantae; phylum Streptophyta; class Magnoliopsida; order Poales; family Poaceae; genus Lolium; species Lolium multiflorum. The sequence goes on from CM061749.1 coordinate 208,131,380, forward strand.
CTGGGAAGGCACCGAACAAGGACATGCATCGGCAACACCGTGCACAGCTACTTGACTCCGACTACTTCACCGACAATGCAACACATACGCCAAAGGATTTCCAGCGTTGATTTAGGATGAAAAAGGATTTGTGCATGAAGATTATGTTCGGCATCAGGAAGTGTGACACATATTTCATATCCAAGAAAGACTAAACCGGCTTATGGGGGTTCTCATCAATTCAGAAGTGCACGGCTGCTATGCGTTGGCTTGCATACGGAGCTCCCGCAGATGTTGCCAATGACTATCTATGCATGGCCGAGTCGACATGCTTCGAGACAGTCACCAGGTTTTGCAGGGCAGTGGTTGCAGTGTTTGGGCCTCTTTATTTGAGGCAATCAACTGAAGAAGATACAACTCGGATTCTTTCACAAAATACAGCGAGAGGCTTTCCTTAATGCTGGGGAGTATCGACTACATGCACTAGGGTTGGAAAATTTGCTCATTTGCTTAGCAAGGGCTATACAAGGGGCACACCGGAGAGTCCAGTGTCGTAATTGAGGCAGTGGTCAACTATAACCTCTAAATTTAGCACGCTTTTTTCGGCCTTGCACGAACTCACAACGACATCAACGTGATGCAACGCTCTCTAGTATTTGCAATGCCAGCTAAGGGGCATGCTTTGTCGGTCAACTTCGAGATCGACGTCCACGCATACAACAAGGGGTACTATCTAGCCAATGATATCTATCTAGAGTATTCTAAGACTGGCCGCTATGCTACTAAGGATTAATGGGCCGTCCGAGCAATACGTCAACGTATAAGGCTCGGTGAACCGCGTGTTAGCTAGATTAACTTTTGGCGTAGAAGCCTGTTTATGTTGGGCCGAGCTTGTCTAGACAGTTAACGCGGTAAAACTAGCATAGGGACACTGAGGCGACGATCGGCACATCTGAGACGTCCAATGTAAGGATCGGACGGCTAAGAGCACCGAAACGATGTGGTGGCTCCTAGGTAGTTCCATTTTACCGTTACTTAATTTGTGAAGACAATTTAAGATCCTACTTCGAAAAAGGAAGCTTATTTTTTGCAACATGCCAAGAAGCATGGTACAAGGATGTAAAGAGGGCATTTGGCGTGCTCCAGCAACTTTCTTCCACTGTTTGTTACCCTGTTCTCACCTGGTCGGAGTCTCAGATGTGGGAGGTGCTGAACTCTTGTTTATCCATGCACCATACGATCATTGAAAATGAGCGTGAAGCAACTGCAGATGATGAAGAACCATATGATTTTCAGGGACCTCTTGCTCAGGTTGAGCAAGTACCTGCCGAGTTTGCTGATTTCCTCCAGAATTATGAAGAAATTCGATATGCATGTGTTCATCCTCAACTACAGAATGATTTCGTTAAGCATTTGTGGATGTGGGGAGGAAATGCTCCATGATTAATGAACTTGTTGGATTGTTTCATGCTTGTATGAATAATTTAATTTGTATTTTTAAACTATATGTGTGAAATAATTTCTTTGTTTCAACACTGTAAATTATTGTTTGAAGTGGTTGGAGAATGGCAAAATTTGGTGAAATGGAAAAGAATTCAAATTTGGAGCCCGACAGTATAGTCTGCGCTGGTGTGGAATGACCTTCCCCAAACTAAAGGGCTCATGACGGTGCGTTCCATGGCGCACTGTGAGCGCATCTACGGACATCTATTTGGGGCGCGCTAGTGAGATGATCTAAAAAATATCTTCCCTTCTCTTCTCATTAAATTAATGCATGATCTATAGTGGCCTGCTCTCTGCGGTAAAAAAATTCACTACCCTAGATCATGGGCAGATGTATACGGATAAGTTAAAAAAGAATCACTTTTATATCCACGATTTGACGTAAACAAATCAAAACGAATACAAATCATGTTTAAAATACGTTGCCTTGGAGATGCGCTCATAACCAAACTTGCGTGGATAACGCTTGGTACCCCGATAACACAGTGCACCATCCTCGCACTGCTACGAGCCTGTTTGAAACAGTATGGGTCCAGCACTCGATCCAGCACGCATATATTCGATACTAATAATATTGAACTGCTCGATGCGCATCGAACCAAACGTATATAGCGGAAACGACAGGGGTTCATCTCGGAATCGATACCATATATTCTTGTGCACACAAGAGAGTACATGACATCTTGGAATCGATCCCATACATGGCGGGGACGGATGGCGCCAATGGGTCCAGATTTACCTCCCAAAAATCTGAAAACAACTTCCGCTAGCACTAGCTACTATCAAGATACGTGTAGTGCAGTCCAGACATGATGTAGCTACAGGGAGCACGGAATCGGTTCCCCTGCCCCTTTTTTCTCGTCGGAGCACAGTGCATCCAATTCCAATCCAGTGCCGGACATGCATGTGCAAGTACACTATCGATACCGATCTCTCGCACACGCAGCACGCAAAGGCCACAGGCACGACAGTCTTCTCCCGTAAACCCAAAAGGCAACGCACGATATATATAGGCGTGTCGTTCGTTCACTGTGGCTCGTTGTGGTGTACGGGTTGGTGCATGCCTGCCTAGCTCGGTTTTTTTATGGCCCGGACGGGAGAACCACTTCATGTTCATGTCACGTCAGTGTCTTCATCTTTATTTTACAACAAGGCGCTGTACATGGACTCTCTGTTGCGTGCGTGCATGCATCCACCCGCGCCAGATCAGTCAAATCCATCGAGACGACGTTTTCGTAAGATTAAAAAGGCCGGCGCCGGGTCCGTATGCATATATGCATGCTCGACCAAGAACTAGATTAGAGCCCGCTCATCGCACATCCGGTTCAACTTGTATCCTGATTCGAGCCTTCCATAAGTTGCATCTTTGTTGCGGCTAGATTTTTTTAAACGATATGCTAGTTCTCAGCTAGCTAAGAACTAGCTAAGAACTAGCTTCGTGCTCGGTCAACTCTTACGCAATTTAATTTACATCCTAATTTGAATTAGTCATGAGTTGCAACATGACTTGCAACTGAGATTTGGTGACATCATCTAACTCAGAATGAAGTTAGTGCTCACATTTTTAAAATCCCAAGTAGTTTAGAACCACTAGTTGCACGTCGTCATTCCTGCTGGGTATAACTTATCCGAGAGTTATAGAACTTATTGAGAAATAAACACTAGACCACCGCCCCCACCACCACCACCACACACACACAAAATGATAAAAAAATTACTCCACAAAAAATCTTTGGACGTAGCGACGACCACAAGAACTTGAACGAGCCGAAGTCACGCTGACGTCCTCGCCCCTCCTCATTGTGGTCGGGTTGTCGAAGTAGACCTTGTTTTAGTAGACATGCGAGAAGTCATTGTGTTAAGGCCGCAAAGGACGAGAGCATCAACCTGTTGCCTGCCAAAACCCATCGGCGAGCAGTGGTTAAGCAACACGAAGAGCCGGAGGCTTCCAAGACTGGGGCCCTGGTCCCTCGACGTCGTCCCGCAAATGTTCCGGCACACGTCCTAGCGGTTGCAAGGGCGTGCCACCTGACCTATACCTGGTCAGGAAGGTGTTGGATTGCTTCGATTAGTTTCTGCATGGTAGACACGTAAACATTAAATACGAGCCCGATCGGCTCTCAGGTTGCCTGTGGATCGGCTCAAAGAGCCGATCGCCCAATGGTTCACGTTGGGTTAACGATGACATGGGGCTGCTTGATCAATATGAAGTTAAACCAATCACGACAGTTTATGGTTTTCACCGCATGATCGGAACATCCTACGCGTAGTTGAGCCTAATAGACACGAAAGATGATGGAAAGCTAACCCTAAAAGAGGCCTAAAAACCAACATTAAGTTAATTCCCGGAACATCCCTCTTAGGACTAACAAACCATACCTTACGCGCTACCGGATCGTTCAACCCGTTTGCAAGGCCTAACCATACAGATATTAAACCAATCCTTGAAGAATCAAGGAGCAACTATAACGGATTGGATCTACTAAATAACGAACAAGCAAGGTGCTGTCCTTACACCTAGATAGGTATAAGGGCAGCTAGATATCGAGGGCGGCATAGCTAAGCAAATATGCACAAGAAAAGCATCCATGCAAGCCCCAAAACACCTAAGATAAATAGTGCTTCTCGCCGTCAACAACGCTTCAGCACGAGCAACACAAGATAACGAATAAACGTGTACTGCCTAGATCGCAAGATGCGATCTAGGCAGCATGATGCTTACCCGGAAGAAACCCTCGAAAGAAGGGGTGGCGATGCGCCTAGTTTGTGTTTGTTGTGAACGTGATTGTCCTTCTTTCTCGATAACCCTAGATACATATTTATAGTCCAAGGGACTTTCTAATTCGGGCGTGCACCTAACCGTGCACGGGTTAAACTCTATCTTTTAATTCTAAACTAAGATGTAATCTACTATATTTACGATACATGGGCAATCTAGCCCAAACTCTTCGTGCAAGGCCGCTTCGAGATGCTCCACGCGTATATCCTTCAAGCCCATCTCAACTTACGGCCCATCTCCGATTTGGCCAAAATCGGTGATAACACATGCCCCCTGGTTTTGGCAATGATAATTTCAAAACCACTCTGTTTTTCCTTCGAAGGGTCATGTCGTGGCAGAGCAGAACCGTCGCAGTATTCTTCATCATGATGCCTTGCCTTCTCAACTTCTCTGCACGTTTGACAGTTTTGGCACCACATCCTCGAAAACTGCTCGAGCATTAAATCTCCACTATATCTCCTTTTATTTAACCGCATCCTGCAGTTCCCTTCGCATTAGCACTCCAAAAGCCCTCCTCTGCCACCATGTCTTCTTCTTCTTCTTCTTCCTCCTCCGCTTCATCGGGTCCGTCCGTCCTCCCCCTCCGTGAGCCGACCGGAGTGGGCCCCGATGGAAGACCATATTCGCCGCGCCCTAGAAGACGGGGACGAGGCCAGCCACGACTTCTCCGTCTGTCTGAGGACGACAAGTCCTCGACCGACGGGGAGAGTGACCTCCGCTTCCTCGCCGACGGAAACGGAGGAGGAGAGCGATGACGATCGCTTCTCCTGGGACGACTTCACCTCCTTCGAGGAGGAGGAGGAGGAAGAGGATGAGGAGGACGACACCTCCTCCGACGAGCCGCCGGCCAAGCGCTTCGCCCCGGCCGAACCTCAGCGATTTCGACGGCGACGACGCCGACGAGGAGGACGAGGACAACGAGGGCCCCCGGCCGGCGCGCAGCGACGACGAGCCGCCGGGAGTAGTGCGAGCGACACGGCAGCGACGAGGGCAGCGACGGCCCATAGATAGGATCCTTAGCATAGCATCAGTAATAGTAGATGGGGCAATGTATCCCTGGTTCTTCCTTTTGAGAGCAATCTCTTTTATGTAAGAAATCCCATTATCAATGAAGAACTTCCTTTAATTTGATTTTGCCGATTTCCTTTACGCTAATTTAGCCGATTCCCCTCATACTTTGCCGATTGTCAACTTGGTCAATGCTCAATGAGCCGATGGCAACGCATCAGTCCTTCACGATAAATTGCGAGATATGTCAATTCAGTTATCCCCTCAAACGGTAACCTGCAACCCTTGCTCAAATTCAGATCCCCAAATTTCCAATCGAACAGGTCCAGCCCGCAGCCGCGCGAACCCTAGATTTTGGACACGCAAATCCAAACTCTGCAGCGAACCCAATGGCGGAAATCATCCAGCGCCAATGCCACGGTCCCTGGCCTGAAGGTAATCCTTAACCGCTCCAAATCACCTGAGTGTAATGTTAGATTTAACGGAAAAACTCCTGAATTAATGCCTTCAGGAGAGCTCTAGGACCGTTGCTGAAACAACTTGATGCTGAAGCTGATACTTCTGCAGAACAGGTACCACTTGCCCACAAATTTCCTCGTGATAGTTTACAGTGATGTTTATAACCCTGCTCTGTTTCTTTGCAGCAACAAGATGGCCCAGAGCCTATCAATGATGATGGCTCCCTCTTCAAATTCCTCCCACCAGCTCCTGGTCTCTTCTGCAAGAACTCATCACCTTTCAAAAAGGTTGTGATGCAGAGCCAGCCGATTCCAACAAAATCGGCTCCTAAGAGCAAAGAATCTTCAGGGCCAGCTGCCCCCCGAGCCTCAGTCAGGGCGAGAACAGCAGTGAGAAAGGTGGCTGCCAGGAAAACTTTGAAGGGCAAAAAACCCTGTGCCAGCTCAAGAAAGCTTATATGTAAGCTAATCTATACCCCGATTCGTTCCATCCATCCTTCTAGGCTTTAATAGCATGTTAGCTCATTAATCCTGCTCTTGTAGACCTCTACTGAAGATAATACCAGCGAGGAGACACAGTCCAGCAGACGAGGCTCAAGCTCGGGCACCTCTGAGGACACCACCACGCAAAACCAGCCCGATGTGCCACCATCGGCTTCCAAGAAAAGGTCATCCCATGAACCTGCTGCCCCTCCAGCTCCCATCAAAACAAGGCAGGGAAGCTTACGCACAAAGAGTCGATGCATCAAGAGGGCTTGGAAGGATCAGCAAACCCCTTCCTCGAACCAAGAAGCTTCAAATGTAATGGCTCTCCAACTCCTCCTAGCTCAATTCTTGTGCTTTGCTGCTCAGATCGGCTCACCATCTTTTTGCAGACTGATGAAACTTCCAGTGGGGATGTTGATGAAGTTATGATGCCCTCCACAACTCTGGACGTAACAACCTCTAAAGGTGACATCGACCAAGTCGCCACCTTGGCCAAACCCCAGGAAAAACGCCACAGCCGATTGCTTCGTCATCGGTTGTTCCCATGGTCCTAGGAGAGGTATGCTCCCTTTGTTGGGCTCGCCCTTACCCTGATCTGCATGCTTATACTGCTCTTGTTGTTTGTCGGGGTTGTGCTGCTCGATGTCGTTTGATCCGGCCCCTCCCACAGCACGTGATGGACCAAGTCCCAGCGTCGCCCAACTCCAACGCCTCAAAGCTCTGCTTTCTTCACCCATTGAGACATTGGTCGAAAACTCTGAGGAGGTGAAGAACATCCTTGAAGAAATCCAGCCCCACGTCCCGCTGAGTTGGAGCTGAAGCCGGCCGTGACGCGTCGCCTTCAGGTCAAGGGTGCAGTTGGCTCATCGGAGAATCGACTTACGCCACGCCCAGCTCCCGCCGAAAGCCGATATTGCAGACCAATGTCAACGGCCTAACGAGACAAAGGCAGCTTTGGACGCCAAGACTGACACCTCTGTCGGCACTGCTGAGCTTGAGATCTTACGAAAGGAGCTGAAGGACCTCGAAGAAAAGGTGCGGGTCACCAAAAAGCTCATCTGTGACAAGGAAGCTTCCATTGCTTGCTCCCAAAAAGAAGCAGAATACCTCAAAGCTGAGCTGAACTGGCTTGGCAGAGATACGTGCCTTGAACAAACAACTGGTGGCCGGCAAGGATGATGATGACGAGGCCGAGATCGCAGAGGTGGATCACGTCCGTACTGGCGCACTCTGTGCCTTAGAAACTTTCCTTCAGTGAGGCCTGCTCAAGTGGCAGTTTAAACTCTGTAATTCTAAAGTCGATGTGCATCGGCTTTTTATTCTTAAGTCGATGTCCGAGCATCGGCTGTACTTAAAATTTTCCTATTTTCGATTTTTTTTATTAGCCGATCGATTTCATGAATCAGCTCTCCTCCTGGGTACATACTTCGTGGCCTCGTACCTTCTCTGTGTGTATGCCTCCCGAGCCGAATCCTTCAAGTAATTGAAGATATCGGCTTTCCAGCCAACTACAAGCCTGCCACACAACTCACCATGCTAAATAGCACAGCGGCTAACACGTGTGGTGAGAATAATTTTAGCCGATTGCTGGAATCGGCCTCCCTCACAGTTGTATCGTGTAGTAAAGGTCTATACTTTGCCTGTATTCCACTACTACGTGACATGCTTGATGTGAGATCATTGCTTTTTATTTTTTGGGGCCGATCGCAGGGATCGGCCTTGCCACGTACGTCCATAGACTTGGATCTCGCTACTCTGTCAGGCCAGTGGATAAGACCAGCCTCACCCGTTTTTGAAGCTTCGATGCGCTCACGGCCGTCCAGTTGATTCCAGAGAGCGGCTCTTGGTCGTCTGCATCCCAAATGTTCATGCCAGCCAAAGAGATCTCGATCGAGTCATCTGCATGAACAACCTCCACTTCATCTCCATCCCATTGTATGATGCACCGATGCATTGTGGATGGAATGCAACATTAGCGTGGATCCAATCCCTTCCTAGCAGACAGCGTAAGTGCTTTTGCTGTCGACGATGAAGAACGACGTAGGGATGGTTTTTCGGCCGACAGTTAAGTCTACGTTCAGAACACCCTTGGCCGACGCTTGGCCATTTAAATCGCTTAGCGTGACGTTGGTCTTGATCGGATCATCATTGGATCGTCCCAAACGTCGTAACATGGAGTACGACATTATATTGACTGTTGCTCCCGTGTCAACCAGCATCTTGCGATAGCCTGCCCATTGATATAACCTTTCAAATATAGGGCTTTCGGATGCCTGTAGCTCCTCTCTCTTGACTTCTCAAAGATAACTGGTCGTGGACCGCAGTCAAATTGTGCCACGATACTTCCTCGTCTTTTGGAGCACAAAATTCGACGGGAGTATAAACACCATGTTTGTATCAGCCGATGCCTCTGCATCGACTTTTGTTTGCTTAGGTCGCCACACTTTCTTTGGTGGGCGAGTCTCCATCTCCAATGTTTGCTGAATTTTCACGGCCGGATCGGGCCGTGCTTTCCTCAACGTGTACGGTATTGCGCCTCGGCTTCCTCCAAGTTACGTAGCCGCGCACTCGCGCTTCGGGAGTGGCTGAGTCCATCGGGCACCACCTTGGACGGTGATATCTGTCTTCTTCCATCCCTCGAAGTCTTCATCTCGAGATGACTCGGCTCGTTTGTTACGAGGTGGGAGAGGTCCTAGACGCTTGAACACTGAAACTTCATTTGTTCCCTTCCTCTTGTCTACATTCTGGGCAGTTCTCGATTGTAGGCAATCGGCTCATTCCTGAGTCCCAGCAGTGTTTAAACAAAGGACAGTTCCAATGTTTATCCTGGTCTTCTTGTTCTCTTGACATCCCTCTAGCGTGACGCTCATACCCTTCATTGTTTCTATCATATCGACGGTATTTCCTGTCATCTGCATCAGACCGACGATATCTCTCATCATCTACGTCGTAGCGCCGATGTCGGTCATACTGCTGCTTATATTTGTTAAGGAGGTGTGCGGAGAGTGGTCGTTGAAACCGCACGCTTCTCACCTCTTCCTCAGTCAAATACCGTCTGTCATCTTGCTGGGGCCGGTCGCGCGGATCGGCCTCCTCTTCATCTTTGCCACGGGAGTGACTGCTCTCTGGCTTATCCTTGCCATGGCGGTCTACAAGTCCTGCCATGTTGACATCAAACGAGAAGCCTGGCTCGCTCCTGAGCAGTGACTAAGATCGACCATGTTGACGTCGGGGAAACGGATGCGTGTCAACTCTCATGGCAAACTGACCGAAGAGTAGTCGGCCTTGTTCTATCGCCATTTGAATCTGTCCGCGCAAGACTTTGCAGTCATTGGTGGCATGAGTGAACGTGTGATGCCATTTGCGGTATGCCGTTCATCTGTTGTAACGTGGGGATTTTGTGGCCTTCGGGTAACTTCAGCTATTTTTCCTTCAGCAGCAAATCAAAAATTTGCTCCGTTTTGCTTAAATCAAAGTCAAACCCTTTTGCAGGCCCTGGTTGTTTCACCCACTTGCAGGACACGGGTTTTGCCCCCCGATTCCATTCCGCTACAGCGACTTCCTGATCTTCTGCCGAATCTTCATCTTCTTCCGTCTCGATCGGGCGCGCTTGAACTTGTCTGGTACAGTGCGGGTGGCGCTGTTCATACGATGTCAATTTTGAATCATATGCCAGTGAATTGTAGTCTGCTTGAAAGTCACATCCTTGAGCGGGCGAGGCTTGCTATCGCCGGCTCGCGCTTCCTTCTCGGATAAACGGACCGAATAACATCGGTTCTGATTCTGAAACGCTGGATGTATTCAGACACCGTCTCTCCTCGCCTTTGCCGAACTTGGGTCGATCGGCAATGCCAACTTCAAACCCGAATGATACGTATGTGAAAGCTCTTCCATTTGCTTCCACGTTCGAACCAGATACGGTGGCACGAGGTGTACCACCCAAAGGCCGGACCCGTGAGAGATTGTGAAAAGAACCTCACACGTAGCTCGTCCAAGCTGAGACCATGCCCAACTGTGCTAAATATCGGCTCACGTGTTCAATTGGTGGACCCTTCGATCCAGAACTTTGTGAAGTCAGGGAGCCGATACTTAGGCGGTAGTGGAATTAGGTCATACTCGTTGGGATACGGCTTGGAATAGCCAATCATTCTCTTCTTTGGCGGGATGCGGTCTCTCAAGATTGCGATGTCGATCCGCGTAGGAGCGGCGAGAGGTTGACGTTCACGACTTGTTCCGGTGGCATATTTAGCTAGCCACGCTGTTTTCAAGATCTGCTCCGAGCCTCCTGCCCGAACTACTCCTGTTCAGGACCCTCCTCTGTAATCTGGTTCGCCTTAGTTGTTGCAATCCGGCACGTACGTGCAGACGTATCCATGTGGAATCTCCTTGGTTGGCTCATACAGGAATTGGTAATCGCCAGGATCGCCTCCAACCTTGTAGACAACGTACGCCGGTGAACCTTGTTGCTGTGGAGCTGCAAACGTGTACGGCAGTGGTGGTCTAGTGTAGAACGGTATTTCTCCCTGGTGAGTTCCTAGAGCAGGTCCCGACGGATAATACTGATGCTTCATGATTTCTTGAACCACACAAAGCGCAACACGCTCCAGAGTGTTCACCGAGCTCTCAGAATGCCGATGAAGAGAATGAGCTACAACATAGTTAATTTCTGGCGCGAGGGCTCAGTACGGTCCTCCGAAGGGAGAGACAGATCTACTCCTTCAAGCACGCCTTCGGGTTTGAACCCTTTGAACCTAATCCCGTGCACGGGTCTTCTCTAAAGAGCCGATGAGATCGGCTTCGAAGATGGCCTTGAGATCATCATATTTCTTCTTGTGCTACTCAGGCAGATCTTCGTACTTGATCTGTTCTTCCGCCATCTCGGATCGGTGTTGACGTGGTTGTTGTAGAAGATTGTCCTACGGGCGTGCCAGAATGTGTTGCCAAAACCCACCGGCGGGCGATGGTTAAGCAACACGAAGAGCGGAGGCTTCCAAGACTGCGGGGGCCCCTGGTCCCTCGACGTCGTCCATAAATGTTTCGGCACACGTCTAGCGGTTGCAGGGCGTGCCACCCGACCTATACAGTCGGGAAGGTGTTGATTGCTTCGATTAGTTTCTGCATGGTAGACACGTAAACATTAAATACGAGCCCGATCGGCTCTCGGGTTGCCCTGTGGATCGGCTCAAAGACGATCGCCCCATGGTTCACGTTGGGTTAACGATGACATGGGGCTCCTGCTGATCAATATGAAGTTAAACCAATCTACGACAGTTTAGGGTTTTCACCGCATGATCGGAACATCCTACGTAGTTGAGCCTAATAGACACGAAAGATGATGGAAAGCTAACCCTAAAAGAGGCCTACACTACAAGAAAAGTTCTGATAGACAACGTCCCAAAATCGTCCACTAAGGGGTATTTTTCGTCGCCTATGGGCCTAACCCGACGATATGTTGTCGAAACTGCGTCAGGCAAAGTCCAACGACGATTTTTCGGTCCGTCGCGCTTGGGCGCCCCGCCCGGAAAATCGGACCGTTGCCCAAGTGTTCAGGAGCCGTTGACTGCGACGTCATGCAAGGCGACACGTGGGACGCCAGATTGCGGATTAACGGCGTTAACAGCTGAAACCCCGTGGTAGATGGTAGGCCCACACGAGGCTGCCACGTTCGCGACGGCCCATTAAGTTTGCGGGGCCAGGTGACTTAGTTTGACCGGTCAACTATATAGCGGGCTGGTCCATTAGTTACGTGGGCGGGCCTAACCTCTAAGGTTGATTTGGTCAAAACTTAAATGGGCCCATTTAACATGGGGTCCACCTTACGCAAGCGGGCCGCCAAGAAGCAAGTGGGCGGCCAAAAACATAGGTGGGTCCCACTTTCTGTTAAAGGGCCGGCCCATTTAGTGTGTGGGGTCCACCTTATAGTGGGCGGCCCAACAAGCTAGTGGGCGGACCAAAAACACAGTGGGTCCCACTTTCCGGTTAAAGGGTCGGCCCATTTAGTATGTGGGGTCCACCATATAGCAAGGGCCAAAAACACAAAGTCCCACTTTCTCTTATTGGGCCGGCCATTTAGTATGTGGAGTCCACCATATAGCAGTGCAGCCCACCAAGATAGTGGGTCCAAAATTGGTGGGTCCACATTCTGTTAATGGCGGGCCATTTGGTATGTAGGGTCCACCATATAGCAAGTGGCCCCAACAAGATAGTGGGCCGTAAAAACAGTGGGTCCACCTTCTGTTAAAGGGCGGCCATTTACCATGTGGGACCACCATATAGCAAGTGGGCTGGCCCAACAAGATAGCGGGCCAAAGCCAAAAAGTGGCCCCACTTTACGACGGCCCCATTAGTATGTGGGGTCCACCATGTAGCAAGTGGGCGGCCCAACAAGATAGTGGGCGCCGAAAACACATGTGGGTCCCACTTTCCTCTTAAAGAGGCCGGCCCAACAAGATAGTGGGCGGGCCAAAACACACAGTGGGTCCACTTTCCTCTTAAAGGGCCCATTTAGAATGTGGGGTCCACCACAAAAGCAATTGGGCTGGCCCAACTATGTAGTGGGTGGGGTCCACATTAAAGCAAGTGGGCCCGTTAGAGGGGTCCAAGTAAATCAAATGGGCTGGCCCAATAAGTAAGTGGGCCACTCGTTTAGTTCTTGTTTATATGCGGCATAATAGGCGCTTTAGGAATTTGCGGGCAGGCACATATGTGATTTCGCTTAATTGGACCGTTTAAGGGATGGGAATTCGTGATTTAGATAGTGAGAATATTTACGCAGCATTGATTTCTGTCGGATAGCCTCACTTACCACAAGCACCAAAGAATAAATGCGCGAAAGAACTATAAAAACTAACTAAATATTACATCAGCTGCAAGGCATTGAAAAATATTATAGAACCCAGAGAAATTGAATGGTAATTAAACCTAGCAATACAATGAAGCGATCCGTCAATCTTTTAAGTTGTCCATGCAGCACCTATATACGAAACAAAGACATTACAAGTTAAGACAGCAACAATGGAAAGGCAAAGACACTACAATATTGTTTGCCAAAGAATTTGGAACTCATCATTTCGTCGTTATAACAAGATCATTGTAATGCGCACAATAAGCAAACAAAAAGTGCATGCCGCATACCAACAGCCAATATAACAGAGCATGTTAGAATGAAACAGCAGACTTACTATGTCGAGTCCCATGCAAACCAACATGTTCGGAGTACAAAATTGGCATGAACAACATAATAGCGGCTATAAATTTTGTAACAACGACTGAGCAAGATGAAGTTATGATGGCTACATCTACAGAGCGGGAATGTAAACCAAAAATAGAAGTTACGATGGCAAAAGCTAAAGAGGAGGGAATGTGAACCAACATGTGCCAAGTGCAATTACTTTATTTTGGCCGTGAACTAAATAATACTCCTGAACTTATAGTGAAGGGGATGCAAATCAAGATGTTTCGGGATATAAACTTGTAATGAGCAACACATAGAGGATAGTTAATGCTGGAGCTTAGGATGGACCAGATACAGAATATAGTGGGATCACCTGTGAACTTGTATAAGAGGGAATGCAAACCAATATGTTCAGCTTTGCATATGTGAGCGTCATGCCAAGTCAGAGAAACAAGTCAATAATGCAGCTTTTGAAGAACAAGATGGCACGCAAAATTATTATCTAGTAGTATGACAAGTTTATTTGTACTACAGGCTAGATAGCAGAGTGATAGCATGCCAAACTAAGTCCTTACTTTGTTAGCTTACAATGAACTAGATACAAAACAATGGCATCACCGAGTAGGGAATGCAAGCCAACATGTTCATGGAGTAAAAAATTGGCACAAACAACATAGTAGCAGGCCATAATTTTTGTAACAACGACCAGCAAGATAAAGTTATGATGGTTAGATCTACAGAGCAGGAATGTAAACCAAATATAGAAGTTACGATGCCAAAAGCTATAGAGCAGGGAATGCGAATCAACATGTGCAATTACTTAAAATTGGCCATGAACTAAATAATAGCGGGATGTTACTATAATACCTATAATTTTTGTAACAACGATGAGCAAGATAGAAGTTATGATGGCTACATCTACAGAGGGGATGCAAACCAAAATGTTCAATCGCTTAAAGTTAGCAATGAAGTAGAAAATAGCAAGGTGTTACGGTCATAGCTAGGAATGAACTAAAAGAGCTTCGGACAAACAAGCATCTGAACCAAGAACATGGCGCTAAAACAAGGGACTTACATTAGGAGAAGCACTCTGTGGGAGTCACAGCAGATCTTCCTGGGGTTGATAGATCCGGTGATGAAGTACACTACATGTGCTACTTGGGGTTGGAGAGACGGCCATTACACTTCATGGTTACTCATCTCATCTGCAAAGACGTAACGGCGCGTCGTTAGCACAAACAGGTTCCCGCAGATTAAACAAGAACTTAGGCAAGCAATAGAAAAGCGACGGTAGAAGAGTTTAGATCATGCAAGGCGCCGGTGAAGCAGATCCGGTTCATGCACAACGGTGTCGGTGAGCAAGATCCGATGCGGTGGACGATACCGCAGTGAAGCTACTGGTAGCTTTGGATGAGCATATGGTTTCGAGGTTCGCGGGGATGATCCGGTCCGGTTGATACGGCGTCGATGAAGCGGCTCTCAGCAGCCGGATGACGAGGATCGCGAGGCCTCGGGTAGGCCAGGGAAGTCCGGCGGGGATGTTCCGGTGCGGTGGTCGTGGAGGTGGTAGAGAGAGGGACTTGAGAAGTTCCGGTGGGTGGTCTCGGATGAGAGAGAGGGAAATGAATTTTTTGGGAGGGTTTCCGGGGCTAGGGAGGTGGTGATCCAAAAATGACGGCCGACCCCCCCACCAACCGACTTTGCTGTCATCTCCACAAGGGTAGAATGGGAATTTAAGCGTGTGAATTTTTGTATTTTGTGGGCGGAAGTTTTGCCGCTATGAGATTTTGAATTTGGCTAAGGTCCAAGTATAATGATAAAAAATTGTGAGACCGTACTAGTACCTCTGTTCAAGGCCGAGTGCAAAATCAAATCATCATCACCTTGAATATCGGTTACTATCATCGTGTTCTATCTTCTTATCCCATTCAAAAACACGTCTGAAATATTTCTAGATTGGCGGGAGATTTTGCCGCCCGACTGAGATTTGATTTTGAATATGGCTATGGTCAAGTAATATAATATAATACTAATATAAAGACGGTACACCTGGTTAAGTACTAATTGCTCTGCTCCGGCAGTTAAGGCCAGCAGCCACATCAAGCCATCATCATTACAAACAAAATCAGTCAAATCTAGAAGCTAGTATAGGATAAATTCACAGCAGCATAATAAATCCAGAAAACTAAGTATAATACTACATAAACTGCATACAAGAGCCAAAAGCAGCCAATAACAATGTTAATGTTCACGACAAACTAATCTGAAAATAATACAAGACACAATGTATGGCCAACATGAAGATTAGGATACCCCAGGATGAACGAATATGTTCTTCATTCAGCATATATTTCTTCGTCACTCCATTGAAGGAAATTTTCATTGAACTCCTTCCGTCAGCCAATACATCCTCCAAACGGTATGGCCTTTGTTCATTTCTCATACCGTAGTTTCCTAATCTATTCACATGTATTGGCCACTCATCCCAGGCCTTTATTCATCAAAGTACTCTCTGATATAACCAAAATCTGTGTAGTAGATGCAGCCAGGTTGAAGTGTCGGGTGCACTCTGGTGTCGACGGAGATACACCGGATATAATGGACGAAGAAGGCACGACTGCCAATGTTATTGACGGCATGGAGAGAGCGGCTCTCAGTGTCCACACGGTACACCAATGGTTGACCTTCCTCCAAATGCTTGTTGTCCAACAACACAAGCAGCAGAGCACCATCCGACTTCACAAGGTAGAACTTGTTATTTCCAAGTTCTGGAAATGAAAATAGTGTATCCATTTTGACAGTGCTCGCACGCTGCTCCAACTGGACATTGTTGGTGCACACTAATTTTCCGAACTCAAAATTGTTCACAGCTATTGCATACAATTCACCATTGAACGGGGTAATGCAACGCAGACAATGGTGCTCGATCGAAAATCTTCCTTCTCCCCAATCTTCATCTATACGCTTAGTTGGAGTGCTCTCATCGACCCAAGCAATTTCCGCCGGGTAATCTTTGGAAACGAAGACCATAGTCGGGGACTTCATCACAGCGACTGACTTCAGAATAACGTTTGGCATATGCGCCTCAAACATAGTATTCAATGTCTTTGTGAGTGGGTTCAGAAGCCGTATCTTGTGCGGCTGTTACCACCCGATTTTGGCCAAATCAGGAGATGGGCCGTAAGTGAAGATGGGCTTAGAAGATTACACGTGGAGTGTCTTTGAAGCGGCCTCACGGTAAGAGTTTGGGCTTAATTGCCCGTGTATCTGTAATATAGTAGATCGCATTGTAACTTAGATTAAGAGATAGAGTCTGGCCCGTGCACGGTTAGGTGCACGCCTCAATTAGAAAGTCCATTGGACTATAAATATGTATCTAGGGTTATCGAGAAAGGAGGACAATCATCGTTCAAACAAACACAAATCAGGCGCATCGCCACCCCTTCCTTCAAGGGTTTCTCCGGGTAAGCACCATGCCTAGATCGCATCTAGCGATCTAGGCAGATCTTTATTCGTCTACCTTGTGCTCGTGCTGAAGCCTTGTTGATGGCGAGCAGTACTTATCATCAGGTGTTTAGGGGCTTGCATTGATGCTTTCTCGTGCATATCTGCGTGGCAATGCCGTCCCTCGACACCTAGCTGCCCTTACACCTATCCAGGTGTAAGGGCAGCATCTTGCTTGTTCGTTACTTAGTAGATCCGATCCGTTATAGTTGCTCCTTGCTCCACAAGGATTAGTTTAATATCTGCATAGTTAGGCCTTATGTTGGGGTCGGACGATCCGGTAGTGCGTTAGGTGTTGTTTACCGTTCCTACAAGGGATGATCCGGGAATTGACGTAACGTTGGTTTTTAGGCCTCTTGTAGGGGTAGTTTTCATCATCTTCCGTATCTGCTAGGCCCGATCACGCGTAGGACGTTCGGTTATGCGGTGAAAACCCTAAACTGTCCTGGATCGTTTTAGCTTTGTTCTGATCAAGCATGATCCCCATGCCATTGCAAATCCAACAAGAACCATGGGGCGATCGGCTCTTTGAGCCGATCCACAGGGAAACCTGAGAGCCGATAGAGCTCGTATTTAATGTTTACGTGTCTACCATGCAGAACAATCGAAGCACTCTAACACCTTCCTGATCGGGTCTAGGTCAGGTGGCACGCCCTAGCAACCGCCGGACGTGGCTGGAAGATTTGCGGGACGACGCGAGGTGCCAGGGTCCACTAAGCGGCCCTAGGAGCCTCCCGGCTCTTCGTGTTGCTTAACCATTGCCCGCCGGTGGGTTTTGGCGGGTAACACAGCACGCCCGGTGGGACATCTTCTGCAACATCCACGTCAACACCGACATCCGAGATGGCAGAGGAACAGATCACATACGAGGATCTTCCTCCTGATCACAAGAAGAAATACGATGAGCTGAAGGCCATCTGTGAAGCCGAGCTCATCGGCTCCTTTGAGAAGACCCGTTCGCACGGCATCAGGTTCAAAGGATTCACGCCACAAGGCGTCCTCGAAGGGGTGGATCTGTCTCTCCATTCACAGGAACGTACCAGAGCCCTGCGACAGGAAATCAACTACGTGGTGGCTCATTCACTGCATCGGCATTCTGAGAGCCTGGTGAATACTTTGGAGCGCGTTGCGCTCCGTGTGGTGCAAGAGATCATGGAGCGTCGGTACTCCCCTTCGGGACCTGTTCTAGGGACTCACGGGAGAGATGCAACTCCACACCAGGCCACCATTGCCGTACGCGATGGCAGCTCCACAGCAACAAGGGCTCGGCATACATCGTCTACAAAGTAGGAGGTGATCCGGGCGACTATCAGTTCTATGTGACCCGCCCAAGGAGATCCCGCACGGATACGTGTGCACGTTTGTGCCGGATGCAACATGGACGCGGCGATCCGGGCTCCACGGGAGGGATTAGCAGGAGCAATTGTCCGGCAGGAACGCTACGCAGCGGGGAGTTGGAGCAGAGCTGAGAAACAGGCGTGGCTAGCCAAGTATGCCATGCACCGGTCCATGAAAGCTCAGCTGCTACTACCTCCACCGCGGATCAGATCAGTGCGTCCTGAGAGATCAGTTCGGCATCCTGCCGAAGAAGAAGATAATCGGCTATTCCAAGCCGTACCCCAATGAGTTTGACCTGATCCCACTACCACCTAAGTACCGGCTTCCGGACTTCAACAAATTCAGTGGGTCAGAAGGATCTAGCTCCATCGAGCACGTGAGCCGATACTTGGCCCAGTTGGGCATGGTTTCAGCATCGGATCCGGTGAGGTTCTTTTCGCAATCCCTCACCGGTCCAGCTTTTGGATGGTACACCTCGCTGCAGCCAAATTCAGTACGATCATGGAAGCAGCTGGAGGAACTGTTTAAAACATGAAAGTGAAAAGGTAAGCATGGATCCTTCTTAGTCATTCTAAAATGAAGCTTTTGGGGGTTCTTGAAATCTCAATGTTTGAAACCCAAAACCACTTCTCTTCATGGTTGACTTCATAAGACAGATGAGTTTAGGGTTATGGGGTAGATACATGATTTGTCGGGTTTGAATATGTCTAGACATGCTTGTTTATCAACTTGAATGCTTACTATATGACCTAAGAAGACTATGCATGTGCATTGGTTTTTCATTTTTTGTTCTTTCTGAATGTTTATGCCCATTTGAATCTTGGCCAAATCCTAGGGTTTGACCAAGATTTAAACAAGTTTAAAACATGAAAATGAAAAGGTAATCATGGATCCTTCTTAGTCACTCTAAAATGAAGTTTTGGGAGGTTTTGAAATTTCCATGTTTGAAACCCAAAACCACTTCTCTTCATGTTTGACTTCATAAGACAGAGTTTAGGGTTAGGGCTAGGGGTAGATACATGATTTTCTAGTTTGAATATGTCTAGACCATGTTTATCAACTTGAATCTTGGCCAAATCCTAGGTTTGACCAAGATTTAAACAAGTTTAAAACATGAAAAGGAAAAGGTAAGCCTGGATCCTTCTTAGTCACTCTAAAATGAAGCTTTTGGGAGGTTTTTGAAATTTCCATGTTTGAAACCCAAAACCATTTCTCATCATGCTTGACTTCATTAGATATAGTTTAGGGTTAGGTGTAGATACACGATTTGTCTGGTTTGAATATGTCTAGACCTTGTTTATCAACTTCAATTCTTACTATATGACATAAGAAGACTATATGTGCTTTGGTTTTTGATTTTTTGTTTTTTTCTGAATGTTTATGCCCATTTGAATCTTGGTCAAATCCTAGGTTTGACCAAGATTTAAACAAGTCTATAACATGAAAATGAAAAGGTAAGCCTGGATCCTTCTTAGTCATTCTAAAATGAAGCTTTTGGGGGGTTCTTGAAATCTCAATGTTTGAAACCCAAAACCATTTCTCATCATGCTTGACTTCATTAGATATAGTTTAGGGTTAGGTGTAGATACACGATTTGTCCAGTTTGAATATGTCTAGACCTTGTTTATCAACTTCAATTCTTACTATATGACATAAGAAGACTATATGTGCTTTGGTTTTTGATTTTTTGATTTTTGAATGTTTGCCCATTTGAATCTTGGTCAAATCCTAGGTTTGACCAAGATTTAAACAAGTCTATAACATGAAAATGAAAAGGTAAGCTGGATCCTTCTTAGTCATTCTAAAATGAAGCTTTTGGGGGTTCTTGAAATCTCAATGTTTGAAACCCAAAACAACTTCTCTTCATGGTTGACTTCATAAGACATGCAGAGTTTAGGGTTAGGGGTAGATACATGATTTGTCGGGTTTGAATATGTCCAGACATGCTTGTTTATCAACTTGAATGCTTACTATATGACATAAGAAGGCTATGTGCTTTTGTTTTTCATTTTTCCGGTTTTTTGAATTTTATGCCCATTTGAAGATTTTGGGAGGTTCTTGAAATTTTCATGTTTGAAACCAATACGACTTCTCTTCATGCTAGACTTCATAAGATCGACCGAGTTTATGGTTAGGGGCTAGATACATGATTTGTCTGGTTTGAACATGTCTAAACCTTGTTTATCAACTTGAAAGCTTACTATATGACATAAGAAAACTATGTGCTTTTGTTTTTCATTTTTTTATTTTTTAATTTTTATGCCCATTTGAGTCGTGGTGAAATCATAGGTTTGACCAAGATCTAAAGCAGTTTAAAACATTAAAATGAAAAGGTAAACCTGGATCCTTCTTAGTCACTCCAAAATGAAGCTTTGGGGGGGGGTGGGTTCTTGAAATTTCCATGTTTAATTTGAAACCAAAACCATTTCTCTTCATGCTTGACTTCATAAGACAAAGCTAGTTTAGGGCTTTAGGGTTAGATACATGATTTGTCTAGTTTGAATATGTCTAGACCTTGTTTATCAACTTCAATTCTTACTATATGACATAAGAAGACTATATGTGCTTTGGTTTTTGATTTTTTGATTTTTTTGAATGTTTATGCCCATTTGAATCTTGGTCAAATCCTAGGTTTGACCAAGATTTAAACAAGTCTATAACATGAAAATGAAAAGGTAAGCCTGGATCCTTCCTAGCTAGTCATTCTAAAATGAAGCTTTTGGGGGTTCTTGAAATCTCAATGTTTGAAACCAAAACCACTTCTCTTCATGGTTGACTTCATAAGACATGCAGAGTTTAGGGTTAGGGGTAGATACATGATTTGTCGGGTTTGAATATGTCTAGGCATGCTTGTTTATCAACTTGAATGCTTACTATATGACATAAGAAGGCTATGTGCTTTGGTTTTTCATTTTTCTCGTTTTTTGAATGTTATGCCCATTTGAAGATTTTGGGTGGTTCTTGAAATTTTCATGTTTGAAACCAATACGACTTCTCTTCATGCTAGACTTCATAAGATCGACCGAGTTTATGGTTAGGGGCTAGATACATGATTTGTCTGGTTTGAACATGTCTAAACCTTGTTTATCAACTTGAAAGCTTACTATATGACATAAGAAGACTATGTGCTTTTGTTTTTCATTCTTCTATTTTTTTTTATTTTATGCCCATTTGAATCTTGGTCAAATCCTATGTTTGACCTGGATTTAAACAAGTATAAAATATGAAAACAAAAAGGTAAGCCTGGATCCTTCTTAGTCACTCTAAAATGAAGCGACTTTTGGGATGTTCTTGAAATTTTCATGTTTCACTACAAGAAAAGTTGCCATGGCCGACGGTTGAAGTCGCGCCGTGGTTGCTGGTGTACCATGGCCGACGATTTTGGTCCCTCCGTGGTGCATGTCAAAACTTTTTTTTCTCGTTTTTGAGGCCACCTAGCCCGACGAAAGCGGCCAAAACGTCGCGTATGGTGGCCCGGGACGTGGTGCATCTCGAAATCTCGGGTTCGCCGGCCGAATCAACGCAAATCCGCACCGCCGAGGGATGTAGGGCCCAGATGGCAGCCTCTCTGGCATTGTTTTTTTCTAGATCGCGCCATCTCGTTCAACGTTCTCCGATCGAGCCGTTTACGATGCAGGATCATGGGTCCCGCATGTCATCCTCTATGAACCAAAATTCTTTCTATTCTTGGATTTTTTTGACCCCTGATTTCTGGCTACTTCTCTCTTTTCTTTTGATCCCTTGCCGCCTTGGAAACGTTGAGACCGCTGCTACTAAATGGGACCCGCATGTCATCCTCTATGTGCAATCAACTTTCTTTTCTTGGAGTTTTTTTGGCACCTCAAATTTGGTCACTTGCCTTTTTCTTTCGATCCCCTGCCGCCTCTCAAACGGTGATACCGCTGCTGCTAATGGGACCCGCATGTCATCCTCTATGTACTATAAAACTTTCTTTTCTTGAATTATTTTTGGCACCTCATATTTGGTCACTTACCTTTTTCTTTCGATCCCCTGCCGCCTCTCAAACGGTGATACCGCTGCTGCTAAATGGGACCCGCATGTCATCCTCTATGTACTATAAAACTTTCTTTTCTTATTTTTTTTGGCACCTCATATTTGGTCACTTGACTTTTTCTTTCGATCCTCGCCGCCTCTCAAAAGCTGATACCATCTGCTAAATGGGACCCGCATGTCATCCTCTATGTACTATAAAACTTTCTTTTCTTGGATTTTTTGGCACCTCATATTTGGTAACTTGACTTTTTATTTCGATCCCCTGCTGCCTCTCAAAAGTGATACCGCCTGCTAAATGGGACCCGCATGTCATCCTCTATGTACTATAAAACTTTCTTTTTTTGGATTATTTTTGGCACCTCATATTTGGTCACTTGACTTTTTCTTTCGATCCCCTGCCGCCTCTCAAACGTGTGATACCGCTGCTGCTAAATGGGACCCGCATGTCATCCTCTATGTACTATAAAACTTTCTTTTCTTGAATTATTTTTGGCACCTCATATTTGGTCACTTACCTTTTCTTTCGATCCCCGCCGCCTCTCAAACGGTGATACCGCTGCTGCTAACCGGGACCCGCATGTCATCCTCTATGTACTATAAAACTTTCTTTTCTTGAATTATTTTTGGCTCCTCATATTTTTTCACTTGCCTTTTTCTTTCGATCCCCTGCCGCCTCTCAAACGGTGATACCGCTGCCGCTAAATGGGACCCGCATGTCATCCTCTATGTACTATAAAACTTTCTTTTCTTGAATTATTTTTGCCTGATATTTTTTCACTTGCCTTTTTCTTTCGATCTCATGCCACGTTTGAAACGTTGAGGCCTGCAGGCTCATGGGACCCGCATGTCATCCTCTATGTACTATAAAAGTTCATTTTCTTGGTTTTTTTTCACCCTCTGATTTTTGGCAATTTCTTTTTTCTTTTGATCCCTGCCGCCTCTCAAACGGTGATACCGCTGCTAAATGGGACCCGCATGTCATCCTCTATGTACTATAAAACTTTCTTTTCTTGAATTATTTTTGGCTCTATATTTTTTCACTTGCCTTTTTCTTTCGATCTCATGCCACGTTTGAACGTTGAGGAACCTGCTGGCTCATGGGACCCGCATGTCATCCTCTATGTACTATAAAAGTTCATTTTCTTGGTTTTTTTTCACCCTCTGATTTTTGGCAATTTCTTTTTTCTTTGATCCTGCCGCCTCTCAAACGGTGATACCGCTGTGCTAAATGGGACCCGCATGTCATCCTCTATGTACTATAAAACTTTCTTTTCTTGAATTATTTTTGGCTCCGATATTTTTTCACTTGCCTTTTTCTTTCGATCTCATGCCACGTTTGAAACGTTGAGGAACCTGCTGGCTCATGGGACCCGCATGTCATCCTCTATGTACTATAAAAGTTCATTTTCTTGGTTTTTTCACCCTCTGATTTTTGGCAATTTCTTTTTTCTTTTGATCCCCTGCCGCCTCTCAAACGGTGATACCGCTGCTGCTAAATGGGACCCGCATGTCATCCTCTATGTACTATAAAACTTTCTTTTCTTGAATTATTTTTGGCTCCTCATATTTGGTCACTTGCCTTTTCTTTCGATCTCATGCCACGTTTGAAACGTTGAGGAACCTGCTGGCTCATGGGACCCGCATGTCATCCTCTATGTACTATAAAAGTTCATTTTCTTGGTTTTTTTTCACCCTCTCATTTTTGGCAATTTCTTTTTTCTTTTGATCCCCTGCCGCCTCTCAAACGGTGATACCGCCGCTGCAAATGGGACCCGCATGTCATCCTCTATGTACTATAAAACTTTCTTTTCTTGAATTATTTTGGCACCTCATATTTGGTCACTTGACTTTTTCTTTCGATCCCCTCGCTGCCTCTCAAATGTTGATACCGCTGCCGCTAAATGGGACCCGCATGTCATCCTCTATGTACTATAAAACTTTCTTTTCTTGGATTTTTTTGGCACCTCATATTTGGTAACTTGACTTTTTATTTCGATCCCCTGCTGCCTCTCAAACAGTGATACCGCTGCTGCTAAATGGGACCCGCATGTCATCCTCTATGTACTATAAAACTTTCTTTTTTTGGATTATTTTTGGCACCTCATATTTGGTCACTTGACTTTTTCTTTCGATCTGCCGCCTCTCAAACGGTGATACCGCTGCTGCTAAATGGGACCCGCATGTCATCCTCTATGTACTATAAAACTTTCTTTTCTTGAATTATTTTTGGCACCTCATATTTGGTCACTTACCTTTTTCTTTCGATCCCTGCCTCTCAAACAGTGATACCGCTTGTGCTAATGGGACCCGCATGTCATCCTCTATGTACTAAAAACTTTCTTTTCTTGAATTATTTTTGGCTCCTCATATTTTTTCACTTGCCTTTTTCTTTCGATCAGCCTCTCAACGGTGATACCTGCTAAATGGGACCCGCATGTCATCCTCTATGTACTATAAAACTTTCTTTTCTTGAATTATTTTGGCTCCTGATATTTTTTCACTTGCCTTTTTCTTTCGATCTCATGCCACGTTTGAAACGTTGAGGAACCTGCAGCAGGCTCATGGGACCCGCATGTCATCCTCTATGTACTATAAAAGTTCATTTTCTTGGTTTTTTTCACCCTCTGATTTTTGGCAATTTCTTTTTTCTTTTGATCCCCTCCGCCGGTGATACCGCTGTCGCTAAATGGGACCCGCATGTCATCCTCTATGTACTATAAAACTTTCTTTTCTTGAATTATTTTTGGCTCCGATATTTTTTCACTTGCCTTTTTCTTTCGATCTCATGCCACGTTTGAAACGTTGAGGAACCTGCAGGCTCATGGGACCCGCATGTCATCCTCTATGTACTATAAAAGTTCATTTTCTTGGTTTTTTTTCACCCTCTGATTTTTGGCAATTTCTTTTTTCTTTTGATCCCTAGCCTTGGAAAAGTGATACCGCCGCCGCTAAATGGGACCCATGTCATCCTCTATGTACTATAAAACTTTCTTTTCTTGAATTATTTTTGGCTCCTGATATTTTTTCACTTGCCTTTTCTTTCGATCTCATGCCACGTTTGAAACGTTGAGGAACCTGCTGGCTCATGGGACCCGCATGTCATCCTCTATGTACTATAAAAGTTCATTTTCTTGGTTTTTTTTCACCCTCTGATTTTTGGCAATTTCCTTTTTCTTTTGATCCCCTGCCGCCTTCAAACGGTGATACCCTGCTGCTAAATGGGACCCGCATGTCATCCTCTATGTACTATAAAACTTTCTTTTCTTGAATTATTTTTGCTCCTCATATTTGGTCACTTGCCTTTTTCTTTCGATCTCATGCCACGTTTGAAACGTTGAGGAACCTGCTGGCTCATGGGACCCGCATGTCATCCTCTATGTACTATAAAAGTTCATTTTCTTTTGGTTTTTTTTTCTCACCCTCTCATTTTTGGCAATTTCTTTTTTTCTTTTGATCCCCTCGCGCCTTGGAATCGTGATATCGCTCGCGCTAAATGGGACCGCATGTCATCCTCTATGTACTATAAAACTTTCTTTTCTTGAATTATTTTGGCTCCTCATATTTGGTCACTTGCCTTTTCTTTCGATCTCATGCCACGCTTGAAACGTTGAGGAACCTGTCGGCTCATGGGACCCGCATGTCATCCTCTATGAGCAATCAACTTTCTTTTCGGAGTTTTTGGCACCTCATATTTGGGCACTTGCCTTTTTCTTTCGATCTCATGCCACGTTTGAAACGTTGAGGAACCTGCTGCTCATGGGACCCGCATGTCATCCTCTATGAGCAATCAACTTTCTTTTCTTGGAGTTTTTTTTGGCACCTCATATTTGGCACTTGCCTTTTCTTTCGATCTCATGCCACGTTTGAAACGTTGAGGAACCTGCTGGCTCATGGGACCCGCATGTCATCCTCTATGTGCTATAAAAGTTTCCTTTGTTGGATTTTTTTCACCCTCTGATTTTTGGCTTGCCTTTTTCTTTTGATCCCCTGCCCCCTTTGAAACGTTGAGTAAGCTGTTGGCTCAAGGGACCCGCATGTCATCCTCTATGTCCATCAACTTTCCTTTCTTGGATTTTTTCACCCCCTAATTACTAGCTACTTTCTTTTTCTTTTGATCTCAAGCCGCATTACAAACATTGAGACCGCTGCTGCAAAATGGGACCCACATGTCATCCTCTATGTACAATAAAGTTTCTTTTTTGGATTATCTTTTGCTCCTGATATTTTGTCACTTGCCTTTTTCTTTCGATCTCATGCCGCCTTTGAAACGTTGAGTAAGCTGGGCTCATGGGTCCCGCATGTCATCCTCTACGAACAATAAAAGTTTCCTTTCTTGGAGTTATTTTTGACCCCTATTTCTGGCTATTTGCCTTTTTCTTTGGATCTCCTGCCCCTTTGAAACGATGAGGACGCTGTTGGCAGGTCGGTCCCACAAGTCATCCTCTATGAACAATAAAAGTTTCCTTTGATGGATTTTTTTGAACCCTAATTTCTCTGGATATTTCCTTTTTTCTTTGATCCCCGCCGCCTCGTTGAGGATGTTGCTGCCTCATGGGTCCCGCATGTCATCCTCTCAGAACGGTAAATGTTTCTTTTCTTGGATATTGTTTACCAAATGATTTTTGGCTTATTTTTTCTTTCGATATCCTGCCGCCTTTAAAACGTTGAGGACGCTGCTGGCTCACGGGTCCCACATGTCAGCCTCTATGAACAATAAACGCTGAGGACGCTGCTGCCTCATGGGTCCCGCATGTCATCCTCTCAGAACGAAAATGTTTCTTTTCTTGGATTTTTTACCAACAGATTTTTGGTTTATTTTTTCTTTCCATCCCCTGCCGCCTTTAAAACGACGCTGCTGGCTCATGGGTCCCCGATGTCAGCCTCCCCGTACAAGAAACATGTGATATCTTGATTATTTTGCAGACAATAAACAGTGTATTGCGCTCTGAGCTATTTCAACGGATAAATTAAATCTTTATTTTTACATAAACAAATTTATATGCTGAATCTCCTTGTTTTTTGTTTTTGCGAAGCATAGGACTTTCCTGTTTTTTAGAAAAATCCGAACTATCCTGTTTTGGAGTGGGCTGAAATTGTACGAGTCAAAAGGGCCAGCAGGATAGTTCGAATGCCCAGATGTCCACATGCAGCCCAATTGAAATCGTTCTTTTTTTGGATTTTTTTCACCCCCTGATTTCTGGCTACTTCATTTTTCTTTTGGTCCTGTGCCGCCTTGGAAACGTTGAGACCGCTGCTGCAAAATGGGACCCGCATGTCATCCTCTATGTACAGTAAAATTTCTTTTCTTAGATTATTTTTGGCTCCTGATATTTGGTCACTTGCCTTTTTCTTTCGATCCCGTGCAGCCTCTCAAACGGTGATACCGCTGCTGCTAAATGGGACCCGCATGCCATCCTCTATGTACAATCAAGTTTCTTTTCTTGAATTATTTTTGGCTCCTGATATTTGGTCACTTGCCTTTTTCTTTCGATCTCATGCCACGTTTGAAACGTTGAAAAACCTGCTGCTCATGGGACCCGCATGTCATCCTCTATGTACAATAAAACTTTCTTTTCTTGATCTTTGGCACCTCATATTTGGTCACTTGCCTTTTTCTTTCGATCCCTGCCGCCTCTCAAACGGTGATACCGCTGCTGCTAAATGGGACCCGCATGTCATACTCTATGTACAATCAAGTTTGTTTTCTTGAATTATTTTGGATCCCGATATTTGGTCATCACTTGCCTTTTTCTTTCGATCTCATGCCACGTTTGAAACGTTGAAAACCTGCTGGCTCATGGGACCCGCATGTCATCCTCTATGTACTATAAAAGTTCATTTTCTTGGTTTTTTTTCACCCTCTGATTTTGGCTATTTCCTTTTCTTTTGATCCCCTGCCGCCTTTGAAACGTTGAGGACTCTGCTGGCTCATCGATAAAACTTTCCTTTATTGGAGTTTTTTTACCCCCTAATTTCTGGCTACTTTCTTTTTCTTTTGATCTCAAGCCGCATTTGAAACGTTGAGACCGCTGCTGCTAAATGGGACCCGCATGTCATCCTCTATGTACAATAAAGTTCTTTTCTTGGATTATCTTTGTCTCCTGATATTTTGTCACTTGCCTTTTTCTTTCGATCTCATGCCGCCTTTGAAACGTTGAGTAAGCTGCTGGCTCATGGGTCCCTCATGTCATCCTCTACGAACAATAAAAGTTTCCTTTCTTGGAGTTATTTTTGAACCCTAATTTCTGGCTACTTCCTTTTTCTTTTGATCCCGTGCCGCCTTGGAAACGTTGAGACCGCTGCTGCTAAATGGGTCCCGCATGTCATCATCTATGTACAATAAAATTTCTTTCTTCGATTATTTTCGGGTCCTGATATTTGGTCACTTGCCTTTTTCTTTCGATCTCATGCCGCCTTTGAAACGTTGAGGAAGCTGCTGGAGCATGGGTCCCGCATGTCATCCTCTATGAACAATAAAAGTTTCCTTTCTTGGAGTTATTTTTTACCCCTAATTTCTGGCTACTTCCTTTTTCTTTTGATCCCCTGCCGCCTTTGAAACGTTGAAGACTTTGCTGGCTCATGGGTCCCACATGTCAGCCTCTATGAACAATAAACACTTCCTTTCTTGGAGTTATTTTGTACCCCTAATTTCTGGCTATTTGCCTTTTTTCTTTCGATCCCCAGTCGCCTTCTAAACGTAGAGGACGCGTGGCTCGTGGGTCCCAGATGTCAGCCTCCATGGACAATAAACCTCTCCTTTGTTGGATTTATTTTTCACCCTCTGATTTTGGCTATTTCCTTTTTCTTTTGATCCACTGCCGCCTTGGAAACATTGAGTAAGCTGCTGACACATGGGGCCCGCATGTCATCCTCTATGTACAATCAACTTGCAAGATCTTCGAGCGAAAGAGCTTGTATTAGTGGGACCCATATGTCAACCTCTATGTACAATAAAAGTTTCCTTTCTTGGATTATTTTTAGCTCCTGATATTCGGTCACTTTCCTTTTTCTTTCGATCTCAAGCCGCCTCTGAAACGTTGAGTAAGGTGCTGGCTCATGGGACCCACATGTCATCCTCTATGTACAATAAAGTTTCTTTTCTTGGATTTTTTTTACCCCTGATTTTTGGTCACTTGCCTTGACGCTGCTGGCTCATGGGTCCCACATGTCAGCATCTATGAACAATAAACCTTTCCTTTGTTGGATTTATTGTTTACCCCTAATTTCTGGCTATTTGCCTTTTTCTTTTGATCCCCACCGGCCTTTGAAAACGTTGAGGAACCTGCTGGCTCATGGGACCCGCATGTCATCCTCTATGTACTATAAAATTTCTTTGGTTTTTTTTCACCTCTGATTTTTGGCTATTTCTTTTGATCCCCTCGCGCCTTGGAACGTTGAGTAAGCTGCTGACTCATGGGACCCGCATGTCATCCTCTATGTACAATCAACTTTCTTTTTTTGGAGTTTTTTTACCCCCTAATTTCTGGCTACTTTCTTTTTCTTTTGATCTCAAACCGCATTTGAAACGCTGAAACCGCTGCTGCAAAATGGGACCCGCATGTCATCCTCTATGTACAATAAGTTTCATTTCTTGGATTATTTTTGGCACCTGATATTTGGTCACTTGCCTTTTTCTTCCGATCTCATGCCGCCTTTGAAACGTTGAGTAAGCTGCTGGCTCATGGGTCCCGCATGTCATCCTCTACGAACAATAAAAGTTTCATTTCTTGGAGTTATTTTTGACCCCTAATTTCTGGCTACTTCCTTTTTTCTTTTGATCCACTGCCGCCTTTGAAACGGTGCGGATTCTGCAGACTAATACAAGCTTTTTCTCTCCAAGATCTTGCAAGTTGATAGATTAAATCATGGAATTATTAGGATATGTTTTAAATTTCAAATCCACTTTATGAATTATTAAAAATACCGTTATCCATGTGGGTATGGAGCGAACAAGGATTTTCATATTGGGCATGAGCAGTTTCAAAAATTGGAACCCAATAATTCAAAATAAATAAAAACAACTTTTATGTAGAATCTCCGCGTTTTTTTTCTTTTGCCATTCATAGGATCTGTGTTTCATTAGAAAAGGGCCGAAATTGCATGAGCAGAAAGGCCCATTTGTAGTTATTGGGCTTCGACAGCCGGAGCAAGTAGGCCGAGAGCAATTACCATGTAGATGGCCGTTGGCAACCCAAAGTGAAATATTGGGCCCAACAGGGGAAGGCTGAACAGTACTATTTTCTAATTGGAAGGTGGTACATGGCGTAATCCTGCCAAAAAAAAAAGATGGACACGGGTTGCTGAAATTTGCCCATCTGCGCCTAATATCGCCGCCGCGGCTCCGCTTCCGCCGCCGCCGCCATGCCTCGTCTCGCGTCGAGCTCGCGGTACTGCCGCGTCTCGGGCACGGGGTACCGCGGCGTCCGCGCGCGCCCCAAAGGTACGTATTACGCGGAGATACGTGACTGCGACGAGCGCAGGCGGCTCGGGCGCCCGCGATCGTCGATGAATTTCCATGACGTGTGGACGCGCCAGCAGGCCGAGGATCTCGCGCCGCCGCCGTACATCGTTAGACAGGAGGAACAGCGCCGCCGCCGCGAGACGGAGCGCCGTTTGCGCATTGCCGAGCGGGACGAGCGCGCGGCGCGCGAGTGGGCGGCCCGCTTCCCCGAGGACGTAGCCGCCGAGAACGAGCACTTCCGCAGACGGAGGGCGGAGAAGGCTACGAGGCGGGCTGCGAAGAAGGAGGACCGCGCACAACGGAGGGCGGAGAAGGCGACGAAGCGGGCCTTCATCGAAGCGCAGCTCGCCGGGCCGACCACCATTGGCGAGGACGACCCCCGTTGGATTGACCTCTTCTCGTCGGATCCGGTGTCGGGCACGACACCGGACTCGTCAGATGTCGAGTTTTAGTTTAGTTTTATCGCACTACTTTGTACAAATATGAACTACGGAGTATCTATCAAGCTAATTTTCTCCTATTTTATGTCTATTTCTAGTCTTTATTTGATCTTCTGTTTTACTGCACTCTATTTTTCATTATATTCTGTTTTTGGCGCTGCATTATAGCGCCTCTGAAAATACGCTGTTTCAGCCCTGCATTTGGCCGCCACAGTTTGCAGCTTCCGGTGAAGCTATTGCCGGCTCCATGCGCAGCATCAGCCCACAGCGCCAAAATATAGAGCCACTGCTGGAGTTGCTGTAATATGTTTGTCAGCAGGAGCTTACCTAATTAGTGAAAAAGATGTTCAGCGTGGGATTCGATAAAAGGATCTTCATGTTTTTTTTCCTAGCGATCCTAGTTCGGACTTTTGATTGTGTTGGCTAGTGCATGAAGCTTGACACCTGTATTATGTGATCCTGATATGAGGATAAGAACACCTTCAGGTTGCATTGCTAATGGTGTCTACTGCAGCAGTGGCGTACCTTCAATGGAGACTGATGCAAGAGAGTTGGTACTGGTGAACCTGCACCTGACATCATCGTGCCACCTGAAGTAGGTTGTGTATTGGGATTAGACTGATAAGCATAGCACCTTGCAAAGAACAAGATGCTGCTAGTGTTGGTTAACGTGATTTTACGACAAAAGTCATGTATGCTCAACAGGTGCCGTACCTAGTTTGGATATTGTGTTGTTACCCTTTTGTGGTTTGGTGTTTGTCCAACAGAGAAAGCTACTCTTTTCCCGTGTAAGTGTTATTATGTGAACAAAAGTTGTATGTACATATATATCGGTCAGAGAACCAAGATTGCATATTCTTGCCTGGTTATAACACATAAGTCATAATAACAATTAAAGAGAAAAGGAACATTTGCCTTTGCAATGTGATTGTGCCAAGTAGATTAGACAACCAACCACAAACATTACAGGTCAACAGCCAAACGCATGCGAAAGTCCTAAGGTAAGCTCCATAATACATGTTGAAACCAAAAGCCTAGAAACCATAAGAAAGGTAGCTCCACATCACAGTTCCACGACAGCAGCATACTGATCATAAAACATATATCAAGTCAGGACAGCTGCACCACTGGGTAAGCATCCATGGGGTCTGGCTCAAGAGCGAAGACTGTGTGAATGCTGCAAAATGTGGCTCTTGCCTCACCCCACCCATACATCTTATCATGGAACCTTACCAAATCAGCATGAATCATCTTGACATAAACATAGCTCCTCTCTCCATGCTGATGGGATTGAACAATGCGCCAGTTGCAGTGCTTCAGCTTGTCAAACAGTATGCAGGAGATAACGAAGCATGCTGGCTGGTCTTTTGTAGTGACAATGGCTTGGAGTAGCTGGTCCTGTGAACCACCCAACTGGATCTTTAGAGCTTGAAGGACAGTCCGTGCCATATAAGCTACCGTTGCTGACTTCAGCTCGGGTTCAGGTGAATGACAGCTGACATCTTGTCCTCGAGATGCAGATCCTTCTTGATCAGATTCAGCGGAATCATCACCACTACTTACAGGTGCATCAGGTTCTACAGAAGGCACATCAGGTACATGCTCCAGTTCATAGGAGTTGGGTGGGACAGCACTGTTTGCTGAAATCTCTACAATACCAGCTCCAGGTAGACCACCAGTATCTACAGAGGGTAAACCACCAATATCCACTTCAGAGGATTCTCGTGGCACGACACCTTTCGCTAGAGGCTCTACCCTACCAGCTCCAGGTCCACCACCAGTCAGTACTGTGGGCATAGTCATGACGGGTTCTACCAATACAAAACCTCCTTCGGGTGGCGTGGCAACTTCGGGTGCAGGATCATCAGTAGCAACTCCAGCATCAGCACCAGTTACATCGGTCTTGACAATAGGTAAACCGTCTTGCTCTAGTTCAGAGAATTCCCGTGGCACGACACCGTTCACTAGAGGCTCTACACTAGCAGCTCCAGCTGCACCACCAGTTTCTACAGCAGGGGGTAAACCCAATCCACAACCTTCTTCATGTGGCACGATGATGCCACGTATAGGCTCATCAGTACCAGGTCCAGCTGCATCAGTCTCCATAGACAGTAAACAAGGTGGCGTCGGAGGTTTAAAAGACTGGCATGCCATTTCACCTTTGTCATCAGACAATATAGAGTTTTCTTCAACTCTATGTTTCTGCAATAATAAGCACATGAACAGAAATTAGACCAGAGCATCTAGCCATCTAACGGGGGCAGCAGCAAAACAAGCGTCGGTCCATATGTTTACCTTGTCATCTGGGATATCAGAACACACAGATTTAGAAGTCATTTCACATAGCATCCGCTTTTTCGTTCCTTCCCCTACGTCCATCTGGAATAAGTAATACTATTGATCACATAAAACTAATTAATCAAATAAATGCATATGTTGAGAAGTTTGCACGGCAAATTGTGGATTCTGCTTTCATCACCTACGAATCATCGTTCTATATATTTACCTTGTCATCTAGGATATCAGAAGTCACAGAATGAGAAGTCATTTCACTAAGTATCGGTTTTTTCGCTCTTTCCCCTCCATCCATCTGCAATAAGAAGTAATATTGATCACATAAAGCCAATTCAACGAATATATGCATATGTTGAGAAGTTTGCACAACAAATTGTGGATTCTACTTCCAATCACCAAGTAATCTCGTGAGAAATGCATGATCAAGATATGTTTCTCCCTCTTGATCGACATCTGCATCTCCATTAAGACTAATCATCGTGCGATGGTGCTCTTCAGAAGAGCGCATACAATTCCAATCACCAGACAAGCAAAAAATTGTTGATTCTAGTAATGATTAATCAGCAGTGGCCATGGAACGACCACAGATCGACCAAGCAAAAAAAAATCATCAGCCTACTGACCACCAAGCAAAGGAAACAAACTAGGCCCATACATGGCCTCACAAATCATCATCAAACGTCGATCAAACTAGCAAGTTTGAACATGGATTACTAATTTATTTTCTGATAAAGTGAGTATATTAATATCGAAAGATATTGATTACACTGAGCCTCTGCAACAACGCAATACCTTACTGGTAGTACGGATGCACAAGGATTCCTAATACTCCCTCTGTTCGGTTTTAATTAGTCGACGCGAGGGAGAGAAGAAAATGAACTGTCGATGCTTTCAACTAGAGTCAATTAAATACGAACGGAAGAAGTACGTACTCTAGTAGTATTGACAAATATCCGGATCTAGTCTAAAAACAAATTGGCATGTAAATCCTAGTAGTCTACTAAACTAGGATCAATACCCTAGATTAGGGTTGCAAGCGGCGTCCGCGAATCGTCCCGCAAAGCAGAAAATTAGAGCAAATAGTGGTTGAGATTAGAGCAGATTTAAAGCACTCGCACTGAAACTAGCTAGCCCGCTACCCACCCCGCTTGACACCCTGCCCTAGATGTGAATCTACACCAAATATTCAAACAAGGATGAGCAACCGCCAATAAAATTTTATCCGCACATCATCATCTCTACCATACAAAAGGGTATGGTGATTTCACATACAGCCATTGTTGCCGCGGGACGAGGATGAGTGATGCGCCGCGGAGAAGGTGCCTCACGCCTCTGTCGCCGCCGCCGTCGAAGAGGAAGTCGAAGCCGCGCGATTGTGGTCCGTCGCCGATATGGAGGTGGAGCTACTAGGGAAGAGATGGAGGTGGAGGTGGAGAGGGAGTGATGGTTTGTACTAGTGGCGGCCGGTGAGGTAGTTATAAATACAGCCTCTCTCTCTTTTTTGGCAAGGAATGCAGCTTCTCTTGGAAGGCAACGAGGCAACGCACTCCAGATTTCGTATATTACTATAATAATATGGACGGAGAAATTTGGACGCATCTGTGTTGTCTTGTCAAATGAATCACCAGGATTTGCTTTTAGTACTCCAGATTTGGGCGACCCAAGGAAGTAGAGATAGTAATGTACGCCATCTAGCTGCACGCTATCAAATCAAATAAATGGTCATGCCATTTACTTTTAAGATGGTGCAGCAGTTATTCTGACCAAAGAAACATGCACGTCTGCTGATTATTTCTGATGGGTATACATTTACCGTCCGCTAGCAAAGATTGTTTGGCACATTGTTCTTATGGCTTTCAACATCACACCCCTTAATAATATTATTAATCAATGTTTGGGCAATCAATTGAGTGTGTTAATAAAAAATTAAAACCCACAAATCCAACTGTACTATTTTTAGGGCCATATGAAGGACAAGGAATGATTTTAAATGCCATATGGAGTACCTCCAACCATGTGAAATATGGTTCTGTCATGCAGGTGATACCCATGGCTTCGCATTGGATCTGTATGTTGTCCTACATACAGTCAACTATGAAGTACCACGATTTGGTTTTTGGGTGCAACCGGCTAGAGAATGATGCACGGGTTTGTACAGCCAGTACAATTCACATTAAGATTTTCTGATAGGATGTTGATGTGTATATGTAAGAATCATACACTAGAATGTCTTCTATGTTTAGATGGTTGATCTACGTTTATACTTTCTGTGAACCATGAGGTTAAGACCTTTGTACTGTAATAAAGATTGCTAAATAACAGTATATATGTATGCCTCTAGGGACACTGAAACAGCCAAACAACCATGCATGTGTATAGACCGTATTTGATCAAATTAAAAGAAGCACCTGGGTTCATGCAAATAGCATAAATTTATCACCTAAGTACATTAGCTATAAATAGTTAAATAGGAGTCAAGACCAACTGAGCTAGCTAGTAGTATGATCCTACTATTACATAAATATCCCTAACTCTGATTGTCTTTGTTCCAGTCCAGCGCGTTGGTGTAGCTTGGGATGAACCAAAACCCCGTATGCCAGTTGGCCCCTGGACCGCTGCTTGAGAAAGATATGCTTTGGTGGTCTTCGCCATTTAGACTGAAGCGGAAAATTTCTTGATGTGATGTGTCAAAGTGAGAGCCAATGGCCTGAGGCGTGGTGTAGATGCAGTTTCTTCTTGTCAAATATCCTGGGGGAAATGTTGCACCACCCACTGGCATGAAAATCGGATAGTTCAACCCAAGGAACATAGAATAGTCTCCAAGATTAGTAACCCTTTCCCACGGGTTGGCTGGAAGTAACCGACTAGTGTCATTCGAGAATACAATGCAGGTATACCCCGAATAGCTGTGAACAGCGCGACCGCAATGGACAGAAGGGGTACTATCATAATAAGTTGGAGCACCGTCAGCGTCAAAATCCATTACGCCACGTGCATAGACCAGGAGAAGTCTAGAACGATCTTGAGATCTTGCCAGCCACCACGTACGACTATTAGAGTCAAAATCATCATCGCCATCAAATCCAGCCGTCCACGGAATGAATGGAGCAGGGAGCACTATAGGACCTTGAAAAAGGAAAGAACACGTCACATGAAAATATATTTCATGATTTATCTACTAGTGATATTGATTTGATATTGGGATGCCAATACTAGTACTTTATAAAATCATGGTCGAACATAAGATGGTTTGAAATATATTTCGAACATCTTGGTAAAACTTCATATGGATTTAAAACATGTTCCCGAAAATATTGGTCCAAATTTTAGATGGTTTGAATATAGTACTCCTTATTCTCTAGAACCGGGGGAATATAAACAAATGAAAGTCTTTATCAATATTGCATGGCACCTTTATTGATTCTATTTCTACTCTACCTTAAATTTTCTAGGGAGTAATAATAAAGAAACTTAATTACTAGGGGGCCTTTTTCCTAAGGAACAACATGCACATTAGACCATACTAAAATTCCTATAGATGTTAAATTCTATATATGTCCATACCACAAGAGGGTTATGGTGTGCGCCTATGGAATTCCTTTAAGCCAAAAGATGCCAAGACAGTTCAACAAATAAGAGGTGAAATACTATATAAGTTACGTATATAAAAAAGATAGGGAGGAAATGTTACCAAATTGATTAGGATCCCATGCATAAACATTTCCAAGCTCAGTAACGGCGAACACAAGTCCGTTATGTATAATTGCATCGCAGTATATGGCGCCGTACTGAAACTGGTTTTCAAGAAATATCCATGTACGAGGATATTCGCCATGGAGGTAGGCAATTGCAAAGTCGAAGATTGCGACAAGGGAGAAATCTTGATACCCCCTAGCAGCTGTAGGAACTTGGCAAATAGCTATCTTCTGCAGTTGAATAGCAGAACGCTGATACTCGAATATAAGTGGATTGCGTGTGGTTTCCAACTTGTTCCTCAAAGATGGAAGCTTAATCTTGCGATGAGTGTAGACATTGAGGAGGTTCCACTTGCCTTCGGGGCCAACCATGGCGATCCAATCTCCATTGGCGCCTGCCCGCTCCTCATCCTTACCGTGTGGCATTAGGCCATCATAGGAGAACCTGTCCAGCGGCAGTAGTTTGCACTTGCTGTGCACCGGCAAATCCTCCTTGAACACCGCCCATGGTTTATCCGCCGGGTCACAACAGAGAACACACGGAAGGCCAAACGGCTGAGAAGCAGGCAGAGTGGCACTGTATTTGGCTGACTGAAGAATACTTTTGGAGGAACCGACTAGGGACGCGGCGGTGATGGCGTCGCACTGGCTGATGAGCACTTCAAGGGGGCCTTCCGTAAACACCTTGTGAAACAGCCCAGATCCACAGACCCTGCTCGATTTCGCCATCGCAATGAGGCAGGTGGTACAATGGGGTTGGTATTTTCTTGGGAGATCTACTGATTCGAACTTTGGGAGAGAGATGGCGATCAATGGCGGCAGGTGGGGGTTTGAGTTGGAGAACAGAGGCTCTCAAACTGGGCACTGCTGGATAGGATGCGAAAGCGCCATGGCGGAGACGCAGGCGCGTGCTATGGAAGATGGGCGGAGTGGGGATAGACGACGGAGGTGAACCGAGACGCTCCTCCTCTTATGCATATACTGCCTACTGCAGTTTCGAGGAGAGTGTGAATGTGTTCAAAAAAAGAGGAGAGTGTGAATGTGTTCAAAAAAAGAGGAGA
Source organism: Lolium multiflorum (assembly GCA_030979885.1). Classification (NCBI taxonomy): domain Eukaryota; kingdom Viridiplantae; phylum Streptophyta; class Magnoliopsida; order Poales; family Poaceae; genus Lolium; species Lolium multiflorum. The sequence continues at coordinate 208,169,575 of CM061749.1, forward strand.
GTGTGAATGTGACCCGACACCCGAGTAGGAGCCGAGCAGACGGACTATAGGAGTAGCCCCATCATTACAGAACATTAATCGTGCTTCCTACAATAAATAAGTGAAACATCCCAGGCTTGTGTTGTCTAATCAAATCGATGGCCATGTCAGTATTATGGTGAACAAATAAAACAAATACACACCAACCTTGTTCTTTTTGCAACGTACACCAACCTAGCAAGGCATCAACCTTCTCGCCATCAACTACGACTCCGTGGCTCCGTCCCACCAAAGTTGTCTCAACTTTGTAAAAAAAATACATCTATCCATCTAAATTTTAACAAAGGTGAGACACTTTTGGTGGGACCGAGGGAGTACAAAAAAACTTCACTACTCCATGCTAGTATCGGCCACTAATTCAAATTTCAACTGAAGGCGTGCTATTTTATGGTCCTGAAAATTGCCAAAAAAAATACAACCCAAAAATGCAACAGATCCATGTTAAGGGGGTACACCCTACGCAATATACATTAAGAAACTTCGAAACTTCAGCGACCTTGTAAGAATGCCCATGACAGTGCAGTTTTGCCAAATTAGGAAGAGACGAAATATGAATTCAACCAAAGAAATCTAAACGAATCCTTAGACAATAGCATAGTTAACACGTTCAGAAAAAAATGATGACTCCAAAAGAACAACATTAGCAAGAAATACTCCATTTTAGTTTGAATTTGCAGTCACATACATAACTAGTAGTACTGCCAAAATACTATAATACTCCGAGCTGCATTCTAGCACTCCAACTAGCTAGCTAATAGTTCTGGAGTAGTAGTACTACTATACAAGTCCAAAATACATCCGAACGAACCCTACTTCGAACTAAACTACTCCCTCCGATCTTCGAGTAACTACATTGCAGTATGACTAAACGAAGATTATTGTATAACCTTCTTGTTGATGCAAACGCAGATAGGCAACACACGCTGCCCTCCATTCTGCTTCGCGTAACGGGGCGGCACCGCCAGGAAAGAAGTGAGCTGCTGCAACATGATCGAGCTAGGCGTCGGGGAGCTCGTCGGCTCGATTACCGCCATCAAGGTGTCCGTCGAGAGGTCACTGGTCCCAGCCGTCGCCGGCGCCGGCGGACCAATCACCAACAGCTGCGCCTTGTACATCGGAAACAAGCACGCGGCCGACCTGATGCACACACAGGACACAATGGTGGTCGGGCCGAGCGCTCCAACGGTGATGGCGAACACGCTACCGTCTTCTTCCCCACTGCCGATGAACAGGTGTCCCCGCGGTTGTACCGGAACACGAACTATGCACCAGGCGGGTATGCCATACTGGAACGTAAACACTGGGATGGAGTGGGATGCTTGGAGGTGTACCAGGAGCTCCCGCGGCGGGCCGGTGAAGCTGCAGCCGGTATTGATGGCCTCTGTGCAGCCGCACGGACCATGCGGGCACGCGATATAGTGCTTGTAGGACTCCGTGGAGGCGACCAAGCTCTGGCAGCCGACGCACTTGACCATTGCCCCAGATCGATTCGACGGCGGCAATCTTGGCCCAGATCGATTCGACGGCGGCAACCACGCCGGCTGCTCGCACTTCTTGCACGGGTTCGGCGCAAGCTCGCCGACGCAGCGCCGACAGCCCATATGACCGCCCTTGCACTGCACGGAACAACGTACGTGGCATCAGTTGTCATTGACATTTCTCACAGGTGAACCTAAGAATGAAATCGGAAGGGAGCGACCTTGGATATGGGGGGTTTGAAGGGCAGCAGGCAGAGGGGGCACAAGAAGAGGGCCTCCTCCATCTTCAGAGAAGAGTGATCGGGAAAACGAGAACGGGATGGGTTCTTTTTTTTATACATGCCTTGGAGTGGAGTATGGATACTACTACTTATAGGAAGAACTTCCTTGCTAAGAATCGGCGTCGGCCGTACGCAAGCATAGATGCACCAGCGGCTCTGCAGTTTGTCAAAATAAAAGGACAGAGCTGCAGTGACTTGAAGTCTCCAAATCTCATTGTGACTTGGTGCCACCATCTACCAACCATTTGAGATCCAACGTTCCAAACTATCTCTTATTTCGAACCTAAAAACAAAAATTATGAAAAAAATCCAGTAAAATGTAGATGCCTTGTTCTAAAATCTGTGAATATTTCATCCCACTCGGACGATTAGCTTGTGATTAAAGAGCTTTTTACGTATACGAGCACTAGTTTAAACTAAATACTCCCTCTGATTCATATTAATTGACTTCAATATGGATGTATCTAGAACTAAAATGTGTCTAGTACATCCATATTAGAGTCAATTAATATGAACCGGAGGGAGTATATATTTGCTCACAAACCTTTGATTCAAATCGAATGAAACTTCACCAAAATATAAATCGAAATATGCACGATTAACTGGAAGTTCTTGAAATATTTCTGAGCAATTATAATAATTATTTAGTTTAAATTCTAAGTCGATCGCATACATTGGATCTGAGATGGATGGTGGATGGTGGCACCAAGTCACTGTGAAACTTGGAAGTATCAAGTCAGTGAAGCTCTATCCCAAAATAAAAGCTTCGTGAAGGGGGCAGTTTGGTTCAAAAAAGAAGACAGTGCCAAGCAGTTGTCAAACAATACCCATATAGTCAAATGTACTCCCTCTGATTCAAATGAATTGACTCAACTTTGTCTAGATATATGGATGTATCAAGTCACTGAAGCTAAAATAAAAGCTTCATGAAGGGGGAAGTTTGGTTCGAAAAAAATACAGTGCCAAGCAGCTGTCAAATAGTACCATAACGTCAAATGTACTCCCTCCGATTCAAACGAAATGACTCAACTTTGTATTTTGCATGTTAAAGGTTTTTCGTAAAACTTGGCCAATCTTAACATAGTTTGCCTTTCTAAAAAAAGATATAAGCCCTAAGGCTCCTTTGATTCATAGGATGGGAAAACCATAGAAATATGAAAAACATAGGATTGAGATTTAATGGCTAGTTGAATCATATAGGAAGATGAGTTGTGTTTGATTGTGCCAAAGGAAATTTTCCATGAGGTATGACCTAATGTTTTATTCTTATAGGATTTGCACTGCAAGATTCCTATAGGATATGTTCCTATGAATCAAACAACTAGTGTGGGGAAAATTCACATGTGATCTAAATCCTACATAATTCCTATACAAATCCTATATATGAATTTTAGTTGTTAGGTCACTTAAAATGACTTCACTTGAAGAGTTACATTTTTGTTTTTTTCTGAATTAGTAGTGATGCCTAACCATATATATACCTAAACCAAGAGAATCAGCATAAACTTATGTATATTAATAGTAAGCGCATATATGAATGTTTTTTATCTACAAACCCAGGGTCATATATATGTACATAGAAACATGCATATATGCTAGTTTTTGTACCTTGGTGTGTTCCTCTTTTGGGCTATCTCTTTTTTGTTCACCGATTCACAACCAACGCCCTAGATTAATTTGGCACTTAAAAAATAACATTTTGTTTTTGGCGCACTAACACAAATAGTAGTAGCACGGTCAACACTGTAGAGAAGTACAAAATAAATGTGTGTGGGAAAAAATGACTTAAAGTGACCATTACATTGAGAAAAAGGGTAGAACCAAGCATTGCACAGGGAAAAAGCAGTGTAGTGCCCAGAAGAAAAAAACAAGTTGGGTTATACTCCCTCCATCCTGAAATAATGGGTGTAGAGTTAAAATTTGTCCATAAAAGAGTGTACTTCTCGTTTTGCAATGCACTTCAAAATTTGTCCACAAAAGAGTGGTAGTAAAAAATATTTCTTTCTCATCACGAGGGATATAGTTTCTTCACGACTAGTACGTACTACCTCCATCACAAAGCTTAAGTCTTTTTTTAAGAGTCAAAGCAAGTAAAGGTTGACGAAAATTTAGAACAATCTATCAACTAATATAATATTTTGTAGATACCATACCAAAAAAAATCGTTGTCTATGTATTGATATTAATTTTGTATTTTGCATGATAATGATTTTTGGTAAAATCTTAGTTTACCTTGACATAGTTTGAGCTTCTAAAAATAATATAAGCCTTACGCTTTGGGATGGAGGTAGTAGTATTTAGCATAATATGGTTTTCTTATTTACTACATGCATTTAGATCATTGGAGGTGGAAAAGTTGAAGAGGAAAGTGATGGTCGATGACAGTTTCCCAATGTAATAATAAAATCCTTAATATGCCTTGAAAACCCACACGTACGCTCTTTCTAGGACAGAGGCAGTATGAGGTAATGCACCCACGCGCTGTCATCTGCCGGTTCGTGCTATGTCTCCCAAATCTTGAAATATCGTCAGTTATCCATTTCACGTCCACACTTCTCCCTCTCTCCACGGACTAGGAAAAAACCCTCTCTTCACTTCCCCTTCCCATTCCACCGATGGAGAGCCCAACCGACGCCGTCAACGCAGCGAAAGCGAAAGCCGCGCGGCTGGCCTTAGCCGCAGAGGAGGCGTCCAGAGCCGCGACCGCAGCACGCATGGCCGCAACGGCGGCGATCATTGCCGCAGCGGATGCCAAAGACGAAGCGGAGGCCATTGCCGAAGGTCGGGCCATCGGTCGCTCATCGGCATCTGATGCTGTTGGTAGATGGGTCCACTCTCTTGGGAAGCATCCCCTAGATGACGAGGACGAGGTTGAACTCATCTTTGAACCGCCGCCGCCGACCTTCGACGAGAATATCGTCGACGAGGGGGAGGAAGTATGTTCCGATTCACCTCTCTCCCTTATTCAACATAGCCCTGTATCGATTTGCGCTATGGTCTCTCCCTCTTTTTTTGCGCTATAGCGTTTTGAATTAGCGTCAGAATCTTTTTAGATTCATATTCAGTATTAGTTGCAACTGCTACATATTTGCTTCACATCCGATTCACCTCTCTCCCTTATTTAACATAGCCCTGTATCGATTTGCTCTATGGTCTCTCCCTCTTTTTTTTGCGCTATAGGGTTTTGAATTAGCGTCAGAATCTTTTTAGATTCATATTCATTATTAGTTGCAACTGCTACATATTTGCTTCACCTGTTTATTTGGCATGTATCAGGTTGCTACTGATGAGGTTGACAGCGATGTCGAGTCGCGTCATAGGAAGGCCAGGGCCACTCTCAACAAGCTTAAGGCGGGGAAGTTCGACAAGTATTGGAGTGAACCCTGGACTGGTGCCAGGAACAGCTGCCCCTTCTGCACAAAGAGCATAAAGGTTGACTTTCGAAGCGTCCTGCAGCATGCCGAAGCCGGTGGGTCCGGCTGTCTCAAAGTTGGGGAAACTGTTAACCGATCCGGCTTCATAGCCAACCACATGGCCTATGGGCTATTCCTAAGGAAGAAATTGAACCAAGCTATCGAGACCGGTCGTGTGCCTCCTCCCAAGCCCAAGCCACCAAAGATTAAAGGTATGGGCAGCAAGAAGCAGAAGAAGCGGGACCGGGAGGAGGCGACAGGAAGAAGATGGTAAATATACTCCGTAACTGTTGTGCATGTTTGTCTCTCCTACTGCTTCAAAAGCAGCATCTTTTGTTGAACTCTGTTTATGTTTGCTGCTCAGCAGCGTTTGTGGTGAACCTATTAGCTTAATTAGGGGTTGTTGAACTATGTCTGTGTTGAACCTTGCTTAATTAGGTTGTGTTGAACTCTGTTTGTGTTGGCGTGGGAAGGGGGGCATGATGCTACCCTGAATTTGCGGGACCCCCAAAAAACTTGCAAATACGAGTGATGCATCCAAAAGGAACAAACTTTTACATGGTAGACCCCAGTCTGAAAGCAAGAAATGCGATCGGGTCCTTAACAGCCACCGCCCGGATTGATCGGGTATTTTGCCTGCCTACCGCATGTGACTTGTGCTCACTGAAGTTTGGGACCTCACGCATGGGCACCACACGTAAGTGACAGACCTGTTGGTGTAAAAACTCGGGTGATTATTATACTGCATTAGTACAAAGTTTCCTATGGATTCAAGGGTTGGAAAGCCAAGTTAACTCATTTTCATGACTAAGAAGGAGCCAGGCTTACTTTTTCATTTTCATGTTTTAACTTGTTTAAATCTTGGTCAAACAAAGGATCTGACCAGGATTCAAGTGGGCATAAAAATTCAAAAAAGAAATCAAAAAAAAAACCAAAGCACATAAGCTTCTTATGTCATATAGTAAGCATTACAGTTGATCAACGAAGTCTAGACATATTCAAACCAGAAAAATATTGTATATACCCCCTAACCCTAAACTCTGTCTTATGAAGTCAAGCATGAAGAAAAGTGGTTTTGGGTTTCAAACATTGGAAATTGAAAAAACTCCCAAAAGCTTCATTTTGGAGTGACTAAGAAGAATCCAGGCTTTCATTTTCATTTTCATGTTTTAAATTGGTTTAAATCTTGGTCAAACCTAGGATTTGACCAAGATTCAAATGGACATAACAAATTCAAAAAAATCAAAACCAAACACATAGTCTTTTGATGTCATATAGTAAGCATTCAAGTTGATAAACAAAGTCTAGACATATTTAAACAAGAAAAATCATGTATATACTTGGCCCCTAACCCTAAACTCTGTCTTATGAAGTCAAGCATTAAGAGGAGTGGTTTTGGGTTTCAAACATGGAAATTTAAAAAACCTCCCAAAAGCTTCATTTTGGAGTGACTAAGAAGAATCCAGGCTTACTTTTCATTTTCATGTTTTAAACTGGTTTAAATCTTGGTCAAACCTAGGATTTGACCAAGATTCAAATGGGCATAACAAATTCAAAAAAAAACTAAACACATAGTCTTTTGATGTCACATAATAAGCATTCAAGTTGATAAACAAGGTCTAGACATATTCAAACCAGAAAAATCATGTATCTACCCCCTACCCCTAAACTTTGTCTTATGAAGTAAAGCACGGAGAGATATCATTTTGGGTTTCGAACATGGAAAATTTAAAAAAACCTCCCAAAAGCTTCATTTTGGAGTGAATAAGAAGGATCCACACTTACTTTTCATTTTCATGTTTTAAACTTGTTTAAATATTGGTCAAACCTGCAAGGATTTGACCAAGATTCAAATGGGCATAAAAATTCAAAAAATTAAACCAAAAACCACTTCTCTTCGTCCTTGACTTCATTAGACAGAGTTTAGGGTTGGGGTATATACATGATTTTTAATGTTTAAATATGTATAGACTCCGTTGATCAACATGAATGCTTACTATAACTTAAGAAGCTTAATTATGTGCTTTGGTTTTTCATTTTTTGAATTCTTTATTGAATTTTTATGCCTATTTGAATCTTGGTCAAATCCTAGGTTTGACCAAGAATTAAACAAGTCAGTAACATGAAAATGAAAAAGTAAGCCTGGATCCTTCTTATTCACTCAAAAAATGAAGCTTTTGGGAGGGTTTTTGAATTTTCCATGTTTGAAACCCAAAACCATTCCTCTTATATGCTTGACTTCATATATATCACAGAGTTTAGCCTTAGGGGGTATATACATGATTTTTCTAGTTTGAATATGTCTAAACCTTGTTTATCAACTTGAATGCTTACTATAAACCAAAAATTCATGTATCTACACCTAACCCTAAACTATGCATGAAGAGAAGTGGTTTTGGGTTTCAAACCTGGATATTTCAAAAACCCTCCCAAAAGCTTCATTTTGGAGTGAATAAGAAGGATCAAGGCTTAATTTTTCATTTTCATGTTTTAATCTTGTTTAAATCTTGGTCAAACCTAGGATTTGACCAAGATTCAAATGGGCATAATTTAAAAAAATGAAAAATCAAGGCACATAGTCTTCTTATGTCATATAGTAAGCATTCAATTAAGTTGATAAACAAGCTCTAGACATATTCAAACCAGAAAAATCATGATGAATCTACCCCCTATATATCCCTAAACCCTAACTTATGAAGTCAAGCATGAAGAGAAGTGGTTTTTGGTATAAATCATGGAAATTTCATATTCATGTTTATTAAACTTGTTTAAATCATGGTCAAACCTAGGATTTGACCAAGATTCAAATGGGCATAAATATTCAGAAAAAACAAAAAATGGAAAATCAAGGCACATAGTCTTCTTATGTCATATATATAGTAAGCATTCAATTAAGTTGATAACAAGGTCTAGACATATTCAAACGAGAAAAATCATGTATCAAGCTACCCCTAACCCCAAACTCTGTCTTATGAAGTCAAGCATGAAGAGAAGTACGTGGTTTTTTGGTTTCAAACATGGAAATTTCAAAAACCCTCTCAAGAGCTTCATTTTGGAGTGACTACGAAGGATACATGCTTAATTTTCATATTCATGTTTTAAACTTGTTTAAATCATGGTCAAACCTAGGATTTGACCAAGATTCAAATGGGCATAAAAATTCAGAAAAAACAAAAAATGGAAAATCAAGGCACATAGTCTTCTTATGTCACATAGTAAGCATTCAATTAAGTTGATAAACAAGGTCTAGATATATTCAAACCAGAGAAATCATGTATCTACCCCTAACCCTAAACTCTATCTCATGAAGTCAAGCATGAAGATATGTGGTTTTTGGTTTCAAACATGGAAATTTCAAAAACCCTCCCAAGAGCTTCATTTTGGAGTGACTAAGAAGGATATATGCTTAATTTTTCATATTCATGTTTTCAACTTGTTTAAATCATGGTCAAACTTAGGATTTGACCAAGATTCAAATGGGCATAAAATTAAAAAAAACAATAAAATGAAAAACCAATGCACATAGTCTTCTTATGTCATATATATAGTAAGCATTCAATTAAGTTGATAACAAGGTCTAGACATATTCAAACGAGAAAAATCATGTATCAAGCTACCCCTAACCCCAAACTCTGTCTTATGAAGTCAAGCATGAAGAGAAGTACGTGGTTTTTTGGTTTCAAACATGGAAATTTCAAAAACCCTCTCAAGAGCTTCATTTTGGAGTGACTACGAAGGATACATGCTTAATTTTCATATTCATGTTTTAAACTTGTTTAAATCATGGTCAAACCTAGGATTTGACCAAGATTCAAATGGGCATAATTTAAAAAAATGTAAAATCAAGGCACATAGTCTTCTTATGTCATATAGTAAGCATTCAATTAAGTTGATAAACAAGGTCTAGACATATCAAACCAGAAAAATCATGTATCTACCCCTATATATCCCCAAACTCTGTCTTATGAAGTCAAGCATGAAGAGAAGTGGTTTTTGGTTTCAAGCATGGAAATTTCAAAAACCTCCCCAAACTTCATTTTAGAGTGACTAAGAAGGATACAAGCTTGCCTTTTCATTTTCATGTTTTAAACTTGTTTAAATTATCTTGGTCAAATCTAGGATTTGACAAGATTCAAATGGGCAAACATATGATAAGTGATGCAAATATCATTTCTAAGTGCGGGCAAACCAGAGATATGTGGTTTTTGGTTTCAAACATATTCAAACGAGAGAAATCATGTATCTACCCCCTAACACTAAACTCTGTCTCATGAAGTCAAGCGCATGCATGAAGATATGTGGTTTTTGGTTTCAAACATGGAAATTTCAAAAACCCTCCCAAGAGCTTCATTTCGAAGTGATTAATTAAGAAGCATACATGCATGCTTACTTTTTCATATTCATGTTTTAAACTTATTCAAATCTTGGTGAAACCTAGGATTTGACCAAGATTCAAATGGGTATAAAAATTTAAAAAATACAAAAAAGGTCTTCTTATGTTATATAGTAGGCATTCAATTAAGTTGATAAACAAGTTCTAGACATATTCAAACAAGAAAAATCATGCATGTATCTACCCCTAACCCTAAACTTTGTTTCATGAAGTCAAGCATGAAGATATGTGGTTTTTGGTTTCGAACATGGAAATTCAAAAACCCTCCCAAGAGCTTCATTTTGAAGTGACTAAGAAGCATACATGCTTACTTTTTCATATTCATGTTTTTAACTTATTCAAATCTTGGTGGAACCAAGGATTTGACAAAGATTCAAATGGGTATAAAAATTCAAAAAAAACAAGGTCCACTACAAGAAAAGTTGCCATGGCCGACGAAGTTGAAGTCGCGCCGTGGTTGCTGGTGTACCATGGCCGACGATTTTGGTCCCTCCGTGGTGCATGTCAAAACTTTTTTTTCTCGTTTTTGAGGCCACCTAGCCCGACGAAAGCGGCCAAAACGTCGCGTATGGTGGCCCGGGACGTGGTGCATCTCGAAATCTCGGGTTCGCCGGCCGAGTCAACGCAAATCCGCACCGCCGAGGGATGTAGGGCCCAGATGGCAGCCTCTCTGGCATTGTTTTTTTCTAGATCGCGCCATCTCGTTCAACGTTCTCCGATCGAGCCGTTTACGATGCAGGATCATGGGTCCCGCATGTCATCCTCTATGAACCAAAATTCTTTCTATTCTTGGATTTTTTTGACCCCCTGATTTCTGGCTACTTCCTTTTTCTTTTGATCCCTTGCCGCCTTGGAAACGTTGAGACCGCTGCTGCTAAATGGGACCCGCATGTCATCCTCTATGTGCAATCAACTTTCTTTTCTTGGAGTTTTTTTTGGCACCTCAAATTTGGTCACTTGCCTTTTTCTTTCGATCCCCTGCCGCCTCTCAAACGGTGATACCGCTGCTGCTAATGGGACCCGCATGTCATCCTCTATGTACTATAAAACTTTCTTTTCTTGAATTATTTTTGGCACCTCATATTTGGTCACTTACCTTTTTCTTTCGATCCCTGCCGCCTCTCAAACGGTGATACCGCTGCTGCTAAATGGGACCCGCATGTCATCCTCTATGTACTATAAAACTTTCTTTTCTTGGATTTTTTGGCACCTCATATTTGGTCACTTGACTTTTTCTTTCGATCTGCTGCCTCTCAAACAGTGATACCGCTGCTGCTAAATGGGACCCGCATGTCATCCTCTATGTACTATAAAACTTTCTTTTCTTGGATTTTTTTGGCACCTCATATTTGGTCACTTGACTTTTTCTTTCGATCCCCTGCTGCCTCTCAAACGGTGATACCGCTGCTGCTAAATGGGACCCGCATGTCATCCTCTATGTACTATAAAACTTTCTTTTCTTGAATTATTTTTGGCTCCTCATATTTTTTCACTTGCCTTTTTCTTTCGATCCCCTGCCGCCTCTCAAACGGTGATACCGCTGCTGCTAAATGGGACCCGCATGTCATCCTCTATGTACTATAAAACTTTCTTTTCTTGAATTATTTTTGGCTCCTGATATTTTTTCACTTGCCTTTTTCTTTCGATCTCATGCCACGTTTGAAACGTTGAGGAACCTGCTGGCTCATGGGACCCGCATGTCATCCTCTATGTACTATAAAGTTCATTTTCTTGGTTTTTTTCACCATCTGATTTTTGGCAATTTCTTTTTCTTTTGATCCCCGCCTCTCAAATGCTGATACCGCTCTTGCTAAATGGGACCCGCATGTCATCCTCTATGTACTATAAAACTTTCTTTTCTTGAATTATTTTTGGCTCCTCATATTTGGTCACTTGCCTTTTCTTTCGATCTCATGCCAAGTTTGAAACGTTGAGGAACCTGCTGGCTCATGGGACCCGCATGTCATCCTCTATGTACTATAAAAGTTTATTTTCTTTATTTTTTTCACCCTCTGATTTTTGGCTATTTCCTTTTTCTTTTGATCCCCTGCCGCCTTGGAAACGTATGGTAAGCTGCTGACTCATGGGACCCGCATGTCATCCTCTATGTACAATCAACTTTCTTTTTCTTTTGATCTCAAGCCGCATTTGAAACGCTGAGACCGCTGCTGCTAAATGGGACCCGCATGTCATCCTCTACGTACAATAAAGTTTCTTTTCTTGGATTATCTTTGGCTCCTGATATTTTGTCACTTGCCTTTTTCTTTCGATCTCATGCCGCCTTTGAAACGTTGAGTAAGCTGCTGGCTCATGGGTCCCGCATGTCATCCTCTACGAACAATAAAAGTTTCCTTTCTTGGAGTTATTTTTTACCCCTAATTTCTGGCTATTTGCCTTTTTCTTTTGATCTCCTGCCCCCTCTGAAACGATGAGGACGCTGTTGGCAGGTCGGTCCCACATGTCATCCTCTATGAACAATAAAAGTTTCCTTTGATGGATTTATTTTGAACCCCTCATTAATTTCTGGATATTTCCCCTGCCGCCTTGGAATCGTTGAGGATGCTGCTGCCTCATGGGTCCCGCATGTCATCCTCTCAGAACGGTAAATGTTTATTTTCTTGGATTTTGTTGACCAAACGATTTTTGGCTTATTTTTTCTTTCGATCACCTGCAGCCTTTAAAACGTTGAGGACGCCGCTGGCTCACGGGTCCCACATGTCAACCTCTATGAACAATAAACGCTGAGGATGCTGCTGCCTCATGGGTCCCGCATGTCATCCTCTCAGAACGAAAATGTTTCTTTTCTTGGATTTTTTACCAACAGATTTTTGGTTTATTTTTTCTTTCCATCCCCTGCCGCCTTTAAAACGTTGACGACGCTGTTGGCTCATGGGTCCCCGATGTCAGCCTCCCCGTACAAGAAACATATGATATCTTGATTATTTTGCAGACAATAAACAATGTATTGCGCTCTGAGCTATTTCAAACGGATAATTAAATCTTTATTTTTACATAAACAAACTTATATGTTGAATCTCCTTGTTTTTTTGTCTTTGCGAAGCATAGGACTTTCCTGTTTTTTTAGAAAATTCGGAACTTTCCTGTTTTGGAGTGGGCTGAAATTGTACGAGTCAAAAGGCCAAGCAGGATAGTTCGAAAGCCCAGATGTCCAGATGCAGCCCAATTGAAATCTTTCTTCTTGGATTTTTTTCACCCCCTGATTTCTGGCTACTTCATTTTTCTTTTGGTCCTGTGCCGCCTTGGAAACGTTGAGACCGCTGCTGCAAAATGGGACCCGCATGTCATCCTCTACGTACAATAAAATTTCTTTTCTTGGATTATTTTTGGCTCCTGATATTTGGTCACTTGCCTTTTTCTTTCTATCCCGTGCAGCCTCTCAAACGGTGATACCGCTGCTGCAAAATGGGGCCGCATGTCATCCTCTACGTACAATAAACTTTCTTTTCTTGGATTATTTTTGGCTCCTGATATTTGGTCACTTGCCTTTTTTTCTTTCGATCTCATGCCACGTTTGAAACTTTGAGGAACCTGCTGGCTCGTGGGACCCGCATGTCATCCTCTATGTGCTATAAAAGTTTATTTTCTATGGTTTTTTTCACTCTCTGATTTTTGTCTATTTCCTTTTTTCTTTTGATGCCCTGCCGCCTTGGAAACGTTGAGTAAGCTGCTTACTCATGGGACCCGCATGTCATCCTCTATGTACAATCAAGTTTCTTTTCTTGAATTATTTTTGGCTCCTGATATTTCGTCACTTGCCTTTTTCTTTCGATCTCATGCCACGTTTGAAACGTTGAGGAACCTGCTGGCTCATGGGACCCGCATGTCATCCTCTATGTGCTATAAAAGTTTGTTTTCTTGGATTTTTTTTCACCCTCTGATTTTTGGCTCCTGATATTTCGTCACTTGCCTTTTACTTTTGATCCCCTGGCCCCTTTGAAACGTTGAGTAAGCTGCTGGCACATGGGACCCGCATGTCAACCTCTATGTCCATCAACTTTCTTTTCTTGGATTTTTTTTGACCCCCTACTTTCTAGCTACTTTCTTTTTCTTTTGATCTCAAGCCGCATTTCAAACATTGAGACCGCTGCTGCAAAATGGGACCCGCATGTCATCCTCTATGTACAATAAATCTTTGATTATTTTTGGCACCTCATATTTGGTCACTTGCGTTTTTTTCTTTCGATCTCATGCCACCTTTGAAACGTTGAGTAAGCTGCTGGCTCATGGGTCCCCCATGTCATCCTCTACGAACAATAAAAGTTTCCTTTCTTGGAGTTATTTTTGCCCCCTAATTTCTGGCTACTTCCTTTTTCTTTTGATCCCCTGCCGCCTTTGAAACGTTGAAAACTTTCTTTTCTTTGATTATTTTTGGCACCTCATATTTGGTCACTTGCCTTTTTCTTTCGATCCCCTGCCGCCTCCCAAACGGTGATACCGCTGATGCTAAATGGGACCGCATGTCATCCTCTATGTACTATAAAACTTTCTTTTCTTGGATTTTTTTGGCTCCTCATATTTGGTCACTTGCCTTTTTCTTTCGAGACCTCCTGCCGCATCTCAAACGGTGATACCGCTGCTGCTAAATGGGACCCGCATGTCATCCTCTATGTACAATAAAGTTTCTTTTCTTGGATTATTTTTGGCTCCTGATATTTGGTCACTTGCCTTTTTCTTTCGATCCCATGCCGCCTTTGAAACGTTGAGGAAGCTGCTGGCTCATGGGTCCCGCATGTCATCCTCTATGAACAATAAAAGTTTCCATTGTTGGAGTTATTTTTTACCCCTAATTTCTGGCTACTTCCTTTTTCTTTTGATCCCCTGCCGCCTTTGAACGTTGAAGAATCTGCTCGCTAATGGGTCCCACATGTCAGACTCTATGGACGATAAACCTTTCTTTTCTTGGAGTTATTTTGACCCCTAATTTCTGGCTATTTTGCCTTTTTTTTGGATCCCGTGCTGCCTTGGAAACGTTGAGGATGCTGCTGCCACATGGGTCCCGCATGTCATCCTCTCAGAACGATAAATGTTTCTTTTCTTCGATTTTTTTACCAACTGATTTTTGATTTATTTTTTCTTTCGATCCCCTGCCGCCTTTAAAACTTTGACGACGCTGCTGGCTCATGGGTCCCGATGTCAGCCTCCCCGTACAAGAAACATGTGATATCTTGATTATTTTACAGACAATAAAAAGTGTATTTCGCTCTGAGCTATTGCAAACGGATAAATTAAATCTTTATTTTTACATAAACGAACTAATATGAATCTCCTTGTTTTTGTTTTGTTTTTGCGAAGCATAGGACTTTCTTGTTTTGGAGTGGGCTGAAATTGTACGAGTCAAAAGACGTCCAGCAGGTTAGAAGGCCCAGATGGCCAGGCAGCCCCAATTTATATCTTCCTTATCTTGGATTATTTTTTGATCAAAAGGCCCAGCAGGGGTACATCCTTTTTCTTTTGGTCCTGTGTGCCGCCTTGGAAACGTTGTGGACGCTGCTGCCTCATGGGACCCGCATGTCATCCTCTATGAACTATGAACTCTAAAAGTTTCTTTTTTCTTGGATTTTTTTTCACCCCTCTGATTTTTGGCTATTTCCTTTTTCTTTTGTTCCCCTGCCGCCTTGGGACCCGTATGTCATCCTCTATGTACAAAAAACTTTCTTTTCTTGGAGTTTTATTCCCCCTAATTTCGGGCTACTTTCGTTTTCTTTTGATCTCAAGCCGCATATGAAACATTGAGACCGCTGCTGCAAAATGGGACCCACATGTCATCCTCTATGTAAAATAAAAGTTTCTTTTCTTGGATTATTTTTCACGCTCTGATTTTTGGCTATTTCCTTTTTCTTTCGATCCCCTGCTGCTTGGAAACGTTGAGGATGCTGCTGCCTCATGGGTCCCACATGTCATCCACTATGAACAATAAAAGTTTCTTTTCTTCGATTTTTTTCACCCTCTGCTTTTTGGCTATTTCCTTTTCATTTGATCCCCTGCCGCCTTGGAAACGTTGAGGATGCTGCAGCGTCATGGGACCCGCATGTCATACTCTATGTACAATAAAAGTTTCTTTTCTAGGTTTTTGGCTCCTGATATTTGGTCACTTGCCTTTTTCTTTCAATCTCATGCCGACTCTCAAAGGTACAATAAAAGTTTCTTTTCTTGGATTATTTTTGGCTCCTGATATTTGGTCACTTGCCTTTTTCTTTCGATCTCATGCCGTCTTTGAAACGTTCAGACCGCTGCTACAACATGGGACCCTATGTCATCCTCTATGTACAATGAAAGTTTCTTTTCATGGATTATTTTTTGCTCCTGATATTTGGTCACTTTCCTTTTTCTTTCGATCTCATGCCGCCTCGGCCCTCTGAAACGACGAGTAAGTTGTTGGCTCATGGGACCCGCATGTCATCCTCTATGTACAATAAAGTTTTTTTCTTGGATTTTTTACCCCCTGATTTTTGGTCACTTGCCTTTTTCTTTCGATCCTGTGCCGCCTTTGAAATTGTGGACGCTGCTGGCTCATGGGTCCCACATGCCAGCCTCTATGAACAATAATATTTCTTTTCTTGGATTTTTTTTACCCCTGATTTCTGGCTATTTGCCTTTTTCTTTGGATCCCCGACCGCCTTTGAAACGATGAGGACGCTGCTGGCGCATAGCTCCCACATGTCAGCCTCTAAGAACAATAAACATTTCTTTTCTTGGATTTATAGTTGACCCCTAATTAATGGCTACTTCGCTTTTTTTTTCGATCCCCAGCCGCCTTAGAAACGTTGAGGACGCTGCTGGCTCATGGGTCCCATATGACAGCCTCTATGAAAAGTAAAACATTTACTTTCTTGGATTTATTTTTGACACCTAATTAATGACTACTTGGTTCTTTTCTTTTGATCCCGTGACGCCTTTGAAACGTTGAGGGCCCTGCTGGCTCATGGGTCCAACATGTCAGCCTCTATGAACAATAAGAGTTTCTATTGTTGCATTTATTTTTGACCCCTAATTTCTGGCTATTTGCCTTTTTCTTTCGAACTCCACCGCCTTTGAAACGTTGATGACGCTGCTGCAAACTGGGTACAATATGTCAGCCTCTTTGTGCGATAAACCTTTCCTTTCTTGGATTTTTTGGACACCTGATTTCGAGCTACTTGCCTTTTTCTTTCGATCTCCTGCCCCCTTTGAGAAACGCCGAGAACGATACTGGTTCGTGGGTCCCACATGTCATCCTCTCTGAATGATAAATGTTGGGGCCGCGGCTGCAAGATACGTCCCACATGTCAGCCTGACTGTTGAATAAACGTTTCCTTTCTCGAATTTATATTTGACCCCTGATTTCTGGCTACTTTGCCGTTTCTTTCGATCCCCTGCATGTCTGCTACTCCACCGAAAAACAGACCGGCATGTATTCATCACAATACTGGTAGCTAATTTAGGAAAAATGTGTTCATCACGGGATTCAAACAAAGATCTTCATCTCTGCTAAATTTTGATTTCACCAAAAACCGAACAGCGTGTGTTCATGACTTTAACTTCACAAACACTATGGTTTCTCTATAAAATAAGGTCACCATCCGTTCCTTTATTGTAGGCATTTGCGAAAAGTGTCTTTGGCTAATGGGCACCAGTGCTCTGCTGTTTAAAAAAAATCAAATAGCATACATATTTGTTTCAAAAAAATCTGAAAATGAATGTAGACATAATAAATAAAGTAACCTACAAGCGTGTAAAATTTTAATATGATATTCTTTATATTGTAGACTACACAAAAAAGACAAAATCTGTTGAAATTTGGAGATTTGAAATATGCATACCCAGATCCACACGTTTGTTACTTTTGTGTAGCCCAGAATTTTTTGTATTTGAAACTGAAATTTTGCACGTTTATGGGACAATTCATTAGCTACTCCATGATTTGTTTTCTAATTTTTTGAACAAATAAATATATTTTTTATTTTTTTCTAAAATAGCAGGAGCAATGGTGCCCAAGAGCACCAAATCTCTTAATAGGCATTTGCGCCTAATAGCGTGAGCTTAGCTAATTTTTGAAGAAAAAAAAGATGTCCATTGTGGTATTCAGGACAAAGATCTTCATGTCTGCTACTGCACCAAACAACAAACCAGCATGTATTCATCACAATACGGGTAGCTAATTTGTGAAAAATATGTTCAGCACGGGATTCAAACAAAGATCTTCATCTCTGCAAAATTTTGATTTCAGCAAAAACCGAACAGCGAATGTTCATGAGGTTAAGTTCACGAACACTATGTTTTCTCTATAAAATAAGGTCACCATCTGTCTCTTATTTCTCAAGGAAAAACAGGTGGAAGTGTTGGGACGAACCACATGGGTGCTTCGGCTCTATGTTCAGTCTTCTCTTTTTTGTACTGCAATCTTGAGCCTATGGCAGGACCTCCATTGACGTGCATTCTGCACCAATTTGGCCTTGGACGTATCCATGTATCACGGGCGCGATTGTGGGTAGCAAAGACACAGTCAGGTTTGAACAATTGGAAATCTGGTTCTGCAGCCTCTGCGTCGACTGGCGGGGGTAGCATGAAAATTGGGTGATTGAGTCCAAGAAATAAAGAACGCCCCTTCAAATTGTTCAATCTTTCCCACCTTGCCTCTTCTACAGGGTCCAAGGTATGGGCAGATCTCAAGAAAACGTAGCACCGTACCAAAGGATAAGACCTCAGCTTGTTACCCATATGTAATATTGGAGGACCGAGGATGGGCCGATAACCTTTAACCTGAATCCACGCGAGATCAGATTCACCAGTAATGGACTCTGCTCTCATTGGTGCCAGGAACCAAGTGCGCTGGTCAGAAAATCCAAGAAATACATCTTCATCTTCATAATTATGATTATCACCATCATCATCTAATTCTTCATCATCTAATTCTTCATCATCAAATTCGTCTTCTTCTAATTCTTCTTCTTCTAATTCTTCTTCATCAGCATCATTATCTTCATCGGCACCTCCATCGCCTTGAGCCACATTTGCTTCATCATCTTCCATGACAGCATCTCCCTCGATTTGAGCGAAAATTGCAGCCACTTCTGCTTCTTCATCTTCAATGACAGGGGCGTCAATGAGACGCGGGGCTGCATGTGTCCCTGCAATGCACAAAGATCAACCACAATGCAGCAAGTAGGAACTACACTGAAAATTATCTCTTCTCTTCTATCTTCTATTTTCTACTACTATAAGGCACCAGTTTTTAACAAGACATGTAGCAGCAATTCCAACTGTTGGTGTCCAAAATCTAACGGTTGGGATTAGAGGTATTCGCGTGAAAAAAATACCACACCAGTGTCCACGTGTTTCTAGAACCGTCATGTTTCCATTATGAAGAAAAATCAGAGCAGTCTCACACCGATATCACACGTCCCACTTGATAGTGATTAAGAAAGGTTCCAAATTTTTGTTCATATTTATAAACTGTATGCTCACACTTATTTTGATGGTATAACCAAATTATTAGTTGTATTGAAAGTTTGAACAACATTTAGAACGCAACTTTTATACATCAGTATTGCGAATCGTAATTGGTCCAACATGTGCAGCATGCCATTTACTAGTTAAGACATAAAACAAAGACTCACCACAGGTATATGGTTCCCAAACCAGAACATCTCCATACGGATATGTAACTGCGTATACACGATGTAGGTGTGAACTTGTACCATATCCAGGAATGCCCATGGCATCGACATAGCTGTTTCTATCAAAGAATTCAGGGTTTCTCAGGATATTCCACTCCTTTTCTAGGGGCGCTTGTAGGATAGCGATCAATTCGTCAAATACAACGATTACCTCGTAATGCCATGGCCCTGCTAGATCATCTTTGTACGGCCTCTTGACGATCCGTACTTTGAGCAGTTCCAAACTTTTATCTATTTTGTATTTGAACAGGAATGGTGGGCTGCCATGCCACCATTCACTAGTAGGGCCCAAAGAAATTCCTGCATCTTGCAGAGATGGAAGAGGTATAATAGTATCTGATATGTATATGTTGCGGATCGTCAAGTGCCCGTCCTGCTGGACAAATGCCACCCAGTCGCCGTTACAACCCACCCAGTGCATGGGTCCATGTCCATCCAGTTCCTCCTTGGTATGGATAAATGCTGGAACTGTCGGCTTGTCTAATGGCATCAGCAACGCGTGAATGCCCTGCAAATAGGATTTGTTTCAAAATTGTCTATGCATGCAAGGTATTCGACAGAATGAAGAGCGGATTGTGCAGAACTGAAGCACAGATGTAATGGATAAATAAAGCAATTCCGAAGAGTACATGTGCATAGTGAAGGCAGCAAACCTTACAGTACTCCCAAATCAGGTGATTATGTTGAGTCTAAATTCATGCATGATGTTTGGCAATAAGAAAAGTTGATTGAAAAAACACAAGCTGAAACGAGATGAGTAAATAAATAAATACTCTTACAGTATTGTCGCGGTCGTCTGGCCATGTCTCGGGGTCGCAGTGGAGCAGGCTCGGTAAACCGAACGGAACCTTATGCGCTCCGCGGATGGCATGCCGCATGCCGATCATGCCTCGAGCGAGGCGACCAGTGCTGAGGATATCCGCCCGCTCGGCTATGTTCTCCACCAGTGGGTAGTGGAGGTTGCCCCACCCCATGGACTGGTGGTAGCAATCAGGAATCTCCTCAATCTTACGCTTCTGCTTCATTGGAGTCGGTAATCCAATGCAAGGGAGAGAGGGGTGAACGGGAGAAAGAGACAGAAGAGGGTTTTTTTTGGAGAAGATGCAGTAGTAGTACTACGATACTAGGAGGTGGAGATGCGGGGCATGTTTCCGGGGGAGAGGAACCACTATTTCCCTTAAAAAAAATAACAGCACTTGCGCATTAGAACTTGGGGCGGGGATATAGCGGTAAGAGGTATTGACCAACTTTCCCTCACCTTGACCCCACGTGGTTGTGAACCCGAGATAATTCTTTTTGATGAACCCGATATACTTATTATAGTACTAAAATAGTACAAGTATATACCTTGTACTCCTATATACTAACATTACTATTTTAAGGACTTATGTTCCATGAGCAACAACTTCCCCCACTCCGCTCATCCGAAATCCTAGCCCCTCCAACTTCAAGGACCAATCAACATAGCTATGGCCTTCTAATTTGGCTCAAGTCGCCGCACACATAGTCCTCCCGCCGACAAGGAATAGGAGCATCAGCCCTTTCGTCGCTTGTTGTTACACATAATCATATACAGTACCATATATATTTCAAATTTCCATATCAAAAAATAGTTCAAATCTGAATTTTAACATCTCAAGCTAAACCCTCGCTTGCTCTTAAACATAAGCATACCATAGTTCTACTTTTGTCTTCACCGAACAACAGAACACAATTTCATCACAACATAGCCAACCGGAGTACCTAGTAATGTAACTAGAGAAGTGAACCTATAGTTGATCAAGCCTTCAACTTTAACACAATAATACCCCCACATTATGTGTTGAGGAGCCACACCCATATATTTAAGAGTACCATCATGTAGACCACAAATGCATCAATGAAGAGAGGGGTATACTTATAGACCACCTCTTTACAAAACAGTTGTAACTAGTAGACCACAATTGCCTCGTTCATTAGCTATGAAATTACATACTATCAGTAGCTACAATGGCTGCAGGCCCTGTTTCAGAATTAAACATCACACTTGTTCCAATCCGGGGCGTTGGCGAAGTTTGGGATGAACCAAAGCGGTGTCTTTACCAGGTACCTATCTTTTTTTGTTTTGCATGTTTTCTCCAAGGCGTTGGTTTGGAAACCAACGGCGCAATCTTCACGATTCAGACTGAATCGGCATATTTCAGGCAGCTGCGAATTGCGAAGCCATGCTTCATTCGGCAAGGTGTACACACAATTTCTTCTCGTCAGACATCCTGGGACAACATCTGCACCGCCTAATGGCAGCATAATCGGATAGTTCACTCCAAGGAAAAGAGAATATTCTCCAAGGTCATCAATCTTTTCCCATGGAATACCTTCATTTAACTTACTAGTGTCCTTCGTGAACACCAGGCAACCAAACCCAGAAGCATAGTTGCCAACAGTGCGACCATGATGAACACGACGATCATGGTGAACGAGCAGATGCCATGGGATGGCTTATCTTGGGGCCGAATGGACGCTAGAGGATTCGGGGGAGGGTTTGTGACTAGATGGACGAACTTCCGGATGCTTTCCTCAAGAACTTGGCCAAGGCCAGAGGTAGAAGAAGAAAGACACAAGGATGAACTCGCTCTAGATCACCATGTTCATTGATCTCAAGACAGGTTACAGGTTGTTCTCTCTTGTTGATCGCGCGTATGAAGCTGCCCCCTCTCCTTATATAGGGGAGAGGGTGGCTTACAGAACAAGAAACCCTAATGGGATCTTTGACTAGACAAACTACTTTACAAAGATACTTTATAAAGCTACTTTAATCATAGATGACGCCGGGGTCTTCTTTAAACATGAAGGCTGACGTCCTCCGGCTTCTTTGGCCGTCATCCTCCTCTTTGTCTTCAAGCCTTCGTTTAAAGCTACTTTGCTTAGCTCATCCTTGTCCTTTAGCTCCTGACGGAATCTTTGACCAGTCAGCCGGCATGTTCTTCCTTCCGGTGCCGGTATCTTTCCTTCCTGGTTCCGGTATACCCCTCTTGGGGATACCGGCTTAGCTTACTTAGCCAAACTCTATTTTCTTATTCCGGCATGAACATTAAACCGGTATCTTGAAGGGTGAGACCATCCGGTATGGCATACCTTTGGCATACCGGGGGTCATCCCCCCAACATTAGTCCCCGTATAGTCTGGCGGATCTATCCAACAGACCATGCCAGGTTTTCGTATCTTGGATACCGGTTTAACTTTCTTAGTCTTTGGCTCAAATCCGGCATCTTTGCTCGGACTCGCATTTTCTTTGTTCGCAAGGCATTCTCCGGCATCTTACTCTCCGGTATCTTAGTCATTAAGTCTCTCCTCGACGAGGTCGAGAATATTTCGGGTTCTGTGCCTGTCAGAGACATGCGCACTGTGACTGTCGCGCCAGTGTCGGTTGTCACTTCGTATTGACACTTGCGCGCCCATTTAATGCACCGCTGCAGATCCCACTCACCGCTTCGGATCCCGTGTGTGCCTCGTGTGGTCTTCCTTCTTCGCGTGTACCCCTATGACACGTGGCGATCTGCGACGCGAACCGTCGCGGGCCGCGAGGCAAACCGCGCAGGCCCAGCGGTTTTCGGCCCACCTTCTCTCTCCTTTATAAGCTCAACTGCCCCTTCTTCTTCCTCTTCTTCGCATTCCCCTACCTTCGCGCATAGAGTTCCTCGCCTCTGCGCTCCTTCACCGTCACTTTTGTTCGCACGAGTCTCGCGCCGCGGAGCCGCAGCGCCGGACCTCGTGTGGAGAGCTTCGGCCGTCTTCTTCAAGCGCTGCATTCTCGCTGCTTCTTGACCTTCACCGCCTCGCCGTCAGCAGAGCTTCGCGACCAGGTCCGTTCCTTCGCCGGGAAAGTCTTCCTCATCTCTGCGACGCTCAAGGTCAGTTCCAATCTTGCTTTGCTCGCCATTCGCTCGCTTTCCAGATCTGGGGTCTACGGTGTTCTTATTTCCTCTTTTTCTTTGGTTTTCTTCTTACTCGTAGATCTTCACGCGGGGGTCAAGTGTGGGATTTCTGTTTCTTTTGCCTCCCATCCAATGTCTGACGAGGAATCTTCCTCCGCATCTTCCTCTTCTTCTTCCGCTAGTCATAGCAAACAATCTTCGGCGAATCTACATCTTCAGATTCAATGAGGACGGACCTCGAACCAGCAGGACTCAGTGGTCAGCAAGGTTCCGGTAGCCATCAAGATGCCGGTAGCCCTCAAGATGCCGGTAGCCACCTAGAACCGGTAGCTCTAGCCAAGCATCCGGCAGCCACCTTGAAGCGAGTAGTTCGGTGAAGCTTCAAGTAGCTCTAGCCAATCTTCGCGAGGAGCCTTCCCCAATCACGCGGAACTGGATGGGCTCCAATGTTACTAAGTATGAGATCATTGGTTATACCGGTCCCGCAGGATTCGGAAGGAGTCACTTGCCGGTTCGATGATGAAATATGGAACCTCAGGACGGTGAACGTGTTGTTTTCCTTGCTCACTTTGAGCGTGGCTTTGGCCTTCCTCCTTCCTCTTTTTTCCTGGACCTTTTAGATTTCTACAAGCTCCAACCTCACCATCTTCCTGGCAACTCCATCTTTTACCTTTCCTGCTACACCACCTTTATGGAGGCCTACATCGGCATTCGTCCCACTCGCGAGACATTTGCTCGCTTCTTTGCTCTTCGGATTAACTC
The DNA here is from genome assembly GCA_030979885.1 of Lolium multiflorum. Taxonomy (NCBI): domain Eukaryota; kingdom Viridiplantae; phylum Streptophyta; class Magnoliopsida; order Poales; family Poaceae; genus Lolium; species Lolium multiflorum. Next base: position 208,193,532 of record CM061749.1, read on the forward strand.
CGTTCGGGCGTAGATATTCCTGCACCCAAACCCCCGTGCAATGCGGGTCTTGCATCATCGGCTCCCGTCAAGGGAGCCCCTTTTAAGTTCTCCGGCCTGGAGTCTTGCCGGTTATGGCAAGGGACGTTTTTCTATGTGAAGAACAACGGCCCCGCAGATCTCATCTGCCTGCCTCCTTTTGATCCGGCGCCGCCCGCGAAGACCAACTGGAGCTACAATCCGAAGGAGGCTCACAACGAGACCAACCGGATTATACGCTTCATGAAACAGAAGATGAAGGACACCGGCATCTGCTCGATGATATCGTCCGCACTTTTATCTCGCGCCGGGTACTTCCTCTGAAGCGCCGTGCGCATAGGATGAGCGAGATGTATGGCCCGCGATCCTACCAAGATCACAGGCCTTCCCCTTAGCAAGAAGGATGTTGTTCTCAAGGCTAGGCAGTTACCAAGCTATGCCTTTTAACTGGAAATGGGGCCTCCTTCCCTTCAGCACTACTAACCCTCCGACCCAAGAAGTAAGGGACTATGCGATTTGGGTTGTTTTTGCCGGTAACCTTTTGCTTTGCTTATTTTCTTTTTCATGTTTCAGGCCAAGGACCGCTTCCCCCTCATCGAAGCCGAGCGCGAGGAGTTTGCCGGAAGCGCGCCCTCGACTCCTTCGACCCAGATCCCTACATTTTCTGGAAGGATCTGAAGATGGGCAAGACCCCGGCATCTCGCCTGGGCCGGTCTCCGCCAAAGCCAACCGGGTCCTCTGATGACCTGGTTATGCTTGAGGTATTTTCTTTTCCGGTTTCTCTTATCCTTCCGTTATCGTTTTCCTTCGAGCTGCTTCTTAACCTCATTCAATTCACGGATCCATGAGCACGTGCCGCCCGCGCCGAGGCCGGCACTGAGTTTGTGGACAAGCTCATGGCCCAGGGCCAGAAGAACAAGCGGTCGCCATCTGACGATGGTTCCAGCCAGGCCCCTCCTCCAAGCGCTTCCGGACTGAGCCCTTGGGGGAGAAGAAGGTGGGCATGCGCCGCGCGCAAAGCAGATGCCCGCTTCCGGGTAAGCTTTTCATTCTCGACTCGTTTCTTTCTTGCTAAGTTTTTTTTCCGGTTGCTTTTTTCCAACCATCTCTCTTTCTTTTCTTAGCTGCGCTCAGCGCAGCCCAAGGCCGTCGAATCGAGGGTTCAAGGACCTCGACTCCTCCTCCTCACTCAAGCCCGGCACCACCTGGTGCCGGCACTCTGCCTCCCTTTCGGGGGCACAACAAGATCGGGGCGTGCGGCCCCTTCATCATCAGATCACCGCACGGAGGAGGATCTTTCCTTCTTCCCGAGAACCAAGACACCGGCACCAGCAACATCGGTGCCGGAGAAGAAAATGTTGCCGGGCAGGCGGGCCTCAGCTCCTCCGTCTTTGAGAAAAGACAACTTCCGCACCGGAGTCCTCCGCGCCGGAAGGTTCCAACCCGGTGGTGCGCCTGCGCTCCCCCTTCTCCACGGACCATCCTCATGCCGCCGCCAAGTGCTCCCGCCCAGCCTTCCGGGGCTGCTTTCGTCGCCGCCCAAGACCTCCAGGCTTACCAAGGGAAGGCGGCGGCTCCGACGCCTCTTCGCCGGCCAGCAGCCCTGGTGCTGCATGTCTCCAAGGCCGCCCAAAATCTGTCACAAGGCCACCGGTCTTCTTGGCCGCATTACTGATTTTAAGCGCGAGGCAGGATCTGGGGCACCTTCTGCCCTACGCTGAAGTGGAATGCAGCGGACATTACTCCGGCGCGGCAGGCAAGGACAGGCTGCCGGCGCCGATCCCGTTGGGAACCGGTCTTCCGAGGAGCACTTCACGCGGCTCCATTTGTGCCGTGAAAGAGCTGGACAGCGCGTGGTACGACGCCACGAACAATCGATGGTACGTTTTACTAACTTTCCTCAATTGTTACCGGTTTCCTTCTTTTCCGGGTTTGTTCTATCTTTTAGTTTTATGCGGTTTCTCTCTGTCTATCTTCCCAGTCCCCGAGTTTTGTGGTGAGAGCGTAGCTTTCAGGACAAAACTTGAACTTTAAAACTTAGCGCGAAACCGGCACTGCCATCCCGAGCTTCGGGTTAAGAACTCTGTTCTTAGCGCGAAACTCACCTTAGAACGCGCGAAACCGGCTTGCCAGTCCGAGTTTCGGGTTAAGAACTCTGTTCTTAGCGCGAAACTTACCTTAGAACGCGCGAAACCGGCACCCAGTTTCGGGTTAAGAACTCTGTTCTTAGCACGAAACTTTACTAATCTTTTGCTTTGAACAGCTCACGGCTGACGCTCGGAAGACCCTCTTTGAGGAGCTCTTATGGGAGCATCGGGAGCTTGTTGAGGCACACGACAAGTGCCAAGGTATACTTTTGTTCTGCCGGCATCTTTCTTACCGGAACCTTTTTTCTTTCTGACACTTGTAATTTCTTCTTGACAGTGCTCCCGGAAGCTTCCATTGATGCTCTCAAAGAGCAGCTCGCCAACGCCCAACGTACGACTTTGTTTTTTCCTTCTGCTAACTTGTCTTTACTTTGAATTTTACCAACACCTTGTTGTTTACACCTTCCTTTCCGGGTTGCAGTGGAGAAGGAGCAGCTGATTAAACAGCATCAGGAGGAGCTGAGCACCCAGAAGACCAGCTACCAGGAGCTCAAGTCCCAGCTTATCCAGCTGGGTCTTGACCATGCCAAGGTCCTCGAAGCCGCTGAAGCTGACGCAGCGGCCAAGATGAACGAGGCTCTGGAGAACGCTAGCAACGCCACCGTGGTGCTGCAAGCTGAGCTGGAGGAGCTGGCCAAGGCCCGGAAGGCTGCCGAGGAGAAGGCCGCGCGGCTGGATGAGGAGCACAAGGAATGCAATCAGCTGATCCTTCAAACCGACGCCTTGCCCATCGTGAGTTCTTTGACTATCGCATATAAGCCATTTTTCCCCCGACCTCATTTTCTTTCCGCTATCTTTTCTTCCGGTCTCTTTTTCTTCCGGATTCTTTTCCTTAGCCCTTTTTCTTCTTTGCACAGGCCTCTTCCCGGACTCCCAGACTTATGCTGTCAAGAAAGTTAACGCGCCGCCTAGCGAGCCAGCGAATCTTGCCGTGCCATGGACGCCCAACGACCATCTGGTCGCGCTTAACGCGCGGGTGTCTCATATGCGCGCCATTGATCGCAACTTATCGACATCCCTGATGTAGCTTCCCAGCTCTTCAGGACTCTCTGGCCTGGCGAGGTGGTGCCGGACACTTTCTCCTTGATCAGCGATCGCCTCAAGGGCGCCGGCAGGAGGATCCGCGAATGGCAGTGCTCTGCTGCCCGCTGGAGCAGACTCTGTCCTTCGCGTCGCCTGCTCCTGGTACCCGGAGCTCGACCTGGATGCCCTCACCGGAGTGCGCGAAGGCGCGGAAACCGATCTGGACCCGATCCTTGCCGCCAAGCGGCAGGATCGCGCGTACCGCATCGCGGAGTACGCCGAAATGCGCACCTTCATTCCTCCCCCTCATGGCGTCCAAGATTATCTTGACGAGGAGGAAGATGAAGCCGAGGAGGAGCCTCTTGATCTGGTGCTGGCGACGCTCCTCCCGAAGCTCCTGCTGCCTGATCCTCTACCTTAAGATTTACTGTCATGCTCCTTGGCCCTGTGTGGCTTAAAACAATGTTTTGTTAAATTCTGCCCGGTATGCCGGGGCTTATGATGTAAAACTTTAAGTCCGCTGATGGTTGTCGTACAACATTTTGTGCCGGTAGGTTATACCGGTAGCTAATTATCTTAAATTTGCCTTAGCGTTTCTGCGTTTGGTTCTGCTTTTATCCTGCACTTGCAAAGATTTCCAAATTGTTTCTGCATCCAATTCGATGCACACTTGGTTCTTTTGCCTTGACTCTGCCTGCCTTCTCTGGGCGTTCTTTGGCATATGAGCACAAGGTTCTTTCACCAAACAAGCATTTTCTTGAACTTAGAAATAATTCGAAATTTTGCAAAAAACCGGTATGACCGGGGTTAGTTAAATTTTTCCGGATTGTTCTTTCCCGGTTTCCCTCTCCACAGTTCATGTGCTTATCCCCTACCGGTTTATCTTGCTTGCCATGAAGCCAAGTTATGGACAGCAGCAGAGTCGAAGACTCCGGTAGGGTTTAGCACATTACTAAACCGGAAAGAAAAAACGTTCAATAAGCAACCGGCAACAGAAAAAATAGACATGTTTCATGCAATTTAATAAGGCAAGTCCCCGAGATTCATTCGAGGTTCCGACATCTTTTTATTCATAGCATATAAGGTACAAAAAGGAACTTCTTACACCACAACTTCAAGAGTAGAAAGGACGCAACAAGGCTACGTTCCACGGGCGTTTGGTCTCGTCTCCGGATTTGTCCGCCTTTCCCTTCTTCCATTCCTGTGCATCGATTAGGTAATATGCATCATTGTGGAGAGCCTTGCTCACAATGAAAGGTCCTTCCCATGGAGGGGACAGCTTGTGTCTGCCTTCAGTGCGCTGCACCAGGCGTAAAACCAGGTCTCCTTCTCGGAATACCCTCGGGTTTACCTTCCGGCTATGATAGCGTCGGAGGTTTTGCTGGTAAATGGCTGTTCTTGCCAAAGCTAGCTCTCTTGCTTCTTCTAGCAAGTCTACATCATTTTCTCTGGCCTCTTTTACCTCTTCTTCGGTATAGAGCTGCACCCTTGGTGAGTCATGGAGAATGTCGGTTGGTATGACCGCTTCTGCTCCATAAACCATGAAGAATGGTGTGTATCCGGTAGACCGGTTCGGAGTTGTTCTTAGACTCCAGAGCACTGACGGTAGCTCATCGATCCAACATCCCGGCGACTTTTCCATTGCATCAATGAGTCTTGGTTTGATACCGGAAAGTACCAAAGCATTCGTTCTTTCAACTTGACCATTGCCTTGCGGGTGCGCCACTGAGCACAAATCCAGCCGGATGTTTTTGCTTTCACAGAACCGCTTGAATTCTCCTTGGGCAAAGTTTGTGCCATTGTCAGTTATGATACTATGTGGGTATCCATATCGCAGGATTACATCTTTTAGGAACTTTACCGCTGTGTGGCCATCACATTTTGCGATAGGCTTCACTTCCAGCCACTTGGTGAACTTATCCACCATTACCAAGATGTGGGTCATGTTTCCCCTTGCGGTTTTGAACGGTCCAACCATGTCCAGGCACCAGACAGCGAAAGGCCAAGTTAGCGGTATGGTTTTTAAGCCGGATGCTGGGGTATGGTTTTGCTTAGCATACCTCTGGCAGCCATTGCATTTCCTTACCAAATCCTCAGCATTGTCCAAGGCTGTGGGCCAGTAGAACCCATGCCGGAACACCTTTGCTACCAACGCCCTTGAAGAAGCGTGGTGCCCGCATTCTCCTCGATGAATTTCCTCAAGCATTTCTCTTCCTTCTTCCGGCTCCACACACCTTTGGAGGACACCGGTAACACTTCTCTTGTATACCTCACCATTGATGATGGTGTAAGCTTTGGACCTTCTCTGTATCCTTCTTGATTCATTTTCGTCAACCGGCAAGGTGCCGTTGATCAGGAATTCCTTAATAGGTTCGACCCAAGATGGTGCCTCTCTAACCACAAACACCGGCATGTCTATGTCCATGCTGTCCACAAGCATTGCCTCTTCCGGCATGGGCGTCGCAGTCCCCGAGTTTACCGGTACAGTCCCCGAGTTTGCCGGAACAGTCCCCGGGTTTCCTTCGTCGATCTCCATTGGCACCACATGTGATTCCGGTACAAAAATTGATTCCGACTCCGGACTTGGCTTGATTGATGGAACTCTCAAGTGCGCCAGAGCTATTCCGGGAGGAATTTCTTGCCTGGACGAACCTAGCTTGGATAAGGTATCCGCGGCCTCATTTTCTGCGCGCGGCACATGGTGAAACTCACACCCTTCGAAGAATCCGGCAATCTTTTGCACATGGAACCGGTATGAGGCCATGTTGGCATCTTTTGCGTCCCAATCTCCGGAACACTGTTGCACCACAAGATCTGAATCACCATAGCAAATGATCCTGAGTGCCCCGATTTCTTTTGCAACCTTGAGCCCATGTATCAGAGCTTCGTACTCAGCGACATTGTTTGATGCCCTGAAGTGCACTTGTAAAACATACCGGAGGTGGTCTCCTTTTGGTGAGGTGAGTACTACACCGGCACCTAGGCCCTCCTTGAGCTTGGATCCGTCAAAATGCATCTTCCAGTACTCTATTTTGTGTTCTGGCGGCTTGTATTGTATCTCCGCCCAATCGACCAAGAAATCAGCTAAAGCTTGCGATTTTATGGCATCTCTTCTTTCATACACCGGTACATACGGTGATAGCTGAATTGCCCATTTTGCAATCCGGCCGCTGGCATCCTTGTTGCCCATGATATCGGAGATGGGTGCCTCGCTCACCACCTTCATGGGGTGCTCCTCAAAGTAATGCTTGAGCTTCGTGGCGGCCATAAACACGCCATAAGTCATTTTTTGGAAGTGTGGGTAGTTTTGTTTTGATGAGGAGAGCACCTCGCTCAGGTAGTATACCGGCCTCTGGACGGTTTTTCCTTCCTCTTCTCTTTCCACCACTACCACAACACTAACCACCCGGTTCGTTGCCGCTATATAAAGCAACATAGGTTCTCTTTCCAAGGGTGAGGCCAAAATTGGGGCCGTTACGAGCATGTTTTTCAATTCTTTAAACGCTGCGTCTGCCTGCGTGGTCCAGACGAAAGTATCCGATTTTCTCATCAAAGCATAAAGCGGCAAGGCCTTTTCTCCTAGCCTGCTTATGAACCGGCTTAGCGATGCCAAGCTTCCGGTAAACTTTTGCACATCTTTCAGTTCTCGTGGGATAGTCATTCTTTCTATCGCCCGGATTTTTACCGGATTAACCTCAATGCCCCGGCTTGACACAAGGAAACCAAGCAGCTTGCCGGCAGGGACACCAAAGGTGCACTTTGCCGGATTGAGTTTCATCCGGAACCGCCTTAGGTTATCAAATGTTTGCCGGATGTCATCGATTAAGGTATCTTTTACTTTAGTTTTTATCACGATATCATCCACATAAACTTGCACATTTTTTCCGATTTGATCAAACAAGCATTTTTGCATACAGCGCTGGTACGTTGCACCAGCGTTGCGCAAACCAAAAGGCATAGTAACATAGCAATAAGCCCCGTGCGGGGTAATGAACGCAGTTTTTATTTGATCTTCTTTTTTCAGAGGGATTTGGTGGAAGCCGGAATAGGCATCCAGGAACGACAACAACTCACACCCAGCAGTAGAATCAATCACTTGATCGATTCGGGGCAAAGGGAAAGGGTCTCTTGGGCAAGCTTTGTTGAGGTTGGTGTAGTCGATGCACATGCGCCACACTTTTGCAAGTTTTGCCTCCAAGTTCTCATCTTTTTTCTTTTCGACCAGCACCGGATTGGCCAGCCACTCTGTGTGCGTGACCTCCACGATGAAACCGGCTACCAGCAGCTTTGTTACTTCTTCTCCAATGATTTTTCTCCTATCTTCAGCGAACCGGCGCAAAGGTTGCCGCACCGGCTTAGCATCCTTCCGGACGTTTAGAGAGTGCTCAGCCAGCTCCCTCGGAACACCCACCAAGTCATCAGTAGACCAGGCGAAGATATTCCGATTCTCACGGAGGAAGCTGACGAGCGCGCTTTCCTATGCTTGACTGAGGCCGGCACCGATACGAACGGTGCGCTCTGGGTAAGCCGGATCCAGCACAATGTCCTTTGTCTCGTTTGTCGGCTTGAATGCCGGTGAGTCCAAGCTTCCACTCATTGCCGCTAAGCTCAACTTTGAGGACTGAGCCAGCGCAACAGCAGTTTGCATTCTCTTTTTCTCCTCCGCGATCACCAGCGATTCCGCTAGGTTCGATCCGGCAGATGCTGTTTCCATTGAGACTTTGTAGTTTCCCACCACAGTTAGTGGTCCACGAGGTGCCGGCATCTTCATCTTGAGATAGGCCGTATGGGTTGATGCCATGAACGCTGCCAAAGCCGGTCTCCCCAACAAGGCATGGTAGGGACTATCTAAGTCCACCACCTCAAACTCAAGGTTCTCAACACGACAATTGTCACGTCCTCCAAACGACACGTCCACCCGAACTTTTCCTATCGGGGCGCAAGACAAACCGGGAACAATCCCATGGAAAGTTGTGTGAGTTGGCTGCAGCATATTCTCTGTTATGCCCAGCGTACGCATGGTGTGCTTGTACATGATGTTTATGCTGCTACCATTGTCTATCAGCACCTTGCTGAATTTTACTCGAGTTTCCGGCCCCTTCATGATTGGGTCCACAACGAGAGCGTATCCACCCGGATTCGGCATGACTTTGGGGTGATCCTTGAACGACCAGGTGATTTCCTGATCTGACCACAGCATGTATTTTGGAACTGCCGGCATCACGGCGTTCACTTCCATGGAACGGCGATGCACGCTTTGCCTGTCCATTGGCTCTGTGACAAAGACAACCATGCACAAGTGTGGGTCTTCATAAACATTCCGGCCTAAAGGTGCCGGTGGAGGTGGCTGGTCATTGTTTTGCTCCACCCGGTTAACCTGCTGGTACTGCTGTTGGCTGAGGCTGAACCGGTAGAGCATTTGCTCCGGTAAGCGGTGGTGGAGGTGGTAACTGTTGTTGTTGCTGCATGGGGCCCCCTGGCGCCTGCGCATCTTTTACCGCTCCCCTTTGCATCAAGAACTTGGTCCAAGAACAATCCTTTGTCAAGTGGTTCGACGGGTGATCCGGGTTCGGCGTGTGCCACCGGCAAGGTTGGTCCATGGCGGCTTCCATGGTGTACTTCACGGGTTCCTGCCAGTTCTTTTTCTGGCCCCAGGGTTTCTTTTCTACCCACTGCTTCTTAGGACCCGCCCACGGCTGCGATCCGGTTTTTTGTCTCTGACTGCCGCTGGCGTCAAAATTTTCCTGCACGGCAGCAACTTGCTGCGATGCATATCTTCGATCCGGGAAATCTTCCCTTCTTTTGTTGTTCCGGTTATCCCGGTATTGCTGCTGATGCGGATTCGACTGCTCCGGCTCAGCTTGCACTGCCGGCTGCATTGGGTCTCCCAATGCATAGCTATCTGCCACACGTATCATTTCCGCCAAGGTTGTGGGCATGCTTCTCTGCAGCCTTTGCCACAAAGGTGATCCTCTCCGGCATCCTTGACTGAACCAAGCAATGGCTTGTGCCTCAATCACTCCTTCACATGTATTTCTCATTGAGTTCCACCGGGTGAGATAATCCCGGTCTGGTTCTCCTGCACGCTGTTGGCACAGCGCAAGCTGTTGGGGCCGGTTTGGCCTTTTGTAGGTGCTGCTGAAGTTGTTCACAAATGCTTCCTCAAAGTCCAACCATCCGTTAATACTTCCTGCCGGCAAGTTGTTAAGCCAAATCCTCGCAGGACCCACGAGGTAGGACGGTATGATTCTTACCGCCCAACGCCGGTTTACTCCACCACCAGCCACATAAACAGCTGTGACATAATCTGCCAGCCAGTCTTCCGGCTTGGTCGTACCATCATACGTTCTTGTGTCCCGGGGCAACTGGAAGTTGCGTACCGGTGGTTCTTCTCTCATGATTCGTGGGCCAAAACACCTTGGGCCAGGAGGTCCTTCACATTCAACTATTGCAGATAGATGTACTCTGTCCAGCCTGTGCCTCGCATCCCGGTCTGGCAAACATCTTTCCCCCAGGCGTTCTCCCAAAGGGTTCCGGTGGACTCTTGTTCGTTCCACCTCAGAATCTGATTCATCGTACTCTTCCGGTTCCGCGGCTCTTGCCTGCCGGTACCCTGGTGGTGGCATTTCTTCATCCACATACGCCACTCTTGCGGCTCGATAATTTTGCCCGGTTTCATATCTACCGGCATGATTGTTTCCGGCATAGCCTCCCTTGGCGTAGCCCCGATCTGCCCCTTGGCTTTTTCTACCGGCATCTTGTTGCCCGGCTTTTTGTTTTCCGGCAAGAACTGGATCATACACAGTCATCTGCCGTGCGTTCTTTCCTTTCTTTTGTCCGGATGAGGGGACGATGCCTGCCCCTGGGACTTGCTTCCGGCATTCTTTGTTGAACGCGCGGATTTTGAGGCCACTGCCTCGTTCAGCTTAGCCAGCTGCTCAGCATTTTGCTGCTCAATCACTTTCAACAGCTCTTGTACACGTTCTTGCTGCTTTGCCAACTCGTCACCGGAAAGAGATTCACATAATGCTACTGCAGCTTTAGCGGCTTTTATAGTTTTATCCGGACTACTGTACTTAGGCTTTTCTATGATGCTCACAGATACAGATGCACTCTTGCCGGCAAGAACTTCTTTGCGCAAATCCTGATCTAGATTGCGAGCCTTAAGCCGGTTTTCCGGCATCCTAGCAGCATGAGCACTAACTGAAGCAAAGCCATGGGCAGCGTTGTACTCACGTAGGGTTAGGTTCAGCTCGCGCTGCGCCCGGATGATGTCGGCGCCGCCGGTAAGCAGGGCCTTGCGCGTGGCCTCCAGCTCCTCCTGAGCCTTTGCCGGGTCGATGTTCTGCGCGATGGGCGTGGCCAGCGTGTTCATCGCCGCTTGGAGAGGTGTTGCCGGTGGTGCTGATGATGCTCCCGCGACGCCGGCGTCACGCTCCAGCGGTGGTTTTGCCGGGCGGGTCGATGCCGCACGTTCAGCTCCTTCCTCCACAGCTCCCTTGCCGGTGTTGACCGCACCAGCCATCATGACCTCCACGCTGCCGGCGGCGCGGCCAGCACACAGCCATCTTGGCGGATCCGGCGCCACCAGCACCGGCGAGAGGCGCTGGCGCACAGGGACGGTGCCGAGGTAGACGCGGATGCTGCCGAACTCGATGGTGCGGCCGTTCTGCGGGAACTTGCCGCCGTTGGCGAAGCAGCCAGCGTTATCGTTGATGAAGTCCATGTTGTAGATGCGTTCCACGAGCGCGGACACCGTGCGCTCGCCGTTGATGTCGAGGATGCCCGCCCGAATATGAACTCCAGCAAGCGCCACTTCATGCCCCACGGTGGGCGCCAACTGTCGTCGTGGTGAACGAGCAGATGCCATGGGATGGCTTATCTTGGGGCCGAATGGACGCTAGAGGATTCGGGGGAGGGTTTGTGACTAGATGGACGAACTTCCGGATGCTTTCCTCAAGAACTTGGCCAAGGCCAGAGGTAGAAGAAGAAAGACACAAGGATGAACTCGCTCTAGATCACCATGTTCATTGATCTCAAAACAGGTTACAGGTTGTTCTCTCTTCTGTGGATCGCGCGTATGAAAGAGGCTGCCCCCTCTCCTTATATAGGGGAGAGGGTGGCTTACAGAACAAGAAACCCTAATGGGATCTTTGACTAGACAAACTACTTTACAAAGATACTTTATAAAGCTACTTTAATCATAGATGACGCCGGGGTCTTCTTTAAACATGAAGGATGACGTCCTCCGGCTTCTTTGACCGTCATCCTCCTCTTTGTCTTCTAGTCTTCGTTTAAAGCTACTTTGCTTAGCTCATCCTTGTCCTTTAGCTCCTGACGGAATCTTTGACCAGTCAGCCGGCATGTTCTTCCTTCCGGTGCTCCGGTATCTTTCCTTCCTGGTTCCGGTATACCCCTCTTGGGGATACCGGCTTAGCTTACTTAGCCAAACTCTATTTTCTTATTCCGGCATGAACATTACCGGTATCTTGAAGGGTGAGACCATCCAGAAGCATAGTTGCCAACAGTGCGACCATGATGAACACGACGATCAGAAGCAGTATGGCAAACTTTACAGGAATATTCCCTTTCATCAGCAATGCCCAGTGTATGGATCAGAAGAAGTCTAGAACCATCTATAGATCTTGCTAACCACCACATGCCATAATCGACCTCGTGATCATGGCCAAGAGCATCATCAAGTGCACACCGCCATTCAAACACAATGGGCGGTGGCTCTACGATCAGCGGAGGACCTGCTTGAAAACGAAATTACTGTTAAGAAGGGTATGTTTGGTTTGCACAAATCTGAAAACGTAAGAATTGGGAAAACGCATTAGGATTCAGATGGGATGATATAATGGCATTTCCATTCAATAATACAGCATATTGGTGTATTTCAGTACATCACATGGGAAACCAAAGGATTCATTTCAAGAAGTTCAAGTAGAGGTCAAAATCCAACATAATTCAATCTGAGAATAAAACTCCTAATTATACAATCCTCAAATTTTTCTATGGTAATCATCTCGAATAAAAAGTCTAAATACCAATGAAATTTCATCCGAAGCAAATATGCCCCAAGCCTCCAAGTCAGATCAGTCAGGTTCGAAAATTAATAAGTTTGTGCATTAAAATTATCTTTACAGCCATGAATAATGAAGCTCATCATACACTACTTACGTCCGGAGGAAAATTACCAGCTTGCTGAGGATTCCATGCGTGAACAGTGCCAGTATGAGTTGTGGCAAACACAAGCCCATTGTGGAGAATTGCATCGCTGTAATTGTAAAAGATGTGGGACTTGGGCTCTGTAAGAACTGTCCATCCAGAATCTTCGCCGCAAAGGAGGGCAACTCTGATGTCAAAAACAGCAACAAGAGAGAAATTTTTGTACCCCCCAGCAGCTGTGGGAACTTGGCAAATATATATCTTGTGAAATATAATAGCACGAAGGTTGTGGTGGTATATATTTGGAATGTGGGTGGTTTCAAACGGCACAGGGAGAGGAATTTCACGGCGAGTGTAGACGTTGACAAGTTTCCATTTGCAAGCAGGAAAGCCAGTGTCAACCATGGCAACCCAATCTCCATTGGCACCTACCCACTGCTTACCCGTACCGTCTGGCATCACAGCGTCGGAGGAGAACCTGTCCAGCGGCGTCAGCTTGCAATCCCGTGCTACCTTCGTCGGGTGAGAATGAAGAACACATGGGAGGCCAAACGGGAGAGAAAAAGATAGAGTTGCACTATCATTTGCAGAGTCGAAAAATAGTTTGGACGAACCGACGAGGCTCGCGGCGGTGATGACGTCGCATCTTGTTACGAGTTCTTCAAGGGGACCTTCGGAAAAGACCTTCTGAAACAGTTCAGAGTCATCATTTTCCTTGTTCGATGCCGCCATCGCAGGGCAGGGGGTGGGTCTATGAGGTTTGGGTTCAACTGATTGGAGTTTAATTTGGGTTCGATGGCGGCAGGTGGCGGGGAAGATGAAGAACGGAGGCTCTCAAACTGGGCGGTGGAATTGATTCTAAAGCTGCATGGCGGCGGCACTGGCGCGTGCTATGGAAGGTGGTCGATTGGTGCGGGCGGGGGCGGAGGTAGACGATGGAGGTGAACAGAAATAGGGCAGGTGGGGGCGGGGCGCTTGACTTCGCTCCTCTACACTCTACAGCATCTCCTCCTGTTTCTTGGAAAGTGTATAGACCCATAATAAAAAGTCACTGTTCCCTCTGAAAAGGTGAAGAACAAGTCACTGGTCTAACGTGCAAATTTGGACATCCCAAGCTATGTGTTGTCATGTCAATTCAATGTCCATGGCAGTATTTTGAATTTTGCGTGACCAAAAGAAGTACGCCTTGGCCTTTCACAATCGGGGTTTCTTTAGAGCAAGAACAATAGAAGAGCCAACAGCTGGCAAAAGTACCACGTAGGCGGGCTATAAGCGCCCACTATTGTCCTACTTCCTCTTGGCGTGATACTCCCTCCGTCCACAAATAAGTGGACGTGCAGGATTTTCAAGGTAAATTAGTAAAAGGAAAGAAAAAATGCATTGGAGCACTCGTATCTTAAGAAACACATGTACTCAACCACGGTTGTAGATTTTCTCGGCGCAAGACTTTTCCCCAGCAGTTGTGGCTTTCAGTTATTCGTGGGTGTGGGGAGGAGCTCCGCCGCATCGGTAAAAAGCAAAGAGGGACGGCGGCTCTCGATCGTGCGGTGTACTCGTAAATCACGTGTGACCCATGCCCTAATAATTCACAATGCATTGATGAGGGCTATCACTTCATCATCCAATAAAATGTACTTAGTAACTATGGTAATAATATTGTCTTCTCGCAAAAAAAATGGTAAAAATATTGTCTCTTAAGCCATGTACTAGTACAGTGCAAGATGCTTTAGAGAAATAAACCTATATTTTATTGCTACTCCGTAATACACATGGTTATTTATTCTAGGCAAATGCCTACCGAAAGATGTAGGAATAGGGAAATGTAGGATTGCAATGTCATGTCCACTCCAATCCTATAGGAATTCATAGAATCCAAACTTTGTTTGATTCCACCATAGGAAAAGTAAAGCATTCTTAAAAAGAGGTATGAGTAGATGTTTAATTTTCTATGGAATCTGTGCAAAGAAATCCTTAGGAAAAATTCCTATCGGAAACAATCCTACAAATCAAACAGCCAAGGATTCAATTGTACCAATTCCCTATGCAAATCCTTGGTGTTCACCCAATCCTCTCGAATACTCATCCAAAAAATGCACTAATACTTTGATGGGGAGTTTTTGTATTCTAGGCAAGAATAGAGGGTTTGCGGGGATCACTTGAGAAGTGTATTAACCAAAGAAGGCATAAGTAATACACCAACACACACTAACATGCCCTTAATGGATGTATCTCCATAAACTCCCTCTGTTCTTTATTACTACTACTAGTTTATGTACTTCTTAACTAATATGGGATAATCATGAAATATATTTTCTAACATTCAGCCAAAATATAGTGTTTCGACTTTTTAAAATACTGAAAAACTAGTAATTAAAAATATTTGAGCTATCAAATCTAGGAAGTTTGAAAATATTTTGTATTCCGTCTGAAAGTTGTGTTACTTGGTGTAAGATTCACACAAAAATGATGAAAATATCAAACCTTCAAAAAAATTGTAGTAATTCAAACGTTATGTGCGTTTCATAATTTTGCAAAATCTATTCTATTTGCAATTAAAACTATAGTAGTTGGTGGTCCCCGATCATCTGATTTGCTCTTAAACAGCTCAATCCTAAATTTGAAATTCCCTGCAACAGAACACGATAGTTGGTGGTTTGTGCGGAAAAAAATTACAGTTTTAAAAAGTGTTTTAAGCAACGAAGGCAGCAATAAGCGGTAGTTTGTGCAATTTCCTCGTGTAAACAACATGTAGCGTCGAAGTAATAGTACTAGCAGTACAGAAATCTTGTGTAATTTCTAGTTCTACATATTACTAGTGTCCACTGTTTGAGAGTTGATGGTGAATGGGTCTGATTTTCAATCGAATGAGAATTAGCAAATTGATTTTTATGACAAAAGCATACAAAGGGAGTAAAACAACATACCCGCATTCGCCGCTGCTACCAGCATGCGATGCCTCCACGAGTGCATTGACGGCTGCTGCAAATCCTCGGAAGGCATCTAGGTTTTGCAGATCGTCGATTGCCGCTGTCCGGCTAAGCTTAACCAGCATAGCTGCCGCCAAGATATCTCGGATTTGGACCACAGGCAGAAGCTGATTGGGGTCGAAGGATTGCCTGATTCGGAATTTGAAGTACCAAGCCCTCGGCTCCGATGATGGAAGTTTGGAACTCGGCCCGGCCAGAACCTCCCAAATCTGTGTGTGGCAGTGGATGCCCATCGGCATCCCCAATGCTGCCGACGCCGTGATGTGGTCGGTCGCACTTTGGTCCCCACTAAAGGCTGGGGCTGCAGCACGTCGCCGCCGCCCCCGACGTCCCCACGACGGCAACGCCATGGACCGAGGCGCTGAGTTTGTTGGCGAACCCGAAGCCCTGGATGGCAAGTGCTTCTTCACAATGGAAGCATCCTCACCCGGCGAGGTTCGCCCCCGGCGCATGCCTATGCTCCGACCAGCCCACTTTGCCGCTGCTGCCTGGGCTGCCGCCGATACCTGGGCCACCGCCGCTTCATGGGACCCCCTCCCTCCTCTCCCTCTCCTAGATCAAAGGGCGCCAGGAGTCTAGCCACAGCAAGACACAGAGCCGCCTGCTTCATCGCACACCAATGGCACACAGACATTTGCGAGCTTTTAGCGCACACCCCTCCGAGGCTGAGTCGTGGAGCCTGGGTGCACGGGGCTATGGCTGGAGGAGTCGCCATGGGACGAGGGGTGTCGAGTGCTCGGGCAAATACGGGAAAGGCGAAGTTTTGGATAACCTTATATGATCACATCAATGCTTCTCAAGGAGCCAAATACTGTATGAGAAACCGGAAAAGTTTGAACGTTTGAAAACTTTGCCGGCATAATGCATCCTTCCAATGCACGCCTACTAAGGTAGAAAGCCAACTCAATTGCTACTTTGTTGGCAAAATGTACCATGGCTCAATCTTGGGTCACACACATCTATCAATTGGTATATTTTGGTCATATTCAAAATTTTACTTGAAACTTGTTGGTCATGCCATTCTACTACTCGCCTAACACTTTTTCTACGCGGGAAGGAGGGGGGTATGATGCTACCCTGAATTTTTATGCCCATTTGTATCTTGGACAAATCCTAGGTTTGACCAAAATTTAAAACATGAAGATGAAAAATTAAGCCTGGATCCACTACAAGAAAAGTTGCCAAACTTTTCTTGTAGTGATCCTTCTTAATTAGTAACTTCAAAATGAAGCTTTTGGAAGGTTTTTGAAATTTCCATGTCTGAAACCCAAAACACCTCTTCATGATTGACTTCATAAGACAAATCGAGTTTAGGGTTAGGGGTAGATACATGATTTTTCTAGTTTGAATATGTCTAGACCTGGCTTATCAACTTGAATGCTTAGTATATGACATAAGAAGATGTACTATGTGCATTGGTTTTTTATTTATTTGATTTGTTTTGAATTTTCATGCCGAATCAAATTTTGGTCAAATCATAGGTTTAACCAAGATTTAAACAAGTTTAAAACATTAAAATGAAAAATTAAGCATGGATCCTTCTCAATCACTCCAAAATGAAGCTTTTGGGAGGCTTTTGAAATGTCTATGTTTGAAACCCAAAACCACTTCTCTTCATGCTTGACTTCATAAGACAGATGAGTTTAGGGTTAGGGGTAGATACATGATTTTTCTGGTTTGAATAGGTCTAGACCTTGTTATCAAGTTGAATGGCTTACTATGTGACATAAGAAGACTATGTGCTTTGGTTTTTCATTTTTGATTTTTTCGATTGTTTTTATGCCCATTTGAATCTTGGCCAAATCCTAGGTTTGAACAAGAATTTAAACAAGTTTAAAACATGAAAATGAAAAGGTAAGCATGGATCCTTCTTAGTCAGTCCGAAATGAAGCTTTTGGGCGGTTTTCGAAATTTCCATGTTTGAAAACCCAAACCACTTCTCTTCATGCTTGACTTCATAAGACAAATTTAGGGTTAGGGGTATAGATACATGATTTTTCTTGTTTGATATGTCTAGATATTGTTTATCAACACTTGAATGCTTACAATATATGTGACGCAAGAAGACTATGTGTTATGGTTTTTCATTTTTGGGGGTTTTTTCGAATTTTTTATGCGCACTTGAATCTTGGTCAAATCCAAGCTAGCTAGGTTTGACCAAGCTTTAAACAAGTTTAAAACATGAAAATGAAAAAGTAAGCATGTATCCTTCTTAGTCACTCCAAAATTAAGCTTTTCGGAGGTTTTTGAAATTTCCATTTTGTAAACCCAAAACCACGTATCTTCATGTTTGACTTCAAAAGACAGAGTTTAGGGTTAGGGGGTAGATACATGATTCTTCTTTTAATATGTTTAGATCTTGTTTTATCAAGTTGAATGTTGACTGTATGACATAAGAAGACTATGTTTTTGAATTTTTTATGAATCTTGGTCAAATCCAAGGGTTGACCAAGATTTAAACAAGTTTAAAACATGAAAATGAAAACGTTTCAAGTTCACCTTTGGTTCGATCTTTCAGTAACCAGGCGCATATATATATGGATGCAAATTGAGATAATTAATTCGTGAAACATTGGAAATGTCCATCGTGTGTCATGTTTCCCCCTCACATGAAAATTGGATTGGTGGCAGACAAGTAAAAGCACATTTATGTGCGACAACCCAAAATGCACATATTTTGCTGAGTTTTCATGCATGCATTAAAAGTTGTGAATATATACATAAAATGCATGTGGGTCATGATTGAAAAGTTTGACATGTATATGGTTCTTGTGTAGTAGTAGTACTATAGTAGATTAGTAGGTACGCAAACTCCCATCCATCTTCTTTGTCAAGAGAAGACGCGCACCAGGATGCGTAGTGGAAGTCGTCTCTGGATCCTTCTGTTGTCCCTCTCACGGAAAAGAAAAAGAAAAAAACATCTCTCTCATTCTCGGCCTCGCTCGACTCGCTCGCTCGCAGCCTCGCACCTCCTGCGCACTGACAAACGCTGCACAACAGTCAACATCACCAGAAAAAAGATATACACCATAAATAATAAGAGGGGCCCCGTGACTGCTATCCCTTCTTCTCCTTCCGTGTGATCCCTCTTCCTCCGAGTTTCACTGGACGGGCAAACACACATGTGCTGCATAGTAAAAATAAAAAAGTAAAAAATCGACCTATGAATCTATGATTAAATAGGTAAAATCCTGGGTTTTATCAAGGTTTAAACAAGTTTAAAACATGAAAATGAATAGGTAAGCATGGATCCTTCTTAGTCACTCTAAAATGAAGCTTTCGCGAGGTTTTTGAAATTTCCATGTTTGAAACCCAAAACCACTTCTCTTCATGCTTGACTTCGTAAGACAGAGTTTAGGGTTAGGGGTAGATACATGCTTTTTCTGGTTTGAATATGTCTAGACCTTGTTTATCAACTTGAATGCTTACTATATGACATAAGAAGGCTATGTTATTTGGTTTTTCATTTTTTCTGTTTTTTTCTGATTTTTTATGCCCATTTAAATCTTGGTCAAATCCTAGGTTTGACCAAGAGTTAAACAAGTTTAAAACATGAAAATGAAAAGGTAAGCCTGGATCCTTCTTAGTCACTGTAAAATGAAGCTTTTGGGAGGTTTGTGAAATTTCCATGTTTGAAACCCAAAAGCACTTCTCTTCATGCTTGACTTCATAAGACAGAGTTTAGGGTTAGGGGGTGTAGATACATGATTTGTCTGGTTTGAATATGTCCAAATCTTATTTATCAACTTTTGAATGCATGCTACTCTCTCAAAGAAAACCTTTTGAATGCTTACTATATGACATAAGAAGACTATATGCTTTTAAAATTCAAACATATGGTAAGCATTCTTATGTCATATAGTAAGCATTCAAGTTGATAAACAAGCAAGGTTTGGACATATTCAAACCAGACAAATCATGTATCTACCCCTAACCCCTAATTAAATTGTCTTATGAAGTCTAGCATGAAGAGAAGTGGTTTTGGGTTTCAAACATGGAAATTTCAAAAACCTCCCAAAAACTTCATTTTAGAGTGACTAAGAAGGATATACAAGCTTCCCTTTTCATTTTCATGTTTTAAACTTGTTTAAATCTTGGTCAAACCTCTAGGATTTGACCAAAAGATTCAAATGGGCATGGAAATTCATAAAAAAACAAAAGAATGAAAAACCAAAGGACATAACATTATTATGTCATATATATATAGTAAGCATTCAAGTTGATAAACAAGGTCTAGACATATTCAAACCAGAAAATCATGTATATATCTACCCCTAACCCTAAACTCTGTCTTATGAAGTCAAGCATGCATGAAGAGAAGTGGTTTTGGTTTCAAACATGGAAATTTCGAAAAACCCTCCCAAGAGCTACATTTTGGAGTGAGTAAGAAGGATATATAGATGCTTAATTTTTCATATTCATGATTTAAACTTGTTTAAACCATGTTCAAACCTAGGATTTGACCAAGATTAAAATGGGCATAAAATTTTAAAAAAATCAAAAAATAAAAAACAAGTCACATAGTATTCTTATGTCATATAGTAAGCATTCAATTAAGTTGATAAACAAGGTCTAGACATATTCAAACCAGGAAAATCATGCATATATCCCCTAACCCTAGCTAAACTCTGTCTTATGAAGTCAAGCATGCATGAAGAGAAGTGGTTTTTGGTTTCAAACGTTTAAGCCAAAAGCCCCTTTTCAAATATTTCAAACTTATTCAAATTTGGTTCAAATATGAAAGACATACAAGTTATAGCACACATAGTGCATACATTTTCACACATACTGCACTAGATGCTAACCCTATAGTTTGAGGCCATTTGGGTGACCTAGGTCGAAAAAATTCTTGGATTAGAATCGTGTTGTTCGAACCCCGTAGTTGGATTTTTTGAACCCTTGATCTGTAGAACTGGGCAAAACCCTAGTTTAACCTATTTAATTACAGATTCGTATATCGATTTTTCTACGAGTACTACCTTTTTATTATTACTATGCAGCACATGGGTGTTTGCCCGTCGAGTGAAACTCGGAGGAAGAGGGATCACTCGGAAGGAGAGAAGAAGGGAGAGAATTATGGTGTCTCCCCTTTTTCGGGTGATGATGTTGACTTTTGTGCAGGGTTTGTCAGTGAGCAGGAGGTGCGAGCGAGCGAGCGAGCGAGAGTCGGCGAGAATGAGAGAGATTTGTTTTTTTGTGAGAGGGACAACCGAAGGATCTAGAAGGACCCACAGACTTCCAATACGCATCCTGATGCGTCTTCTCTTGACAAAGAAGATGGCTGGGAGTTTGCGTACCTATTGCACGTGACTTGTGCTCACTGAAGTGTGGGACCTCAAGCGTGGGCACCACACGTAAGTGACAGACCTGTTGGTGTAAAAACTCGGTTGATTATAATAGTGCATTAGAACAAAGTTTCCTATGGATTCAAGGGTAGGAAATCCAAGTTAACTCATTTACGTGTTAAACTTGTCTATATCTTGGTCAAACCTAGGATTTGACCAAGATTCAAATGGGCAGAAAAATAAAAACAGAAAAATGAAAAACCAAATCACATAGTTTTCTTATGTCATATAGTAAGCATTAAAGTTGATAAACAAGGTGTAGACATATTCAAACCAGACAAATCATGTAGCTATACCCCCTAACCCCTAAACTCTGTCTTATGAAGTCAAGCATGCATGTGAAGAGAAGTGGTTTTGGGTTTCAAACATGGAAATTTCAAAAACCTCCCAAAAGCTTCATTTTAGAGTGACTAAGAAGGATCCATGCTTCCCTTTTCATTTTCATGTTTTAAACTTGTTTAAATTATCTTGGTCAAACCTAGGATTTGACAAGATTCAAATGGGCATCAAAATTGAAAAAAAATTGAAAAAAGAAAAACCAAAGCAAATAGTTTTCTTATGTCATATAGTAAGCATTAAAGTTGTTGATAAATAAGGTCCATACATATTCAAACCACACAAATCATGTATCTATACCCCCTAATTAACCCCTAAATTAATTAACTCTGTCTTATGAAGTCAAGCATGTGAAGAGAAGTGGTTTTGGGTTTCAAACATTGAAATTTTAAAAACCTCCCAAAAGCTTCATTTTAGAGTGACTAAGAAGGATACAGACTTCCCTTTTCATTTTTATGTTTTAAACTTGTTTAAATCTTGGTCAAACCAAGGATTTGACCAAGATTCAAATGGCCCTAAAAATTCAGAAAAAAATCAAAAGAATGAAAAACCAAAGCACATAGCATTCTTATGTCATATGTATAGTAAGCATTCAAGTTGATAAACAAAGGTCTAGAGACATATATATTCAAACCAGAAAAATCATGTATATATCTACCCCTAAAACTCTAATTAAACTATGTTTTATGAAGTAAATCATGAAGAGAAGTGGTTTTGGGTTTCAAACATGGAAATTTCAAGAACCTCCCAAAAGCTTCATTTTAGAGTGACTAAGAAGGATCCAGAAGGACCCACAGACTTCCAATACGCATCCTGATGCGTCTTCTCTTGACAAAGAAGATGGCTGGGAGTTTGCGTACCTATTGCACGTGACTTGTGCTCACTGAAGTGTGGGACCTCACGCGTGGGCACCACACGTAAGTGACAGACATGTTGGTGTAAAAACTCGATTGATTATTATACTGCATTAGAACAAAGTTTCCTATGGATTCAAGGGTAGGAAATCCAAGTTAACTCATTTACATGACATTATTATTTCCATGAAGCAAAGTTAACACATCTATCGATTGGTACATTTTTGAGTGACTAAGAAGGATCCATGCTTACTTATTCGTTTTCACGTGTTAAACTTGTCTAAATCTTGGTCAAACCTAGGATTTGACCAAGATTCAAATGGGCAGAAAAATAAAATAAAAAACAGAAAAATGAAAAACCAAATCACATAGTCATCTTATGTCATATAGTAAGCATTAAAGTTGATAAACAAGGTCTAGAAATATCAAACCATACAAATCATGTATCTACCCCCTAACCCCTAAACTATGTCTTATAAATTAAGTCAAGCATGAAGAGATGTGGTTTTGGGTTTCAAACATGGAAATATCAAAAACCTCCCAAAAACTTCATTTTAGTGTGACTAAGAAGGATACACGCTTCCCTTTTCATATTCATGTTCTAAGCTTGTTTAAATTATCTTGGTCAAACCTAGGATTTGACAAGATTCAAATGGGCATCAATATTGAAAAAAATCAAAAAAAAAGAAAAAACAAAGGAAATAGTTTTCTTATGTCTTATAGTAAGCATTAAAGTTGATAAACAAGGTCTAGACATATTCAAACTAGACAAATCATGTATCTATATATACCCCCTAACCCCTAAACTCTGTCTTATGAAGTCAAGCATGTGAAGAGGAAGTTGTTTTGGGTTGTGATGCGCGTAGATGTACACGTCCGTTGGGAACCCCAAGAGGAAGGTATGATGCGCACAGTGGCAAGTTTTCCCTCAGTATGAAACCAAGGTTTAATCGAACCAGTAGGAGCCAAGAAGCACGTTGAAGGTTGATGGTCGCGAAATGTGATGCGGCGCAACACCAGGGATTCCGGCGCCAACTAGGAACCTGCACAACACAACCAAAGTACTTTGCCCCAACGAAACAGTGAGGTTGTCAATCTCACCGGCTTGCTGTAACAAAGGATTAAACGTATCGAGTGGAAGATGTTTGCAAAGAAAACAGTAAAACAAGTAGATTGTATGCTATGGAAAGAATAGGACCGGGGTCCACAGTTCACTAGAGGTGTCTCTCCCATAAGATAAAAGCATGTTGGGTGAACAAATTACAGTCGGGCAATTGACAAATAGAGAAAGGCATAATAATGCATATACATGACATGATAAATATAGTGAGATTTAATCCGGGCATTACGACAAAGAACATAGACCGCCATCCAACTGCATCTATGCCTAAAAAGTCCACCTTCAGGTTATCATCCGAACCCCCTCCAGTATTAAGTTGCAAAGCAACAGACAATTGCATTAAGTATTGTGCGTAATGTAATCAACAACTACATCCTTAGACATAGCATCAATGTTTTATCCCTAGTGGCAACAGCACATCACAACCTTAGAACTTTCTGTCACTGTCCCAGGTATCAATGAAGGCATGAACCCACTATCGAGCATAATTACTCCCTCTTGGAGTTAAGAGTAAAAACTTGGCCAGAGCCTCTACTAATAACGGAGAGCATGCAAGATCATAAACAACACATGAACAATAGATTGATAATCACCATAATCATAGTACTCTCTATCCATCGGATCCCGACAAACACAACATATAGAATTACATATAGATGATCTTGATCATGTTAGGCAGCTCACAAGATCTAACAATGAAGCACAACAAGGAGAAGACGACCATCTAGCTACTGCTATGGACCCATGGTCCAGGGGTGAACTACTCACTCATCACTCCGGAGGCGATCATGGCGATGAAGAGTCCTCCGGGAGATGAATCCCCTCTCCGGCAGGGTGCCGGAGGCGATCTCCAGAGATGGGATTCGCGGCGGCGGCGTCTCTGTAAGGTTTTCCGTATCGTGGCTCTCGGTACTGGGGGTTTCGCGACGGAGGCTTTAAGTAGGCGGAAGGTCAACGCGAGGGGCCACACGAGGGGCCCAGGGGGCAGGGCCGCGCGGCCAAGGGCTGGGCCGCGCCGGCCACCCCCCTGGCTGCCTCGTGGCCCCACTTCGTTAGGTCTTCGGTCTTCTGGAAGCTTCGTGCAAAAATAGGACCCTGGGCGAAAGTTTCGTCCAATTCCGAGAATATTTCTTTACTAGGATTTCTGAAACCAAAAACAGCAAAAACAACTGGCTCTTCGGCATCTTGTTAATAGGTTAGTTCCAGAAAATGCATAAATATGACATATAATGTGCATAAAACATGTAGGTATCATCAATAAAGTAGCATGGAACATAAGAAATTATCGATACGTTGGAGACGTATCAGCATCCCCAAGCTTAGTTCTGCTCGTCCCGAGCAGGTAAAACGATAACAAAGATAATTTCTGAAGTGACATGCCATCATAATCTTGATCATACTATTTGTAAACATATGTAATGAATGCAGCGATCAAAGCAAAGGTAATGACATGAGTAAACAACTGAATCATATAGCAAAGACTTTTCATGAATAGTACTTCAAGACAAGCATCAATAAGTCTTGCATAAGAGTTAACTCGTAAAGCAATAAATCAAAGTAAAGGTGTTGAAGCAACACATAAGAAGATTAAGTTTCAGCGGTTGCTTTCAACTTGTAACATGTATATCTCATGGATATTGTCAACATAAAGTAATATAACAAGTGCAATATGCAAGTATGTAGGAATCAATGCACAGTTCACACAAGTGTTTGCTTCTTAAGGTGGAAGGAGATAGGTAAACTGACTCAACAATAAAAGTAAAAGAATGGTCCTTCGCAGAGGAAAGCATCGATTGCTGTATTTGTGCTAGAGCTTTTATTTTGAAAACATGAAACAATTTTGTCAACGGTAGTAATAAAGCATATGAGTTATGAAAATTATATCTTACAAGTTGCAAGCCTCACGCATAGTATACTAATAGTGCCCGCACCTCGTCCTACTTAACTTGGACTACCGGATCTTTGCATGCCATGTTTCAACCAAGTGTCACAAAGGGGTACCTCCATGCCGCCTGTACAAAGGTCCAAGGAGAATGCTCGCATTTCGGATTTCTCGCTTTTGATTATTCTCAACTTAGACATCCATACCGGGACAACATGGACAACAGATAATGGACTCCTCTTAAATGCATAAGCATGTAGCAAAGTTATTATTCTCATATGAGATTGAGGATATATGTCCAAAACTGAAACTTCCACCATGATTCATGGCTTTAGTTAGCGGCCCAATGTTCTTCTCTAACAATTTTGCATGCTCCAACCACTAAAATGATAGACCTTCAGACAAGACGGACATGCATAGCAACTCACATGATATTCAACAATGGTTGATGGCGTTCCCCAGAAGCATGGTTATCGCACAACAAGCAACTTAATAAAATATAAAGTGCATAAGTACATATTCAATACTACGATAGTTTTTAAGGCTATTTTGTCCCATGAGCTATATATTGCAAAGGCGAATGATGGAATTTTAAAGGTAGCACTCAAGCAATTTACTTTGGAATGGCGGGTAAATACCATGTAGTAGGTAGGTATGGTGGACACAAATGGCATAGTGGTTGGCTCAAGGATTTTGGATGCATGAGAAGTATTCCCTCTCGATACAAGGTTTAGGCTAGCAAGGTTATTTGAAGCAAACTCAAGGATGAACAAGTGCAGCAAGACTCACATAAAAGACATATTGTAAACATTATAAGACTCTACACTGTCTTCCTTGTTGTTCAAAACTCAATACTAGATATTATCTAGACCTTAGAGAAACCAAATATGCAAATCAAATTTTAGCAAGCTCTATGTATTTCTTCATTAATGGGTGCAAAGCATATGATGCAAGAGCTTAAACATGAGCACAACAATTGCCAAGTATCACATTATCCAAGACATTTTTAGAATTACTACATGTAGCATTTTCCAATTCCAACCATATAACAAATTAACGAAGAAGAAACTTCGCCTTGAACATTATGAGTAAAGCCTAAGGACACATGTGTCCATATGCAACAGCGGAGCGTGTCTCTCTCCCACAAAGTGAATGCTAGGATCCATCTTATTCAAACAAAAACAAAAACGAAAACAAACCGACGCTCCAAGTAAAGAACACCAGATGTGACTGAATAAAAATATAGTTTCAGGGGAGGAACCTGATGATGTTGTCGATGAAGAAGGGGATGCCTTGGGCATCCCCAAGCTTAGACGCTTGAGTCTTCTTAAAATATGCAGGGATGAACCACGGGGGCATCCCCAAGCTTAGAGCTTTCACTCCTCTTGATCTTAGTATATCATTCTCCTCTCTTGACCCTTGAAAACTTCCTTCACACCAAACTTCAAGCAAACTCATTAGAGGGTTAGTGCATCATTAATAATTCACACATTCAGAGGTGACACAATCATTCTTTTCACTTCTGGACATTGCATAATGCTACTGGACATTAATGGATCAAAGAAATAAATCCAACATAGCAAAAGAGGCAATGCGAAATAAAAGGCAGAATCTGTCAAAAACAGAACAGTCCGTAAAGACGAATTTATAAATGGCACCAGACTTGCTCAAATGGAAAAACTCAAAACTAATGAAAGTTGCGTACATATCTGAGGATCACGCTCGTAAATTGGCAGATTTTTTCGAATTTTCTACAGGGAATTATGCCCAGATTCGTGACAGACAGCAATGCTGTTTCTGTGCAGCGATCCCAAATATAACATCAACTTTGACATAGAAACTTTACTTGGCACAAAAACTTGATAAGGAGAGGTTGCTACAGTAGTAAACAACTTCCAAGACTCAACAAAACAAAAAATTGCTGTAGGTAAAAACATGGGTTGTCTCCCATAAGCGCTTTTCTTTAACGCCTTTCAGCTAGGCGCAGAAAGTGCAAATCAAGTAACATCGAGAGTAGAAGCATCAACATCATAGCTTGTTCTAATAATAGAATCAAAAGGCAACTTCATTCTCTTTCTAGGGAAGTGTTCCATACCTTTCTTGAGAGGAAATTGATATTTAATATTACCTTCCCTCATATCAATAACAGCACCAACAGTTCGAAGAAAAGGTCTTCCCAACACAATTGGACAAGATGCATTGCATTCGATATCCAAGACAACAAAATCAACGGGGACAAGGTTATTGTTAACCGTAATATGCACATTATCAATCCTCCCCAAAGGTTTCTTTTTAACATTATCGGCGAGATTAACATCCAAATAACAATTCTTTAATGGTGGCAAGTCAAGCATATCATAAATCTTTTTAGGCATAACAGAAATACTTGCACCAAGATCACATAAGGCATTACATTCAAAGTCATTGAATTTCATTTTAATGATGGGCTCCCAACCATCTTCTAACTTTCTAGGAATAGAAGTTTCAAGTTTTAGTTTCTCTTCTCTAGCTTTTATGAGAGCATTTGTAATATGTTTTGTAAAGGCTAAATTTATAGCACTAGCATTAGGACTTTTAGCAAGTTTTTGTAAGAACTTTATAACTTCAGAGATGTGGCAATCATCAAAATCTAAATCATTATGAGCTACAGCAATGGGATCATTATTCCCAAGGTTGGAAAAAATTTCAGCAGTTTTATCACAAGCAGTTTCAGCAGTTTTAGCAATTTCAGGCAGCTTTGTACGCTTTGCACTAGGAGTAGAAACATTGCCAACACCAATTATTTTACCATTGATAGTAGGAGGTGCAGCAACATGTGAAGAATTAGCATTACTAGTGGTGGTAATAGTCCAAACTTTAGCTACATTATTCTCTTTAGCTAGTTTTTCATTTTCTTCTCTATCCCACCTAGCACGCAACTCAGCCATTAATCTTATATTCTCATTAATTCTAACTTGGATGGCATTTGCTGTAGTAGTAATCTTATTATCAAGATCATTATTAGGCATAACTTTCAACTTTAAAAGATTAACATCAGAGGCAAGCCTATCAACTCTAGAAGCGATAGTATCAATTTTATCAAGCTTTTCCTCAACAGATTTGTTAAAAGCAGTTTGTGTACTAATAAATTCTTTAAGCATGGCTTCAAGACCAGAGGGTACACTTCTATTATTGTTGTAAGAATTCCCATAAGAATTACCATAACCATTACCATTAGCAGAAGGATATGGCCTATAGTTATTACCAGAGTTGTTCCTATAAGCATTGTTGTTGAAATTATTATTTTTAATGAAATTCACATCAACATTTTCTTCTTGAGCAACCAATGAAGCTAAAGGAACATTATTTGGATCTACATTAGATCTACCATTCACAAGCATAGACATAATCACATCAATCTTATCACTCAAGGAAGAGGTTTCCTCAACAGAATTTACCTTCTTACCTTGTGGAGCTCTTTCCGTGTGCCATTCAGAGTAATTTATCATCATATCATCAAGAAGTTTTGTAGCCGCCCCCAATGTGATGGACATAAAAGTACCTCCAGCAGCTGAATCCAATAAATTCCGCGAAGAAAAATTTAGTCCTGCATAGAAGGTTTGGATGATCATCCAAGTAGTCAGTCCATGGGTTGGGCAATTCTTTACCAAAGTTTTCATTCTCTCCCAAGCTTGAGCAACATGTTCAGTATCTAATTGTTTAAAATTCATTATGCTACTTCTCAAAGAAATAATTTTAGCGGGAGGATAATATCTACCAATAAAAGCATCCTTGCATTTAGTCCATGAATCAATACTATTCTTAGGCAAAGATAGCAACCAATCTTTAGCTCTTCCTCTTAATGAGAAAGGAAACACTTTCAGTTTAATAATATCACCATCTACATCTTTATACTTTTGCATTTCACAAAGTTCAACAAAATTATTGAGATGGGCAGCAGCATCATCAGAACTAGCACCAGAAAATTGTTCTCTCATGACTAGATTTAGTAAAGCAGGTTTAATTTCAAAGAATTCTGCTGTAGTAGCAGGTGGAGCAATAGGTGTGCATAGGAAATCATTATTATTTGCATTTGTGAAGTCACACAACTTAGTATTTTCATGGTTGGCCATTTTAGCAACAGTAAATAAAGCAAACTAGATAAAGTAAATGCGAGTAACTAATTTTTTTGTGTTTTCGATATAGCAAACAAGATAGCAAATAAAGTAAAACTAGCAACTAATTTTTTTGTGTTTTGATTTAGTGCAGCAAACAAAGTAGTAAATAAAATAAAGCAAGACAAAAACAAAGTAAAGAGATTGAGAAGTGGAGACTCCCCTTGCAGCGTGTCTTGATCTCCCCGGCAACGGCGCCAGAAAAAGTGCTTGATGCGCGTAGATGTACACGTCCGTTGGGAACCCCAAGAGGAAGGTATGATGCGCACAGTGGCAAGTTTTCCCTCAGTATGAAACCAAGGTTTAATCGAACCAGTAGGAGCCAAGAAGCACGTTGAAGGTTGATGGTCGCGAAATGTGATGCGGCGCAACACCAGGGATTCCGGCGCCAACTAGGAACCTGCACAACACAACCAAAGTACTTTGCCCCAACGAAACAGTGAGGTTGTCAATCTCACCGGCTTGCTGTAACAAAGGATTAAACGTATCGAGTGGAAGATGTTTGCAAAGAAAACAGTAAAACAAGTAGATTGTATGCTATGGAAAGAATAGGACCGGGGTCCACAGTTCACTAGAGGTGTCTCTCCCATAAGATAAAAGCATGTTGGGTGAACAAATTACAGTCGGGCAATTGACAAATAGAGAAAGGCATAATAATGCATATACATGACATGATAAATATAGTGAGATTTAATCCGGGCATTACGACAAAGAACATAGACCGCCATCCAACTGCATCTATGCCTAAAAAGTCCACCTTCAGGTTATCGTCCGAACCCCCTCCAGTATTAAGTTGCAAAGCAACAGACAATTGCATTAAGTATTGTGCGTAATGTAATCAACAACTACATCCTTAGACATAGCATCAATGTTTTATCCCTAGTGGCAACAGCACATCACAACCTTAGAACTTTCTGTCACTGTCCCAGGTATCAATGAAGGCATGAACCCACTATCGAGCATAATTACTCCCTCTTGGAGTTAAGAGTAAAAACTTGGCCAGAGCCTCTACTAATAACGGAGAGCATGCAAGATCATAAACAACACATGAACAATAGATTGATAATCACCATAATCATAGTACTCTCTATCCATCGGATCCCGACAAACACAACATATAGAATTACATATAGATGATCTTGATCATGTTAGGCAGCTCACAAGATCTAACAATGAAGCACAACAAGGAGAAGACGACCATCTAGCTACTGCTATGGACCCATGGTCCAGGGGTGAACTACTCACTCATCACTCCGGAGGCGATCATGGCGATGAAGAGTCCTCCGGGAGATGAATCCCCTCTCCGGTGCCGGAGGCGATCTCCGAATCCCCCGAGATGGGATTCGCGGCGGCGGCGTCTCTGTAAGGTTTTCCGTATCGTGGCTCTCGGTACTGGGGGTTTCGCGACGGAGGCTTTAAGTAGGCGGAAGGTCAACGCGAGGGGCCACACGAGGGGCCCAGGGGGCAGGGCCGCGCGGCCAAGGGCTGGGCCGCGCCGGCCACCCCCTGGCTGCCTCGTGGCCCCACTTCGTTAGGTCTTCGGTCTTCTGGAAGCTTCGTGCAAAAATAGGACCCTGGGCGAAAGTTTCGTCCAATTCCGAGAATATTTCTTTACTAGGATTTCTGAAACCAAAAACAGCAGAAAACAGCAACTGGCTCTTCGGCATCTTGTTAATAGGTTAGTTCCAGAAAATGCATAAATATGACATATAATGTGCATAAAACATGTAGGTATCATCAATAAAGTAGCATGGAACATAAGAAATTATCGATACGTTGGAGACGTATTGGGTTGCAAACATGGAAATTTCAAAAACCTCCGAAAAACTTCATTTTAGAGTTTCTAAGAAGGATCCATGCTTAACTTTGCATATTCATATTTTAAACTTGTTTAAATCATTATCAAGCCTAGCATTTGACCAATATACAAATGGGTGGGCACAAAATTCAAAAAAATCAGAAAAATGAAAACAAATTAAAGCACATAGTCTTCATATGTCATATCGTATGAATTCAAGTTGATAAACGAGGTCTAGGTATATCCAAACCAGACAAATCATGTATCTATACCCCCTGTCGATCTTATGAAGTCTAGCATGAAGAGAGAAGTCGTTTTTGGTTTCAAAAATGGAAATTTCAAGAACATCCCAAAAGCTTCATTTTAGAGTGACTGATGGCGTGTAACTCACACGTTCGTTGGGAACCCCAAGAGGAAGGTATGATGCGCACAGTAGCAAGTTTTCCCTCAGAAAGAAACCAAGGTTTAATCGAACCAGTAGGAGCCAAGAAGCACGTTGAAGGTTGATGGTCGCGAAATGTGATGCGGCGCAACACCAGGGATTCCGGCGCCAACGTGGAACCTGCACAACACAACCCAAGTACTTTGTCCCAACGAAACAGTGAGGTTGTCAATCTCACCGGCTTGCTGTAACAAAGGATTAAACGTATCGAGTGGAAGATGTTTGCAAAGAAAATAGTAAAACACAATTGCAGTAGATTGTATGCTATGTAAAGAATAGGACCGGGGTCCACAGTTCACTAGAGGTGTCTCTCCCATAAGATAAAAGCATGTTGGGTGAACAAATTACAGTCGGGCAATTGACAAATAGAGAAAGGCATAACAATGCATATACATGACATGATAAATATAGTGAGATTTAATTGGGCATTACGACAAAGTACATAGACCGCCATCCAACTGCATCTATGCCTAAAAAGTCCACCTTCAGGTTATCATCCGAACCCCCTCCAGTATTAAGTTGCAAAGCAACAGACAATTGCATTAAGTATGGTGCGTAATGTAATCAACAACTACATCCTTAGACATAGCATCAATGTTTTATCCCTAGTGGCAACAGCACATCCACAACCTTAGAACTTTCTGTCACTGTCCCAGATTCAATGGAGGCATGAACCCACTATCGAGCATAAATACTCCCTCTTGGAGTTAAGAGTAAAAACTTGGCCAGAGCCTCTACTAATAACGGAGAGCATGCAAGATCATAAACAACACATGAACAATAGATTGATAATCACCATAATCATAGTACTCTCTATCCATCGGATCCCGACAAACACAACATATAGAATTACATATAGATGATCTTGATCATGTTAGGCAG
The DNA here is from genome assembly GCA_030979885.1 of Lolium multiflorum. Classification (NCBI taxonomy): domain Eukaryota; kingdom Viridiplantae; phylum Streptophyta; class Magnoliopsida; order Poales; family Poaceae; genus Lolium; species Lolium multiflorum. The sequence continues at coordinate 208,225,691 of CM061749.1, forward strand.
CTCACAAGATCCAACAATGAAGCACAACAAGGAGAAGACGACCATCTAGCTACTGCTATGGACCCATGGTCCAGGGGTGAACTACTCACTCATCACTCCGGAGGCGACCATGGCGGTGTAGAGTCCTCCGGGAGATGAATCCCCTCTCCGGCAGGGTGCGGGCGATCTCAGAATCCCCGAGATGGGATTCGCGGCGGCGTCTCTGTAAGGTTTTCCGTATCGTGGCTCTCGGTACTGGGGGTTTCGCGACGGAAGCTTTAAGTAGGCGGAGGGTCAACGCGGGGGCCACACGAGGGGCCCAGGAGGTAGGTCGGCGCGGCCAGGGCTTGGGCCGCGCCGGCCACCTGGCTGCCTCGTGGCCCCACTTCGTTATCTCTTCGGTCTTCTGGAAGCTTCGTGCAAAAATAGGACCCAGGCGAAAGTTTCGTCCAATTCCGAGAATATTTCTTTACTAGGATTTCTGAAACCAAAAACAGAGAAAACAACTGGCTCTTCGGCATCTTGTTAATAGGTTAGTTCCGAAAATGCATAAATATGACATATAATGTGCATAAAACATGTAGGTATCATCAATAAAGTAGCATGGAACATAAGAAATTATCGATACGTTGGAGACGTATCAGCATCCCCAAGCTTAGTTCTGCTCGTCCCGAGCAGGTAAAACGATAACAAAGATAATTTCTGAAGTGACATGCCATCATAATCTTGATCATACTATTTGTAAACATATGTAATGAATGCAGCGATCAAAACAAAGGTAATGACATGAGTAAACAACTGAATCATAAAGCAAAGACTTTTCATGAATAGTACTTCAAGACAAGCATCAATAAGTCTTGCATAAGAGTTAACTCATAAAGCAATAAATCGAGTAAAGGTGTTGAAGCAACACATAGGAAGATTAAGTTTCAGCGGTTGCTTTCAACTTATAACATGTATATCTCATGGATATTGTCAACATAAAGTAATATAACAAGTGCAATATGCAAGTATGTAGGAATCAATGCACAGTTCACACAAGTGTTTGCTTCTTAAGGTGGAAAGAGATAGGTAAACTGACTCAACAATAAAAGTAAAAGAATGGTCCTTCAAAGAGGAAAGCATCGATTGTTGTATTTGTGCTAGAGCTTTTATTTTGAAAACATGAAACAATTTTGTCAACGGTAGTAATAAAGCATATGAGTTATGAAAATTATATCTTACAAGTTGCAAGCCTCATGCATAGTATACTAATAGTGCCCGCACCTCGTCCTACTTAACTTGGACTACCGGATCTTCGCATGCCATGTTTCAACCAAGTGTCACAAAGGGGTACCTCCATGCCGCCTGTACAAAGGTCTAAGGAGAATGCTCGCATTTGGATTTCTCGCTTTTGATTATTCTCAACTTAGACATCCATACCGGGACAACATGGACAACAGATAATGGACTCCTCTTAAATGCATAAGCATGTAGCAAAGTTATTATTCTCATATGAGATTGAGGATATATGTCCAAAACTGAAACTTCCACCATGGTTCATGGCTTTAGTTAGCGGCCCAATGTTCTTCTCTAACAATTTTGCATGCTCCAACCACTAAAATGATAGACCTTCAGACAAGACGGACATGCATAGCAACTCACATGATATTCAACAATAGTTGATGGCGTTCCCCAGAAGCATGGTTATCGCACAACAAGCAACTTAATAAAATATAAAGTGCATAAGTACATATTCAATACTACGATAGTTTTTAAGGCTATTTTGTCCCATGAGCTATATATTGCATAGGTGGATGATGGAATTTTAAAGGTAGCACTCAAGCAATTTACTTTGGAATGGCGGAGAAATACCATGTAGTAGGTAGGTATGGTGGACACAAATGGCATAGTAGTTGGCTCAAGGATTTTGGATGCATGAGAAGTATTCCCTCTCGATACAAGGTTTAGGCTAGCAAGGTTATTTGAAGCAAACTCAAGGATGAACAAGTGCAGCAAAACTCACATAAAAGACATATTGTAAACATTATAAGACTCTACACTGTCTTCCTTGTTGTTCAAAACTCAATACTAGATATTATCTAGACCTTAGAGAAACCAAATATGCAAATCAAATTTTAGCAAGCTCTATGTATTTCTTCATTAATGGGTGCAAAGCATATGATGCAAGAGCTTAAACATGAGCACAACAATTGCCAAGTATCACATTATCCAAGACAGTTTAGAATTACTACATGTAGCATTTTCCAATTCCAACCATATAACAATTTAACGAAGAAGAAACTTCGCCTTGAACATTATGAGTAAAGCCTAAGGACACATGTGTCCATATGCAACAGCGGAGCGTGTCTCTCTCCCACAAAGTGAATGCTAGGATCCATCTTATTCAAACAAAAACAAAAACAAAAACAAACCGACGCTCCAAGCAAAGAACAAAAGATGTGATTGAATAAAAATATAGTTTCAGGGGAGGAACCTGATGATGTTGTCGATGAAGAAGGGGATGCCTTGGGCATCCCCAAGCTTAGACGCTTGAGTCTTCTTAAAATATGCAGGGGTGAACCACGGGGGCATCCCCAAGCTTAGAGCTTTCACTCCTCTTGATCATAGTATATCATACTCCTCTCTTGATCCTTGAAAACTTCCTTCACACCAAACTTCAAGCAAACTCATTAGAGGGTTAGTGCACAATTAATAATTCACACATTCAGAGGTGACACAATCATTATTTTCACTTCTGGACATTGCATAATGCTACTGGACATTAGTGGATCAAAGAAATAAATCCAACATAGCAAAAGAGGCAATGCGAAATAAAAGGCAGAATCTGTCAAAAACAGAACAGTCCGTAAAGACGAATTTAGAAATGGCACCAGACTTGCTCAAATGGAAAAACTCAAAACTAATGAAAGTTGCGTACATATCTGAGGATCACGCTCGTAAATTGGCAGATTTTTTCGAATTTTCTACAGAGAATTGTGCCCAGATTCGTGACAGACAGCAATGCTGTTTCTGCGCAGCAATCCCAAATATAACATCAACTTTGACATAGAAACTTTACTTGGCACAAAAACATGATAAGGAGAGGTTGCTACAGTAGTAAACAACTTCCAAGACTCAACAAAACAAAAAAAATTGCTGTAGGTAAAAACATGGGTTGTCTCCCATAAGCGCTTTTCTTTAACGCCTTTCAGCTAGGCGCAGAAAGTGCAAATCAAGTAACATCGAGAGTAGAAGCATCAACATCATTATTTTTCATGCAAACACAACTTGTTGCAGAGGGTGCTTTAGGTGCTCCATTATCTAAATTTTCTATGGTGGTGCTAGGGGTTTTAGCAATTTTAGGCCTATAGTAATTCTTTTGTTTAGGCACTTTAGAGGCATACATGAATTTTTGCTCTTTACCCACATAGGCTTTCTCATTATACTTGAGAGAAGAAAAGGTTGAACCCAAGGTTCCCATAGCTTTTTCAAGTTCATCAATCCTATTGGTTTGATTATCATGGATAACACAAGTTCCTAGGACACTAATTCTTTCATCAATTCCTCCTAGGGATTTATCAAGTTCATCAGTTTTATCCAATAACATTTCTAATTTAGTTTCAATACTTGGAAAATTTTTCTCTATGGTTTCCAATTTTTTCATAACATCTTCAAGAGAGATTTCAGTTTTAACTTCATTAACAGGTGGTATTCCAACTAGACTCTCAATGATGCAACTAGCTTCTAAAGCGGGAGTACCTAGGAAATTACCTCCCGAAAGAGTATCAAGAACATATCTATTCCAACTAGATAAACCAACATAAAAGTTCCTAAGAAGGATAGTGGTGGAGTGTTTCTTAATGCACCTATGATGAGCATTACTAATTCTATACCAAGCATCTTTAAAACTTTCTCCACCTTGTTGCTTAAAAGAACGAACTTCAACTTCAGGATTACTCATGATAACAGGAATAAAGTAAACTAGGCAAATAAAGTAAAGATAAGTAACTAATTTTTTTGTGTTTTCGATATAGAGAGCAAGACAGTAAATAAAGTAAAACTAGCAACTAATTTTTTTGTGTTTTGATTTAGTGCAGCAAACAAAGTAGTAAATAAAATAAAGCAAGACAAAAACAAAGTAAAGAGATTGAGAAGTGGAGACTCCCCTTGCAGCGTGTCTTGATCTCCCCGCAACGGCAGAAAAAGAGCTTGATGGCGTGTAACTCACACGTTCGTTGGGAACCCCAAGAGGAAGGTATGATGCGCACAGTAGCAAGTTTTCCCTCAGAAAGAAACCAAGGTTTAATCGAACCAGTAGGAGCCAAGAAGCACGTTGAAGGTTGATGGTCGCGAAATGTGATGCGGCGCAACACCAGGGATTCCGGCGCCAACGCGGAACCTGCACAACACAACCCAAGTACTTTGTCCCAACGAAACAGTGAGGTTGTCAATCTCACCGGCTTGCTGTAACAAAGGATTAAACGTATCGAGTGGAAGATGTTTGCAAAGAAAATAGTAAAACACAATTGCAGTAGATTGTATGCTATGTAAAGAATAGGACCGGGGTCCACAGTTCACTAGAGGTGTCTCTCCCATAAGATAAAAGCATGTTGGGTGAACAAATTACAGTCGGGCAATTGACAAATAGAGAAAGGCATAACAATGCATATACATGACATGATAAATATAGTGAGATTTAATTGGGCATTACGACAAAGTACATAGACCGCCATCCAACTGCATCTATGCCTAAAAAGTCCACCTTCAGGTTATCATCCGAACCCCCTCCAGTATTAAGTTGCAAAGCAACAGACAATTGCATTAAGTATGGTGCGTAATGTAATCAACAACTACATCCTTAGACATAGCATCAATGTTTTATCCCTAGTGGCAACAGCACATCCACAACCTTAGAACTTTCTGTCACTGTCCCAGATTCAATGGAGGCATGAACCCACTATCGAGCATAAATACTCCCTCTTGGAGTTAAGAGTAAAAACTTGGCCAGAGCCTCTACTAATAACGGAGAGCATGCAAGATCATAAACAACACATGAACAATAGATTGATAATCACCATAATCATAGTACTCTCTATCCATCGGATCCCGACAAACACAACATATAGAATTACATATAGATGATCTTGATCATGTTAGGCAGCTCACAAGATCCAACAATGAAGCACAACAAGGAGAAGACGACCATCTAGCTACTGCTATGGACCCATGGTCCAGGGGTGAACTACTCACTCATCACTTCGGAGGCGACCATGGCGGTGTAGAGTCCTCCGGGAGATGAATCCCTCTCGGCAGGGTGCCGGAGGCGATCTCCGAATCCCCCGAGATGGGATTCGCGGCGGCGTCTCTGTAAGGTTTTCCGTATCGTGGCTCTCGGTTGGGGGTTTCGCGACGGAAGCTTTAAGTAGGCAGAGGGTCAACGCGGGGGCCACACGAGGGGCCCAGGGGTAGGTCGGCGCGGCCAGGGCTTGGGCCGCGCCGGCCACCCCCCTGGCTGCCTCGTGGCCCCACTTCGTTATCTCTTCGGTCTTCTGGAAGCTTCGTGCAAAAATAGGACCCTGGGCGAAAGTTTCGTCCAATTCGAGAATATTTCTTTACTAGGATTTCTGAAACCAAAAACAGCAGAAAACAGCAACGGCTCTTCGGCATCTTGTTAATAGGTTAGTTCCAGAAAATGCATAAATATGACATATAATGTGCATAAAACATGTAGGTATCATCAATAAAGTAGCATGGAACATAAGAAATTATCGATACGTTGGAGACGTAGTGACTAAGAAGGATACATGCTTCCCTTTTCATTTTTATGTTTAAACTTGTTTAAATCTTGGTCAAACCTAGGATTTGACCAAGATTCAAATATATGGGCATAAAATTAAAAAAAAACAGAAAAATTTAAAACCAAGGCACATAGTCTTCTTATGTCATATAGTAAACAATCAATTAATTAAGTTGATAAACCAGTTCTAGACATATTCAAACCAGGAAAATCATGTATCTACCCCCTAACGCCCTAGCTAAACTCTGTCTTATGAAGTCAAGCATGCATGAAGAGAAGTGGTTTTTGGTTTCAAACGTTTAAGCCAAAAGGTAAGCATGGATCCTCCTTAGTCACTGTAAAATGAAGCTTTTGGGAGGTTTGTGAAATTTCCATGTTTGAAACCTAAAAGCACTTCTCTTCATGCTTGACTTCATAAGACAGAGTTTAGGGTTAGGGGGTGTAGATCGATACATGATTTGTCTGGTTTGAATATGTCCAAATCTTATTTATCAACTTTTGAATGCATGCTACTCTCTCAAAGAAAAACTTTTGAATGCTTACTATATATATGACATAAGAAGACTATATGCTTTTAAAATTCAAACATATGGTAAGCATTCTTATGTCATATAGTAAGCATTCAAGTTGATACACAAGCAAGGTTTGGACATATTCAAACCAGACAAATCATGTATCTACCCCTAACCCCTAATTAAATTGTCTTATGAAGCAGTCTAGCATGAAGAGAAGTGGTTTTGGGTTTCAAACATGGAAATTTCAAAAACCTCCCAAAAACTTCATTTTAGAGTGACTAAGAAGGATATACAAGCTTCCCTTTTCATTTTCATGTTTTAAACTTGTTTAAATCTTGGTCAAACCTCTAGGATTTGACCAAAAGATTCAAATGGGCATAGAAATTCATAAAAAATCAAAAGAATGAAAAACCAAAGGACATAACATTCTTATGTCATATATATATAGTAATTAAGCATTCAAGTTGATAAACAAGGTCTAGACATATTCAAACCAGAAAATAATGTATATATCTACCCCTAACCCTAAACTCCGTCTTATGAAGTCAAGCATGCATGAAGAGAAGTGGTTTTTGGTTTCAAACATGGAAATTTCGAAAACCCTCCCAAGACCGAGCTACATTTTGGAGTGACTAAGAAGGATATATAGATGCTTAATTTTTCATATTCATGATTTAAACTTGTTTAAACCATGTTCAAACCTAGGATTTGACCAAGATTCAAATGGGCATAAAATTTTAAAAAAAAAAAAAATAAAAAAACAAGGCACATAGTATTCTTATGTCATATAGTAAGCATTCAATTAAGTTGATAAACAAGGTCTAGACATAATCAAACCAGGAAAATCATGCATCTACCCCCTAACCCTAGCTAAACTCTGTCTTATGAAGTCAAGCATGCACGAAGAGAAGTGGTTTTTGGTTTCAAACGTTTAAGCCAAAAGCCCATTTTCAAATATTTCAAACTTATTCAAATTTGGTTCAAATTTGAAAGACATACAAGTTATAGCACACATAGTGCATACATTTTCACACATACTGCACTAGATGCTAACCCTATAGTTTGAGGCCATTTGGGTGACCTAGGTCGAAAAAATTCTTGGATTAGAATCGTGTTGTTCGAACCCCGTAGTTGGATTTTTTTGAACCCTTGATCTGTAGAACTGGGCAAAACCCTAGTTTAACCTATTTAATTACAGATTCGTATATCGATTTTTCTACGAGTACTACCTTTTTATTATTACTATGCAGCACATGGGTGTTTGCCCGTCGAGTGAAACTCGGAGGAAGAGGGATCACTCGGAAGGAGAGAAGAAGGGAGAGAATTATGGTGTCTCCCCTTTTTCGGGTGATGATGTTGACTTTTGTGCAGGGTTTGTCAGTGAGCAGGAGGTGCGAGCGAGCGAGCGAGCGAGTCGAGCGAGGCCGAGAATGAGAGAGATTTGTTTTTTTTGTGAGAGGGACGACCGAAGGAACCAGAAGGACCCACAGACTTCCAATACGCATCCTGATGCGTCTTCTCTTGACAAAGAAAATGGCTGGGAGTTTGCGTACCTATTGCACGTGACTTGTGCTCACTGAAGTGTGGGACCTCAAGCGTGGGCACCACACGTAAGTGACAGACCTGTTGGTGTAAAAACTCGGTTGATTATAATAGTGCATTAGAACAAAGTTTCCTATGGATTCAAGGGTAGGAAATCCAAGTTAACTCATTTACATGACATTATTATTTCCATGAAGCAAAGTTAACACATCTATCGATTGGTACATTTTTGAGTGACTAAGAAGGATCCAGGCTTACTTATTCGTTTTCACGTGTTAAACTTGTCTAAATCTTGGTCAAACCTAGGATTTGACCAAGATTCAAATGGGCAGAAAAATAAAATAAAAAACAGAAAAATGAAAAACCAAATCACATAGTCATCTTATGTCATATAGTAAGCATTAAAGTTGATAAACAAGGACTAGAAATATCAAACCATACAAATCATGTATCTACCCCTAACCCCTAAACTATGTCTTATAAATTAAGTCAAGCATGAAGAGATGTGGTTTTGGGTTTCAAACATGGAAATTTCAAAAACCTCCCAAAAACTACATTTTAGAGTGACTAAGAAGGATGCATGCTTCCCTTTTCATATTCATGTTTTAAGCTTGTTTAAATTATCTCAGTCAAACCTAGGATTTGACAAAGATTCAAATGGGCATCGAAAAAATCAGGAAAAAGAAAAACCAAAGCAAATAGTTTTCTTATGTCATATAGTAAGCCAATTAATTAAGTTGATAAACAAGGTCTAGACATATTCAAACTAGACAAATCATGTATCTATACCCCCTAACCCCTGAACTCTGTCTTATGAAGTCAAGCATATGAAGAGAAGTGGTTTTGGGTCGTTTCAAACATGGAAATTTGAAAAACCTCCCAAAAACTTCATTTTAGAGTGACAAAGAAGGATACATGCTTCCCTTTTCATATTCAGGTTTTAAGCTTGTTTAAATTATCTCAGTCAAACCTAGGATTTGACAAGATTCAAATGGGCATCAAAATTGAAAAAAATCAGGAAAAAGAAAAACCAAAGCAAATAGTTTTCTTATGTCATATAGTAAGCCAATTAAGTTGATAAACAAGGTCTAGACATATTCAAACTAGACAAATCATGCATGCATCTATACCCCCTAACCCCTAAACTCCGTCTTATGAAGTCAAGCATATGAAGAGAAGTGGTTTTGCTCCCAAAAGCTTCATTTTAGAGTGACTAAGAAGGATCCATGCTTACCTTTGCATTTTCATATTTTAATCTTGTTAAATCATTATCAAGCCTAGGATTTGACCAAGATACAAATGGGTGGGCACAAAATTCAAAAAAATCAGAATAATGAAAAACAAAAGCATGTAGTCTTTTTATGTCATATCGTATGCATTCAAGTTAAACGAGGTCTAGGTATATCCAAACCAGACAAATCATGTATCTACCCCATGTTGATCTTATGAAGTCTAGCATGAAGAGAAGTCGTTTTGGGTTTCAAACATGGAAATTTCAAGAACATCCCAAAAGCTTCATTTTAGAGTGACTAAGAAGGATACATGCTTCCCTTTTCATTTTCATGTTTTAAACTTGTTTAAATCTTGGTCAAACCTAGGATTTGACCAAGATTCAAATATATGAGCATAAAATTCAAAAAAAAACCAAAAATGAAAACCAAGGCACGTAGTCGTCTTATGTCATATAGTAAGCAATCAATTAAGTTGATAAACAAGGTCTAGACATATTCAAACCAGGAAATCATGTATCTACCCCCTAACGTACCCTAGCTAAACTCTGTGTTATGAAGTCAAGCATGCATGAAGAGAAGTGGTTTTTGGTTTCAAACGTTTAAGCCAAAAGGTAAGCATGGATCCTCCTTATATAGTCACTGTAAAATGAAGCTTTTGGGAGGTTTGTGAAATTTCCATGTTTGAAACCCAAAACCACTTAAGACAGAGTTTATGGTTAGGTGTGTAGATACATGATTTTTCTTGTTTGAATATGTCTAGACCTTGTTTATCAACTTGAATTTTTTACTATATGATATAAGAAGGCTATATATACGAATGAAACCCGGTGATCAGGGGGATACGTGAGCACCCTCTAACTGATCAACACGTGTCTAACGCCATCCATTCATCCGTTAACAATCATTGTTGTTGTCGCGCTGCCCAAATCGAGCCCCACAGCAGACAGCGGCTCCTCCACAGCCAGCCCCATCTTCTTCTTATCCAGATGAGCGCCTCTATTACCCTGCCCGACCAAAAATCAGAGCGCCACCGCCCTGGCCGAAAACGCCGCCGCCGGCGCTGACCTATCCTCGGTGTTGCTCCCCCGACCTTCAGCTCCTCCATACCGCGCTCGCCTGCTGCGCCCTCTGCCGGCTCCCGCACGCCGCCCTGGCCAACAGCGCCCCACGGGCCTGCCTGTCGTGTCCTCTGCCAGCTCCCGCAGGCCGCCCTTGCCGGCAACGCCCTGCGCGCCCTTGGCTGGCTCCGCCGCGCGCGCCCTCCGGCTCGCCCGCGCCGGCGGAGGAGGGAGCCGTGGCCCCTGGCCGTGGGAGCACGGGGCCATCTCATCCGTCCCCAGCTCGCCCGCGACGAAGAACGGAGAGGAGGCACGGTAGCGGGAGGGGGAAATCGCGGTTTGGAGGCGGCCCGTCCCTCGATTCGCCTGGGAGGCGCCGCCGCTTCGCGATCTGGCCTGGGAGACGGATGGCTGGCTGCAGAAACCTGTCGACACGAGCTCTGTCATCGGCGACTGGCCGGAGGATGCGTCGAGCGCGGGTCAGTCAAGGCCAAGCCCGTGGTGTACATCCCGCTCGCGAGGGAATTCAAGAAGGCAGCGACGATGCGGAGGCCTGTGCTAGATAGGCAGTGGATGCCGATGGATGCCCAGGAACGCCACGCTGCACTTCATCGAGAGGATGCCAGATCTCCATGTCTGTTTTCTTATTTTCTCTGTTCTTGCCTCGGTGAGCACTGTTTGATGGTGAATTTGGTAATGACTTCAGTTGACTTTTTTAATCCCTTGAATGGACATTGTGGTTCCTAGTTTCTAATTTACCTTTTAAGTTAATTTTTAATTCGGAAAGAGAGTATTATTTTCTGAATGGACATTGTGGACATTGTGGTTCCTAGTTTCAACGGGAGCAGCGCCGGGGGCAGGTGGGTGCAGGAGGAGAGAGGCTTTTTAATAATACACAACCAAAAAAGGTACATAACGCCGTATGGTGGGCGTGAGTTAGAAGTTGAATCTCAACACTGATCCAACGGTGGCTAGGGCGTGCTCACGTACCCCCCTGGGCACCAAATCCACTCTCGCTATATATATGTGCTTTGGTTTTTCAATTTTTGATTTCTTTCGATTTTTTATGCCTATTTAAATCTTGGTCAAATCCTAGGTTTAAACAAGTTTAAAACATGAAAATGAAACGGTAAGCATGAATCCTTCCTTACTCACTCTAAAATGAAGGTACTTGAAAATTTTATGTTTGAAACCCAAAACCCCAGTTCTCTTCATATGTTTGACTTCATAAGACAGAGTTTAGCTAGGGTTAGGGGTAGATATGATACATGATATTTCTGCTTTGAATATGTCTAGAGATCGACCTTGTTTATCAACTTGAATGCTTACTATATGACATAAGATCAAGGCTATATATATATGTGCTTTGGTTTTTCATTTTTTTTGAATTTTTCTGAATTTTTACTCCCATTTGAATCTTGGTCAAATCCTAGGTTTGACCAAGGTTAAAACAAGTTTAAAACATGGCAATGAAAAGGTAAGCATATGGATCATTCTTAGTCTCTCTAAAATGAAGCTTTTGGGAGGTTTTTGAAGTTTCCATGTTTGAAACCCAAAATCACTTCTCTTCATATGCTTGGCTTCATAAGACAAAGATTAGGGTTTAGGGGTAGATATATACATGTTTTGGGAGGTTTTTGAAATTTCCATGTTTGAAACCCAAATCCACTTCTCTTCATCCTTGACGTCTTCATAAGACAAAAGTATAGGGTTATATATATATGCATATGGGTAGATACATGATTTGTCTGGTTTGAATATGTACAAATCTTATTTATCAACTTTTGAATGCATGCTACTCTCTCAAAGAAAAACTTTTGAATGCTTACTATATGACATAAGAAGACTATATGCTTTTAAAATTCAAACATATGGTAAGCATTCTTATGTCATATAGTAAGCATTCAAGTTGATAAACAAGCAAGGTTTGGACATATCCAAACCAGACAAATCATGTATCTGCCCCCTGTCGATCTTATGAAGTCTAGCATGAAGAGAGAAGTCGTTTTTGGTTTCAAAAATGGAAATTTCAAGAACATCCAAAAAGCTTCATTTTAGAGTGACTAAGAAGGATACATGCTTCCCTTTTTATTTTTATGTTTAAACTTGTTTAAATCTTGGTCAAACCTAGGATTTGTCCAAGATTCAAATATATGGGCGTAAAATTCAAAAAAAACAGAAAAATTTAAAACCAAGGCACATAGTCTTCTTATGTCATATAGTAAACAATCAATTAATTAAGTTGATAAACCAGGTCTAGACATATTCAAACCAGGAAAATCATGTATCTACCCCCTAACGCCCTAGCTAAACTCTGTCTTATGAAGTCAAGCATGCATGAAGAGAAGTGGTTTTGGTTTCAAACATGGAAATTTCGAAAAAACCTCCCAAGAGCTACATTTTGGAGTGACTAAGAAGGATATATAGATGCTTAATTTTTCATATTCATGATTTAAACTTGTTTAAACCATGTTCAAACCTAGGATTTGACCAAGATTCAAATGGGCATACAATTTTAAAAAAATCAAAAAAATAAAAAACAATGCACATAGTATTATTATGTCATATAGTAAGCATTCAATTAAGTTGATAAAGTAGGTCTAGACATATTCAAACCAGGAAAATCATGCATCTATCCCCTAACCCTAGCTAAACTCTGTCTTATGAAGTCAAGCATGCATGAAGAGAAGTGGTTTTTGGTTTCAAACGTTTAAGCCAAAAGCCCCTTTTCAAATATTTCAAACTTATTCAAATTTGGTTCAAATATGAAAGACATACAAGTTATAGCACACATAGTGCATACATTTTCACACATACTGCACTAGATGCTAACCCTATAGTTTGAGGCCATTTGGGTGACCTAGGTCGAAAAAATTCTTGGATTAGAATCGTGTTGTTCGAACCCCGTAGTTTGATTTTTTTGAACCCTTGATCTGTAGAACTGGGCAAAACCCTAGTTTAACCTATTTAATTACAGATTCGTATATCGATTTTTCTACGAGTACTACCTTTTTATTATTACTATGCAGCACATGGGTGTTTGCCCGTCGAGTGAAACTCGGAGGAAGAGGGATCACTCGGAAGGAGAGAAGAAGGGAGAGAATTATGGTGTCTCCCCTTTTTCGGGTGATGATGTTGACTTTTGTGCAGGGTTTGTCAGTGAGCAGGAGGTGCGAGCGAGCGAGTCGAGCGAGGCCGAGAATGAGAGAGATTTGTTTTTTTTGTGAGAGGGACGACCGAAGGAACCAGAAGGACCCACAGACTTCCAATACGCATCCTGATGCGTCTTCTCTTGACAAAGAAAATGGCTGGGAGTTTGCGTACCTATTGCACGTGACTTGTGCTCACTGAAGTGTGGGACCTCAAGCGTGGGCACCACACGTAAGTGACAGACCTGTTGGTGTAAAAACTCGGTTGATTATAATAGTGCATTAGAACAAAGTTTCCTATGGATTCAAGGGTAGGAAATCCAAGTTAACTCATTTACGTGTTAAACTTGTCTATATCTTGGTCAAACCTAGGATTTGACCAAGATTCAAATGGGCAGAAAAATAAAAACAGAAAAATGAAAAACCAAATCACATAGTCTTCTTATGTCATATAGTAAGCATTAAAGTTGATAAACAAGGTCTAGACATATTAAACCAGACAAATCATGTATCTATACCCCTAACCCCTAAACTCTGTCTTATGAAGTCAAGCATGTGAAGAGAAGTGGTTTTGGGTTTCAAACATGGAAATTTCAAAAAACTCCCAAAAGCTTCATTTTAGAGTGACTAAGAAGGATCCATGCTTACCTTTGCATTTTCATATTTTAATCTTGTTAAATCATTATCAAGCCTAGGATTTGACCAAGATACAAATGGGTGGGCACAAAATTCAAAAAAATCAGAATAATGAAAAACAAAAGCACGTAGTCTTCTTATGTCATATCGTATGCATTCAAGTTAAACGAGGTCTAGGTATATCCAAACCAGACAAATCATGTATCTACCCCATGTTGATCTTATGAAGTCTAGCATGAAGAGAAGTCGTTTTGGGTTTCAAACATGGAAATTTCAAGAACATCCCAAAAGCTTCATTTTAGAGTGACTAAGAAGGATACATGCTTCCCTTTTCATTTTCATGTTTAAACTTGTTTAAACCTAGGATTTGACCAAGATTCAAATATATGAGCATAAAATTCAAAAAAAAAAAACGTAGTCTTCTTATGTCATATAGTAAGCAATCAATTAAGTTGATAAACAAGGTCTCTAGACATATTCAAACCAGGAAATCATGTATCTACACCCCCTAACGTACCCTAGCTAAACTCTGTCTTATGAAGTCAAGCATGCATGAAGAGAAGTGGTTTTTGGTTTCAAACGTTTAAGCCAAAAGGTAAGCATGGATCCTCCTTAGTCACTGTAAAATGAAGCTTTTGGGAGGTTTGTGAAATTTCCATGTTTGAAACCCAAAACCACTTAAGACAGAGTTTATGGTTAGGTGTGTAGATACATGATTTTTCTTGTTTGAATATGTCTAGACCTTGTTTATCAACTTGAATTTTTTACTATATGATATAAGAAGGCTATATATATGTGCTTTGGTTTTTCATTTTTTGATTTCTTTTGAATTTTTATGCCTATTTAAATCTTGGTCAAATCCTAGGTTTAAACAAGTTTAAAACATGAAAATGAAACGGTAAGCATGAATCCTTCCTTACTCACTCTAAAATGAAGGTACTTGAAAATTTTATGTTTGAAACCCAAAACCCCAGTTCTCTTCATATGTTTGACTTCATAAGACAGAGTTTAGGGTTAGGGGTAGATATGATACATGATATTTCTGCTTTGAATATGTCTAGACCTTGTTTATCAACTTGAATGCTTACTATATGACATATATATATATATAATATATATATATATGCTTTGGTTTTTCATTTTTTTTGAATTTTTCTGAATTTTTACTCCCATTTGAATCTTGGTCAAATCCTAGGTTTGACCAAGGTTAAAACAAGTTTAAAACATGGCAATGAAAAGGTAAGCATATGGATCATTCTTAGTCTCTCTAAAATGAAGCTTTTGGGAGGTTTTTGAAGTTTCCATGTTTGAAACCCAAAATCACTTCTCTTCATATGCTTGGCTTCATAAGACAAAGATTAGGGTTTAGGGGTAGATATATACATGTTTTGGGAGGTTTTTGAAATTTCCATGTTTGAAACCCAAATCCACTTCTCTTCATCCTTGACGTCTTCATAAGACAAAAGTATAGGGTTATATATATATGCATGGGTAGATACATGCTTTTTTCTGGTTTGAATATGTATAGACCTTGTTTAAAATTATCAACTTAATTGAATGCTTACTATATATATGACATATATAAGAAGGCTATATATGTGTTTTGTTTTTTCATTTTTCATTTTTTCCTGATTTTTTATGCCCATTTGAATCTTGGTCAAATCCTAGGTTTGATCAAGATTTAAACAAGCAGTTTAAAAATGAAAATGAAAAGGTAAGCCTGGATCCTTCTTAGGGCTCCTTTGATTTAAAGGATAGGAAAAGTATAGGAATAGGAAAGGCATAGGATTGGAATGACACATGTCTACTTGAATCCTATAGAAAGATGAAGTGTGTTTGATTGTAGCAAAGGAATTTTTTCATGAGGTATGAGCCAATGTTTTTTCCTATAGGAATTACGCTACAAGATTCCTATAGGAATTTTTCCTATAGGATATGTTTCTATGAATCAAACAACATGTATAGGAAATTTTCCCATAGGAACCAAATCCTACACAATTCCTATGCAAATCCTATGAATCAAAGGAGCCCTTAGTCACTGTAAAATGAAGCTTTTGGGAGGTTTGTGAAATTTCCATGTTTGAAACCCAAAAGCACTTCTCTTCATGCTTGACTTCATAAGACAGAGTTTAGGGTTAGGGGGTGTAGATACGACATGATTTGTCTGGTTTGAATATGTACAAATCTTATTTATCAACTTTTGAATGCATGCTACTCTCTCAAAGAAAAACTTTTGAATGCTTACTATATGACATAAGAAGACTATATGCTTTTAAAATTCAAACATATGGTAAGCATTCTTATGTCATATCGTAAGCATTCAAGTTGATAAACAAGCAAGGTTTGGACATATATATTCAAACCAGACAAATCATGTATCTACCCCTAACCCCTAATTAAATTGTCTTATGAAGTCTAGCATGAAGAGAAGTGGTTTTGGGTTTCAGACATGGAAATTTCAAAAACCTCCAAAAACTTCATTTTAGAGTGACTAATTAAGAAGGATATACAAGCTTCCCTTTTCATTTTCATGTTTTAAACTTGTTTCAATCTTGGTCAAACCTCTAGGATTTGACCAAAAGATTCAAATGGGCATGGAAATTCATAAAAAACCAAAAGAATGAAAAAACAAAGGACATAACATTCTTATGTCATATATATATAGTAAGCATTCAAGTTGATAAACAAGGCCTAGACATATTCAACCCAGAAAATCATGTATATATCTACCCCTAACCCTAAACTCTGTCTTGTGAAGTCAAGCATGCATGAAGAGAAGTGGTTTTGGTTTCAAACATGGAAATTTCGAAAAAACCTCCGAAGAGCTACATTTTGGAGTGACGAAGAAGGATATATAGATGCTTAATTTTTCATATTCATGATTTAAACTTGTTTAAACCATGTTCAAACCTAGGATTTGACCAAGATTCAAATGGGCATAAAATTTTAAAAAAATCAAAAAATAAAAAACAAGGCACATAGTATTCTTATGTCATATAGTAAGCATTCAATTAAGTTGATAAACAAGGTCTAGACATATTCAAACCAGGAAAATCATGCATCTACCCCCTAACCCTAGCTAAACTCTGTCTTATGAAGTCAAGCATGAATGAAGAGAAGTGGTTTTTGGTTTCAAACGTTTAAGCCAAAAGCCCCTTTTCAAATATTTCAAACTTATTCAAATTTGGTTCAAATATGAAAGACATACAAGTTATAGCACACATAGTGCATACATTTTCACACATACTGCACTAGATGCTAACCCTATAGTTTGAGGCCATTTGGGTGACCTAGGTCGAAAAAATTCTTGGATTAGAATCGTGTTGTTCGAACCCCGTAGTTGGATTTTTTTGAACCCTTGATCTGTAGAACTGGGCAAAACCCTAGTTTAACCTATTTAATTACAGATTCGTATATCGATTTTTCTACGAGTACTACCTTTTTATTATTACTATGCAGCACATGGGTGTTTGCCCGTCGAGTGAAACTCGGAGGAAGAGGGATCACTCGGAAGGAGAGAAGAAGGGAGAGAATTATGGTGTCTCCCCTTTTTCGGGTGATGATGTTGACTTTTGTGCAGGGTTTGTCAGTGAGCAGGAGCGAGCGAGCGAGTCGAGCGAGGCCGAGAATGAGAGAGATTTGTTTTTTTGTGAGAGGGACAACCGAAGGATCCAGAAGGACCCACAGACTTCCAAAACGCATCCTGATGCGTCTTCTCTTGACAAAGAAGATGGCTGGGAGTTTGCGTACCTATTGCACGTGACTTGTGCTCACTGAAGTGTGGGACCTCAGCGTGGGCACCACACGTAAGTGACAGACCTGTTGGTGTAAAAACTCGGTTGATTATAATAGTGCATTAGAACAAAGTTTCCTATGGATTCAAGGGTAGGAAATCCAAGTTAACTCATTTACGTGTTAAACTTGTCTATATCTTGGTCAAACCTAGGATTTGACCAAGATTCAAATGGGCAGAAAAATAAAAACAGAAAAATGAAAAACCAAATCACATAGTCTTCTTATGTCATATAGTAAGCATTAAAGTTGATAAACAAGGTCTAGACATATTAAACCAGACAAATCATGTATCTATACCCCTAACCCCTAAACTCTGTCTTATGAAGTCAAGCATGTGAAGAGAAGTGGTTTTGGGTTTCAAACATGGAAATTTCAAAAAACTCCCAAAAACTACATTTTAGAGTGACTAAGAAGGATACATGCTCCTCTTTTCATATTCATGTTTTAAGCTTGTTTAAATTATCTTGGTCAAACCTAGGATTTGACAAGATTCAAATGGGCATCAAAATTGAAAAAAAGTCAGAAAAAAGAAAACCAAAGCAAATAGTTTTCTTATGTCATATAGTAAGCATTAAAGTTGATAAACAAGGTCTAGACATATTCAAACTAGACAAATCATGTATCTATACCCCCTAACCCCTGCCCTCTGTCTTATGAAGTCAAGCATATGAAGAGAAGTGGTTTTGGGTTTCAAACGTGGAAATTTGAAAAACCTCCCAAAAACTTCATTTTAGAGTGACAAAGAAGGATACATGCTTCCCTTTTCATATTCATGTTTTAAGCTTGTTTAAATTATCTCGGTCAAACCTAGGATTTGACAAGATTCAAATGGGCATCAAAATTGAAAAAAAAGGAAAAAGAAAAACCAAAGCAAATAGTTTTCTTATGTCATATAGTAAGCCAATTAAGTTGATAAACAAGGTCTAGACATATTCAAACTAGACAAATCATGTATCTATACCCCCTAACCCCTAAACTCCGTCTTATGAAGTCAAGCATATGAAGAGAAGTGGTTTTGCTCCCAAAAGCTTCATTTTAGAGTGACTAAGAAGGATCCATGCTTACCTTTGCATTTTCATATTTTAATCTTGTTTAAATCATTATCAGACCTAGGATTTGACCAAGATACAAATGGGTGGGCACAAAATTCAAAAAAAACAGAATAATGAAAAACAAAAGCACGTAGTCTTCTTATGTCATATCGTATGCATTCAAGTTAAACGAGGTCTAGGTATATCCAAACCAGAAAATCATGTATCTACCCCCTGTTGATCTTATGAAGTCTAGCATGAAGAGAAGTCGTTTTGGGTTTCAAACATGGAAATTTCAAGAACATCCCAAAAGCTTCATTTTAGAGTGACTAAGAAGGATACATGCTTCCCTTCTCATTTTCATGTTTTAAACTTGTTTAAATCTTGGTCAAACCTAAGATTTGACCAAGATTCAAATATATGAGCATAAAATTCAAAAAAAACAAAAAATGAAAACCAAGGCACGTAGTCTTCTTATGTCATATAGTAAGCAATCAATTAAGTTGATAAACAAGGTCTAGACATATTCAAACCAGGAAAATCATGTATCTACCCCCTAACCCTAGCTAAACTCTGTGTTATGAAGTCAAGCATGCATGAAGAGAAGTGGTTTTTGGTTTCAAACGTTTAAGCCAAAAGGTAAGCATGGATCCTCCTCAGTCACTGTAAAATGAAGCTTTTGGGAGGTTTGTGAAATTTCCATGTTTGAAACCCAAAACCACTTAAGACAGAGTTTATGGTTAGGTGTAGATACATGATTTTTCTTGTTTGAATATGTCTAGACCTTGTTTATCAACTTGAATTTTTTACTATATGATATAAGAAGGCTATATATGTGCTTTGGTTTTTCATTTTTTGATTTCTTTCGAATTTTTTATGCCTATTTAAATCTTGGTCAAATCCTAGGTTTAAACAAGTTTAAAACATGAAAATGAAACGGTAAGCATGAATCCTTCCTTACTCACTCTAAAATGAAGGTACTTGAAAATTTTATGTTTGAAACCCAAAACCCCAGTTCTCTTCATATGTTTGACTTCATAAGACAGAGTTTAGGGTTAGGGGTAGATATGATACATGATATTTCTGCTTTGAATATGTCTAGACCTTGTTTATCAACTTGAATGCTTACTATATGACATAAGAAGGCTATATATGTGTTTTGGTTTTCCATTTTTTTTGAATTTTTCTGAATTTTTACTCCCATTTGAATCTTGGTCAATTCCTAGGTTTGACCAAGGTTAAAACAAGTTTAAAACATGGCAATGAAAAGGTAAGCATGGATCCTTCTTAGTCACTCTAAAATGAAGCTTTTGGGAGGTTTTTGAAATTTCCATGTTTGAAACCCAAAATCACTTCTCTTCATGCTTGACTTCATAAGGCAGAGTTTAGGGTTAGGGGGTAGATACATGATTTGTTTGGTTTGAATATGTCTAGACCTTGTTTATCAACTTGAATGCTTACTATATGACATCAGAAGACTATGTTCTTTGGTTTTTTTCCGTTTTTTTTGAATTGTTATACCCATTTGAATCTTGGTCAAATCCTAGGTTTGACCAAGATTTAAACAAGTTAAGAAATTGAAAATGAAAAAGGTAAGCCTGGATCCTTCTTAGTCACTGTAGAATGAAGCTTTTGGGAGGTTTGTGAAATTTCCATGTTTGAAACCCAAAACCAGTTCTCTTCATATGTTTGACTTCATAAGACAGAGTTTTTATCAACTCGAGTGCTTACTATATGACATAAGAAGGCTATATATGTGCTTTGGTTTTTCATTTTTTGATTTTTTCTGAATTTTTATGCCCATTTAAATCTTGGTCAAATCCTAGGTTTGACCAAGGTTTAAACAAGTTTAAAACATGAAAAGAAAAGGTAAGAATGGATCCTTCTTAGTCATTCTAAAATGAATGAAGCTTTTGGGATGTTCTCACAAATCGATCTAGTCTACATGACTTTGATAAATTTTAATTAAGAAGCAGCAACTTAACAATAATTACCCAAAATCTAACAGCTGGTTCGACAACAACCTGGACGTTACGCTAAAATGAACTGCGAAAACAACGAACAGCACTTTTGTAGTACTGTACTCGGTACTCCGTACTTGCTCCAGATAATCCCCATTGCTTCACTACTACAGTAGTACTACCCTGGCTCGCATTCATTGTTTCCCCTGACTATTCAGAGCTTTGGACGTCCATCAGAGTTGTAGTCAGTAGTACAGTACTGCTAGCTCGATTAATGGCGTGCTATAAAATTCTATACTAGCCGACAGATGTCCATTCCTCGGGTTGCGCGCCAGAGCCTTCGAAGAGAAGGTAGCCGCTCTGTCCCGTTGATTTACGGTGGACGGACAGGATACTCCGGACCGCTCTCGATTCATTTGCTTCTGCTCCCGCGTCCTGACCCTTCGCGGACTGAGATCCAGTGACTTCACTAAGAGAAGTCACCATGCGACTTTACACACGTGAGCCATTCGATCAAGATCCAACGCTCGCGGTTGATCCAAATTTCGAACTTAAACTAAACTAATATTTTAAATGGACTGGAACTTTCCGAGAATACGTCTTAATGTAAAGTTTTTCTGTTTTTTTCTGAGCTACATAAATTTTAATTTCAAATTTTAGATCGACCATGTTCGTTGGATCTTAACCTGATGGCTCGTATAGGTAAAGTTCATGGTAACTTCTGTTGGGTAAAGTCACTGGATCTCAGTTCGCAAGGGAGCCCCCTCTCGGCCGTTGATTTAGGATGGGCGGACCAGGTTGCTCGAAGCGAGGGCAGGAGACGGTTGTCTGGTTTTAATAGGGGGGAGTACTTCTTCCATCCCCTTCTTGCTTCACTTCCAGTCTCCTTCCACTTCCAGCGATGCCTCCGAAGTCAAGGCCACCATCTCGCTTGAAGAAGCACCATCTAGTGTTGACCAAGGACGCGGAGAGTTCCCGCCGGCGGTCTATCCAGATGCTGGCCGCGAGAAAGGGCCCGCCAGAAAACGAAGGCCCTGCTTCGCGCTCGTCTCGGAACGGCGTCAGTCGTGCGGTCGAAGATTCCTGGTTGGTTTCCATCGCCATGTTTCTTGATTCTTCCTGGCCCGGAGGTCCCAACTCTTTATTCCGTATTAATCCTTTTTATACATATCTCAGTGCCCCAC
Organism: Lolium multiflorum; assembly: GCA_030979885.1. Taxonomy (NCBI): domain Eukaryota; kingdom Viridiplantae; phylum Streptophyta; class Magnoliopsida; order Poales; family Poaceae; genus Lolium; species Lolium multiflorum. Next base: position 208,247,552 of record CM061749.1, read on the forward strand.
GACGCACCCTGACATCTTCTCATGACGACTTCAACCCCTGTCTCCTGCGCTTAGAGGTTACCACTGATTGGACATTTTCGTCTTCCTCTCGTCACTTTGTTTCGGTACTGATGATATTGCCATGCAGGAAGCATCGGCGTGTTTCAGAGATGAGCTTAAAACTCTCGTGGAACTCGCCTCCAACTTTCGCGATGATGTCGATACTTTGAAGGACGAGGTCACCGGCCGGGGCAAGCTGCATGATGTGAGGGTTCCATCAAGTGAGGAAACGAACTCTGTCATCAAGAAGCTCAAGGGCGAGAATTTGATGCTTAAGATCGAGTGCGGCTTTCTTCGCGAAGAAAACGTCGAGCTATCAAACAGGTGCGTTCAAGCTCTCAACGGGAGCCTCAACACCCAACATGATGCGGTGAAGAAGATGATGGATGACAGCATCTTGAAGAAAAACAATATGGTGGAGGACACGCGCGGGATGGTCGATCCAATCCAGGCACCGCAGAAGGAAGTCGATGCGCTCCGAGTCCAGCCACCTTTGCGTAGGTCGCCGAGGCGCCCTCGCGCAGGTCACTGAGGAGCGCACGTCGCCGAGTAGGCTGGGGGATAAGGAATTCCAACGAGAGAAGCGGAATCACCACCTGTCCTGATGGAGGGCCACTCCGCCAAGTAGGCTGGGGGAGAGAAACACTGCCTCTCATTGTTCTTTAGCTAGTCCTCCGATCCATATTACTTGATGTTAAAATGGATGTATCTACAACTGAAATATGTCTAGATACATATATTTTAGTATCACAAAGTAAGTATCAACGTTTATATTGCCCAAGTCTTATTATCCATCCCTAAGGTGGGTCGCTTTTGTAACTACTGATTGCAGATTCGACTCTTCTGCAGACCGAAAGATTTTTAGAGTGACTAAGAATGATTCATGCTTAGCTTTCCATTTTCATGTTTTAAACTTGTTTAAATCTTGCTCAAACCTAGGATTTGACCAAGATTCAAATGGGTTTAACAATTAAAAAAATCAGAAAAATGAAAAACCAAAGCACATAGTATTCTTATGTCATATAGTAAGCATTCAAGTTGATAAACAAGGTCTAGACATATTCAAAACACACAAAACATGTATCTACCCCCTAACCCTAAACTCTGTCTTATGAAGTTAAGTATGAGGAGAAGTGATTTTGGGTTTCAAACATGGAAATTTCACAAACCTCCCAAAAGCTTCATTTTAGAGTGACTAAGAAGGATCCATGCTTACCTTTTCATTGCCATTTTTTAAACTTGTTTTAACCTTGGTCAAACCTAGGATTTGACCAAGATTCAAACGGGCGTAAAATTCAAAAAAAATAAAAAAAATGAAAAACCAAAGCACATATATAGCCTTCTTATGTCATATAGTAAGCATTCAAGTTGATAAACAAGGTCTAGACATATTCAAACCAGAAATATCATGTATCATATCTACCCCTAACCCTAAACTTTGTCTTATGAAGTCAAACATATGAAGAGAACTGGGGTTTTGTGTTTCAAACATAAAAATTTCAAGTACCTTCATTTTAGAGTGACTGAGAAAGGATTCATGCTTACCTTTTCATTGTCATGTTTTAAACTTGATTAAACCTTGGTCAAACCTAGGATTTGACCAATATTTAAATGGGCATAAAAAATTCGAAAAAATGAAAAAAATGGAAAACCAAAGCACATATATAGCCTTCTTATGTCATAAACATTCAAGTTGATAAACAAGGTCTAGACATATTCAAACAAGAAAAATCATGTATCTACGCCTAACCAAAAACTCTGTTTTAGAAATTTCAAGACTAAGAAGGATACACACTTCCCATTTCATTTTCATGTTTTAAACTTGTTTAAATCTTGGTCAAACCTAGGATTTGACCAAGATTCAAATAAGTAAAAACATGAAAATGAAAAGGTAAGCATCGATCCTTATTAGTCGCTCTAAAATGAAGCTTTTGGGAGGTTTTTGAAATTTTCATGTTTGAAACCCAAAACCACTTCTCTTCATGCATGCTTGACTTCATAAGACATAGTTTAGGGTTAGGGGTAGATACATGATTTTTCTGGTTTGAACATGTCTAGACCTTGTTTATCAATTTGAATGCTTACTATATGACATAAGAAGGCTATGTGCTTTGGTTTTTCATTCTTACGATTTTTTTCTTAATTTTTATGCCCATTCGAATCTTGGTCAAATCCCAGGTTTGACCAAGATTTAAACAAGTTTAAAACATGACAATGAAAAGGTAATCAATCCTGGATCCTTCATAATTAATAAGTTAGTCTAATTAAAATGAAGCTTTTGGGAGGTTTTTGAAATTTTTGTGTTTGAAACCAAAAACCACTTCTCTTCATGCTTGACTTCATAAGATAGAGTTTAGGGTTAGGGGTAGATACATGATTTGTATTATTTGAATTGTCTTGACCTTATTTATCATCTTTTAAATGCTTACTATATATATGACATAAGAAGACTATGTGCTTTAGTTTTTCAATTTTCTGATTTTTTAATTTTATGCCCATTTGAATCTTGGTCAAATCCTAGGTTTGACAATGATTTAAACAAGTTTAAAATATGAAAATGAAAAGATAAGCATGGATCCTTCTTAGTCACTCTAAAATAAAGCTTTTGGGTGGTTTTTGAAATTTCCATGTTTGAAACCCAAAAGCACTTCTCTTCATGCTTGACTACATAAGACAGAGTTTAGGGTTAGGGGGTAGACACATGATTTTTCTTGTTTGAATATGTCTAGACCTTGTTTATCAACTTTAATGCTTACTATATGACATAAGAAAACTATGTGCTTTGTTTTTTCATTTTTTTATTTTTTTGGAATTTTGATGCACATTTGAATCTTGGTAAAATCCTAGGTTTGACCAAGATTTAAACAAGTATATAACATGAAAATGAAAAGGGAAGCATGTATCCTTCTTAGTCACTCTAAAATGAATTTTTTGGGAGTTTTTTGAAATTTCCATGTTTGAAACCCAAAACCATGCACTTCTCTTCATGCTTGACTTCATAAGATAGAGTTTAGGGGTTTGCGGATAGATACATGATTTGTCTAGTTTGAATAAGTCTAGACCTTGTTTATAAACTTTAATGCTTACTATATGACATAAGAAGACTATGTGCTTTCGTTTTTCATTTTTCTATTTTTTTATTTTATGCCCATTTGAATCTTGGTCAAATCCTAGATTTAACCAGGATTTAAACAAGTTTAAAACATGAAAATGAAAAGGTAAGCCTTGATCCTTCTTAGTCACACTAAAATGAAGCTTTTGGGATGTTCTTGAAATTTCCATGTTTGAACCCAAAACGACTTCTCTTCATGCTAGACTTCATAAGACAGAGTTTAGGGGTTAGCGGGTAGATACATGACTTGTCTAGTTTGAATAAGACTAGACCTTGTTTATCAACTTTAATGCTTACTATATGACATAAGAAGACTATGTGCTTTGGTTTTTCATTTTTCTATATTTTTATTTTATGCCCATTTGAATCTTGGTCAAACCTATATTTGACCAGGATTTAAACAAGTTTAAAACATGAAAATGAAAAGGTAAGCCTTGATCCTTCTTAGTCACACTAAAATGAAGCTTTTGGGATGTTCTTGAAATTTCCATGTTTGAAACCCAAAACGACTTCTCTTCATGCTAGACTTCATAAGACAGAGTTTAAGGTTTAGGGTTATAGATACATGATTTGTCTGGTTTAAATATGTATAGACCTTGTTTATCAACTTGAATGCTTACTATATGGCATAAGAAAACTATGTGCTTTGGTTTTTCATTTTTCTGATTTTTTTAAATTTTGATGCCCATCGAATCTTGGTCAAATCCTAGGTTTGACCAAGATTTAAACAAGTTTAAAACATGAAAATGAACAGGGAAGCATGTATCCTTCTTAGTCACTCTAAAATGAATTTTTTGGGAGGTTTTTGAAATTTCCATGTTTGAAACCCAAAACCAGTTCTCTTCATGCTTGACTTCATAAGACAGAGTTTAGGGGTTAGGGGGTAGATACATAATTTGTATGGTTTGAATATGTCTAGACCTTGTTTATCAACTTTAATGCTTACTATATGACATAAGAACACTATGTGCTTTGGTTTTTCATTTTTCTGATTTTTAAATTTTATGCCCATTTGAATCTTGGTCAAATCCTAGGTTTGACCAAGATTTAAACAAGTTTAAAACATGAAAATGAAAAGGGAAGCATGTATCCTTCTTAGTCACTCTAAAATGAAGTTTTTGGGAGGTTTTTGAAATTTCCATGTTTGAAACCCAAAACCACTTCTCTTCATGCTTGACTTCATAAGACAGAGTTTAGGGGTTAGGGAGTAGATACATGATTTGTATGGTTTGAATATGTGTAGACCTTGTTTATCACCTTTAATGCTTACTATATGACATAAGAAGACTATGTGCTTTGGTTTTTCATTTTTCTGATTTTTTTAATTTTCTGCCCATTTGAATCTTGGTCAAATCCTTGGTTTGACCAATATTTAGACAAGTTTAACACGTGAAAACGAACTGATAATCCCATTTGTTGACTCATTTAACTAGTTAATCCCATTTGTTGACTCTCTGTTGACCAGGCACTTGAGGTAAAACTGAGTATATTGCACTAGCCAGTATTAGTACTCAAGGGGAAAACCGAGCACACAAAAAATGCTACAGTATAAGACTCGAGAGTATATCTAAATTTCCAGGGTTAGACTCGAGTACGCGTGTTGCGGTGCAGAAGTGGAAGACGTGCAATTGTTGACGGGTACTGACGCGAGTCGCGGTGCAGAAGTCGAAGACGTGCAATTGTGGACGCGTGTCGCGTTGCAGAAGCCCAAGACGTGCAGACGTTAAATGGTGGACGCGTAGGACGCGGGTCGCATTAACCACCCCTCGCCTTTATAGACGCCTCCTCGCACTATCTCTGTCACTCTCACTCGCTCATGCAACGCCGCCTCTCACGTCCCATCATCTTCTCCAAAGCAAAAACCCTCTCCCTCTCTGCAGGCGAGATGGACATGGAGAATGCGAATCCCATCGTCCATGACGCCGTCGGCTCCAAGCGCGACGCCTCCCTCTTCGACGTCGTCCCCTCAAAGGCCGTCGCCGCCGCCGGTGGCGGTCGTATCCCGCCGGGATGGGACCCCTATGAGCCGGTGCCGTACATCTCGCCTCCGAACCCCTACGACACCTTCATGGACGACCCATGGAACGAGGTAACTATGGTTTGCTCCCTTTTTTGTTCCCCATTCCTTTTTGAACCCTATTTTTGCTGGTTCCCTAGTAACTATTAGTGCCGATCTGTAGATGGTTGAGTATTGGGTTAATATTTGCGCCGATTTTATTCCATTTTGCTTTGATCCCTTCTTGATTTCGTTTAAGATTTGGAGTTCGGCCGTTCGGTTAATTTATGCAAGTAATAATGGGATCTCAATCAGTTAATTTATGGGATCTCAGTCAGTTATTTTATGCAGGAATCAAAAGATATCAACCGTTTAATTTTGCAAATATTCTGGAATCTGTTCAAAATCAGATCTGGAATCTGTTTCTTTGCCTATGATGAATCGTTGGGCACAAATTTTTACAGAGTGGGTTCAGCGAACCATTGCTGTGTACAAATCTGTTGTGCATGAGCTATGGTTCGCTAACACCATCCCTGTAGACATATAATCGTGTCCACTCTAACTGAGGCTGGCTCTGTTTTTCCTTACTTTGTTATCATGCACGTTAGTCATCGTTGCATCTCATTCACTAATAGTTCCCGTTTGATATGGATCAGCTGTCTGGCAGCGACGTCGGCAGCGACGACGAGCACCATGACGTCAAGACTCGCCAGGTGCTGCGGAGGCTGCAGGTCGGCCAGTACGTCTCCTACTTCGCCAAGGGTGTCTACAGGTGCCCCTTCTGCACTAGGAGGCTCGGCCGCACTGACTTCAACTGCCTCCTCACGCATGCCGAGAACATCGGCAACACCAACCCCAAGGTCGGCGCGTCGGTGAACCCCCACTCCTTCCGCGCCAAGCACATGGCGCTCGGCATGCACCTCCGCAGCATCCAGCGGGTGGAGATCTCCGCCGGGCGCATGCCTCCGCTCAAGCCCAAGGCTCCCAAGGGGAGCAACAAGTGGAGGCAGATGGGGTAGGCGGAGTCCCGGACGTGTGCTGCTGCTGCTGCAAAGCAGCTTCTATTTTGTTGTTAGCTAGGGATCCCTTGTTGTTATGTTGTTAGTATGATGGTGTTGTGAAGAACCTCGAACCTGTTGGCTGCTGTGTATGCAGCTTATTATCTAGGGAGGGATCCCTATTATCTATCCCTATTCTACTGGAGTATATTTTGTTGGCCCTACTTTGTTTTCTCGATTTACTATTACTGCGAATTTGTCGTACGGAGTACATTACCCTGGAGATTTGCTTCTAGATTTAACTACATACATATGGACCAGAGGGAGTACTAGATTTGCTGCCATATTGGGCAAACAACGAGGGCCAAAAGGCACAAATAATTGAAGAAAGACAGAAATGCAAGCTTCTCTAGATTTGATACTAATTTGGTTAATAAAGACAAAGAGACAGAGGGGGAAAAGGTGCTCTTAAAAATGCCAATTCGCGCCGAGAGAGACAGAACCCAGCTCCTGCTCACGTACAACCAAACGCGGTCTCGTCCTGTCCCACGCGGTCCCTTTCTACTAGCCCCACACGTCAGCACGGAACGGTCAACTAAACTGGAATCCTCCCGTCTGAGCTCCTTCTGCGGGTTACAAATAAGGGCTTGGCGAAAACTGAGGAAAAACATAAGGCAATCTTATTGACTAATATAGCTGTTTAATTAATAAAAGGATTAGCTACAACGTGCTCAGTTTGCCCATTTATTAAGGTATAAGACTGGCAGGAGAGAAAGTAATCGCTAGTTTCCTCATTTTGCCCCTGCATGCTCGCACGATTAAAGCTCCTTCCGCACGCGCTGGACTCCTCGTTTCCTTAAACCTCCTCGTTTCTCGGGATAGACCAACAGTTTTTCAGGATCTTGGGGTTTTTTTTTTGACAATCAATACCACATATATTCATAGCAAAAATAGTACATGGTAGAGGGCTACATGACGACTAGATATATCACCAAAAAAGGTGATGCATGTCTCCTTCACCAAAACAGCTGAAACAAGTACACGAACGCAAGTACACCACCATAATAATACTACTACATTAACACAAGTACGAGTAATAAAGTAAGAGTACTACTCCCTCTAATCTAATTTAAACCAAAATAAAACTTAAACTTCATCCTAAATTTGAACTAGTGCCTCGTCCTCGTTCTTCGCTCATTTTCTGATCCAAGACGGCGCAGAGTGCCAGAGTGCATGGCACGGAACTCTTCATCGGTGGCATGCCATGGGCATGTCACCGGATGCATGATTTTTTTCGCAATGTTTTAAATTTGAATTTAGGCCGCATGTCACACGGTGACATGCAAAAGGTGCATGTCACCTGGTGGTGGTAGGCAACTACCCTCATTTACGGCGGCGTAGGCGACTGGACGCCGCGTGGCCAGCCGCTGCCTCGTGGCCGCCTCGGTTTCCACGCGGGAGACCATTAAACGCCGACGACCAACCTTCCCGCGTCACGGTTAGCGACTATGACTATAAGGGCAAAACGCTAAACTCTCTCGTTCCATTCACTTTCTTCCTCTCTCCACCTAACAAACATTTGTTCGTCGCTCTCTCCTCCAGCAATGTCTTCAAAATTCAGGTCGTCGGCGGTCAAGTACGCGGAGAAAAAACGCCGGCTCGAAATTTCGAGAGACGCTTCCAGAAACCAAGTGGGCTCGCCGTCGCCGCCGCCGCCGCCGAAACGCGTCCGTGCTGTGCTCACCGGGTTAGTTTCCTTCGCCATGTACTTTCGTTTCTTTCGTCGCTCTCTCCTCCAGCAATTAATGTGTTCAAACTTCAGGTCGCCGGCGGTCAAGTACGCGGATAAAAAACGCCGGCTCGAAATTTCGAGAGACGGTTCCAGAAACCAAGTGGGCTCGCCGTCGCCGCCGCTGCCGCCGCCGCCGAAACGCGTCCGTGCTGTGCTCACCGGGTTAGTTTCCTTCGCCATGTACTTTCGTTTCTTCTTGCCCGGGCTCAAGCTCTTTAAGAGTCTCTATGGTTATACATCTTAAAGGGTTGGAAGTTCCAACGACGCCCCTACTGCACCAACTTCCACGACCAAGGAATCATCGTCGTCCGATGATTTCAACCCGGCCCTACCCCGGCGAAATGAGGTAGCACCAAGCACTGTGTAGTTATCTTCTTCTTCTTCTTCTTCTTCTTCTTCTTCCTTTGCGCTTACTTGCTACCGATGATTTCGCCCTGAAGGAAGCGGCGCCGACTATCGACACCACTGTCGCCATCTTGATGGAAAAAAACGAGGAGCTCAGCTTAGAGTGTGATCGCCTCCGAGACGATTTGGCTGCCAAGAAGAAGAATTCGAAAACTCTTGTGGAGCTCATTTGCAGCCTTCGAAATGAGCGCGATATGTTGAAGAACGAGCTGATTAAGCAGAAAGCATCAGCGGAGAAAGCCAGCAGCATACTCAAGACTGTGTGCCTCGACAGAGACAAGTCTGATATAGAGTACAAAATCCTTCTTCAGGATAAAGTACAGCTCCAAAAGTTGAACCTTGAATATGCTGACATCGCCATCCTTGCCCTTCTCGAGAGGCAGAAGGCACAAGATAAGTTGATGCACCTGATGTTGGAGAGCTGCAGTGAAAGAGAAGAGACATTGAAAGAAGTGAGCAGTTTGGTGGGATACATGAGTGACGTCGGGCGAACTTCGCAGAATCCGCCCCGGCTGAGCTCAAATTCCAGCGGAACCAGCTTTCAGCAATGCATGTTAGGCGCACCTACAACTTCTACTCATTGATTAGAGGTCGCACGACATGGCATTTTCCCTCGAAATAGTAGTACTGTACTAATAGTTGTACTACTTAATATGTACCTTTTTGTAAAATAATTTCTTACATGTATTAGAAACTACCCCTCTCGTTTCTGGATGCACCCGGGACATTGTCATCCGGCCCTCTTCTGGACAAACCCCCTCGGGAAGGGCGGTATATTTTGCACATTTCGCTACTAGTACTTCTAATTCCACCGCTTATTTTTCTAATCCGTTAAATCGTTAATTGGATGACCAACTGATGGAAGCTGCGATAGATTAGACCAACAAGTGGTGAATTGTGCAAAAGATATGTCCGTGTTTTATGCAAAAGAGTGATATGGGGATCTGGTGGAATCTTGAATTTCCTCTTCAGTGGTAGGCATGCTTCACTTATAGCTGGAGTACATTGCGGACCTGGTGCATTTCGTCAGTACCGATCAGCTATTTTTGCTTATCCGGGAAGAAAAGGTAGTACTAGCCTTTTCTGTGAGATGTCTTTTCAGTGCTACGGAGTTGTCTGTTCACTGCTTGCTTTGTCTGTCGGTGACTTTGCCAAGCTGACTTTGCCATGACTTTGGGTGACTGATATGTGGACCACAGTTGTAAGTGACTCAAAGTCACTGACTTTGGGGACTCGTGAATGCTTCGTATATTTCTGACGGTTTCTGAATTATGTACTCCGTACAACTTTTGTAATATTGGTCAAACTAGTTTTGACCAGGGTTTGTGTAGGGTGTTTTTTTTTGGTTGGTCCAAATGGTGTTGTGTGGTCCAAATGTGATGTATCATCACACCACCATGTGCCCCCCTCCCCCCACCCCACCCCTAGGTTTTGGTAATGCCATTCTGATACATGCTTCTTAGAAGGAGTACATTTTTTCCGTTAGGGCATGACAATTTTGAAAAATTCAAAAAAAAATGGGAAGACAGAATGGTAACATCATTTTCCATGTGATGATGCACCCCTGTGCCAAATTTTGGTTCATTTTAAGAATGTAAGGTGACAAATTACTCGAGGAAGCTAGTTGGAGTAGACGGGCATGATCGGATTGGCATAGGCGATTTATTTTTTGAAGGATGTTATTTTTCATAGACAATATCTGACACAAAAAATAAAATGTTAAGGTCTCATATTATTCTGAATGATTTTGAATTACTTATGACGTTTGGAAGTATTGGTATACATGAGTCCCACATGAAGTTAAATGGTCCAAAAAAAAGTTTCGTACACGTCTCCCAGAAAGTGGAAAGTCGAGTACATGCATGACTTCACGCGTCCACTACTGGATACAGGGAGTCAGAGGCTATAACATAATCGGCCTCATCATCTCTCGCGAGCTCGTCCTCTCCACTCCCCCAACTTGCCTCCCCCACACTGTGAAAACCCCCATCCACTCACCGCACCTCTGAGGCATCGACTTTCCCGTTTCCAACCACAACAGCATGAAGATAGGTATTGCATACGAGGCGGAGCAATAGGCGACCGCCCACGCAGAGGATGCCTCTACGGTAGTGGCCGTCGTGGTGGGTGAGGCTTCACCGGGCACCCAAGCCGCTCGTCTCCTCTGCTTGTCGGATTCTTCGACCTCGGTCGAAATGGGCATCCTGGCCGTCACGACGGGTGAGGCTTCACCGGGCACCCATGCCGCTCGTCTCCTCTGCTTGTCTGGTTCTTCGACCTCGGTCGAAACGGGCGTCCTGGCCGTCGAGCAGAAGGTGGATACCAACGTTGTTTATCCCGCCGAAGATGTGCACGGCGTTGCAGGCCACCACGGCGAGGTCTTCCTAGGCCCGATGCTGGACGCGAACCTCGACCCCTTCGATGATTTCGGCCCAAACGTTCAGTTCCAGGAGGATGTTGAGGGTGATGACGAGGAGGTACTTCTCTTTTACCGAAACTGTCCCAACCCTCTTTGTGTCATATTGCTGTTCACATGGTTTGCACGAGCCTGGTTCTTGATTGATTTGATATCCTACCTTGTTCTTGTAGATGTAATTGATTCTACGATTCGTAAGATCAGATTCTAGTTTAATTTCGACTAATCTGCCATGTAGTCATATAATCAATTTATGTGTTCATACTTAGTGGACTTGCAATTGTTGTGGCTAATGTTCATGGTTGTTCATAGGGTTTCTCATGATTTATTACGATTTCTTCTGCCATTTACTTGTTCTACACATTTAATTTTAGGGTTTCTAAGGTTTGATTATGTTAGTGGAGTATTTATTCGATCTGTCATAAAAAACCTGATTATGTAGTACTTAATAATTCATAGGAGTATTCTGATGACATGGACAACAACAAGGTGCGCAGGGACCGGAAAAGCCGCTATGTTCTCAAGCGGCTGAAGGGTGGTGAAATTCGTTTCTGCATGCGCGCGGGGAGCTATTTTGCCCATTATGTGGCAAATTTCTCTAGAAGGACATCCACAGCCTGATCCAACATGCGATGGGTGTAGGCCTAAGTACATAGGGGGAAACACCGCCCTGCAACCAAGGCCAAGTACGCATCATATGGCCTCTTCCTCCAGAATTACGTCTTGCCTAGCTTGCTCCACGTCAACGCCCCTGCTGCTGGCCCTCATGCTCCTGGTCATGTTTAAAGTTCATATGTGTAATCTTAATCCCTTTGGAAGTTCAGCATTAAACTCTACTAGTACAACCGTGGTGGTCTTGTGATGTAGTACTCTTTTGATGCATTTGTGATGTAGTAGTACTTTTTTTTGAAATGATATAGTACTATCTAAGAAAAGTACTCCCTCCGATTCACATTCATTTCACATCAAGAAATATGGATCAGAGCGAGGGAGTAAATTAAACATGGCATCTCGTGCATGAAGCTTGACATATCGATCAGGTTGGCTAGAATAGCAATACAATGTTGCTCATTAGGCAAATGCATGCCATGTACGATAGTATACATCCAGTAAAGAAGTCTATACTGACATAAAAAAACTACTTTGGGGATGAGAGTCAATTGGGGCATCTACAATATAGAAAATCTTGCTCGTAGATGATTTTGGCTAAGAGGGTTTTACTCACATTACACGTGCCACTTTCCTTGTCTGCAAAACAAGTTCCAATAAAGGGAGAGGAAAGAAGAGGGTATTGTGGGCGAGATTGAACACCTTTTTTATGTGTTAATCTGAGGCCTCGTTTAGATGAGGATTTCGACTTATGCCTAACAGCTCAACACATCCACAAATAACTCTGCTTGCGCACACCACCGTTCATTAAAAATAACAATATTAGCTCGCAAGATTAAGAACAAAGTGAATTTAAGTAACTTGGTAAGCTTTTCAAGCAATATATTCAGAGAAAGAGCACACATGTTCGGCTCAAAATAATCATAAGAGAAGAACAATAAATCTAAGACACCACATGGATTCATACCTTGAGTCGACGCTGGCTCGTAGAAGGGCGGCCGCGCCTCGAGGATGCCGGGGACGTCTCCACCTCGGTCTCACATGTGACTGCTTATCGGCGGGTGGTGCGCCGCGCCATGTAGAAGATCTATCAAGAGATGAGAGCCCGATGACGCTACCGACGCCTCAACCTTGATAGCACCGACTTGTTGCTCCGCACCGAGATGCGCCACGTGCAAGATTTAGCGGATGCACTAATTTTAGAGATATGTCATGATCATTGTAACAAATTTCAACGTGATGATGATTTGATCTTGTACTCGGCCTTGAACATAAGAACTAGTACAATCTCACCTTTTTTTATCATTATCCTTTGCGAGATTTAGCGGTTGCGCCAAATTCAGAGAAATATCATGATCATGGTAACACAATTTTCAATATAATGATGATTTGATGTTGCACTCGACCTTGAACATAAGTACTAGTACGGTCTCACAAATTTGTATCATTATACTTTGCAAGTTTTAGTGGATGCGCCCATTTTCAGAGGTAGATCATGATCATGGTAAGTTGGTAACAAATTTTCAACGTGATGATGATTTGATTTTGCACTCGGCCTTGAACAGAGGTACTAGTACGGTCTCACAATTTTTTATCATTATACTTGGACGGTGGCCAAATTCAAAATCTCATAGCGGCAAAACTTCCCGCCCACAAAATACAAAAATTTCACACGCTTCCAAATTCCCATTCTACCCCTGTGGAGATGGCAGCAAAGTCGGTTGGTGGGGGGGTCTGCCCGTCATTTTTTGGATCACCACCTCCCTAGCCCGGAAACCCTCCCAAAAAAAATTCATTTCCCTCAGACCACCCACCGGAACTTCCCAAGTCCCTCTCTCCCACCTCCACGACCACCGCACCGGAACATCCCCGCCGGACTTCCCTGGCCTACCCGAGGCCTCGCGATCCTCGTCATCCGGCTGCCTGCCGGAGCCGCTTCATCGACGCCGTCATCAACCGGACCGGATCATCCCCGCCGAACCTCGAAACCATATGCTCATCCAGCAGTCTACCGCAGTCGCTTCAGCTGCGGTATCGTCCACCCCGCCGGAGCCGCTTCGCCGGATCCGTCGTCCACCGCATCGGATCTTGCTCACCGACACCGCTGTGCATGAACCGGATCTGCTTCACCGGCGCAGTGCATGATCTAAACTCTTCTACTGTCGCTTTTCTATTGCTTGCCTGCAAGTTCTTGTTTAATCTTGGGGGAACCTGTTTGTGCTAACGACGCGCCGTTACGTTTTTGCAGATGAGATGAGTAACCATGAAGTGTAATGGCCGTCTCTCCAACCCCAAGTAGCACATGTAGCGTACTTCATCACCGGATCTATCAACCCCAGGAAGATCTGCTGTGACTCCCACAGAGTGCTTCTCCTAATGTAAGTCCCTTGTTTTAGCGCCATGTTCTGGGTTCAGATTCTTGTTTGTCTGAAGCTCTTTTAGTTCATTCCTAGCTATGACCGTAACACGTTGCTATTTTCTACTTCATTGCTAACTTTAAGCGATTGAACATTTTGGTTTGCATTCCCTGCTCTGTAGATGTAGCCATCATAACTTCTATCTTGCTCAGTCGTTGTTACAAAAATTATAGGTATTATAGTAACATCCTGCTATTATTTAGTTCATGGCCAATTTTAAGTAATTGCACATGTTGGTTCGCATTCCCTGCTCTATAGCTTTTGGCATCGTAACTTCTATATTTGGTTTACATTCCCTGCTCTGTAGATCTAGCCATCATAACTTTATCTTGCTCAGTCGTTGTTACAAAAATTATGGCCTGCTACTATGTTGTTTGTGCCAATTTTTTACTCCATGAACATGTTGGCTTGCATTCCCTGTACTACAGGTGATGCCATTGTTTTGTATCTAGTTCATTGTAAGCTAACAAAGTAAGGACTTAGTTTGGCATGCTATCACTCTGCTATCTAGCCTGTAGTACAAATAAACTTGTCATACTACTAGATAATAATTTTGCGTGCCATCTTGTTCTTCAAAAGCTGCATTATTGACTTGTTTCTCTGACTTGGCATGACGCTCACATATGGAAAGCTGAACATATTGGTTTGCATTCCCTCTTATACAAGTTCACAGGTGATCCCACTATATTCTGTATCTGGTCCATCCTAAGCTCCAGCATTAACTATCCTCTATGTGTTGCTCATTACAAGTTTATATCCCGAAACATCTTGATTTGCATCCCCTTCACTATAAGTTCAGGAGTATTATTTAGTTCACGGCCAAAATGAAGTAATTGCACTTGGCACATGTTGGTTCACATTCCCTCCTCTTTAGCTTTTGCCATCGTAACTTCTATTTTTGGTTTACATTCCCTGCTCTGTAGATGTAGCCATCATAACTTCATCTTGCTCAGTCGTTGTTACAAAATTTATAGCCTGCTACTATGTTGTTCATGCCAATTTTGTACTCCCTGAACATGTTGGTTTGCATGGGACTCGACAGTAGTAAGTCTGCTGTTTCATTCTAACATGCTCTGTTATATTGGCTGTTGGTATGCGGCATGCACTCTTTGTTTGCTTATTGTGCGCATTACAATGATCTTGTTATAACGACGAAATGATGAGTTCCAAATTCTTTGGCAAACAATATTGTAGTGTCTTTGCCTTTCCATTGTTGTTGTCTTAACTTGTAATGTCTTTGTTTCAGATATAGGTGCTGCATGGACAACTTAAAAGATTGCCGGATCGCTTCATTGTATTGCTAGGTTTAATTACCATTCAATTTCTCTGGGTTCTGTAATATTTTTTTCAATGCCTTGCAGCTGATGTAATATTTAGTTAGTTTTTATAGTTCTTTCGCGCATTTTTTCTTTGGTGCTTGTGGTAAGTGAGGCTATCCGACAGAAATCAATGCTGCGTAAATATTCTCAGTATCTAAATCACGAATTCCCATCCCTTAAACGGCCCAATTAATCGAAATCACATATGTGCCTGCCCGCAAAATCCTAAAGCGCATATTATGCCGGCATATAAACAGCAACTAAACGGGCTGGCCCACTTACTTCTTGGGCCAGCCCATGTGAGTTACGGTGGACCCCACACTCTAATTGGGCTGGCCCACTTGCTTTAAGGTGGACCCCACCCACTACTGGGCCGGCCCACTAATTAGTTGGGCCAGCCCATTTGCTTTTGTGGTGGACCCCACATACTAAACGGGCCGGCCCTTCAAGAGGAAAGTGGGACCCACCTGTGTTTTTGGCCCGGCCCACTATCTTGTTGGGCCGGCCCACTTGCAATATGGTGGACCCCACATACTAATTGGGCCGGCCCTTTAACAGGAAAGTGGGGCCCACCTGTGCTTTTGGCCCGGCCCACTATCTTGTTGGGCCAGCCCACTTGCTATATGGTGGTCCCACATGGTAAATGGGCCGGCCCTTTAATAGGAAGGTGGGACCCACCTTGTTTTGGCCCGGCCCACTATCTTGTTGGGCCGGCCCACTTTCTATATGGTGGACCCCACATAACAAATGGCCCGGCCCATTAACAGGAATGTGGGACCCACATGTGTTTTTGGCCCCCCACTTGGTGGGCCAGCCCACTTGCTATATTGTGGACCCCACATACTAAATGGGCCGGCCCTTTAACAGGAAGGTGGGACCCACCTGTGTTTTTGGCCCGGCCCACTATCTTGTTGGGCCGGCCCACTTGCTATATGGTGGACCCCACATACTAAATGGGCCGGCCCCTTAACAGGATAGTGGGACCCACCATGTGTTTGGCCCGGCCCACTAGCTTGTTGGGCCGGCCCACTTGCTATATGGTGGACCCCACACACTAAATGGGCCGGCCTTTTAACAGGATAGTGGGACCCACCTGTGTTTTTGGCCCGGCCCACTTGCTTCTTGGGCCGGCCCAGTTGCTGTAAGGGGGACCCCACATGTTAAATGGGCCGGCCCATTTAACTTTTGACCAGTCAACATTAGAGGTTAGGCCCGGCCCACGTAACTAATGGACCAGCCCAGCTATATAGTTGACCGGTCAAACTATGTCATCTGGCCCGGCCCGCTTAAGACGTGGCAGGCCTCGTGTGGGCCTACCATCTACCACGGGGTTTCAGCCGGTTAACGCCGTTAACTGCCAGTTAACGGCGTCTGCCACGTGTCAGTTTGCATGACGTCAGCAGTCAACGGGCTCCCGAAAACACATGCGCAACTTTCATTTTCATGTTTTAAACTTATTCAAATCTTGGTGAAACCTAGGATTTGACCAAGATTCAAATGGGTATAAAAATTAAAAAAAAACAAAAAAGGTCTTCTTATGTTATATAGTAGGCATTCAATTAAGTTGATAAACAAGTTCTAGACATATTCAAACAAGAAAAATCATGCATGTATCTACCCCTAACCCTAAACTTTGTTTCATGAAGTCAAGCATGAAGATATGTGGTTTTTGGTTTCGAACATGGAAATTCAAAAACCCTCCCAAGAGCTTCATTTTGAAGTGACTAAGAAGCATACATGCTTACTTTTTCATATTCATGTTTTTAACTTATTCAAATCTTGGTGGAACCAAGGATTTGACAAAGATTCAAATGGGTATAAAAATTCAAAAAAAAACAAGGTCTTCTCTTATGTTATATAGTAAGCATTCAATTAATTTGATAAACAAGGTCTACACATATTCAAACCAGGAAAATCATGTATCTACCACCTAACCCTAAACTCTGTCTTATGAAGTCAAGCATGCATGAAGAGAAGTGGTTTTTGGTTTCAAGCATGGAAATTTCCATGTTTGAAACCCAAAACCACTTCTCTTCATATGCTTGACTTCATATGACAGAGTTTAGCGTTAGGGGGTAGATACATGATTTTTTGGTTTGAATATGTCCAAACCTTGTTTATCAACTTGAATGTGTAATATATATATGACATAAGAAGACTGCATGCTTTGGTTTTTCATTTTTTGATTTTTTTGAAATTTTAAGCCCATCTGATTCTTTGTCAAATAATAGGTTTGACCAAGATTTAAACATGTTTAAAACATGAAAATGAAAAAGGTAAGCCTCCATCCTTCTTAGTCACTCCAAAATGAAGCTTTTTGGAGGGTTTTTGAAAATTCCATGTTTGAAACCCAAAACGACTTCTCTTCGTGCTTGACTTGATAAGACAGAGTTTTGGGTTAGGGGTAGATACATGATTTTTCTGGTTTGAATATGTCTAGACCTTGTTTATCAACTTAAATGCTAACTATATGACATCAGAATGGGCATAAAAATTTAAAAAATTTAAAAATGTAAAACCAAAATTTAATTGGGAGGAAAGGGTACATGAATTACAATTAAAAAACAAGGTAACTTAAATACTTGGATGCCCCAAGATGTGTGGAAGCCCAAAACAATGGCAAAACATATCATGTGCGCATGCTGCATCCAATTCAAGTAGAACACATAGTAGGCATCGATAGTTTGACCTAAATTTGAAATCAAAGAGAAGGTGGTTAGAAAAAATCAAAATTGGCAAAGCAAAGCATGAAATCAAAAAATTGTGATGCACTCTAGCTATGAAAATTATCAAACAATGCAAACCAAAATGATTTTTTAGAGGAATACTAGTTCAACTTATTTAATTTTTTATTTGTAGGCCAAAATCAAACCCCGTAGTTGGATTTTTTTTTCAACTTGATCTGTAGTACTGGGGAAAACCCTAGTTTAACCTATTTAATAATAGATTCGTAGTCGATTCTTTTACTTTTTTATTATTACTATGCAGCACATGTGTGTTTGCCCGTCGAGTGAAACTCGGAGGAAGAGGAATCACTCGGAAGGAGAAGAAGGGAGAGCAGTCACGGGGCCCCTCTTATTGATGGTGTATATTCTTTTTCTGGTGATGTTGACTGTTGTGCAGGGTTTGTCAGTGCGCAGGAGGTGCGAGCGAGCGAGCGAGCGAGTCGAGCGAGGCCGAGAATGAGAGAGATTTGTTTTTTTTGTGAGAGGGACAACCGAAGGATCCAGAAGGACCCACAGACTTCCAATACGCATCCTGATGCGTCTTCTCTTGACAAAGAAGATGGCTGGGAGTTGGCGTACCTATTGCACGTGACTTGTGCTCACTCAAGTGTGGGACCACACGCGTGGGCACCACACGTAAGTGACAGACCTGTTGGTGTAAAAACTCGGTTGATTATTATAGTGCATTAGAACAAAGTTTCCTATGGATTCAAGGGTAGGAAATCCAAGTTAACTCATTTACATGACATTATTTTTTCCATGAAGCAAAGTTAACACTATCAATTGGTACATTTTGGAGTGACTAAGAAGGATCAATGCTTACTTATTCGTTTAATTTCACGTGTTAAACTTGTCTAAATCTTGTTCAAACCTAGGATTTGACCAAGATTCAAATGGGCAGAAAAATAATTAAAAAACAGAAAAATGAAAAACCAAATCACATAGTAAGCATTCAAGTTGATAAACAAGGTCTAGACATATTCAAACCAGACAAATCATGTATCTATACCCCTAACCCCTAAACTCTGTCTTATGAAGTCAAGCATGTGAAGAGAAGTGGTTTTGGGTTTGGGGGTATATATACATGATTTTTATTGTTTAAATATATATAGACTTTGTTGATCAACATGAATGCTTAATTACTATATGACATAAGAAGTTTATGTGCTTTGGTGTTTCATTTTTTTGATTTCTTTTTTGAATTTTTATGCCCATTTGAATCTTGGTCAAATCCTAGGTTTGACAAAGATTTAAACAAGTTTGAAACATGAAAATGAAAAAGTAAGCTTGGATCCTTCTTAGTCACTCCAAAATGAAGCTTTTGGGTGGGTTTTTGAAATTTCCATGTTTGAAACCCAAAACCACTTCTTCTCTTCATGCTTGACTTCATAAGACAACGTTTAGGGTTAGGGGGTAGATACATGATTTTTCTGGTTTGAATATGTCTAGACTTCGTTGATCAACTTGAATGCTTAGTATATTACATAAGAAGACTATGTGGTTTGGTTTTTGATTTTCTTGATTTTGTTTGATTTTTTATGACCATTTGAATCTTGGTCAAATCCTAGGTTTGACCAAGATTTAAACAAGTTTAAAACATGAAAATGAAAAAGTAAGCATGGATCCTTCTTAGTCATGACAATGAGTTAACTTGGCTTTACTACCCTTGATGAATCCATAGGAAACTTTTTGTACTAATGCAGTATAATATTCTGGTTTGAATATGTCTAGACCTTGTTTATCAACTTAATTTGAAAGACATACAAGTTATAGCACACATAGTGCATACATTTTCACACATACTGCACTAGATGCTAACCCTATAGTTTGAGGCCATTTGGATGAGGTCGAAAAAATTCTTGGATTAGAATCGTGTTGTTCGAACCCCGTAGTTGGATTTTTTTGAACCCTTGATCTTTAGAACTGGGCAAAACCCAAGTTTAACCATGCAAGATTCAAATGGCCCTAAAAATTCAGAAAAAAATCAAAAGAATGAAAAACCAAAGCACATATATAGCATTCTTATGTCATATGTATAGTAAGCATTCAAGTTGATAAACAAGGTCTAGACATATATATTCAAACCAGAAAAATCATGTATATATCTACCCCTAAAACTCTAATTAAACTATGTCTTATGAAGTCAATCATGAAGAGAAGTGGTTTTGGGTTTCAAATATGGAAATTTCAAGAACCTCCCAAAAGCTTCATTTTAGAGTGACTAAGAAGGATCCAGGCTTATCTTTTCATTTCATGTTTTAAACTTGTTTAAATCCTGGTCAAACCTAGGATTTGACCAAGATTTATGGGCATAAAATTCAAAAAAATCAGAAAAATAAAAAACCAAAGCACATAAGCATATTCAAGTTGATAAACAAGGTTTGGACATATTCAAACCATACAAATCATGTATCTACCCCTAACCCTAAACTCTGTCTTATGAAGTCAAGCATGAAGAGAAGTGGTTTCGGGTTTCAAACATGGAAATATCAAAAACCTCCCAAAAACTTCATTTTAGAGTGACTGAGAAGGTTACATGCTTCCCTTTTCATTTTCATGTTTTAAACTTGTTTAAATCTTGGTCAAACCTAGAATTTGACAAGATTCAAATGGGCATCAAAATTCAAAAAAATCAGAAAAAGAAAAACCAAAGCAATAGTTTTCTTATGTCATATAGTAAGCATTAAAGTTGATAAACAAGGTCTAGACATATTCAACCAGACAAATCATGTATCTATACCCCTAACCCCCTAAACTCTGTCTTATGAAGTCAAGCATGTGAAGAGAAGTGGTTTTGGGTTTCAAACATGGAAATTTCAAAAACCTCCCAAAAGCTTCATTTTAGAGTGACTAAGAAGGATACATGCTTCCCTTTTCATTTTCATGTTTTAAACTTGTTTAAATTATCTTGGTCAAACCTAGGATTTGACATGATTCAAATGGGCATCAAAATTAAAAAAAAACAGAAAAAGGAAAAACCAAAGCAATAGTTTTCTTATATATGTCATATAGTAAGCATTAAAGTTGATAAACAAGGTCTAGATATATCCAAACCAGACAAATCATGTATCTACCCCCGGCCTGTCGATCTTATGAAGCTAGTCTAGCATGAAGGGAACTCGTTTTCGGTTTCAAACATAGAAATTACAAGAACATCCCAAAAGCTTCTCCATTTTAGAGTGACTACGAAGGATACTGACTTCCCTTTTCATTTTCATGTTTTAAACTTGTTTAAATCTTGGTCAAACCAAGGATTTGACCAAGATTCAAATGGGCCTAAAAATTTAGAAAAAATTCAAAAAGAGAATGAAAAACCAAAGCACATAGCATTCTTATGTCATATGTATAGTAAGCATTCAAGTTGATAAACAAGGTCTAGACATATTCAAACCAAAAAATCATGTATATATCTACCCCTAACCCTAAACTGATCTGTCGATCTTATGGAAGTCAATCATGAAGAGAAGTGGTTTTGGGTTTCAAACATGGAAATTTCAAGAACATCCCAAAAGCTTCATTTTAGAGTGACTAAGAAGGATCCATGCTTACTTACTCGTTTTCACGTGTTAAACTTGTCTAAATCTTGGTGAAACCTAGGATTTGACCAAGATATGATTCAAATGCGCAGAAAATTAAAAAAATCAGAAAAATTAAAAACCAAAGTACATAGTCTTCTTATGTCATATAGTAAGCATATTCAAGTTGATAAACAAGGTTTGGACATATTCAAACCATACAAATCATGTATCTATACCCCCTAACCCTAAACTTTTTCTTATGAAGTCAAGCATGAAGAGAAGTGGTTTTGGGTTTCAAAGATGGAAATTTCAAAAACCTCCAAAAACTTCATTTTAGAGTGACTGAGAAGTTAGCATTAAAGTTGATAAACAAGGTTTAGACATATTCAAACCAGACAAATCATGTATCTACCCCTAACCCTAAACTCGGTCTTATGAAGTCTAGCATGAAGAGAATCGTTTTGAGTTTCAAACGTTTAAGCCAAAAGCCCCATTTCAAATATTTCAAACTTATTCAAAGTTGGTTCAAATTTGAAAGACATACAAGTTATAGCACACATAGTGCATACATTTTCACACATACTGCACTAGATGCTAACCCTATAGTTTGAGGCCACTTGGATGAGGTCGAAAAAGTTCTTGGATTAGAATCGTGTTGTTCGAACCCCGTAGTTGGATTTTTTTGAACCTTGATCTGTAGTACAGGGCAAAACCCTAGTTTAACCTATTTAATTATAGATTCGTATATCGATTTTTCTACCTTTTTATTATTACTATGCTGCAGATGTGCGTTTGCCCGTCGAGTGAAACTCGGAGGAAGAGGGATCACTCGGAAGGAGAGAAAAAAGGCAGAGCATTATGGTGTCTCCCCTTTTTCGGGTGATGATGATGATGTTGACTGTTGTGCAGGGTTTGTCAGTGCGCAGGAGCGAGCGAGCGAGCGAGCGAGCGAGGCCGAGAATGAGATAGATTTGTTTTTTTTTGTGAGAGGGACAACCGAAGGATCCAGAAGGACCCACGGACTTCCAATACGCATCCTGATGCGTCTTCTCTTGACAAAGAAGATGGCTGGGAGTTGGCGTACCTATTGCACGTGACTTGTGCTCACTGAAGTGTGGGACCTCACGCGTGGGCACCACACGTAAGTGACAGACCTGTTGGTGTAAAAACTCGGTTGATTATAATAGTGCATTAGAACAAAGTTTCCTATGGATTCAAGGGTAGGAAATCCAAGTTAACTCATTTACATGACATTATTTT
Source organism: Lolium multiflorum (assembly GCA_030979885.1). Taxonomy (NCBI): domain Eukaryota; kingdom Viridiplantae; phylum Streptophyta; class Magnoliopsida; order Poales; family Poaceae; genus Lolium; species Lolium multiflorum. Next base: position 208,270,159 of record CM061749.1, read on the forward strand.
TTCCATGAAGCAAAGTTAACACTATCAATTGGTACATTTTGGAGTGACTAAGAAGGATCAATGCTTACTTATTCGTTTAATTTCACGTGTTAAACTTGTCTAAATCTTGTTCAAACCTAGGATTTGACCAAGATTCAAATGGGCAGAAAAATAAATAAAAAACAGAAAAATGAAAAACCAAATCACATAGTCTTCTTATGTCATATAGTAAGCATTCAAGTTGATAAACAAGGTCTAGACATATTCAAACCAGACAAATCATGTATCTATACCCCTAACCCCTAAACTCTGTCTTATGAAGTCAAGCATGTGAAGAGAAGTGGTTTTGGGTTTCAAACATCGAAATTTCAAAAACCTCCCAAAAGCTTCATTTTAGAGTGACTAAGAAGGATACATGCTTCCCTTTACATTTTCATGTTTTAAACTTGTTTAAATTATCTTGGTCAAACCTAGGATTTGACGAAGATACAAATGGGTGGGCACAAAATTCAAAAAAATCAGAAAAATGAAAAACCAAATCACATAGTCTTCTTATGTCATATCGTAAGCAATCAAGTTGATAAACAAGGTCTAGATATATCCAAACCAGACAAATCATGTATCTACCCCCTGTCGATCTTATGAAGTCTAGCATGAAGGGAAGTCGTTTTGGGTTTCAAACATTGAAATTTAAAGAACATCCCAAAAGCTTCATTTTAGAGTGACTAAGAAGGATACAGACTTCCCTTTTCATTTTCATGTTTTAAATTTGTTTAAATCTTGGTCAAACCAAGGATTTGACCAAGATTCAAATGGCCCTAAAAATTCAGAAAAAATGAAAAGAATGAAAAACCAAAGCACATAACATTCTTATGTCATATGTATAGTAAGCATTCAAGTTGATATACAAGGTCTAGACATATATATTCAAACCTAGGATTTGACTAAGATTCAAATGGGCATAACAAATTCAAAAAACAAAAACCAAACACATAGTCTTCTGATGTCATATAGCAAGCATTCAAGTTGATAAACAAGGTCTAGACATATTCAAACCAGAAAAATCCGGTATCTACCCCTAACCCTAAACTCTGTCTTATGAAGTCAATCACGAAGAGAAGTCGTTTTGGGTTTCAAACATGGAAATTTCAAAAACCCTCCCAAAAGCTTCATTTTGGAGTGAATAAGAAGGATCCAGGCTTACTTTTCATTTTCATGTTTTATACTTGTTTAAATCTTGGTCAAACCTAGGATTTGACCAGGATTCAAATGGGCATAACAAATTCAAAAAAATAAAAACCAAACACATAGTCTTCTGATGTCATATAGCAAGCATTCAAGTTGATAAACAAACTTGTTTAAATCATGGTCAAACCTAGGATTTGACCAAGATTCAAATGGGCATAATTTAAAAAAAATGTAAAATCAAGGCACATAGTCTTCTTATGTCATATAGTAAGCATTCAATTAAGTTGATAAACAAGGTCTAGACATATCAAACCAGAAAAATCATGTATCTACCCCTATATATCCCCAAACTCTGTCTTATGAAGTCAAGCATGAAGAGAAGTGGTTTTTGGTTTCAAGCATGGAAATTTCAAAAACCTCCCCAAACTTCATTTTAGAGTGACTAAGAAGGATACAAGCTTGCCTTTTCATTTTCATGTTTTAAACTTGTTTAAATTATCTTGGTCAAATCTAGGATTTGACAAGATTCAAATGGGCAAACATATGATAAGTGATGCAAATATCATTTCTAAGTGCGGGCAAACCAGAGATATGTGGTTTTTGGTTTCAAACATATTCAAACGAGAGAAATCATGTATCTACCCCCTAACACTAAACTCTGTCTCATGAAGTCAAGCGCATGCATGAAGATATGTGGTTTTTGGTTTCAAACATGGAAATTTCAAAAACCCTCCCAAGAGCTTCATTTCGAAGTGATTAATTAAGAAGCATACATGCATGCTTACTTTTTCATATTCATGTTTTAAACTTATTCAAATCTTGGTGAAACCTAGGATTTGACCAAGATTCAAATGGGTATAAAAATTTAAAAAAAACAAAAAAGGTCTTCTTATGTTATATAGTAGGCATTCAATTAAGTTGATAAACAAGTTCTAGACATATTCAAACAAGAAAAATCATGCATGTATCTACCCCTAACCCTAAACTTTGTTTCATGAAGTCAAGCATGAAGATATGTGGTTTTTGGTTTCGAACATGGAAATTCAAAAACCCTCCCAAGAGCTTCATTTTGAAGTGACTAAGAAGCATACATGCTTACTTTTTCATATTCATGTTTTTAACTTATTCAAATCTTGGTGGAACCAAGGATTTGACAAAGATTCAAATGGGTATAAAAATTCAAAAAAAAACAAGGTCTTCTCTTATGTTATATAGTAAGCATTCAATTAATTTGATAAACAAGGTCTACACATATTCAAACCAGGAAAATCATGTATCTACCACCTAACCCTAAACTCTGTCTTATGAAGTCAAGCATGCATGAAGAGAAGTGGTTTTTGGTTTCAAGCATGGAAATTTCCATGTTTGAAACCCAAAACCACTTCTCTTCATATGCTTGACTTCATATGACAGAGTTTAGCGTTAGGGGGTAGATACATGATTTTTTGGTTTGAATATGTCCAAACCTTGTTTATCAACTTGAATGTGTAATATATATATGACATAAGAAGACTGCATGCTTTGGTTTTTCATTTTTTGATTTTTTTGAAATTTTAAGCCCATCTGATTCTTTGTCAAATAATAGGTTTGACCAAGATTTAAACATGTTTAAAACATGAAAATGAAAAAGGTAAGCCTCCATCCTTCTTAGTCACTCCAAAATGAAGCTTTTTGGAGGGTTTTTGAAAATTCCATGTTTGAAACCCAAAACGACTTCTCTTCGTGCTTGACTTGATAAGACAGAGTTTTGGGTTAGGGGTAGATACATGATTTTTCCGGTTTGAATATGTCTAGACCTTGTTTATCAACTTAAATGCTAACTATATGACATCAGAATGGGCATAAAAATTTAAAAAATTTAAAAATGTAAAACCAAAATTTAATTGGGAGGAAAGGGTACATGAATTACAATTAAAAAACAAGGTAACTTAAATACTTGGATGCCCCAAGATGTGTGGAAGCCCAAAACAATGGCAAAACATATCATGTGCGCATGCTGCATCCAATTCAAGTAGAACACATAGTAGGCACCGATAGTTTGACCTAAATTTGAAATCAAAGAGAAGGTGGTTAGAAAAAATCAAAATTGGCAAAGCAAAGCATGAAATCAAAAAATTGTGATGCACTCTAGCTATGAAAATTATCAAACAATGCAAACCAAAATGATTTTTTAGAGGAATACTAGTTCAACTTATTTAATTTTTTATTTGTAGGCCAAAATCAAACCCCGTAGTTGGATTTTTTTTTCAACTTGATCTGTAGTACTGGGGAAAACCCTAGTTTAACCTATTTAATAATAGATTCGTAGTCGATTCTTTTACTTTTTTATTATTACTATGCAGCACATGTGTGTTTGCCCGTCGAGTGAAACTCGGAGGAAGAGGAATCACTCGGAAGGAGAAGAAGGGAGAGCAGTCACGGGGCCCCTCTTATTGATGGTGTATATTCTTTTTCTGGTGATGTTGACTGTTGTGCAGGGTTTGTCAGTGCGCAGGAGGTGCGAGCGAGCGAGCGAGCGAGTCGAGCGAGGCCGAGAATGAGAGAGATTTGTTTTTTTGTGAGAGGGACAACCGAAGGATCCAGAAGGACCCACAGACTTCCAATACGCATCCTGATGCGTCTTCTCTTGACAAAGAAGATGGCTGGGAGTTGGCGTACCTATTGCACGTGACTTGTGCTCACTCAAGTGTGGGACCACACGCGTGGGCACCACACGTAAGTGACAGACCTGTTGGTGTAAAAACTCGGTTGATTATTATAGTGCATTAGAACAAAGTTTCCTATGGATTCAAGGGTAGGAAATCCAAGTTAACTCATTTACATGACATTATTTTTTCCATGAAGCAAAGTTAACACTATCAATTGGTACATTTTGGAGTGACTAAGAAGGATCAATGCTTACTTATTCGTTTAATTTCACGTGTTAAACTTGTCTAAATCTTGTTCAAACCTAGGATTTGACCAAGATTCAAATGGGCAGAAAAATAATTAAAAAACAGAAAAATGAAAAACCAAATCACATAGTAAGCATTCAAGTTGATAAACAAGGTCTAGACATATTCAAACCAGACAAATCATGTATCTATACCCCTAACCCCTAAACTCTATCTTATGAAGTCAAGCATGTGAAGAGAAGTGGTTTTGGGTTTGGGGGTATATATACATGATTTTTATTGTTTAAATATATATAGACTTTGTTGATCAACATGAATGCTTAATTACTATATGACATAAGAAGTTTATGTGCTTTGGTGTTTCATTTTTTTGATTTCTTTTTTGAATTTTTATGCCCATTTGAATCTTGGTCAAATCCTAGGTTTGACAAAGATTTAAACAAGTTTGAAACATGAAAATGAAAAAGTAAGCTTGGATCCTTCTTAGTCACTCCAAAATGAAGCTTTTGGGTGGGTTTTTGAAATTTCCATGTTTGAAACCCAAAACCACTTCTTCTCTTCATGCTTGACTTCATAAGACAACGTTTAGGGTTAGGGGGTAGATACATGATTTTTCTGGTTTGAATATGTCTAGACTTCGTTGATCAACTTGAATGCTTAGTATATTACATAAGAAGACTATGTGGTTTGGTTTTTGATTTTCTTGATTTTGTTTGATTTTTTATGACCATTTGAATCTTGGTCAAATCCTAGGTTTGACCAAGATTTAAACAAGTTTAAAACATGAAAATGAAAAAGTAAGCATGGATCCTTCTTAGTCATGACAATGAGTTAACTTGGCTTTACTACCCTTGATGAATCCATAGGAAACTTTTTGTACTAATGCAGTATAATATTCTGGTTTGAATATGTCTAGACCTTGTTTATCAACTTAATTTGAAAGACATACAAGTTATAGCACACATAGTGCATACATTTTCACACATACTGCACTAGATGCTAACCCTATAGTTTGAGGCCATTTGGATGAGGTCGAAAAAATTCTTGGATTAGAATCGTGTTGTTCGAACCCCGTAGTTGGATTTTTTTGAACCCTTGATCTTTAGAACTGGGCAAAACCCAAGTTTAACCATGCAAGATTCAAATGGCCCTAAAAATTCAGAAAAAAATCAAAAGAATGAAAAACCAAAGCACATATATAGCATTCTTATGTCATATGTATAGTAAGCATTCAAGTTGATAAACAAGGTCTAGACATATATATTCAAACCAGAAAAATCATGTATATATCTACCCCTAAAACTCTAATTAAACTATGTCTTATGAAGTCAATCATGAAGAGAAGTGGTTTTGGGTTTCAAATATGGAAATTTCAAGAACCTCCCAAAAGCTTCATTTTAGAGTGACTAAGAAGGATCCAGGCTTATCTTTTCATTTCATGTTTTAAACTTGTTTAAATCCTGGTCAAACCTAGGATTTGACCAAGATTTATGGGCATAAAATTCAAAAAAATCAGAAAAATAAAAAACCAAAGCACATAAGCATATTCAAGTTGATAAACAAGGTTTGGACATATTCAAACCATACAAATCATGTATCTACCCCTAACCCTAAACTCTGTCTTATGAAGTCAAGCATGAAGAGAAGTGGTTTCGGGTTTCAAACATGGAAATATCAAAAACCTCCCAAAAACTTCATTTTAGAGTGACTGAGAAGGTTACATGCTTCCCTTTTCATTTTCATGTTTTAAACTTGTTTAAATCTTGGTCAAACCTAGAATTTGACAAGATTCAAATGGGCATCAAAATTCAAAAAAATCAGAAAAAGAAAAACCAAAGCAATAGTTTTCTTATGTCATATAGTAAGCATTAAAGTTGATAAACAAGGTCTAGACATATTCAACCAGACAAATCATGTATCTATACCCCTAACCCCTAAACTCTGTCTTATGAAGTCAAGCATGTGAAGAGAAGTGGTTTTGGGTTTCAAACATGGAAATTTCAAAAACCTCCCAAAAGCTTCATTTTAGAGTGACTAAGAAGGATACATGCTTCCCTTTTCATTTTCATGTTTTAAACTTGTTTAAATTATCTTGGTCAAACCTAGGATTCGACATGATTCAAATGGGCATCAAAATTAAAAAAAAACAGAAAAAGGAAAAACCAAAGCAATAGTTTTCTTATATATGTCATATAGTAAGCATTAAAGTTGATAAACAAGGTCTAGATATATCCAAACCAGACAAATCATGTATCTACCCCCGGCCTGTCGATCTTATGAAGCTAGTCTAGCATGAAGGGAACTCGTTTTCGGTTTCAAACATAGAAATTACAAGAACATCCCAAAAGCTTCTCCATTTTAGAGTGACTACGAAGGATACTGACTTCCCTTTTCATTTTCATGTTTTAAACTTGTTTAAATCTTGGTCAAACCAAGGATTTGACCAAGATTCAAATGGGCCTAAAAATTTAGAAAAAATTCAAAAAGAGAATGAAAAACCAAAGCACATAGCATTCTTATGTCATATGTATAGTAAGCATTCAAGTTGATAAACAAGGTCTAGACATATTCAAACCAAAAAATCATGTATATATCTACCCCTAACCCTAAACTGATCTGTCGATCTTATGGAAGTCAATCATGAAGAGAAGTGGTTTTGGGTTTCAAACATGGAAATTTCAAGAACATCCCAAAAGCTTCATTTTAGAGTGACTAAGAAGGATCCATGCTTACTTACTCGTTTTCACGTGTTAAACTTGTCTAAATCTTGGTGAAACCTAGGATTTGACCAAGATATGATTCAAATGCGCAGAAAATTAAAAAAATCAGAAAAATTAAAAACCAAAGTACATAGTCTTCTTATGTCATATAGTAAGCATATTCAAGTTGATAAACAAGGTTTGGACATATTCAAACCATACAAATCATGTATCTATACCCCCTAACCCTAAACTTTTTCTTATGAAGTCAAGCATGAAGAGAAGTGGTTTTGGGTTTCAAAGATGGAAATTTCAAAAACCTCCAAAAACTTCATTTTAGAGTGACTGAGAAGTTAGCATTAAAGTTGATAAACAAGGTTTAGACATATTCAAACCAGACAAATCATGTATCTACCCCTAACCCTAAACTCGGTCTTATGAAGTCTAGCATGAAGAGAATCGTTTTGAGTTTCAAACGTTTAAGCCAAAAGCCCCATTTCAAATATTTCAAACTTATTCAAAGTTGGTTCAAATTTGAAAGACATACAAGTTATAGCACACATAGTGCATACATTTTCACACATACTGCACTAGATGCTAACCCTATAGTTTGAGGCCACTTGGATGAGGTCGAAAAAGTTCTTGGATTAGAATCGTGTTGTTCGAACCCCGTAGTTGGATTTTTTTGAACCTTGATCTGTAGTACTGGGCAAAACCCTAGTTTAACCTATTTAATTATAGATTCGTATATCGATTTTTCTACCTTTTTATTATTACTATGCTGCAGATGTGCGTTTGCCCGTCGAGTGAAACTCGGAGGAAGAGGGATCACTCGGAAGGAGAGAAAAAAGGCAGAGCATTATGGTGTCTCCCCTTTTTCGGGTGATGATGATGATGTTGACTGTTGTGCAGGGTTTGTCAGTGCGCAGGATGCGAGCGAGCGAGCGAGTCGAGCGAGGCCGAGAATGAGATAGATTTGTTTTTTTTGTGAGAGGGACAACCGAAGGATCCAGAAGGACCCACGGACTTCCAATACGCATCCTGATGCGTCTTCTCTTGACAAAGAAGATGGCTGGGAGTTGGCGTACCTATTGCACGTGACTTGTGCTCACTGAAGTGTGGGACCTCACGCGTGGGCACCACACGTAAGTGACAGACCTGTTGGTGTAAAAACTCGGTTGATTATAATAGTGCATTAGAACAAAGTTTCCTATGGATTCAAGGGTAGGAAATCCAAGTTAACTCATTTACATGACATTATTTTTTCCATGAAGCAAAGTTAACACTATCAATTGGTACATTTTGGAGTGACTAAGAAGGATCAATGCTTACTTATTCGTTTAATTTCACGTGTTAAACTTGTCTAAATCTTGTTCAAACCTAGGATTTGACCAAGATTCAAATGGGCAGAAAAATAAATAAAAAACAGAAAAATGAAAAACCAAATCACATAGTCTTCTTATGTCATATAGTAAGCATTCAAGTTGATAAACAAGGTCTAGACATATTCAAACCAGACAAATCATGTATCTATACCCCTAACCCCTAAACTCTGTCTTATGAAGTCAAGCATGTGAAGAGAAGTGGTTTTGGGTTTCAAACATCGAAATTTCAAAAACCTCCCAAAAGCTTCATTTTAGAGTGACTAAGAAGGATACATGCTTCCCTTTACATTTTCATGTTTTAAACTTGTTTAAATTATCTTGGTCAAACCTAGGATTTGACGAAGATACAAATGGGTGGGCACAAAATTCAAAAAAATCAGAAAAATGAAAAACCAAATCACATAGTCTTCTTATGTCATATCGTAAGCAATCAAGTTGATAAACAAGGTCTAGATATATCCAAACCAGACAAATCATGTATCTACCCCCTGTCGATCTTATGAAGTCTAGCATGAAGGGAAGTCGTTTTGGGTTTCAAACATTGAAATTTAAAGAACATCCCAAAAGCTTCATTTTAGAGTGACTAAGAAGGATACAGACTTCCCTTTTCATTTTCATGTTTTAAATTTGTTTAAATCTTGGTCAAACCAAGGATTTGACCAAGATTCAAATGGCCCTAAAAATTCAGAAAAAATGAAAAGAATGAAAAACCAAAGCACATAACATTCTTATGTCATATGTATAGTAAGCATTCAAGTTGATATACAAGGTCTAGACATATATATTCAAACCTAGGATTTGACTAAGATTCAAATGGGCATAACAAATTCAAAAAACAAAAACCAAACACATAGTCTTCTGATGTCATATAGCAAGCATTCAAGTTGATAAACAAGGTCTAGACATATTCAAACCAGAAAAATCCGGTATCTACCCCTAACCCTAAACTCTGTCTTATGAAGTCAATCACGAAGAGAAGTCGTTTTGGGTTTCAAACATGGAAATTTCAAAAACCCTCCCAAAAGCTTCATTTTGGAGTGAATAAGAAGGATCCAGGCTTACTTTTCATTTTCATGTTTTATACTTGTTTAAATCTTGGTCAAACCTAGGATTTGACCAGGATTCAAATGGGCATAACAAATTCAAAAAAATAAAAACCAAACACATAGTCTTCTGATGTCATATAGCAAGCATTCAAGTTGATAAACAAGCTAGGTCTAGACATATTCAAACCAGAAAATTCATGTATCTACCCCCTAACCCTAAACTCTATCTTATGAAGTCAAGCACGAAGAGATGTCGTTTTGGGTTTCAAACATGGAAATTTCAAAAACCCTTCCAAAAGCTTCATTTTGGAGTGAATAAGAAGTCAAGCACGAAGAGAAGTCGTTTTCATGTTTTAAACTTGCTTAAATCCTGGTCAAACCTAGGATTTGACCAAGATTCAAATGGGCATAAAATATAAAAAAACAGAAAATGAAAAACCAAAGCACATAGTCTTCTTATGTCATATAGTAAGCATTAAAGTTGATAAACAAGGTCTAGACATATTCAAACAAGAAAAATCATGTATCTACCCCTAACCCTAAACTCTATCTTATGTAGTCAAACATGAAGAGAAGAAGTGGTTTTGGGTTTCAAACTTGGAAATTTCAAGAACCTCCCAAAAGCTTCATTTTAGAGTGTCTAAGAAGGATCCATGCTTACCTTTTCATTTTTCATGTGTTAAACTTGTTTAAATCTTGGTCAAATCTACAAATGGGCATGAAAATTCAAAAAAGAAATCAAAAAATGGAAATAGATGGGCATAAAAATACATTTTTTGCCAACATTGTGAATAAGTAAAATGGTACACTGATATCATTTTGCATATATAGGAGTAAAAAACTTGAGTATTCAAAGTTGATGGCCGTGAGAAGATTCACATACAGTATGTGCCAAAATATGTCTTCACAAGAAAGTTCGCTACAGATCCTGCATGAACCCTTCCCAAGTGGGTACAAAAACAAGCAAACTCATACAGTTTAATTTTGAATTCATTAGGATAAAGCTCAATTATAAAACCATATGTAGATGTGGATCGAGATAAAACACTGCAACTTGATTTGGACATCTTTCAGGGTCTAGCGTACATGTGAAAATTGAAGTGGTTGTAGATTGGTAGAGACACTTCACAAAAGACCACTCGTTTTGCCCTCCTTGTGCACAGATGAAATGGGGAATCCATTTTTTATTGCCAACACATGACCCAAAAAATCTACTACTACATCCCCGTTTGAAAATATATAGGTGTCTCACTTATGTCTTGATACATGCATTTTAGTCAGAGATACATATGTATCCATACAAATTTGAGATGCATATTTTTAACCTAGGGGCATATATGAATCTTTAGCAGGTGCGTTTTTTTACTAATCCATATGGAATATTTTGATAAAACCCTTTTAGAAGGCTTTGTTAAGGCCTCAAGGACAATGAGTTGGGAGGAGGCCAGGTAGACTGTAGCTAGGCATTGATTCGGAATTTATGATGCTTGCGACTTGCTTGCGTGGCTTGTTGATTTCCCAGGTGACGCAGCTTTTTTTGACTGCCCAGCCATGGATAGGTCATAGGAGTGCAGAGCTGTAGGCGGTGCGGATAAGTACGCGGGGCATTGATGATGTAGGTGTGTTCGGTTGCCCACGCGAGTGCAGAGCTGTAGGGTTATGCGAGTAGGCCTTTAAACTGGGAGGTGGCACAAGAAGATTTTAGTAAGGAATGGTTCCTTTCCAGAGGAATGGAATGGTTCCATCCCCGCGTTCGGTTTGGACAAAAAGGAGGTACAGAATGGTACTGTTTTTTGTTCGGTTGGAGGAATTGGAGAGCAGAACGGAATGTGGTTAAACTAAACTTTTGTCTAAGAATCGTAATTAACAATGGCAAATAGCCTTTTAAATCTTAAAATCGTAATTAACAACGCCTAATGGCCTTTTTAATCTTAAAATCGTAATTAATGTTATTTTTTGTATGGTCGGGGAATTTGGAGAGTAGAACGGAATGAAGTTAAAGTTTAATCTTTTGTCTAAATATCGTAATTAATAGTGGCAAATGGCCTTTTTAATCTCAAAATCATAATTAACAACAACTAATAATTTTTTTGGTTGGATTAGTGAAGTGCTTTGTAATTAATAGCGGCTAAGTAACAGCCGTTCCACCACATTCCACCGATTCGGTGGAATGGGTGCATTCTGCATATGGGGAGAATATTCCCTTTCGAGGAACCACTCGGTTCCGTTCCATTCCACAACCGAACACAAGAATGGGCTCTAGGTGCGGAACGGTTCCATTCCATTCCACTTGGTTCTGGAACCGAACACACCCTAAATGCGTTGCAATGGAAAATGACAGTGTGTGGTGGCCTGATGGTGAAGAAGAAAGGTCGGGCGAAGAGTTGTTGGCTAGAGTCGGTTTTATACGAATCGACGAGGTGCGGGATAGTTTGATTTTAAGGGCTCCTTTCATTCACAGGATAGGGAAATCATAGGAGTAGGAATGTAGGATTGGGATTTGGGATGACATGTGTAGTTAAATCCTATAATAAGATGAGTTGCGTTTGATTGCGCCAAATGAATTTTTCCATGAGGTAGGACCAAATATTTAATCCTATACTAGGATTTGCACTACTTGATGATTCCTATAGGATTATTTCCTATTGGATATGTTCATATGAATCAAACTACTAGTGTAGGAAATATTCCTATAAGATCTAAATCCTATTATCTTATACCAACCTAATATGAATCAAAGAAGCCCTAAAGGATTTTCGAAGGAATCATGTACGAAGTATGATTTTTCTAAGTCACCCAACATATATACTAGGAATAGAACTAAGTAGTACCATATACTTAGGCCCACATGCACAAATATTAAGTGTGGATTGAGGAAGTCGACAACTTGGGAAAAAACTTTCGCAACTGCACACCTATGTTACCACCCATGCGACGCTAATTGTCGTAGAGCTGACCTAGAACGAACTCTTGTCTCGGTTAACATGAGAGAGATAAGGGATAAATACAATTGTGATACACTTTCCTAATATTTTGTTGAATGAGATAATCTTGTGTTTTCCTAATAGGGTTAATTAAGTACACATTTGGCAGCTCGTGTGTTGCATACGTTGGTGAACTTTAGACCCCAACTATATATTATTATTTGAACTCACCTCTAACACTTAATTATGTATAATAAGGTCCCTAACTGACCTCAAACACAATTAGGTATAACAGCGGTCCATAACTAACCTCAAACACTTAATTAGGTCTAACATTGCCCCCTTAGACTACCCACAATGGGAGTATCATAGGTAGTACACTATCATGCATCTCATGCTTGCAAAAAAGCTGATGTGGCACTGCAATTAAAGATGAGAGAGAGGATTATAATATCATAGGTAGATACCGTATCATAGCACGTAGTACTAGAAAATTTAATGTTAAATAATCTTGTACATAGATCTGCATTGAGATTCTACAAATCAATTAATATAAGAAGATTATGATACTAGTACATGATACCATGCATCGTTGACATAGTAACATGTAGTATTAATTGTATCATACACACCATACTTTTATATATGATACTATGCATTGTGACTAGTATTACTGACCTCATATATACGCTTACTTAGGTCAAACAATGGTCTTTTAAGTAGTATCGGTTTAATGAAGGTTGACCTATTTTTAACTTCATTTGTGCACTAGTAGATATGATTTGGCCCATTTTTATCCATAGGCTCATCTGATGTGATGTCTGCTATATATATTGTCTTCGATGAGTATCACGCGCATTACATACTCATACCATAGAACGAAGATGAAACCCCTTACCCTCAGCGACGTACGCAACATGGTGTTTGGGTTGAATGGCCCACCCTATTTTAAAATGTTTTAGTTAATTATTTATGTAAAAAATTATCACATATAAAGTGGAAAAAAGAAAATTAGTAAGGTGTGCCCACCTGGCCTACGGTTGTTTTGTGCGTCCTCCACTGCGTACTCCTCTTGATCTGTGACGATGAACATAGTTCTTTAGAACACATGCAACACTTACAGTTGATAGGCCGTTGCAAAGCTAATCAATGATAAAACCTGCTTTTATAATCCATTGTACTTTGATTTAATTAGTCCCTCTAATGGACCCCAACTATGTGTGCTTGAGATTTAGCAAAATGCTTTGCCGCCGTGCCACATAACAAATAATAAACAGACCAATCAAGTTTTTATCATTGCTAGACCTAACTAAGTGTTCAAGTGCTCAATTTTGACCACATTAGAGTTGAGGGGCCAAACATAATTCTTAAATACGTGAGGGACCGAACATATACTTCTAAACACCCGAGGGACAAGACAAATTTGAGTACTATTGTTATTATTAGACTAGTCACAATGGGGAGTATCATATAATAGTATCATGCATATGATACTAATGTACGATATTATTTTCACAGTCCATAGTATCATCATGTAGTAGTATAATATGTTACATGTATTTAGTGATTTGTAGAATCTCAATACAAAAGTGTGTACAAGATTTGTTTGGCAGTAATTTTTCTAGTTCTACATGCTATGATACGATATCTACCTATGATACCACTATCGTCTCTTTCATCATTAACTGATATGACGCATCAACATTTTGCATGCATGTAGTGCATGATACTACTTATGATATTGCCATTGCGAGTAGTCTCCCTTTGTCCTAGAGTACAATGCCAATTTGTTTTCAGAGGCAAACTTAGACTAATACTTGGGCCCGCCAATTATGAGTTGCATGTCATTCAAAACTATATCATCGGATGCTTGTTTCGATGAACTTTCCAATGGTATATTTTGCGGATGTCATAAAATTAGGCTGGTCATACTATTTCTATAGTGGGTAGTATCATGGAGTAGTATCATAGTAATGCTACATTTATTATTTTTTAGAATCTCAATGCAAATTTGTGTACAAGATTTGTTTAGCATTAAGTTTTCTCGTTGTTTGCGCTATGATACAGTATCTACCTATGTTACACTAATCTCCTCTCTCCTACTTAATTAGCTGCCACATCAACATTTTTGTGGGACCAATGTGTATGATACTAGCTATGATACTAGCACTATCATGTGGGTACCTAAATCTCGAGTCAAAGTTTGACACGAAACCGATGTGGACTTTATTCATGGTGGAAGGGAGTAACAATCATAAGCACATTATTATTATTGATTGAACAACATTTTATTTGATGTGCCATAAGAAGTTTAGAAACTCCTAGCCTGCGGAGGTGGCGTTTTGGCACACGCGTGCATATGCACCAATTATAGAAAATGATTAAAAAAATTATATAAATGTTAATTTTTTTGGTATACATTGTGACATCATATGTTCGTTCACAAGTTTTCGTGGAAAAACGACATTTTGTGTGGCGTGTAAAAAAAGGCAAAAAATATACTGTACGTAGTCGTGTTACAACATCAAAATTTGTCTTTTTTATAGGAGCCACATAATTTTTTTGTGAGAAAACTTGTGTACCAACATAAAATGTCTAGATATACATGTAAAATTTTAGTTTAGAATTTTTTGACACTTTGAAATATGGATTCACATAATGGGAGCATATGCTCCTATGAGGCAAAGTGCATTTCCGCTAGCCCCCGCCATTTCTTATATCTCTATATTGTCTATATATCTATACCTCTACCTCTACCCCCTTGGATTCCTGAACAGACGTACAGTACTAGTAGGGCCTACTATTTATTATTATTACATACTCTCAAAAAAAAACCTACTGCAGCCAAAATTTAATATCATCGAGCGGTAAAATTCCCCGCCAACGCCCAAATATCTCGCGCCGCAAAGTTTCAGATCTGCGAATATTTTTTTCCTCAAAAGAAGGACTGCGAAATTCCCTTCTACTCCTCTATCGCCCAGCTTCGCCCTAGTTTCGCCCGCAAGCCCTCAGAGAAACCGCCCCTCTTGCCTACCTCCAGACCTTCCCGGCCGCCGCACCGGAAAATCACCGCCGCACTTCGCCGTTCAAGCTGCCACGGCTTCAAACCCCGAGGCTGCCCTATCCGCTTGATCCGCACCTACTCCGGCGTCCACCGCACCGTATCTCGTTCGCCGACTCTATCGACCACCGCACCTGACCAGCTTCGCCGACACCGACGCCCCCGTGCACTGCACATCATCTGCTTCACCGACCTTCTAGTTCGGCCGGCGCGCTGAACACTTCATCGACCGCCCAGCATGTCCTTCTCCGACCCCCCAAGATCTGCTTCCCCGGCACCCACCGCAACAGCAGTCCCCTCGCCGACCTCCACGTCACCCGTAAGAACGCGGAACACGTCTAAACGCCGCCCAGAAATAGGTAACCAGACATCCCTGCGCGTTTTGTTCTGTTAGGAGTATTGCAGCTGACTGTATTTCTGAATTCGTGCTATATTTCTAACTTACAAGTGCTTTCGTTGATAACCACCTCATCCTTTAGGTTTAAACACGACGCATAAGTATGTTTTTCCGTGACCAAACCCACCCATTCGCTGAAACTCTACATGGTATCAGAGCCTAGGTTTCCTTCCTGCTAGCCGCCACAAACAGTACCAAACAAGTTCTTCCTTTGATCACAAAACCCACCGTTGAGATGTAGAAATCCAGGCGGCGGGAGGCCGCATCAGGTGCTCTGCGTGGGTTGCGGCTATCACACACAGCGATGTGAGCTGTGTGAGATCGGCGGCTGCTCGCGCGGGGAGAAAGAAGAGGGTGAAGATCGTTTTGGTTTAGAAAGGAGAGAAGAGGAAGTGAATCCGTGGCAGAGAGATCTGGATCCGTGTGAGGGGCAGAAGTTGGAGGCGTGCGGAGTGGGGCGAGCCTTTGAGCGCAGGGCGGAGCCGGAGGTTGGTGCTGGACGTTGACCAGCGCGAGCCGGTCGATGTGGCCAGGTGCGGTCCGCCAGGTTGGCCAGGGCGCGCAGACGAGGCGCCATCCGAGTGGAAGTGAGGAGAAAATGGAGATGTGAGGCTGTGAGGATATGTGGTGATGGAGTTGATGAGGCTGCGGTTGAGTCGTGATGGAGTTGATGAGGCTGCGGTTTAGTGGTGATGGTGATGGTTGTGGATATGTCCAGGGGAAAGGCATGCGTGCCTGAGGTGAGACTGGTTGAGGCCTGACCGGGGGATAGGCATGGGTGCTTGAGGAGTGGATGGTTGAGGCAGGAGTTGGCTGGGGGTTTGTGGGAGAGACGGAAGAGGTGGCCGGGCAGAGTGGAGAAGAGAGGCTGAGGACATTGAGGCGAGTGTGGATGGTTCTGCGGAACTTGTGTGGTGAGGCAGCCGGGGTTGTTGAGGACGTGTATGGTTAGGAGTTGTGCGTATCCCAGATGGTTGAAGCTGGATATCTTCGCTGCTGATGAAGAGATGAATCGAGATGACAAGATGATGGAAAGTGCAATGCTGTCATGTATCCTAGGAGTTATGCTGAATGTTCATTACTGGTAGTTGTCATATGTGTCATGTTGTTGTTGCAAGATGGCCATGGTTGTTTACCCATGATCATCTTGAGGGGGTGTGTTGGACCATGAGTGAGTTTAGTAGTAGCGCTGTAGTAATATTGTATCCAGTGTGAGGCCCATAGAGGCCCATGTCCAGTAGTATTGTAACCCTAACTCAGATGATATAAATACACAGTGTGGTGGTCTGAGTAACCTAACCCACCCATTCGCTGAAACTCTACAAAATATGAGCCACCAATCATGAGCCGTTGAATGCTCTACATGTCCACGATTGACAACAACAACAACAAAGCCTTTATTCCCAAACAAGTTGGGGTAGGCTATACAAGTCCACAATTGACACGATTACAATTTCTCACTATTTGGCCGTAGGCTACTGCTCTAGTTACATCATGTTTGATATCTTTCTGCGATCCTGTATTACATGTTTATGCACGTCATAATGCTTCTACTACTATTTGGTGTCAATTTAATTATAGCAAAGCCGTGACTCGTAACTGTTTGTTGTTATTACACGTGCAGCAGGCACATCTTACACTCATAAACGTAGAGTAAAGCTCGCCTATAATCATGTAAGTACCTGCTGTTTTTTGTATATTGCTTAATGCAAACTTCTATATCTTGGACCTGTTTCTGTTTACAATTGGCCTCTCCTTCATGCAGAGGAGAAACAGTGAGGCACCAGGTTCTTCTGTCCAAGTACCCGATGAGGTCCGTGTGACTCAAAAAAAAGCTCACGTAAGTTCCCTGTTTTTTTTGGAATGTTAATTTACCTCCTGTGCATAGTTCAATTGCATCATTTTCTGTATGTTGCACTACCTAAGTTGCCTAATGGAATCTAATAAAATATAAACAATGACCATATGGAACATTGCACACTGCCTTTGACCCATCTGGCATCCGGCATGCCTGGGTATAAGTTACATGATTTGGCTATGTTAATACAAGTCCTGAAATTCTATTATGTTAATTTTTTGCCTGTTGCTTCATTGAGTTTGCCTGTTGTTCCATGGCTAGTGCATGAAGTTTGATAGAAATGATCCTAGCTGAAATGATGCACTTCGTGTTTTTTTATTGCTTTATTCCTAACCTAGCTTCCTATTCTACTTGAAACATGATTGCTTTATTCCTAACCTAGCTTCCTATTCTACTTGAAACATGGTGAAAAAATAGTTATATTACTTGTTTAAATGTCTAGCTTTGTTTTTCTGAGTCCCATTGACATGATGTGGTATATCCATATTCAAATGATCTGGCTGTTTATATAATACGCTCCATGTTCAATTGCTTCATTCAGTTTCTAGTAATCTATTATACATGATGCACATGGTGCTACTTGTTATATGCCCTTTTTTGTTTGAGTTTGATCATGAATTCAAGATTAAGCATTGCCTAAACGTTGACCAACGTAGGAAGATTCCCTCCCTTGTCTATACGTTGTGAGATAGATGATGAGACCTCTCTAGCAGCGAATTTATACGCGCTAGATAACACCCCGTTTAATTCGGTCCTGTTGGGACTCGAACCCGGGTGGGCTGGCTGCGCACTCGCAAGCCTTGCCACTGAGCTAGCACTCAGTTCTCAGATTAAGCAATGCCTCGTTATGCTTAATTTAAATGTTATGGCACTTCATACAAGCCATACAATTAATTGTTGCATTGACCTTCTGCGATGTCGAAGGCACTATCTGAGTCATGCTTAAATCAATCATACATTATTTTCCTAATAGTATCAAATCCAACATGCACATCTTTTGACTGTATTTGGCTATTTGCTAGATTTCTTCTGTGCAGTGACCTGGCTTCGTTATTGGGCACATGATGTCTAGTTGCTTGGTTCATTGTATACATCATCGCCATGATCTAGTTTGGTTTGTTCTAAGAGGCATGTGGCTTAACTGGTTTCTTTGTTGTATCTGCCCATGGTTCTTTCAAAATTATGTCAACAATGCTGTTTGTTTGCCTTGTATTGTATTGCATTTTAACTTGTTTTGTCTTAGTTTCAGCCTGCAAACAAAGCTGTAATGTCAGTAGGGACAACCCATTTATCAAGTGTTGCGGTCATTTCACAGAGCAACAGTGACAGTGGCACGTGCTCTCATTGGTCCACTGAGTCCAGTACACCAACCATTCCAGAAGAAATAGATGTACGAGGCTCTATTTTTGATTGCTTGTTGTGTTATATCAGCTCAATGATGTTCTTGAAATTGGAGGTCTTTTATTGCATCATATGATGTTGTAACTTGTTTTATCTAAATTTCAGGCTTCAAATAAAGCTACAATGCCAGAAGCAAGGGCCAATGCCTCAAGTATTGATGTTTCACAAAGCAGCAGTGAGAGTGCATATTGCTCGCATAGGCCCATGGTATCTATTGGTCAACTTAATCCGGCACAAAGAGATTTGGGGGATGCACTCCAAGAGGCAGTTGATATATTTGGGCGGGAAAACAAAGATGCTGATGAATTAATTGCCAAGACACGCCAAGAGATACATGAATTGAAAAATAGGCAAACTTTGACAGAAAATGTTCTAAAGAATCTCCTATGCACTTGTCATGGTAAGCCAGTTGTGATGTGTCTGGGAATTGAAGGTGTCTAAATAAACTTTGATTCTGTTGTTCAGTCAAGTGGACTGCTGATGCCAATGCTGTAACTAATTACTGCTCAAAATTTCGTTCAAAATTTCGTGGTCTGTAATAATTGCAAATTTTGTTGTTGTACTAAAATTAGATATGTTCCATGTGGCTGCTGTATTTTGTGTGAAATAATATCCTGATGTGTACTTCAATTAAACCATAAATCGACTGCATGCTGAAAATTTGAATCTGAGCGCACGTGTGAACTGTTTTCTGCTCGTAATGCAATAACGGCTGTTTCTTGGAAGGACTACGTACATGGGGAACGGGATCCTCTAACTTGAAGGTGAAAAGTTAGAGAAGCTACAGTACTCTAACTTTCCTTCCCCCAAACCATATGTCTAAAATCCAAATAATTTAAATTAATTTGCACAATACAAACTTGTGTCTTGCATTTGAAGTAATTACATGCAGAGAAAATTATGGTGTAATAAAATTTAGTTTAGTTTTTAAACATCTACAGTAATCACCTTTATTAGTTAAAGACAGTGCATAACCTTGTACTTATGCTACAGAAGCCTGACTTTGCTTCTTTATTTTTCCTGACTTAGCTCCTTCACGTTAGAGGATACGGTTCCCGTACATGGTAGCCCATTAATAATTATGCCTGCTAGCAAGATAGATGGTCCTTATTATAGTCAGGCATGTCAACTTGTATGATTAAAAGTAGTTCGTACACATTAAATCTACCATCTGCATTTTTCTCTGTAATAACTTTTCTTTTTACACAACTCAAAACTTGTCTGGCTAATATGAAATTTGAGATGGCAAAACCCGGGAAAGATAAAGATATCACCAAAAACTCTTTCCTGCGAAATGCTGGGTTTTGAAGCCCAAGTCCAAGTCTTTCTCTGCTCAAGTTTTGGAGGAACAACTCCAAGTAGAACGAGTTGCAACAGCTATGCTAAGAACAAAAGTTGACATGTTGAGATCGAGATTAGAAGCATGTGATGCCCTACTGCACGAGGCCAATCAAGTTCGTTATAATCTCCCAAAGACTAAGAAAATGCCATAGATAATTGGAGATGAACACTAACATAGTGAGTACATTGGTCTTGTGAAATGTTTCCTTAGATTAAGGCACCGTTCAGACTTTTGTTGGTGGATGCATTTATCTGCGGTTGGGATCAACTTGGTAGTTGTTCCTGTGGATGTTATATAAATTAATTGCCTAGCCTTTTTTGAATCAGTTCGAACTTAAATGGTATCATAGCCAAGGTCTCAAGTTTGAATTGTCGAACGTGTGGTTTAATTTAATCTCTGTCGGGCGGCAAAATCTCCCACCAATCCTGAAATATTTCAAACGCATTTTTGAATGGGATTAAGAAGATAGATCATGATCATGGTAGTGACCTATATTCAACGTGATGATGATTTGATTTTGCACTCGGCCATGAACAGAGGTACTAGTACGGTGTCACAATTTTTTATCATTATACTTGGACAGTAGCCAAATTCAAAATCTCATAGCGGCAAAACTTCCCGCCCACAAAATACAAATATTTCACACGCTTCCAAATTCCCATTCTACCCCTGTGGAGATGACAGCAAAGTCGGTTGGTGAGGGGTTTGCCCGTCATTTTTTCGATCACCACCTCCCTAGCCCGGAAACCCTCCCAAAAAAAATACATTTCCTTCAGTCTCTCCTCTGAGATCACCCACCGGAACTTCTCAAGTCCCTCTCTCTACCACCTCCACGACCACCGCACCGGAACATCCCCGCCGGACTTCCCTGGCCTACCCGAGCCCTCGCGATCCTCGTCATCCGGCTGCCTGCCGGAGCCGCTTCATCGACGCCGTCATCAACCGGACCGGATCATCCCCGCCGAACCTCGAAACTATGTGCTCATCCAGCAGTCTACCGCAGTCGCTTCAGCTGCGGTATCGTCCACCCCGCCGGAGCCGCTTCGCCGGATCCGTCGTCCACCGCATCGGATCTTGCTCACCGACACCGCTGTGCATGAACCGGATCTGCTTCACCGGCGCCTTGCATGATCTAAACTCTTCTACTGTCGCTTTTCTATTGCTTGCCTGCAAGTTCTTGTTTAATCTTGGGGGAACCTGTTTGTGCTAACGACGCGCCGTTACGTTTTTGCAGATGAGATGAGTAATCATGAAGTGTAATGGCCGTCTCTCCAACCCCAAGTAGCACATGTAGCGTACTTCATCACCGGATCTATCAACCCCAGGAAGATCTGCTGTGACTCCCACAGAGTGCTTCTCCTAATGTAAGTCCCTTGTTTTAGCGCCATGTTCTGGGTTCAGATTCTTGTTTGTCTGAAGCTCTTTTAGTTCATTCCTAGCTATGACCGTAACACGTTGCTATTTTCTACTTCATTGCTAACTTTAAGCGATTGAACATTTTGGTTTGCATTCCCTGCTCTGTAGATGTAGCCATCATAACTTCTATCTTGCTCAGTCGTTGTTACAAAAATTATAGGTATTATAGTAACATCCTGCTATTATTTAGTTCATGGCCAATTTTAAGTAATTGCACATGTTGGTTCGCATTCCCTGCTCTATAGCTTTTGGCATCGTAACTTCTATATTTGGTTTACATTCCCTGCTCTGTAGATCTAGCCATCATAACTTTATCTTGCTCAGTCGTTGTTACAAAAATTATGGCCTGCTACTATGTTGTTTGTGCCAATTTTTTACTCCATGAACATGTTGGCTTGCATTCCCTGTACTACAGGTGATGCCATTGTTTTGTATCTAGTTCATTGTAAGCTAACAAAGTAAGGACTTAGTTTGGCATGCTATCACTCTGCTATCTAGCCTGTAGTACAAATAAACTTGTCATACTACTAGATAATAATTTTGCGTGCCATCTTGTTCTTCAAAAGCTGCATTATTGACTTGTTTCTCTGACTTGGCATGACGCTCACATATGGAAAGCTGAACATATTGGTTTGCATTCCCTCTTATACAAGTTCACAGGTGATCCCACTATATCGATAATTTCTTATGTTCCATGCTACTTTATTGATGATACCTACATGTTTTATGCACATTATATGTCATATTTATGCATTTTCTGGAACTAACCTATTAACAAGATGCCGAAGAGCCATTGTTTTCTGTTTTTGGTTTCAGAAATCCTAGTAAGGAAATATTCTCGGAATTGGACGAAATCTTCGCCCAGGGTCCTATTTTTGCACGAAGCTTCCAGAAGACCGAAGAAGGAAGTGGGCCACGAGGGCCGACCACGGCGGCGCCCCCGGCCGCGCGGCCCGTCATCTGGGCACCTCGTGTGGCCCCCGACCTACCCTTTCGCCTACTTAAAGCCTCCGTCGCGAAACCCCACCGAGAGCCACGATACGGAAAACCTTCCAGAGCCGCCGCGAATCCCATCTCGGGGGATTCGGGAGATCGCCTCCCACCCTGAGAGGGGATTCATCTCCCGGAGGACTCTACACCGCCATGGTCTCCGGAGTGATGAGTGAGTAGTTTACCCCTGGACCATGGGTCCATAGCAGTAGCTAGATGGTCGTCTTCTCCTTGTTGTGCTTCATTGTTGGATCTTGTGAGCTGCCTAACATGATCAAGATCATCTATCTGTAATACTATATGTTGTGTTTGTCGGGATCCGATGGATAGAGAATACTATGTTATGGTGATTATCAATCTATTGTTTATGTGTTGTTTATGATCTTGCATGCTCTCCGTTATTAGTAGAGGCTCTGGCCAAGTTTTTGCTCTTAACTCCAAGAGGGAGTATTTATGCTCGATAGTGGGTTCATGCCTTCATTGACACCTGGGATCGTGACAGTAGGTTCTAAGGTTGTGATGTGCTGTTGCCACTAGGGATAAAACATTGATGCTATGTCTAAGGATGTAGTTGTTGATTACATTACGCACCATACTTAATGCAATTGTCTGTTGCTTTGCAACTTAATACTGAATGGGGTTCGGATGATAACCTGAAGGTGGACTTTTTAGGCATAGATGCAGTTGGATGGCGGTCTATGTACTTTGTCGTAATGCCCGGATTAAATCTCACTATATTTATCATATCATGTATATGCATTGTTATGCCCTTCTCTATTTGTCAATTGCCCGACTGTAATTTGTTCACCCAACATGCTTTTATCTTATGGGAGAGACACCTCTAGTGAACTGTGGACCCCGGTCCTATTCTTTACATAGCATACAATCTACTGCAATTGTGTTTACTGTTTTCTTTGCAAACATCTTCCACTCGATATGTTTAATCCTTTGTTACAGCAAGCCGGTGAGATTGACAACCTCGCTGTTTCGTTGGGGCAAAGTACTTTGGTTGTGTTGTGCAGGTTCCGTTGGCGCCGGAATCCCTGGTGTTGCGCCGCATCACATTTCGCGACCATCAACCTTCAACGTGCTTCTTGGCTCCTACTGGTTCGATTAAACCTTGGTTTCATACTGAGGGAAACTTGCTTCTATACGCATCATACCTTCCACTTGGGGTTCCCAACGGACGTGTGCATCTACGCGTATCAAGCTAAATTTCTGGCGCCGTTGCCGGGGAACTGAAGAAAAGCTACACCACAGAGATTTCTAACTCCCACGTCAACTACACGCCAGCAATAAATTTCTGGCGCCGTTGCCGGGAGATCAAGACACGCTGCAAGGGGAGTCTCCACTTCTCAATCTCTTTACTTTGTTTTTGTCTTGCTTTATTTTATTTACTACTTTGTTTGCTGCACTAAATCAAAATACAAAAAAATTAGTTGCTAGTTTTACTTTATTTACTGTCTTGCTCTCTATATCAAAAACACAAAAAAATTAGTTACTTGTCTTTACTTTGTTTGCCTAGTTTACTTTTTGCTTATTTCATCATGCTTAATCCTAAGTTTACTTTGGAAGAGATACCGGTAGGACGAGGGTGTATCATTGGAAGAGATAATATAGAAGAATTTTTCACCCATGTTAGTATGGATGAAGATTTTGAAGATATACCATTATTAAAAACTGCTCCTACTTATGAAAGTGCTTCTGCCTGTTTGATACACATGTTAGAAACTAGATTTGTTAATCTCAATCCCATAATACAACATATGTTTCTTACACTTTCGGATATGGAGATGGGGGAAAAGAGAAATTTTGTTTTAAAAGTCCTTGTTAGAGAATTTGAGGATATAGTTAAAGAAGCTAGAAAAGTTTTTATTAAGCATAAGAGGCTTGGTTTCTTTCCTAATTTTAAACAAATACTTGAAAAGATGGATATGGATAGAATTAAGTATACTAATAATGTTAATGATGGTAGGGAAATTAAAGCGCCAATACCTAGTAAACTACTAGGGATGCATGAAGCTTTGGAAAATAACTATGCTTGGCTTGTTCCTGAAAATTTGTTTGATGAGAATAGTAAGCCTAGGAGCAATGAGAGAGGAGTTACTTATATAGACCAGATACAATGCATTGTTGAGAAAACTCCCAACACCCCTGGTAATGATGTTGATGCTTCTACTCTCGATGTTACTTGATTTGCACTTTCTGCGCCTAGCTGAAAGGCGTTAAAGAAAAGCGCTTATGGGAGACAACCCATGTTTTTACTACAGCAATTTTTTGTTTTGTTGAGTCTTGGAAGTTGTTTACTACTGTAGCAACCTCTCCTTATCATGTTTTTGTGCCAAGTAAAGTTTCTATGTCAAAGTTGATGTTATATTTGGGATCGCTGCGCAGAAACAGCATTGCTGTCTGTCACGAATCTGGGCACAGTTCTCTGTAGAAAATTCTAAAAAATCTGCCAATTTACGAGCGTGATCCTCAGATATGTACGCAACTTTCATTAGTTTTGAGTTTTTCCATTTGAGCAAGTCTGGTGCCAGCTTTAAATTCGTCTTTACGGACTGTTCTGTTTTTGACAGATTCTGCCTTTTATTTCGCATTGCCTCTTTTGCTATGTTGGATTTATTTCTTTGATCCATTAATGTCCAGTAGCTTTATGCAATGTCCAGAAGTGTAAAGAATGATTGTGTCACCTCTGAATGTGTGAATTATCAATTGTGCACTAACCCTCTAATGAGTTTGCTTGAAGTTTGGTGTGAAGGAAGTTTTCAAGGGTCAAGAGAGGAGTATGATATACTATGATCAAGAGGAGTGAAAGCTCTAAGCTTGGGGATGCCCCCGTGGTTCACCCCTGCATATTTTAAGAAGACTCAAGCGTCTAAGCTTGGGGATGCCCAAGGCATCCCCTTCTTCATCGACAACATCATCAGGTTCCTCCCCTGAAACTATATTTTTATTCAGTCACATCTTGTGTTCTTTACTTGGAGCGTCGGTTTGTTTTTGTTTTTGTTTTTGTTTGAATAAGATGGATCCTAGCATTCACTTTGTGGGAGAGAGACACGCTCCGCTGTTGCATATGGACACATATGTCCTTAGGCTTTACTCATAATGTTCAAGGCGAAGTTTCTTCTTCGTTAAATTGTTATAGGGATTTCTATTTTCGTGCCCCTGCTTCGTTAGTTGTACTCAGTTT
The DNA here is from genome assembly GCA_030979885.1 of Lolium multiflorum. Classification (NCBI taxonomy): domain Eukaryota; kingdom Viridiplantae; phylum Streptophyta; class Magnoliopsida; order Poales; family Poaceae; genus Lolium; species Lolium multiflorum. Next base: position 208,295,932 of record CM061749.1, read on the forward strand.
TCCCCAGCTCGTTAGTTTTTCCTCAGTTTTCCCCTCCCTCTAGTTTGAAACCCATCGAAGACGCGGGTTGCCGTCAGGTCAGAGGCCTTACCGTTACCGTGAGGTCAGTTCCTCGCTGACCGTCTCGTGCTGACGGGTGGATCCATCTACCGCTGACGCGTGGGCCGTTTTATTTACTGATTGTATACGCGGTGCTGCCAATGACAAATGGGGCCGCTCTATGGGGCTGCCGCAGCCAATGACCAGTGGGTCGTCTATTTATTTATAGAAAATTATATATTGCCGCTCTGTGGGGCCTCCGCAGTCAATGACCGCTGTGGTCGTCTATTTTATTTAGAGAATATAATATAGAGCCGCTCTGTAGGGGCCGCCTCAGCCCATGGCAGGTGACTATTTTCGCAGCTTAATCTAAAGTGACTTTTATGCTAAACATTGTGCATCCCGGCGTTGACCTAGCAGTGGCGGCGAGGATGTGGTGCTCGAATAATAGTGGAAATGCGATATTATTTTTTACATGCATAATATATAGAAAATAGCTAGATCTCTAAATCGATGCATATGAAGCTACATATATATTCTTGGTCATGATCCCCTTAATTATCTAAAGGGGATGGATGCATGGCTTCACGTCGTCGTCGCTTTCATCATCAGTATCTTCGTCGTCTGAGTAGTAGTACCTCCTGCACATTGTTCCGTCAAACACCTTCACTGTGAGCACATCATCGCCTTCATATTTGAAGTGTACGAACCAGCCGAAATCCACACCGTGCGCGATGGCGAATTTCTCCCAGCCCTTGTCGAGGTACATCCGGCCTTGTCCGTCAAATAGGACCTCCACGGTCCAGAGACGAGGACCGCAGTCAGCTGCTCGCAGATACACCTTAGCTGGCTCCTTGCCGTCAAGATAGTCCGCAAATTTTTTTGGGAGTTCCTGCAAAGAGATCGAGCGCCGATCGTTTGAAATTAGGGAACCCTTGAAATTAAAGGTTTTTTAGAACATGCCCATAATTAATCACATGCATCATATATGTGGGAACGCGTACGTACCTTCTTGACCAAAGGGTCTTCATAGACGACGATGAAGAACTCCTCTATGATCAATGGCAGTGTTGACGGTGGTGGTGGCAATGATGATGATCCACTTCCCATTCCCCTTCCCCTTCCCCTTCCCCTTCCGGTCCGCGTCCGAGATGTGGAAGCCATGGCAATGGATAAAGTGTATGTGAACGAAGAAGAGAGAGGCAGAACCTATTGACACAAGGGATGGCCGTGTGGGTGTTTATAAGGGAGAGATGACCGTTGTAGGGGTTTACACAATAAAATAAGGAGGAGATGACCGTTGTGGGGGTTTATACACAATAAATTAAGGAGGAGACGACCGTTGTGGGGGTATATATCTCAACAAAAAAAGTAATGCGGACTATGTTGACTAGTTTATCATTTTACGGTGAAAAGTAATGCCTAAGACTACTCATAGTGGGAGTAACTTGGGTAGTAACATAGAGCTATGTTACCATAACATCACATTTTGAAGGTAGTAACATAGAGTAGTAACATGTGCATGTTACTACTCTATGTTACTCTCCACTATGACTAGTCTAAAAGAAAAGTAATGGCTACAAGAAATCGGTGATGGTTTATCGTTTTTTGCGTGAAAAGTAATGGGTACAAGAAATGGGTGATGGTGTATCATTTTTTGCGTCATAAGTAATGGGTCCAAGAAATGGGTGATGGTGTATCATTTTTTGCGTCATAAGTAATGGGTCCAAGAAATGGGTGATGGTGTATCATATTTTTGCGTGATAAGTAATGGCTACAACAAAATCGGTGATGGTTTATCGTTTTTTGCGTTGAAAGTAATGGCTACAAGAAATGGGTGATGGTGTATCATTTTTTGCGTGAAAAGTAATGGCTACAACAAAATCGGTGATGGTTATCATTTTTTGCGTGAAAAGTAATGGCTACAAGAAATGGGTGATGGTGTATCATTGTTTGCGTGAAAAGTAATGGCTACAACAAATCGGTGATGGTTTATCATTTTTTGCGTGAAAAGTAATGCCTAAAAAGAGTTTATAATTTAGCTCGTGAAAAATAATGCAGAAAACCAAACTTTAGCGTACTAGGTAACCGCCCTTTCGCATACATAGAGTGTGGAAGCTAACCGACGACAGAGAGAGAGAGGGTGGTGGCCCCGACCAGAGAGAGAGATAGGGGTTATCCTGCCCGTTAGATCATACGATCAACGGTCGGCGGGCAAGATCCGCGTGACATGGGCTAGACCAATCAGGGCAATGTTGGGCGTCTGTGAGAGTTTGTGAAGGGAGAGGGCAAAACTGAGTAGTATCAAGAAACCAAGGGCAAGTGAGTAGTAAACAGACTAAGGGATTCAAATATGAGATTTAAAAAATGGAAAATGCGTGTTTTGTACAATGAAACCCATCTTGGCCTACCTCAAACTATTTGCAATACCAATATACATCAGTGTGAGAATTGTGGCCTCATTTAGACAAAGTATGTTTTGGGGAAAGCTGTTTTGGGTAGGGCTTATTATGGAAAACCATGCACCTTCATAGCTACTAGGTGATTTGAGAAGTGGCAATTTGTGGTGAAACTTGATTTATCTATGATTTATCTATGATTTGAGAAGTGGCAATTTGTGGTAAAGACTCCATGAGTAAGTGCCACTCTTTTTCGGATTTTTTTGCACATTAAATAACTCATTTAACTAGTTAATCCCATTTGTTGACTCTCTGTTGACCAGCCACTTGAGGGTAAAACTGAGTATATTGCACTAGCCAGTATTAGCACTCGAGGAGAAAACTGAGCACACAAAAAATGCTAGTATATGACTCGAGGGTATACCTGAGTATATCTAAATTTCCAGGGTTAGACTCGAGGACGCGTGTTGCGGTGCAGAAGTGGAAGACGTGCCATTGTTGACGCGTGTCGCGGTGCAGACGTGCAAATAGTGGACGCGTAGGACGCGGGTCGCATTTAGGACGCGTAAGCCCCTCCCTCCCTCCCTCTGCACACAGTCGTCTCATTCTCGCTCACGCACGAAACCACCCCTCTCACGTCCCATCAACTTCTCCAAATCGAAAAAACCCCAACCGCCGTACGCACGCTACCCTGCCGGCGATGGAGAAGAAGAATGCGCCGGCGGCCGTCGCCTCCGAGCCCGTCGCCTCCGAGCCCGTCGCCTCCGCGCCCGTCGCCGCCGAGCCAGTCGCCGCCGAGCCCGTCGCCGCCGAGCCAGTCGCCGCCGAGCCCGTCGCCGCCGAGCCAGTCGCCGCCGAGCGCGTCGCCTCCGAGGGCGGCGCATCCAAGCGCGGCTCCTCCGTGAACTGGGCCTCTCTCTCGGCTGATGGACCACTTCACCAGATCGGCGAATGCTTGCTGGCGAACGAGGAGTACGCCGACACGTACTCTGCCATGAGGCAAGTCTGTAGAAATTGGCGCTCAGGTTTGCCTGAGCCCGACGTGCACCTGGACGAATGGATCATGCTACACCACGCCCTTCCACACGTCGCTGAGTTCACCTTCCTCCAACTCGGCACATCACGCTACGTCACCATAGATCTATCCGAAGTTCATACAAGGTTCAACTTCCTCCATATCTACCTCTTTATTTTCAATCTTAAACATCTTAATTAGTGCTGAATGTTATCGTGCTTGCCCAGATACTACTTCGTCGGATTTTGCCGTGGCGTCATCGTGCTTGCCCAGAAGAACCCGCCGCACAAGATACGGCTTCTGAACCCACTCACAAAGAAATACACTATGTTTGAGGCGCAGATGCCATCTATTTTCCTGAAATCAGTCGCTGTGATCAAATCCCCGACTATGGTCTTCGTTACCGCACATTACCCGTCGGAAATTGGTTGGGTCGATGAGAGCACTCCAACTAAGGATATAGATAAAGATTGGGAAAACAGATTTTCGATCAAGAACCATTGTCTGCGTTGCATTACACCGTTCAATGGTGAACTGTATGCACTAGCTGTGGACAATTTAGAGCACGGAAGAATAGTGTGCACCAATGTACAGTTGCAGCAGCGCACGAGCACTGTCAAGATGGAGACACTAATTTCATTTCCAGAACTTGGACATCAGAAGTTCTACCTCGTGAAGTCGGATGGTGATCTGCTGCTTGTGTTGTTGGTCAGCGTGGCTTTGGCGGGCAGACCATTGGTGTACCGTGTGGACACTCAGAGCCGCTCTCTCCATCCGGTCAGTAACATTGGCAGTAATGCCTTCTTCGTGAATTATATCCGGTGTATCTCCGTCGACACCAGAGTGTACCCGACACTTCGACCTGGCTGCATCTACTACACGGATTTGGGTTATATCAGAGAGTACTCTCATGATACAAAGGCCTGGGAGGAGTGGCCAGAACGTGTGGATAGAATAGGAAACTCCGGTATGAACACGAACCGGGACTAAAGGTTATTTTTATTTTTTTTATCTATTTGGTTCCCAATTATTTTTCACTCCTCTTTTTTTCTATTTTTCCAGAATTTCTAATATTTCAGTTATTTTACAAGTTTCTAACTACACTTAATCTCTATCTACATTTAATCTCTAGTCAAATTACTTACTCGTGGTCAAACTTCCCGCTCGGTCACCCATCCTCCCACTACTCCAGCACTAGCACGCTTAACTTCCAAGTTCCTTTCCCATCCCGCTTCCAAGTGCTTCGCGCGCATGTTGTGATACTAGTATCATATCAATCCTATTAACATGTTGGTCGATGTCACACTTATTTATTATTCGAATTCCAAATAATTATTTTAATAAACAAAACTAATAACGTACATGTTGTGGTAATGGTATTATAATTATAATTTTTTAAATTGTATTATAATTGTTTTTTAATTTATTATTTTTTAATATTTTTTTGCCAAACTTGAAAATTTGAAAATCTAAAAATTGGCTAACTTTATGGTTAAGTAATAGTAATCTTTATGCATGATGTAATTATTATTTTAAAAAGTTTAAAAAATAAAATTAATTTCTGGCAAAAACTAAAATCTTCCTGCTTTCATATTTTCATTTGGAATTTTGAGAATCTAAAAATTGGCTAACCGGGTAAACCCTGGTGAATTCGGATGTAACTTTTTCCCAGGATTTTTTTGATATATTATACGTTTTTTTTCGACGTCGTATGCAAAAGTTATTGCGGTTTTACCATTTTTCAAAACATTTTTGCAAAATAAGTGAAAATTCAAATTTGTTAATTTTCCCTAATAGTAGGTTGCATAACATACAAGAATCTGAAAACATTTTATTTTTTGAATTTTGTATTATTTTCTTTTATATTTTACAGTGTTAAAAAAGGCGATCCACGGGGGGGTGGAGGTGCATGGGGAGGCAAAACCCTTTAGTCCCCTTCGTATTACGAACCGGGACTAAAGGGTAGACCTTTAGTCCCGGTTGGTAATACAAGGTGAAGTCGGATGGTGATCTGCTGCTTGTGTTGTTGGTCAGCGTGGCTTTGGCGGGCAGACCATTGGTGTACCGTGTGGACACTCAGAGCCGCTCTCTCCATCCGGTCAGTAACATTGGCAGTAATGCCTTCTTCGTGAATTATATCCGGTGTATCTCCGTCGACACCAGAGTGTACCCGACACTTCGACCTGGCTGCATCTACTACACGGATTTGGGTTATATCAGAGAGTACTCTCATGATACAAAGGCCTGGGAGGAGTGGCCAGAACGTGTGGATAGAATAGGAAACTACGGTATGAGAAATGAACACAAGCCATACCGTTTGGAGGATGTATTGGCCGCACACTGCAGACGGAGGGAGTTCAATCAATATTTCCTTGGGGTAATGCACGGCTGGAGCAACGACGAAATATATGAGGAGGAATGAAGAACAAATTCATTCATCCTAATCTTCTTGTTGTCCATACATTGCGTGCGTCTTGTATATTACAACGTTATTGGCTGCTTTTGGCTGCTGTATGCAGTTTCCCTATGTATTATACTTAGCTTTCTGATTATGCAGTTGTCAATTTATCATATACTAGCTTCTACATTTGGTACTAGATTTGCTGCCATATTGGGCAAAAAACGAGGGCCAAAAGGCATAAATAACCCCAGAGATTTGCTACTAGATTTGCTGCCATATTGAAGAAAGACAGAAATAGAAGCTTCTCTAGATTTGATACTAATTTGGTGAAAAAGACAGAGAGAGAAAGAGGGGAAAAGGTGCTCTTCAAAATGCCAATTTGGGCCGAGAGAGACAAAACCCAGCTCCTGCTCACGTGCAACCAAACGCTTCTCGTCCTGTCCCACGCGGTCCCTTTCTACCAGCCCCACGCGACGCGGCCCCACACGTCGCGGCCCCACAGACGACGCGGCGCAACACGCCAGCACAGAACGTCCAAATAAACGGATTCCTTCCGTCTGAGCTCGTTCTGCGGGTTTCAAACTAGAGGGAGGGGAAAACTGAGGAAAAACTAAGGGGCTGGGGAAAACTGAGTACAATATTCAAGGCGAAACTTCTTCGTTAAATTGTTATATGGTTGGAATTGGAAAATGCTACATGTAGTAATTCTAAAATGTCTTGGGTAATGTGATACTTGGCAATTGTTGTGCTCATGCTTAAGCTCTTGCATCATATGCTTTGCACCCATTAATGAAGAAATACATAGAGCTTGCTAAAATTTGATTTGCATATTTGGTCTCTCTAAGGTCTAGATAATATCTAGTATTGAGTTTTGAACAACAAGGAAGACGGTGTAGAGTCTTATAATGTTTACAATATGTCTTTTATGTGAGTTTTGCTGCACCGGTTCATCCTTGAGTTTGCTTCAAATAACCTTGCTAGCCTAAACCTTGTATCGAGAGGGAATACTTCTCATGCATCCAAAATCTTTGAGCCAACCACTATGCCATTTGTGTCCACCATACCTACCTACTACATGGTATTTCTCCGCCATTCCAAAGTAAATTGCTTGAGTGCTACCTTTAAAATTCCATCATTCACCTTTGCAATATATAGCTCATGGGACAAAATAGCCTTAAAAACTATCGTAGTATTGAATATGTACTTATGCACTTTATATTTTATTAAGTTGCTTGTTGTGCGATAACCATGCTTCTGGGGAACGCCATCAACTATTGTTGAATATCATGTGAGTTGCTATGCATGTCCGTCTTGTCTGAAGGATCTATCATTTTAGTGGTTGGAGCATGCAAAATTGTTAGAGAAGAACATTGGGCCGCTAACTAAAGCCATGAATCATGGTTGAAGTTTCAGTTTTGGACATATATCCTCAATCTCATATGAGAATAATAATCATTGCTACATGCTTATGCATTTAAGAGGAGTCCATTATCTGTTGTCCATGTTGTCCCGGTATGGATGTGATACGTCTCCAACGTATCGATAATTTCTTATGTTCCATGCTACTTTATTGATGATACCTACATGTTTTATGCACATTATATGTCATATTTATGCATTTTGGAACTAACCTATTAACAAGATGCCGAAGAGCCAGTTGCTGTTTCTGTTTTTGGTTTCAGAAATCCTAGTAAAGAAATATTCTCGGAATTGGACGAAACTTTCGCCAGGGTCCTATTTTTGCACGAAGCTTCCAGAAGACCGAAGAGATAACGAAGTGGGGCCACGAGGCAGCCAGAGGGTAGGGCGGCGCGGCCAGGCCCTGGCCGCGCCGACCTAGCCCCTGGGCCCCTCGTGTGGCCCCTCGCGTTGACCCTCCGCCTACTTAAAGCCTCCGTCGCGAAACCCCCAGTACCGAGAGCCATGATACGGAAAACCTTACTGAGACGCCGCCGCGAATCCCATCTCGGGGGATTCAGGAGATCGCCCGGCACCTCGGAGAGGGGATTCATCTCCCGGAGGACTCTACACCGCCATGGTCGCCTCCGGAGTGATGAGTGAGTAGTTCACCCCTGGACCATGGGTCCATAGCAGTAGCTAGATGGTCGTCTTCTCCTTGTTGTGCTTCATTGTTGGATCTTGTGAGCTGCCTAACATGATCAAGATCATCTATTTGTAATACTATATGTTGTGTTTGTCGGGATCCGATGGATAGAGAGTACTATGATTATGGTGATTATCAATCTATTGTTTATGTGTTGTTTATGATCTTGCATGCTCTCCGTTATTAGTAGAGGCTCTGGCCAAGTTTTTGCTCTTAACTCCAAGAGGGGGTATTTATGCTCGATAGTGGGTTCATGCCTTCATTGACACCTGGGATCGTGACAGTAGGTTCTAAGGTTGTGATGTGATGTTGCCACTAGGGATAAAACATTGATGCTATGTCTAAGGATGTAGTTGTTGATTACATTACGCACCATACTTAATGCAATTGTCTGTTGCTTAGCAACTTAATACTGAATGGGGTTCGGATGATAACCTGAAGGTGGACTTTTTAGGCATAGATGCAGTTGGATGGCGGTCTATGTACTTTGTCGTAATGCCCGGATTAAATCTCACTATATTTATCATATCATGTATATGCATTGTTATGCATTTCTCTATTTGTCAATTGCCCGACTGTAATTTGTTTACCCAACATGCTTTTATCTTATGGGAGAGACACCTCTAGTGAACTGTGGACCCCGGTCCTATTCTTTACATAGCATACAATCTACTGCAATTGTGTTTTACTATTTTCTTTGCAAACATTTTCCACTCGATACGTTTAATCCTTTGTTACAGCAAGCCGGTGAGATTGACAACCTCACTGTTTCGTTGGGACAAAGTACTTGGGTTGTGTTGTGCAGGTTCCGCGTTGGCGCCGAATCCCTGGTGTTGCGCCGCATCACATTTCGCGACCATCAACCTTCAACGTGCTTCTTGGCTCCTACTGGTTCGATTAAACCTTGGTTTCTTTCTGAGGGAAAACTTGCTACTGTGCGCATCATACCTTCCTCTTGGGGTTCCCAACGAACGTGTTGTCACGGTATGGATGTCTAAGTTGAGAATAATCAAAAGCGAGAAATCCAAAATGCGAGCTTTCTCCTTAGACCTTTGTACAGGCGGCATGGAGGTACCCCTTTGTGACACTTGGTTGAAACATGGCATGCAAAGATCCGGTAGTCCAAGCTAAGTAGGACGAGGTGCGGACACTATTAGTATACTATGCATGAGGCTTGCAACTTGTAAGATATAATTTACATAACTCATATGCTTTATTACTACCGTTGACAAAATTGTTTCATGTTTTCAAAATAAAAGCTCTAGCACAAATACAGCAATCGATGCTTTCCTCTTTGAAGGACCTTTCTTTTACTTTTATTGTTGAGTCAGTTTACCTATCTTCCTCCACCTTAAGAAGCAAACACTTGTGTGAACTGTGCATTGATTCCTACATACTTGCATATTGCACTTGTTATACTACTTTATGTTGACAATATCCATGAGATATACATGTTATAAGTTGAAAGCAACCGCTGAAACTTAATCTTCCTATGTGTTGCTTCAACACCTTTACTTTGATTTATTGCTTTATGAGTTAACTCTTATGCAAGACTTATTGATGCTTGTCTTTAAGTACTATTCATGAAAAGTCTTTGCTATATGATTCACTTGTTTACTCATGTCATTACCTTTGTTTTGATCGCTGCATTCATTACATATGTTTACAAATAGTATGATCAAGATTATGATGGCATGTCACTTCAGAAATTATCTTTGTTATCGTTTTACCTGCTCGGGACGAGCAGAACTAAGCTTGGGGATGCTGATACGTCTCCAACGTATCGATAATTTCTTATGTTCCATGCTACTTTATTGATGATACCTACATGTTTTATGCACATTATATGTCATATTTATGCATTTTCGGAACTAACCTATTAACAAGATGCCGAAGAGCCGTTGCTGTTTTCTGCTTTTGGTTTCAGAAATCCTAGTAAGGAAATATTCTCGGAATTGGACGAAATCTTCGCCCAGGGTCCTATTTTTGCACGAAGCTTCCAGAAGACCGAAGAGGGAAGGAAGTGGGGCCACGAGGGGGCCAGACCACAGGGCGGCGCGGCCTGGCCCCTGGCCGCGCGGCCCTGTCATCTGGGCACCTCGTGTGGCCCCCTGACCTACCCTTTCGCCTACTTAAAGCCTCCGTCGCGAAACCCCAGTACCGAGAGCCACGATACGGAAAACCTTCCAGAGACGCCGCCGCGAATCCCATCTCGGTGGATTCAGGAGATCGCCTCCGGCACCCTGCCGGAGAGGGGATTCATCTCCCGGAGGACTCTACACCGCCATGGTCGCCTCCGGAGTGATGAGTGAGTAGTTTACCCCTGGACCATGGGTCCATAGCAGTAGCTAGATGGTCGTCTTCTCCTTGTTGTGCTTCATTGTTGGATCTTGTGAGCTGCCTAACATGATCAAGATCATCTATCTGTAATACTATATGTTGTGTTTGTCGGGATCCGATGGATAGAGAATACTATGTTATGGTGATTATCAATCTATTGTTTATGTGTTGTTTATGATCTTGCATGCTCTCCGTTATTAGTAGAGGCTCTGGCCAAGTTTTTGCTCTTAACTCCAAGAGGGAGTATTTATGCTCGATAGTGGGTTCATGCCTTCATTGACACCTGGGATCGTGACAGTAGGTTCTAAGGTTGTGATGTGCTGTTGCCACTAGGGATAAAACATTGATGCTATGTCTAAGGATGTAGTTGTTGATTACATTACGCACCATACTTAATGCAATTGTCTGTTGCTTTGCAACTTAATACTGAATGGGGTTCGGATGATAACCTGAAGGTGGACTTTTTAGGCATAGATGCAGTTGGATGGCGGTCTATGTACTTTGTCGTAATGCCCGGATTAAATCTCACTATATTTATCATATCATGTATATGCATTGTTATGCCCTTCTCTATTTGTCAATTGCCCGACTGTAATTTGTTCACCCAACATGCTTTTATCTTATGGGAGAGACACCTCTAGTGAACTGTGGACCCCGGTCCTATTCTTTACATAGCATACAATCTACTGCAATTGTGTTTACTGTTTTCTTTGCAAGCATCTTCCACTCGATACGTTAAATCCTTTGTTACAGCAAGCCGGTGAGATTGACAACCTCGCTGTTTCGTTGGGGCAAAGTACTTTGGTTGTGTTGTGCAGGTTCCGCGTTGGCGCCGGAATCCCTGGTGTTGCGCCGCATCACATTTCGCGACCATCAACCTTCAACGTGCTTCTTGGCTCCTACTGGTTCGATTAAACCTTGGTTTCATACTGAGGGAAACTTGCTTCTATACGCATCATACATATTGGTTTGCATTCCCTCTTATACAAGTTCACAGGTGATCCCACTATATTCTGTATCTGGTCCATCCTAAGCTCCAGCATTAACTATCCTCTATGTGTTGCTCATTACAAGTTTATATCCCGAAACATCTTGATTTGCATCCCCTTCACTATAAGTTCAGGAGTATTATTTAGTTCACGGCCAAAATGAAGTAATTGCACTTGGCACATGTTGGTTCACATTCCCTCCTCTTTAGCTTTTGCCATCGTAACTTCTATTTTTGGTTTACATTCCCTGCTCTGTAGATGTAGCCATCATAACTTCATCTTGCTCAGTCGTTGTTACAAAATTTATAGCCTGCTACTATGTTGTTCATGCCAATTTTGTACTCCCTGAACATGTTGGTTTGCATGGGACTCGACAGTAGTAAGTCTGCTGTTTCATTCTAACATGCTCTGTTATATTGGCTGTTGGTATGCGGCATGCACTCTTTGTTTGCTTATTGTGCGCATTACAATGATCTTGTTATAACGACGAAATGATGAGTTCCAAATTCTTTGGCAAACAATATTGTAGTGTCTTTGCCTTTCCATTGTTGTTGTCTTAACTTGTAATGTCTTTGTTTCAGATATAGGTGCTGCATGGACAACTTAAAAGATTGTCGGATCGCTTCATTGTATTGCTAGGTTTAATTACCATTCAATTTCTCTGGGTTCTGTAATATTTTTTTCAATGCCTTGCAGCTGATGTAATATTTAGTTAGTTTTTATAGTTCTTTCGCGCATTTTTTCTTTGGTGCTTGTGGTAAGTGAGGCTATCCGACAGAAATCAATGCTGCGTAAATATTCTCAGTATCTAAATCACGAATTCCCATCCCTTAAACGGCCCAATTAAGCGAAATCACATATGTGCCTGCCCGCAAAATCCTAAAGCGCATATTATGCCGGCATATAAACAGCAACTAAACGGGCTGGCCCACTTACTTCTTGGGCCAGCCCATTTGAGTTACGGTGGACCCCACACTCTAATTGGGCTGGCCCACTTGCTTTAAGGTGGACCCCACCCACTACTGGGCCGGCCCACTAATTAGTTGGGCCAGCCCATTTGCTTTTGTGGTGGACCCCACACACTAAACGGGCCGGCCCTTCAAGAGGAAAGTGGGACCCACCTGTGTTTTTGGCCCGGCCCACTATCTTGTTGGGCCGGCCCACTTGCAATATGGTGGACCCCACATACTATTTGGGCCGGCCCTTTAACAGGAAAGTGGGGCCCACCTGTGCTTTTGGCCCGGCCCACTATCTTGTTGGGCCAGCCCACTTGCTATATGGTGGTCCCACATGGTAAATGGGCCGGCCCTTTAATAGGAAGGTGGGACCCACCTGTGTTTTGGCCCGGCCCACTATCTTGTTGGGCCGGCCCACTTTCTATATGGTGGACCCCACATACCAAATGGCCCGGCCCATTAAGAGGAATGTGGGACCCACCTGTGTTTTTGGCCCGGCCCACTATCTTTGGGCCAGCCCACTTGCTATATGGTGGACCCCACATACTAAATGGGCCGGCCCTTTAACAAGGTGGGACCCACCTGTGTTTTTGGCCCGGCCCACTATCTTGTTGGGCCGGCCCACTTGCTATATGGTGGACCCCACACACTAAATGGGCCGGCCCTTTAACAGGATAGTGGGACCCACCTGTGTTTTGGCCCGGCCCACTAGCTTGTTGGGCCGGCCCACTTGCTATATGGTGGACCCCACACACTAAATGGGCCGGCCTTTTAACAGGAAAGTGGGACCCACCTGTGTTTTTGGCCCGGCCCACTTGCTTCTTGGGCCGGCCCAGTTGCTGTAAGGTGGACCCCACATGTTAAATGGGCCGGCCCATTTAAGTTTTGACCAGTCAACATTAGAGGTTAGGCCCGGCCCACGTAACTAATGGACCAGCCCAGCTATATAGTTGACCGGTCAAACTATGTCATCTGGCCCGGCCCGCTTAAGACGTGGCAGGCCTCGTGTGGGCCTACCATCTACCACGGGGTTTCAGCCGGTTAACGCCGTTAACTGCCAGTTAACGGCGTCTGCCACGTGTCAGTTTGCATGACGTCAGCAGTCAACGGGCTCCCGGAAACACTTGGGCAACGGTCCGATTTTCCGTGGCGGAAGGGCGCCCAAGCGCGACGGACCGAAAAAATCGTCGTTGGACTTTGCCTGACGCAGTTTCGACAACAGAACCCATATCGTCGGGTTAGGCCCATAGGCGACGAAAAATACCCCTTAGTGGACGATTTTGGGACGTTGTCTATCAAAACTTTTCTTGTAGTGTTTGAAACCCAAAACCACTTCTCTTCATGATTGCTTCATAAGACAGAGTTTAAGGTTAGGAACAGATATATACATGATTTTCTAGTTTGAATATGTCTAGACCTTGTTAATCAACTTGAATGCTTACTCTATGACATAAGAATGCTATGTGCTTTGGTTTATCATTCTTTTGGTTTTTTCCTGAATTTTTATGCCCATTTGAATCTTGGTCAAATCCTAGGTTTCACAAAGATTTAAACAAGTTTAAAATCTGAAAATTAAAAGGTAAGCATGGATCCTTCTTAGTCACTCTAAAATGAAGCTTTTGGGAGGTTTTTGAAATTTCCATGTTTGAAACCCAAAACCACTTCTCTTCATGCTTGACTTCATAAGACAGAGTTTAGAGTGTTAGGGGTAGATACATGATTTGTCTAGTTTGAATATGTCTAGACCTTGTTTATCAACTTGAATTCTTACTATATGACATAAGAAGGCTATGTGCTTTGGTTTTTCATTTTTCTGGTTTTTTTGAATTTTATGCCCATTTGAAGATTTTGGGTGGTTCTTGAAATTTTCATGTTTGAAACCAATACGACTTCTCTTCATGCTAGACTTCATAAGATCGACCGAGTTTATGGTTAGGGGCTAGATACATGATTTGTCTGGTTTGAACATGTCTAAACCTTGTTTATCAACTTGAAAGCTTACTATATGACATACGAAGACTATGTGCTTTTGTTTTTCATTCTTCTATTTTTTTATTTTATGCCCATTTGAATCTTGGTCAAATCCTATGTTTGACCTGGATTTAAACAAGTATATAATATGAAAACGAAAAGGTAAGCCTGGATCCTTCTTAGTCACTCTAAAATGAAGCGACTTTTGGGATGTTCTTGAAATTTTCATGTTTGAAACCCAAACCACTTCTCTTCATGATTGACTTCATATATAAGACAGAGTTTAAGGTTAGGGACAGATATATACATGATTTTCTAGTTTGAATATGTCTAGACCTTGTTAATCAACTTGAATGCTTACTGTATGACATAAGAATGCTATGTGCTTTGGTTTATCATTCTTTTGGCTTTTTCCTGAATTTTTATGCCCATTTGAATCTTGGTCAAATCCTAGGTTTCACAAAGATTTAAACAAGTTTAAAATCTAAAAATTAAAAGGTAAGCATGGATCCTTCTTAGTCACTCTAAAATGAAGCTTTTGGGAGGTTTTTGAAATTTCCATGTTTGAAACCCAAAACCACTTCTCTTCATGCTTGACTTCATAAGACAGAGTTTAGAGTGTTAGGGGTAGATACATGATTTTTCTAGTTTGAATATGTCTAGACCTTGTTTATCAACTTGAATTCTTACTATATGACATAAGAACTATGTGCTAGGTTTAAAACATGAAATTTAGCCCCCAAAAATTGTACATATATGGATTCACATTGAGATAATTCATGAAACTTTGGAAATGGCCATCTCGTGTCATGTTTCCCCACAAATGAGAATTGGATTAATTGGTGGCAGACAAGTAAACACACATTTATGTGCGACAACCCAAAATGCACATATTTTGCAAAGTTTTCATGCGTGCATGAAAAGTTGCAAATATATACA
Source organism: Lolium multiflorum (assembly GCA_030979885.1). NCBI lineage: Eukaryota > Viridiplantae > Streptophyta > Magnoliopsida > Poales > Poaceae > Lolium > Lolium multiflorum. The sequence continues at coordinate 208,311,085 of CM061749.1, forward strand.
TAAAATGGGCCATGATTCAAAAGTTTGACATGGTTCTTGTGTAGTAGTAGTACCAAAGCTCACACGTGGGAAGAAATTAAGATGGTCGAATTCCAACATGTTGCCACACTTTTTTGAAGGGCTCTTTTCTAAAACATTGGTATGGCATGTCTGCTATTTTCCCTAGCTATATAGAAAAATGATGAACAATCCATGATTTCCGATTGCTGTTTTTGAACCACCTTTGGCTTGATTTCAAATTTAGGTCAAAATCATGGGGGGGGGGACACGAGTGTGTTTCTTTTGGATGAAGCGCTCGTATTTGCAAGTTTTTTGGGGTCCCACAAATTTAGGGTAGCATCACGCCCACCCCATCCCTTCACGCGCGGAAAAAGTGTTAGGCGAGTAGTAAAATGGCATGACCAACAAGTTTCAAGTAAAATTTCGAATATATAACCAAAATGTACCAAGTGTTAGATGAGTTAACTTGGCTTCATGGAAAAAATAATGTCATGTAAATAAGTTAACTTGGCTTTCCTACCCTTGAATCCATACGAAACTTTGTACGGAGTTCTAATACAGTATAATGATCACCCGAATTATTACACCAACATGTCTGTCACTTACGTGTGGTTCCCATGCGTGAGGTCCCACACTTCAGTGAGCACAAGTCACGGACAATTTTTTGCAAATGTTGCAAAGGATAAAAGGTGGAAGCGGCATCACACGGAAGGAGAAGAGGAAGGGAGAGCAGTCACGGCCTCGAAATGCTTCAACCTATCCGGGAAGTGATGTTGACTGGCACGCAAGGTTTTTCAGTGCTGCAAACCTGCAGTGCGGCGATTTTGACAGAAATAACCCTTTTGGCAAAGAAAAGCACGGACTGACCCTCTGAGCAATCTATTTCACTGGACTAACCTTTTTGTGTGGCTTTCTGTGTTTTTCTTCGCCAAAAGGATTACTTTTGTCAAAATCGCCCCCCTGCAGTGCAGGCTACGCGCCCGTCTAATATTCTTTTTTTTTCAATGACAAAAGGGGGGAGAGAGAGAGAGAGTCTTGACGACGTGTCTTCACTTGACAAAGAAGATTGTTGGAAGTTTGCCTACCTACCGCATATGATTTGTGCTCACTAAAGTGTGGGACCTGCACGCATATGGGACCCTGCAGCCCTCTGAGGGCAGTCCGTGTGAGACGCAAAATAGGGTTTTTAGTTTAGTAAGGCAAAAAAATTAAGCCTTGGAGGGCCGAGGCGGGGCGGCCGTCCGCCATTTTATACCTTTTACGCCCCCCACACCTCGTTTCATTTGTCATGTCTACCAAGGAAGAGCTCGGAGGAGAAGATGCAGTCCTAGCTTCTCGACCCCCTGGCGCCCCACGCATAAATACTACTACCAGAAGTACACTGTCTCTAACAATCCTGCCTGCGAAGGGAGATCTCGGAGGAGACGATGCGGGCTCAGCGTCCCCGCCGTTGATTAGCCAGGACACAAGGGTTACTACGCCTCTTTTAATTACCTTCGTTTTGCTGGTAATACTCGGACTTATATCTGTTATCTTCCGCAGGAGAGGGTCGATATCGCCGGAGAAGATGATGTGAGGCAGATGATCAAGCTCGCAGGAGAAGATGATGTAAAGGAGATGGTCAAGCTCGGAGCAGAAGATGATGTAAAGGAGATAGTCAATGTCGGAGAAGATGATGTAAAGGAGTTAGTCAATCTCGGAGAAGATGTGGTGGCATTGGACCAACCGCGGTCGTTGGGCGAGATCCCGGAGATTCACTTACCTCGTTTGCACTGGTAATGATATGCCTGATCTGTAACATTTTGAACATTTTTCGTCGGCTTACACAGGAGCTATCTCGGCTTAGGGTCAACAAGGCCCCGGGAGCGGAACTTCCGCATCTCGGCGCGGAGAACTCCGAGTTACGCCAGAAGCGCCCTGGGGAATCGCACGCGCAGGCGCAGCACATCCGTTCGCAGGATCTCTCATCCTTCGACGTCAGGTTCCAGCGAGAGGTCGTAGAAGAAGATAAGTTGCCAGCTTCCCCGCCGTTCAAGAGGATGAAGGAGCTGAAGACGGAGGTTAATATTACTAGCTGACTTTGGGTTGCTGGTTTTTGGGTACTTCGAGTCACTGACATGTAGACACCACTTAAGTCTGTCCTACATGTTAGTGACCATATTCGTTAATCAGCCAATTTGTGCCCTTAAGTGGATTACCCAAGGTTTATCGAACTCAGGGAGGAAGAGGTCAAAGATATCCCTCTCAAGCAACACTGTAATCACAAAGCAAGAAGTCTCTTGTGTCCCCAACACACCAAATACACTTGTCAGGTGTATAGGTGTACTAGTTCGGCGAAGAGATAGTGAAATACAAGTAATATGGATGTATATGAGTGGTAATAGCAATCTGAATAAAATATGGCAGCGAGTAAACATGCAACAAAACAGTAAACAAACGGAGATTCGATGCTTGGAAGCAAGGCCTAGGGATCCTGCTTTCACTAGTGGACACTCTCAACAATGATCACATAATAGGACTACTCTACACCCTTTTGTTGGATGATGAACACATTGCGTAGGATTACACGAACCCTCAATGCCGGAGTTAACAAGCTCCACAATGCAATGTTCATATTTAAATAACCTTAGAGTGCAAGATAGATCAACATAATTACACCAAGAACTAACATAGCATGCACACTATCACCATCATGCATATGTAGGAGGAATAATACACATCAATACCATCATAGCAATAATTAACTTCATAATCTACAAGAGATCATAATCATAGCCTACGCCAAGTACTCACACGGTGCACACACTATCACCTTTACACACATGGAGGAGGAATAGAGTACTTTAATAACATCACTAGAGTAGCACATAGACGATATTCAACTAGATCACATAAAGAGAGAGATGAACCACATAGCTACAGCGGAGCCCTCAGCCCCGGGGGTGAATTACTCCCTCCTCATCATGGAGACAGCGATGGCGGTGAAGATGGCGGTGGAGACGGTGGAGACGACCGGGGGCAATTCCCCGTCCGGCAGGGTGCCGGAACAGAGACTTCTGTCCCCCGAATCTTGATTTCGCGATGGCGGCGGCTCTGGAAGGTTTTCTCCGTATCGTGGCTCTCCGTCGGTGTTTTTAGGTCAGAGAGGCTTAAATAGGCGAAGAGAGGGAGTCGGAGGGGCCACGGGCTGCCCACACCCTAGGGGGGCGCGCCCCCCCTGGCCCGCGCCGGGGTGTGGTGTGGGGCCCCCCTGGCTCCCCTCTCGTCCCTCTCCGGTGCTCTGGAAGCTTCCGGGAATTATAAGGTCTTCGGTCTTTATTTCGTCCGATTCCGAAAATATTTCTTTACTAGGATTTCTGAAACCAAAAACAGCAGAAAACAGCAACTGGCCTTTCGGCATCTCGTCAATAGGTTAGTTCCGGAAAACGCATAATAATGACATATAATGTGTATAAAACATGTAGATATCATCAATAAAGTGGCATGGAACATAAGAAATTATAGATACGTTTGAGACGTATCAAGCATCCCCAAGCTTAGTTCTGCTCGTCCCGAGCAGGTAAAACGATAACAATGATAATTTCTTAAGTGACATGCCATCATAACCTTGATCATACTATTGTAAAGCACATGAGATAAATGCAGAGATTCGAAGCAATGATGAAGATAATGAGTAAACAAATGAATCACATAACAAAGACTTTTCATGAATAATACTTTCAAGACAAGCATCAATGAGTCTTGCATAAGAGTTAACTCATAAGCAATAAATTCTTAGTAGAAAGCTTTGAAACAACACAAAGGAAGATATAAGTTTCAGCGGTTGCTTTCAACTTTAACATGTATATCTCATGGATAATTGTCAACACAAAGTAATATAACAAGTGCAATAGGTAAACATGTAAGAATCAATGCACACAATTTACACAAGTGTTTGCTTCTAAGATAGAAAGAATAGGTAAACTGACTCAACAATAAAGTAAAAGAATGGCCCTTCAAAGAGGAAAGCATCGATTGCTATATTTGTGCTAGAGCTTTGATTTTGAAAACATATAGAGAGCATAAAAGTAAAGTTTTGAGAGGTGTTTGTTGTTGTCAACGAATGGTAGCGGGTACTCTAACCCCCTTGCCAGACAAACCTTCAAAGAGCGGCTCCCATTTTATTTATTTTTGGGTGGCACTCCTTCCAACCTTTCTTTCACAAACCATGGCTAACCGAATCCTCGGGTGCCTGCCAACAATCTCATACCATGAAGGAGTGCCCTTTTATTTTAGTTTTATTATGATGACACTCCTCCCCACCTTTGCTTTCTCAAGCCATGGCTAACCGAATCCTTCGGGTGCCGTCCAACAATCACATACCATGGAGGAGTGTCTATTTTTGTTAATTAATTTGGGACTGGGAATCCCATTGCCAGCTCTTTTTGCAAAATTATTGGATAAGCGGATGAAGCCACTAGTCCATTGGTGAAAGTTGTCCAACAAGATTGAAAGATAAACACCACATACTTCATCATGAGCTATAAAACATTGACACAAATAAGAGGTAATAACTTTTGAATTTGTTTAAAGGTAGCACTCAAGCAATTTACTTTGGAATGGCGGAGAAATACCATGTAGTAGGTAGGTATGGTGGACACAAATGGCATGAATATTGGCTCAAGTATTTGGATGCATGAGAAGTATTCCCTCTCGATACAAGGTTTAGGCTAGCAAGGTTATTTGAAGCAAACTCAAGTATAAAATGGTGCAGCAAGACTCACATATAAACATATTGTAAGCATTATAAGACTTTACATCGTCTCCTTGTTGTTCAAACACCTCAACCAGAAAATATCTAGACTTAGAGAGACCAATCATGCAAACCAAATTTTAACAAGCTCTATGTAATTATTCATTAATGGGTACAAGGTACATGATGCAAGAGCTTAAACAAGATCTATATGAGCACAACAATTGCCAAGTATCACATTATTCAAGACATTATACCAATTACTACATGTAGCATTTCCCGTTTCCAACCATATAACAATTAACGAAGCAGTTTCAACCTTCGCCATGAAAATTAAAAGCTAAGAACACATGTGTTCATACGAACCAGCGGAGCGTGTCTCTCTCCCAAACAATCATTTATTCAAACAAAAACAAAAACAAAAACATACAGACGCTCCAAGTAAAGTACATAAGATGTGACCGAATAAAAATATAGTTTCAAGAGAAGGAACCTGATACTTTGTCGATGAAGAAGGGGATGCCTTGGGCATCCCCAAGCTTAGATGCTTGGGTCTTCTTGAAATATGCAGGGATGAACCACCGGGGCATCCCCAAGCTTAGACTTTTCATTCTTCTTGATCGTAGTATATCATCCTCCTCTCTTGACCCTTGAAAACTTCCTTCACACCAAACTTCAAGCAAACTCATTAGAGGGTTAGTGCATAATCAAAAATTCACATGTTCAGAGGTGACACAATCATTCTTTTCACTTCTGGACATTGCATAAAGCTACTGGATATTAATGGATCAAAGAAATGAATCCAACATAGCAAAAGAGGCAATGCGAAATAAAAGGCAGAATCTGTCAAAAACAGAACAGTCCGTAAAGACGAATTTAAAGCTGGCACCAGACTTGCTCAAATGGAAAAACTCAAAACTAATGAAAGTTGAGTACATATCTGAGGATCACGCTCGTAAATTGGCAGATTTTTTCGAATTTTCTACAGAGGCCTGTGCCCAGATTCGTGACAGACAGCAATGCTGTTTCTGCGCAGCGATCCCAAATATAACATCAACTTTAGCATAGAAACTTTACTTGGCACAAAAACATGATAAGGAGAGGTTGCTACAGTAGTAAAAAACTTCCAAGACACAAATATAAAACAAAGTACTGTAGCAAAATAACACATGGGTTATCTCCCAAGAAGTTCTTTCTTTATAGCCATTAAGATGGGCTCAGCAATTTTGGTGATGCACCCGCAAGAAATAGTATTTGAAGCAAAAGAGAGCTTCAAGAGGCAATTCAAAACACATTTAAGCCTAACATGCTTCCTATGCAGAAGAATCTTATACACAAATGAATTCATGAAGAGCAAAGTGACAAGCATAAGAGGATAAAACACGAGTAACTTAAAGATTCTCAACATAAAGAGGGGAAACTTAATATTATTAAGATGCATATAACCATATTTCCCTCTCTCATAATAACTTTCAGTAGCATCATTGATGAAATCCACAATATACCCGTCACTTAAAACATTCTTATCATGGTTCATATGCATAGAAGTATCATTAATTTTGGCATAAGAAGAGTTATTCTCATTAATAGTAATTGGAGCAAGATTATTATCAAGAATTTGAACATGGTAAACAAGTTGCATACTAAGGGAATGGTTTTTGGCAAGCCCATCATAACTATGACAAGTTTCATAAGGATAATTGTAACATGTGTCATATACATCTCTATAGCAATTATCTAAACCAGAATATGTAATATCATCATTTTCACTAAAAGTAGAAGTCTCAAATATAGGATCTTCAAGCACAACATCCCCAAGCTTAGGGCTTTCAATATCATCGTTTAAGGGGACATGAATAATGCTATCATCATTACTTTCATAATCAGTACCAAAGAGATTTCCAATATCAAAGGTAGTGTGCTCATTCAAATCATGATCACTAATATGGGTAAAGGGTATAGGAAGATCATCGTACTCAGATTCATTATCATAATAATCATTAGGCGCAACATACTTACAGTTATCTATTGTTACCTCATACACGCGGGGATGTGCCATTGCCTCTTTCTCTTTATTCTCTTCTTCTTCTTCTTCTTCTTCTTCTTCTTCTTCTTCTTCCTTCTCCTCGTTCCCTTCTTTAGGAGGAAGAGGCTTGAAGGGTGGCTTGTCCGCATAACCTGATTTACTTTTAGAAACAATAGAAGAAACTTGGGAGGATCCCTCCTTTTCATTAATTAGTTGAAAACACACAGCGGTCCTATCATATTTTGGCAAGGTGTCATCTTCTAAAATATTTTGTATGTAAGTATTTGTATGGCAATTATTAATGCAATAAGAAAGACAACCATGCAGGACATCATCAATATCAAGATCGTTAATATTTAACAAAGAAATTTTTCTTGATAACTCTTCACACTTCAAAAATAAGGTAAGTTCATCATGCTGATTAGGAATAATTTCATCATCACAATACAAATTTGCAGCACTCATGGGGTTTGAATTATCATTGGAGGAACATTGAAAATTAAAATGACCAACTCTATGGCAAAGTTCACAAATAAAAGGATAGAGGGCACACACTTTTTCTCCAAGATCATCTAGAGCTCTAGACCACTTTCTAGTTTTTTCATTTCTGTGATGGATACAATATTCATCTTCTATTTGATTAATTCCACAAGGTCTATGTATTCCACAAAAATTAACATGCTTATAGGAAATAGCATTCTTAGGAGTTTGAGCATGCTTATTGCAATTATTAACAACAATGTCATTCTTCATGCAAGCCTCTTTAAAAGGTTCATGATACTTATCAAAATTCTTTTTAGGCAATTCTAAATGAGAAGCAAAGGCTTTATAAAGATTTGCAGCAACTTGAGAGTCAAGACCATAAGTAGCACTCATATTTCGAAATTTATCAGTATTCATAAAAGTTTCAATGCATTCATAATCATAGTTTATACCTGATTCTTTACCTTTGTCATTCTCCCAATCTTCAGCGTTCTCCTTAATCCGATCAAGAAGGTCCCTTTTAAACTCTTCTTTATTGCTCGTGAATGATCCAGAACAAGTAGTATCCAGCAAGGTCTTATCTTGAAAAGAAAGTCTTGCATAGAAATTATCAATGATGATATTACCTGGAAGCTCATGATTGGGGCATTTGAGCATTAAAGTCTTCAATCTCTCCCATGCTTGGGCAATACTCTCTCCATCATGAGGCCAAAAATTATATATATGGTTTCGATCTTTGTGAATTTCACTTGGAGGATAGAACTTGGAATAAAATAGAGGCACAATATCCTTCCAATCAAGAGAGCGCCCGTCCTTCAATAGTTTATACCAATGCGCCGCTTCACCAGATAGCGATATAACAAATAATTTCTTTCTAACTTCATCCATTGAAATACCTGCACACTTGAATAACCCGCATAATTCATGCAAAAACAGTAAATGATTCCTAGGATGGACAGTTCCATCCCCTTCATAGCGGTTATCCATAACACGTTCAATAATTTCCATAGGTATTTTATACGGAATACTTTCAGCAGGTGGATTTAAAATATCAGAAGCATCATTAAAGTTATCGCATATGGGAGATAAAGCATTATCAGAACAAAATATTTCTTCCAAAGCGGAGGAGCTAAAAAGATTATTTTTATGTAAACCAGCTTCCCCAAGCTTAGACTTCTTCATAGCATTAGCAGTAATTGCATTCATACTAATAACATTGCTACTATCATGTAAATAAGGTTCCATAGGTTTTTTAATTTTTGTATCAAACCATCCATGTCTTAAATCAGGAAATAGAATAAGAAGCTCTTTGTTGTCCATTATGCCTAACTAGTGTAAACAAGAAACAAAATGTCGTAATTGCAGAGTCTAAAGGAAATAGCTTCGAGCACACACACAATGGCGCCAGAAAAGTACTGTTACCTGGAACCGGAGTATGAGTGCCTTTTACCTTTCCTCCCCGGCAACGGCGCCAGAAAAGTGCTTGATGTCTACGGGAGCTTCTATTCTTGTAGACAGTGTTGGGCCTCCAAGAGCAGAGGTTTGTAGAACAGTAGCAAGTTTCCCTTAAGTGGATTACCCAAGGTTTATCGAACTCAGGGAGGAAGAGGTCAAAGATATCCCTCTCAAGCAACCCTGTAATCACAAAGCAAGAAGTCTCTTGTGTCCCCAACACACCAAATACACTTGTCAGGTGTATAGGTGTACTAGTTCGGCGAAGAGATAGTGAAATACAAGTAATATGGATGTATATGAGTGGTAATAGCAATCTGAATAAAATATGGCAGCGAGTAAACATGCAACAAAACAGTAAACAAACGGAGATTCGATGCTTGGAAGCAAGGCCTAGGGATCCTGCTTTCACTAGTGGACACTCTCAACAATGATCACATAATAGGACTACTCTACACCCTTTTGTTGGATGATGAACACATTGCGTAGGATTACACGAACCCTCAATGCCGGAGTTAACAAGCTCCACAATGCAATGTTCATATTTAAATAACCTTAGAGTGCAAGATAGATCAACATAATTACACCAAGAACTAACATAGCATGCACACTATCACCATCATGCATATGTAGGAGGAATAATACACATCAATACCATCATAGCAATAATTAACTTCATAATCTACAAGAGATCATAATCATAGCCTACGCCAAGTACTCACACGGTGCACACACTATCACCTTTACACACATGGAGGAGGAATAGAGTACTTTAATAACATCACTAGAGTAGCACATAGACGATATTCAACTAGATCACATAAAGAGAGAGATGAACCACATAGCTACAGCGGAGCCCTCAGCCCCGGGGGTGAATTACTCCCTCCTCATCATGGAGACAGCGATGGCGGTGAAGATGGCGGTGGAGACGGTGGTGGAGACGACCGGGGGCAATTCCCCGTCCGGCAGGGTGCCGGAACAGAGACTTCTGTCCCCCGAATCTTGATTTCGCGATGGCGGCGGCTCTGGAAGGTTTTCTCCGTATCGTGGCTCTCCGTCGGTGTTTTTAGGTCAGAGAGGCTTAAATAGGCGAAGAGAGGGAGTCGGAGGGGCCACGGGCTGCCCACACCCTAGGGGGGCGCGCCCCCCCTGGCCCGCGCCGGGGTGTGGTGTGGGGCCCCCCTGGCTCCCCTCTCGTCCCTCTCCGGTGCTCTGGAAGCTTCCGGGAATTATAAGGTCTTCGGTCTTTATTTCGTCCGATTCCGAAAATATTTCTTTACTAGGATTTCTGAAACCAAAAACAGCAGAAAACAGCAACTGGCCTTTCGGCATCTCGTCAATAGGTTAGTTCCGGAAAACGCATAATAATGACATATAATGTGTATAAAACATGTAGATATCATCAATAAAGTGGCATGGAACATAAGAAATTATAGATACGTTTGAGACGTATCACCACTTAAGTCTGTCCTACATGTTAGTGACCATATTCGTTAATCAGCCAATTTGTGCCCTTCGTTTGCCGGTAACGCTCGATATGTTTGTTGTTACCTTTGGCAGGATCACTCCCCTTGCTTATCTTGTCGGAGGATGAAGTTGGATCTTGCCAGCATGCGGGAGGAGAACAGAGAGTTAGGGATCAAGATATTTCGGTACAGGCAGGCGGTGTCTTTCCTAGAAGTGGATGAGATCACGGCCTGTGCTCGTAGGAGTTGTGACGAGGCCATTCATCTGGGAGAACGGATCAAAGCTCAGCTTGTCTCTTTGATGGAAGTCGCAGAACGCGTGATTTTCAATGCTAGAGAGGCGCGGGAACGACTTCTGGTGGCTGAAGATCTCGCATAGCAGTTTAATCATGTGCGCTTATTAGCTGCCTACTACTTTTGTAATTATTCACAATTATGTATGTATCAATGGCTTGCCTTTTGTGTGACGGAGGAAATTGCACATACCACCACTTCTTGGTGCAGTTTTTGCACATAACACAATTTGAGATTCTTTTTACACAAATAACCAGATTTTGACGTAAACTTTTGCACAAAAAACAACCTTACTCCATGTTTTCTTTTGTCTTCTAAAGACAAGTAGGTGCTTCGAAAAATACCTCCGTTCCAATGCTTAAAGCTTTGTATATTTTTCTTGAAAAGTCAAACCAAGTAAAGTTCGACCAAACTCTTAGAAGAATCTATCAGCACATATAATATTTTGTAGACACCATATGAAAATATAATTTATTTTCTATCTAATAATATTGATTTTGTATCTTGCATATTAATGCTTTTGGTAAAAACTTAGTCAAACTTAACATAGTTTGACTTTCTAAAAATCAATATAATCCTTAAGCTTTGGGAAGTGGTTCTAGACGTGGTCTAGACGTGTTTCAACATATTGCCTTCGCATTTGCTAAACGCATGGAGTTTCTTACAAAGTTTATTTTTCGAAATATTTTCGACTTTGTATTATTTTTATTCATTTTCCCCCTGGTTGTCATGTTTTCTGTCCGGCTTCCCCAGCCCATCCATCCGTAACCCACATGCGCGCGTGACACGAGTAGTGGGAGACATGGTGCCCAAAGGGATAGCTTTTATTAATGGTGGCGACGGTTCCCTAGGCCAATGCTGGCGATACGTCTCATCGTCGCTAGCTGTGCCTTCCCCATGCGGCCGTATTAATGCACACCACTGCTCCTTTGCGCCTCCGCGGCTGATCAAGTAAGTTTGATCATAAAAGATGATCACATAAGCTCGACGATTACCTATAACCTAAAAATTATCTTAATTTGTAAACGAAGACATAAAATAACTAGTTGTTTGATTAGGAAAGACAAAGGAAATTTCTATTGAGATTGAGTTCATTTCATAGTTGTTATAGACACATAGCAATATTACCGAGAGATAGGATTGTAGAGAAAGCAATCCATAGGTATTTTGGAGGGTTCTCAATCCTTTGAATCAAGCAAGCTCTATAGGAAAAATCCCTATGTGTAAAAATCCTACTCCGTACAAGATACCTTTAGAAATCCTTTGAACCAAACAAACTCGGATTCATATTAGTTGACTATAATATAGATATATCTAGACACATTTTAGTTCTAGATTCATCCATATCATTTGACAAGTAATATGAATCGGAGTGAGTATATTAAATGGAGTAGTATATATTGTTCGAAAAAATTAAGTTATACTGTAATAAAGAAACCATTTCTGTGGTCAAACTGATTTGACGGGACAGTAACTGCACCAGGACGTAGTGGCGTGCTATCCTAGCCGAAGTTTTACTCGGCGCCTCGATGCAGCTGCTGAAGAATAAAAAAAGTCATATCCACTCCTACTCTTCATGTCCATCGTTTCCATCCTTGGCTCTCCACTTCCATCATCGTTCTCCACTCGCCAACCGCTGCTAGCAAGTTTTTTCATCCTCTAGATCTCCCATTTGCATAGCTTTCTCTCCTCACCCCTCCGCAGAACCGCAGCACTCCTCCTTCCCGCTCGACTCTCCTACAAAACTCCAATCACACATACTTGCATCCGCCCTTTTAAATCCATCTCGTCTCCATGGCGGCATCGAACGACGACCAGCTGGATGGCGACTGGGGGAAGCTCCCCGCCGAGCTGTTCAATCTCATTGCCCAGAGTCTGGACGTTACAGTCGACGTCCGGCTGGCCGCATGCTCCAAAACGCTGTGCCGCCATGTCGCCGACAACATGAATCTACACCATTGGGATGGACCCTGCTTGCTGATGCCCGATTCTGCCCATTGGCACTATGATGATAGTAGTGCGCACCACACGGTGTACCACGTTGTGCCCCTCGACCATCCTCGGCGCACAGCCATCCTGCCGTTCATGGACAATAGATTCTGGGTTGGCATGAATGGCGACTGGATCGCCGGCGTGGACAGTGGTGGGAACTGGTTCCTCGCGAACATCTACACGCACCAAGAAATCTCCCTACCATCGTCGGAAACTTGCAACATTTTTCGGGAGGAATGGATTGGCTTCCCCGACTTGCCTCCTGAAAGGTACATGACGTATGGGCGTGCCATGTTTTTGTTGAAGATTGTAATTTGCGAAGTGCCCACAAAAGCTGGACATTACTCAGATTACAAGCTCATCGCTCTATTCAATTCTGGACTCGCTTACCTGGCTAATGGTAGCCAGGAGTGGAGGTTATTCTCTCTTGCTAGTTGGGGTGTAGATTACAGTGACGCCATCGAGCACAATGGCTTTATTGTTGCGGTGGATGGGTGGACCGGCACCACATATTGCTGGGATCAATCACAGGCTGGTGATGACCCACAAGTATAGGGGGTGTATCGTAGTATCTTCGATAAGTAAGAGTGTCGAACCCAACGAGGAGCAGAAGGTGTTGACAAGTAGTTTCGATGAAGGATTCACTGTAAATGCTCACAGACAAGTATTCAAGGGGTTTTGATGTAACAGATGAATAAAGTACGAGTAAGTAAAATGCGAGAGAAATAATTGCAGCGAGTGGCCCAATCCTTTTTAGCACAAAGGACAAGCCGGTTTGTTTACTTATAATGACCAAACGTTCTTGAGGACACACGGGATTTTAGTCTAGTGCTTTCGCTTCATACAGCTGATTAATCTTCATTGTTTTGATAAGTGTTGTGTGGGTGAACCTATGCTAATGCACCGCCCTTCCTAGGACTAATACATACTTGTGATTATACCCCTTGCAAGCATCCGCAACTACAAGAAAGTAATTAAGATAAATCTAACCACAGCCTTAAACTCTGAGATCCTGCGATCCCTCCTGCATCGATATACTAACGGGGGCTCAGGTTTCTGTCACTCCGGCAACCCCGCAATTAGCAACCGAATACAAGATGCACTCCCCTAGGCCCATAAATGGTGAAGTATCGTGTAGTCGACGTTCACACGACACCACTAGAAGAATGACACCACAACTTAAATATCATAACATTGAATATTACTCAACCATAGTTCACTACTAACATTTAGACTTCACCCATGTCCTCAAGAACTAAACGAACTACTCACGAGACATCATATGGAATACAATCAGAGGTGATATGATGATGAATAACAATCTGAACATAAACCTTGGTTCAACGGTTTCACTCAATAGCATCAATAACAAGTAGAAATAACACCGGGAGAGTTTCCCCTATCAAACAATCAAGATCCAACCCAAATCGTTACAGCGGTGACGAGGTGCAGCGGTGGTGATGGCGGTGTAGATGGTGGAGATGATGATGATGATGATGGAGATGATGTCCAGCTCGATGACGATGGCGATGGCGTCGATTTCCCCCTCCGGGAGGGAATTTCCCCGGCGGATTCCTGCCCGCCGGAGAGCTCTTTTCTCTCTGGTGTTCTCCGCCCCGCAGAGGCGGCTGTAACTCTTCGTGAGGTACCCTCTGTGGCTTAGGTTTTCGGGACGAAGGAGTACGCGAAGAAAAGGAGGCGAGAGGGGCTGTGGGCCCCCTCCCACAGGGCGCGGCCAGGCCTTGGGCCGCGCCGGCCTATGGGGTGGGCCCACCTCGGGTCCCCTCTTCTCCCCCTTCTGGCTCCCTCCGTCATCTGGAAAAATAGGATTTTTGGTATAATTTCCTTCCACAGTTGATCTTCCGAAATATTGCGTTCTGACGGTGCTTTTTCCAGCAGAATCCTGGCTCCGGCGCTTGATCCTCCAATAATGATGAAACATGCAAAATAGATGAAATAACATAAGTATTGTGTCCCAATATGAAATATATCAATGAATAACAGCAAATTATGATACAAAATAGTGATGCAAATTGGACGTATCAACTCCCCCAAGCTTAGACCTCGCTTGTCCCCAAGCGAAACTGAGCTCAATAAACAAGACCACATGTTTATGGAGTGAAGAGTCGATAAATAAAATACGGACAAGAAGCATCATATTGATTCACACAAGACATTCTAGTAAACATTCTCTTCATATAACTCAACTTGAAATAAGTAAAGAGAAATCACAAGTAAAGGTGCATAGGAAATCATAAATGGTTATGGCAAACTTTGTTCTTGGTCAGAGAACTACTAACGGATTGCTCTTATTTAATAAGCAAGGCTTTCATATTAGAATTTATATAGCTGGGCTTTCATATTCAATCATAACAATCTCCTCATAATCATTGATAACTTCAAAGTCATATTCATTCAGATAAAATTTGTACTAAACAAGAAAGTATAAAAGACATGATTAACTGAATCATAGCATAAATGGTTGGTTCACAACAACTCAATTGCTTGCTTGAGATAGAGGGAAATAGGTTTACTGACTCAACATAAAAGTAAAAGATAGGCCCTTCGCAGAGGGAAGCAGGGATTAAATCATGTGCTAGAGCTTTTCAAGTTTTGAAATCATATAAAGAGCATAAAAGTAAGATTTTGAGCGGTGTTTGTTGTTGTCAACGAATGGTAGCGGGCACTCTAACCCCCTTGCCAAACGAACCTTCCAAGAGCGGCTCCCATGAGGGACGGCATCTCTACCAGCAAGGTAGATCATCCCCCTTCTCTTTTGTTTACACATGTATTTTAGTTTTATTATGGATGACACTCCCCCAACCTTGGCTTTCTCAATCCATGGCTAACCGAATCCTCGGGTGCCTTCCAACATTCACATACCATGGAGGAGTGTCTATTGCAAAATTAAGTTGCTTACTGATAAATCAGGGCAAAACATGTGAAGAGAATTATTAATGAAAGTTATTAATTGGGGCTGGGAACCCCGTTGCCAGCTCTTATTGCAAAATTATTGGATAAGCGGATGTGCCACTAGTCCATTGGTGAAAGTCCGCCCAACAAGATTGAAAGATAAAACACCACATACTTCCTCATGAGCTATAAAACATTGACACAAATAAGGAGTAGTATAGTTTGAATTATTTAAAGGTAGCACATGAAGTATTTACTTGGAATGGCAGAAAATACCATGTAGTAGGTAGGTATGGTGGACACAAATGGCATGAGTTTGGTCTAAGGTTATGGATGTATGAGAAGCATTCCCTCTCAATACAGGTCTTTGGCTAGCAAGGTTTGATAGCAAGCATAAAGGTTGAAGGAAACAAACAAATATACATATGATAGAAACAATCATGCATCTTTCTCATAAGCACAAGCAATTTTAACTTCAGAATACTAAACTCATTAGCATAGAGATAATAGAGTAATGTATCTAAGTGTATTTCTCTCTTCTATTAAACATCAGGGTGTTGTTGCTATTGACCAATGCTAAGTTTGCCAAAACCAAATAGATTTACTTGATGCTCCCAAAGTGATATCAATACTAATGTCAAGAGTAATCATATAATGGAGATTGCAAACTAAAATAAGGTGTGCAAAAAGTAAATGATAAGACTTCTCATTAATATTCCATAACGATAACTCACACCAACGGATACATAGATAACCAACTAAGAGAGATACTTCCACATTGCATACTATTCCATATGATAACTTCCCTACTCATGATATGACACTACTTGATAGTAAAAGATAAAGGTAGTGATGATGTGATACCGCGGCACTCCCCCAAGCTTGGAACAAACCAAGGGGATGCCAATACCGATGATGAATTACTCCTTCGGTGATGATGGCGAATCCTTGCCATCATCAGACTTCCATGGAAGAGGCTCTCCATCAACAAAAGACATCTTGGTCTCCGGAAACCTGAAACTAGCAGCATGACTTATGCGCTTAAACCTGTTTTCATACTCACAGTTTTGATTATGAACATCATAGAGTTGAGCTTGGAGTTTGTTGGTGGTGTCGTGAAGTGAGAAGATATCGTCCCACAACTTTGCAGTCTCCCTCTTGTGTCCATCAATGAGTTCAGACACAATCTTGTGAAAGATGTCCACTTCACGCTCAGCCATCTTCTTGTAGTTGAAGACCTCTTGTTCCAGTTTCTCCATCCTGTCTTCCAAACTCCCTTCTCCCTTAGGACCCTGGACATCTTTGATCTGCAACTCTCCATCTACGAGCAGCAATTCTTTGGGGTGCATCTTCAGCTCGTTCATGTACGGGTTGACGACGTCCTCAAAGAAGCTGTCCTTCTGAGTTCCCGACGAAGACATGGTGGATCTAGATCCGAAGCAGATCCTGGCAGAAAACAGCTCGAAACAAAACACGACGAGAAAACGATATACGGACCTCCAGGGGTCCGGGGGATTATATAGCAAATATTTTTACGACAAAAGGAAGGTTCCAGGTCGAACAAGAGTCGGAGGGGGACAACGAGGCGGTGTCCTCATAGGTCGGCGCGGCCAGGCTGGGGCCCGCGCCGGCCTATGGGGGCACGCCCTCGTGCGTCTCCTCCACTCCGTTTCGATCCCGTAATTTTTCATATTTTCCAAAAACAGCAGAAATATTGTTCGGAAAGCTAAACGCGGACTTTTTATTACCTGTACTGTTACCTATTCAAAGTCGAGTTCTGGCGGACTGTCAATTTGTCCTTTGATGAAAGCCTCCGGTGTTTCCACTCGAATAATATCAACATCAACATTATAAGAATCACCTGAGATATAATGCTTGAGTCTTTGTCCATTCACCACTTGCGTAGCATTGCCTTGGAGAGAGCTAATTTTAATTGCTCCTGAACGATACACCTCCTCAACAACATATGGTCCTTCCCATTTCGAGAGTAATTTCCCTGCAAAGAATCTGAGACGAGACCGATACAATAGGACTTTATCCCCAATATTAAACTCTCTTTTGATGATCCTTCTATCGTGCCATTTCTTAACTTTTTCTTTAAAGAGTTTAGCATTTTCATAAGCTTCACTTCTCCATTCATCTAAAGAACTTAATTGCAGCAACCTCTTATTACCGGCTAGTTTAGGATCTTTATTTAATTCTCTAACAGCCCAATAAGCTTTGTGCTCTAGTTCTAAAGGTAAATGACAAGCTTTTCCATAAACCATTTTATACGGTGACATACCCATGGGATTTTTATAAGCAGTTCTATAAGCCCATAGTGCTTCCTTCAATTTGCTAGCCCAATTCTTTCTAGATTTATTAACAGTCTTTCCCAAAATAGATTTAATCTCTCTATTTGATAATTCTACTTGACCACTAGTTTGAGGGTGATAAGCGGAAGCAATTCTATGATTAATACCATACTTAGCAAGAGTTTTTCTAAAACCTCCATGAATAAAATGAGAACCTCCATCAGTCATAATATATCTAGGTACTCCAAATCTAGGAAATATAACATCTACAAGCATTTTTATAGAGGTCTCACCATCAGCACTTTTTGTAGGTATAGCTTCTACCCATTTAGTAACATAATCAACAGCGACAAGTATATGAGTGTTACCTTCTGAAGAAGGGAAAGGACCCATGAAGTCGAATCCCCAACAATCAAATGGTTCAATAACAAGAGTATAATTCATAGGCATTTCATTGCGTCTAGAGATATTACCAACTCTTTGACATTCATCACAAGATAAGATAAACTTCCTTGCATCTTTGAAAAGTGTTGGCCAATAAAAACCTGATTGTAGAACCTTTTGCGCGGTTCTATCTCCAGCGTGATGTCCTCCATAAACACTACCATGACATTTACTCAATATCTCCTGTTGTTCATATTCAGGAACACATCTTCGCATAATACCGTCTACTCCTTCTTTATATAAGTGTGGGTCATCCCAAAAATAATGCCTCAAGTCATAAAAGAATTTCCTCCTTTGCTGAGCTGAAAAGGTTGGAGGCAAATACTTCGAAACAATAAAGTTAGCATAATCTGCATACCAAGGGCTCTCTCGCGAGCTCACCTTTATTACAGCCAATTGTTCATTTGGAAAACTATCATTAACAGGAACAGGATCATAAGCAATATTTTCCAATCTAGACAAATTATCAGCAACAGGATTATCAGCACCTTTCCTATCTATAATATGTAAATCAAATTCTTGCAAAAGAAGTACCCATCTAATAAGCCTTGGCTTAGCATCTTTCTTTGTCATTAGGTATCTAATTGCAGCATGATCAGTATGAATTGTAACTTTTCAATCAACAATATAGGGTCTAAACTTGTCACAAGCAAAGACTACAGCTAACAATTCTTTTTCAGTTGTAGCATAATTTCTTTGAGCAGCATCAAGAGTCTTACTAGCATAATGAATAAGAGTTTAACCCAACGAGGAGCAGAAGGTGTTGACAAGCAGTTTCGATGAAGGATTCACTGTAAATGCTCACAGACAAGTATTCAGGGGGTTTTGATATTGCAGATAAATAAAGTACAAGTAAATAAAATGCGAGAGAAATAATTGCAGCGAGTGGCCCAATCCTTTTTAGCACAAAGGACAAGCCGGTTTGTTTACTTATAATGACCAAACGTTCTTGAGGACACACGGGGATTTTAGTCTAGTACTTTCGCTTCATGTGGCTTAATAATCTTCATTGTTTTGATAAGTGTTGTGTGGGTGAACCTATGCTAATGCACCGCCCTTCCTAGGACTAATACATACTTGTGATTATACCCCTTGCAAGCATCCGCAACTACAAGAAAGTAATTAAGATAAATCTAACCACAGCCTTAAACTCTGAGATCCTGCGATCCCTCCTGCATCGATATACTAACGGGGGCTTAGGTTTCTGTCACTCCGGCAACCCCGCAATTAGCAACCGAGTACAAGATGCACTCCCCTAGGCCCATAAATGGTGAAGTGTCGTGTAGTCGACGTTCACACGACACCACTAGAAGAATGACACCACAACTTAAATATCATAACATTGAATATTACTCAACCATAATTCACTACTAGCATTTAGACTTCACCCATGTCCTCAAGAACTAAACGAACTACTCACGAGACATCATATGGAATACAATCAGAGGTGATATGATGATGAATAACAATCTGAACATAAACCTTGGTTCAATGGTTTCACTCAATAGCATCTACAACAAGTATAGAATAACACCGGGAGAGTTTCCCCTATCAAACAATCAAGATTTAACCCGAATTGCTACAGCGGTGACGAGGTGCAGCGGTGGTGATGGCGGTGTAGATGGTGGAGATGATGATGATGATGATGGAGATGATGTCCCGCTCGATGACGATGGCGATGGCGTCGATTTCCCCCTCCGGGAGGGAATTTCCCCGGCGGATTCCTGCCCGCCGGAGAGCTCTTTTCTCTCTGGTGTTCTCCGCCCCGCAGAGGCGGCTGTAACCCTTCGTGAGGTCCTCTCTGTGGCTTAGGTTTTCGGGACGAAGGAGTACGCGAAGAAAAGGAGGCGAAAGAGGCTGTGGGGCCCCCAGACCACAGGGTGGCGCGGCCAGGCCATGGGCCGCGCCGCCCTAGGGTCTGGGCCCACAGTGGCTCCTCTCTGCTCCCCCTTCTGGCTCCCTCCGTCATCTGGAAAAATAGGAATTTACGTGAAATTCCCTTCCACAGTTGATCTTCCGAAATATTGCGTTCTGACGGTGCTTTTTCCAGCAGAATCCTGGCTCCGGTGCTTGATCCTCCCATGATGATGAAACATGCAAAATAGATGAAATAACATAAGTATTGTGTCCCAATATGAAATATATCAATGAATAACAGCAAATTATGATACAAAATAGTGATGCAAATTGGACGTATCAACTCCCCCAAGCTTAGACCTCGCTTGTCCCCAAGCGAAACTGAGCTCGATAAACAAGACCACATGTTTATGGAGTGAAAAGTCGATAAATAAAATACGGACAAGAAGCATCATATTCATTCACACAAGACATTCTAGTAAACAACTTCCTCATATAACTCATCTTGAAATAGGTAAAGAGAAATCACAAGTAAAGGTGCATAAGAAATCATAGTTGGTGATGGCAAACTTTGTTCTTGGTCAGAGAACTACTAACGGATTGTACTTCTAAGCAAAGCTTTCATATTAGATTTTATAGCTGAGCCTTCATATTCAAGCATAACAATCTCTTCATAATCATTGATAACTTCAAAGTCATATTCATTCAGATAAAATTGGTACTAAACAAGAAAGTATAAAAGACATGATTAACTGAATCATAGCATAAATGATTGGTTCACAACAACTCAATTGCTTGCTTGAGATAGAGAGAAATAGGTTTACTGACTCAACATAAAAGTAAAAGACAGGCCCTTCGCAGAGGGAAGCAGGGATTAAATCATGTGCTAGAGCTTTTCAAGTTTTGAAATCATATAAAGAGCATAAAAGTAAGATTTTGAGCGGTGTTTGTTGTTGTCAACGAATGGTAGCGGGCACTCTAACCCCCTTGCCAAACGAACCTTCCAAGAGCGGCTCCCATGAGGGACGGCATCTCTACCAGCAAGGTAGATCATCCCCCTTCTCTTTTGTTTACACATGTATTTTAGTTTTATTAAGGATGACACTCCCCCCAACCTTGGCTTTCTCAATCCATGGCTAACCGAATCCTCGGGTGCCTTCCAACATTCACATACCATGGAGGAGTGTCTATTGCAAAATTAAGTTGCTTACTGATAAATCAGAGCAAAACATGTGAAGAGAATTATTAATGAAAGTTATTAATTTGGGGCTGGGAACCCCGTTGCCAGCTCTTATTGCAAAATTATTGGATAAGCGGATGTGCCGCTAGTCCATTGTGAAAGTCCGCCCAACAAGATTGAAAGATAAAACACCACATACTTCCTCATGAGCTATAAAACATTGACACAAATAAGGAGTAGTAGTTTGAATAATTTAAAGGTAGCACATGAAGTATTTACTTGGAATGGCAGAAAATACCATGTAGTAGGTAGGTATGGTGGACACAAATGGCATAGGTTTGGTCTAAGGTTATGGATGTATGAGAAGCATTCCCTCTCGATACAGGTCTTTGGCTAGCAAGGTTTGATAGCAAGCATAAAGGTTGAGGGAAACAAACAAATATACATATGATAGAAACAATCATGCATCTTTCCCATAAGCACAAGCAATTTTAACTTCAGAATACTAAACTCATTAGCATAGAGATAATAGAGTAATATATCTAAGTGTATTTCTCTCTTTTATTTAAACATCAGGGTGTTGTTGCTATTGACCAATGCTAAGTTTGCCAAAACCAAATAGATTTACTTGATGCTCCCAAAGTGATATCAATACTCATGTCAAGAGTAATCATATAATGGAGATTGCAAACTAAAATAAGGTGTGCAAAAAGTAAATGATAAGACTTCTCATTAATATTCCATAACGATAACTCACACCAACGGATACATAGATAACCAACTAAGAGAGATACTTCCACATTGCATACTATTCTATATGATAACTTCCCTACTCATGATATGACACTACTTGATAGTAAAAGATAAAGATAGTGATGATGTGATACCGCGGCACTCCCCCAAGCTTGGAACAAACCAAGGGGATGCCAATACCGATGATGAATTACTCCTTCGGTGATGATGGTGAATCTTTGTCGTCATCAGACTTCCATGGAAGAGGCCCTCCATCAACAAAAGACATCTTGGTCTCCGGAAACCTGAAACTAGCAGCATGACTTATGCGCTTAAACCTGTTTTCATACTCACAGTTTTGATTATGAACATCATAGAGTTGAGCTTGGAGTTTGTTGGTGGTGTCGTGAAGTGAGAAGATATCGTCCCACAGCTTTGCAGTCTCCTTCTTGTGCCCATCAATGAGTTCAGACACAATCTTGTGAAAGATATCCACTTCACGCTCAGCCATCTTCTTGTAGTTGAAAACCTCTTGTTCCAGTTTCTCCATCCTGTCTTCCAAACTCCCTTCTCCCTTAGGACCCTGGACATCTTTGATCTGCAACTCTCCATCCACGAGCTGCAACTCTTTGGGGTGCATCTTCAGCTCGTTCATGTACGGGTTGACGACGTCCTCAAAGAAGCTGTCCTTCTGAGTTCCCGACGAGGACATGGTGGATCTAGATCCGAAGCAGATCCTGGCAGAAAACAGCTCGAAACAAAACACGACGAGAAAACGATATTACGGACCTCCAGGGGTCCGGGGGATTATATAGCAAATATTTTTACGACAAAAGGAAGGTTCCAGGCCGAAAACGAGTGGAAACGGGACGCCGAGGTGCCGTCACCATAGGTCGGCGCGGCCAGGGTGGGGCCCGCGCCGGCCTGTGGTGACGGGCCCTCGCGCGTCTTTTCCACTCCGTTTCGATTCCGTAATTTTTCATATTTTCTAAAAACAGCAGAAATAATGTTCGGAAAGGTAAACGCGGACTTTTTATTACCTGTACTGTTACCTATTCAAAGTCGAGTTCTGGCGGACTGTCAATTTGTCCTTTGATGAAAGCCTCCGGTGTTTCCACTTGAATAATATCAACATCAACATTATAAGAATCACCCGAGATATAATGCTTGAGTCTTTGTCCATTCACCACTTGTGTGGCATTGCCTTGGAGAGAGCTAATTTTAATTGCTCCTGAACGATACACCTCCTCAACAACATATGGTCCTTCCCACTTCGAGAGTAATTTCCCTGCAAAGAATCTGAGACGAGACCGATACAATAGGACTTTATCCCCAATATTAAACTCTCTTTTGATGATCCTTCTATCATGCCATTTCTTAACTTTTTCTTTAAAGAGTTTAGCATTTTCATAAGCTTCACTTCTCCATTCATCTAAAGAACTTAATTGCAACAATCTTTTATTACCGGCTAGTTTAGGATCTTTATTTAGTTCTCTAACAGCCCAATAAGCTTTGTGCTCTAGTTCTAAAGGTAAATGACAAGCTTTTCCATAAACCATTTTATAAGGTGACATTCCCATAGGATTTTTATAAGCAGTTCTATAAGCCCATAGTGCTTCTTTCAATTTGCTAGCCCAATTCTTTCTAGATTTATTAACAGTCTTACCCAAGATAGCTTTAATCTCTCTATTTGATAATTCTACTTGACCACTAGTTTGAGGGTGATAAGCAGAAGCAATTCTATGATTAATACCATACTTAGCAAGAGTTTTTCTAAAACCTCCATGAATAAAATGAGAACCTCCATCAGTCATAATATATCTAGGTACTCCAAATCTAGGAAATATAACATCTACAAGCATTTTTATAGAGGTCTCACCATCAGCACTTTTTGTAGGTATAGCTTCTACCCATTTAGTAACATAATCAACAGCGACAAGTATATGAGTGTTACCGTCTGAAGAAGGGAAAGGACCCATGAAGTCGAATCCCCAACAATCGAATGGTTCAATAACAAGAGTATAATTCATAGGCATTTCATTGCGTCTGGAGATATTACCAACTCTTTGACATTCATCACAAGATAAAATAAATTTCCTTGCATCTTTGAAGAGTGTTGGCCAATAAAAACCTGATTGTAGAACCTTTTGCGCGGTTCTATCTCCAGCGTGATGTCCTCCATAAACACTACCATGACATTTACTCAATATCTCCTGTTGTTCATATTCAGGAACACATCTTCGCATAATACCATCCACTCCTTCTTTATATAAGTGTGGGTCATCCCAAAAATAATGCCTCAAGTCATAAAAGAATTTCCTCCTTTGCTGAGCTGAAAAGGTTGGAGGCAAATACTTCGAAACAATAAAGTTAGCATAATCTGCATACCAAGGGCTCTCTCGCGAGCTCACCTTTATTACAGCCAATTGTTCATTTGGAAAACTATCATTAACAGGAACAGGATCATAAACAATATTTTCCAATCTAGACAAATTATCAGCAACAGGATTATCAGCACCTTTCCTATCTATAATATGTAAATCAAATTCTTGCAACAGAAGTACCCATCTAATAAGCCTTGGCTTAGCATCTTTCTTTGTCATAAGGTATCTAATTGCAGCATGATCAGTATGAATTGTAACTTTCGAATCAACAATATAGGGTCTAAACTTATCACAAGCAAAGACTACAGCTAACAATTCCTTTTCAGTTGTAGCATAATTTCTTTGAGCAGCATCAAGAGTCTTACTAGCATAATGAATAACATTTAATTTTTTATCTACTCGCTGTCCAAGAACAGCGCCTACAGCAAAATCACTAGCATCACACATAATTTCAAAAGGCAAATTCCAATCAGGAGGTTCGACTACAGGAGCAGTTGTTAAGGCTTTCTTTAGAGTTTCAAAAGCTTCCTTACAATCATCATCAAAAACAAAAGGTACATCTTTTTGAAGAAGATTAGTAAGAGGCTTTGAAATTTTAGAGAAATCTTTAATAAATCTCCTATAAAACCCAGCATGACCAAGAACACTACGAATACCTTTAACATCCCTCGGATAGGGCATCTTCTCAATTGCTTCAACTTTAGCTCTATCAACTTCAATACCTCTCTCGGAAATTTTATGTCCCAATACAATTCCTTCATTAACCATAAAGTGGCATTTCTCCCAATTAAGAACAAGGTTAGTTTCTTCACATCTCTGCAACACTTTATCGAGGTTTCGCAAGCAATTATCAAAAGAATTCCCATAGACAGAAAAATCATCCATGAACACCTCTACAATACTTTCACAAAAACCATGAAAAATAGCAGACATGCATCTTTGAAAAGTAGCAGGAGCATTACATAAACCAAAAGGCATACGCCTATAAGCATAAGTTCCATAAGGACAAGTAAACGTGGTTTTCTCTTGATCTTTAGCTTTAACAGCAATTTGTGAAAACCCAGAATAACCATCAAGAAAGCAAAAATGAGTATTTTTAGATAACCTTTCTAGCATTTGATCAATAAAGGGTAAAGGGTAATGATCTTTCTTAGTAACTTTATTAACTTTTCGAAAATCAATGCACATTCTATAACCTACAACTATTCTTTGAGGAATAAGCTCATCATTATCATTAGGCACAACAGTCATTCCTCCTTTCTTAGGAACACAATGCACAGGACTAACCCATCTACTATCAGCAATAGGATATATAATACCAGCTTCAAGAAGTTTTAATACCTCATTTCTTACCACCTCTTTCATCTTCGGAATTAGACGACGTTGATGTTCAACAACAGGCTTTGCATCTTCTTCCATATTAATAGCATGTTGGCAAATAGAAGGAGAAATCCCTTTCAAATCATCAAGAGTATAGCCAATAGCTCCTCGGTGTTTCTTCAATATTTCCAATAACCTTTCTTCCTCAATCTCTGAAAGCTTAGAACTAATAATAACAGGATATATTTTCTTATCATCAATATGAGCATATTTAAGATTATCAGGTAAAGGCTTTAAATCAAAAACAGGATCTTCCTTTGGTGGCGGTGTTGTACCCAAATCTTCCACCGGTAAATCATGCTTGAGAATAGGTTGGCGAAGAAAAATTTCCTCAAGCTCATCTCTTTCTTTCCTAAAAGCTTCACTTTCACTATTCTCCAAATGTTGCTGCAAAGGATTATTAGGAACAAGAACAATAGATGCACACTGCTCCATTTTAAAATCATTACTAGGCAAGTCAGCTTTATAAGGAGTTTTGGTAAATTTAGAAAAGTTAAATTCATAAGGTTCACCAGCAAATCTAGTCAAAATTTTCTCTTTCTTACAATCTATAATAGCTCCACAAGTATTTAGAAAAGGTCTACCAAAAATGATAAGACAATGATCACTAGCAGCAGAACCAAGTACCAAAAAGTCAGCAGGATATTTGTTGCGTTTGTTGGGATCCGATGAATAGAGAATACTTGTTATGTTGATTATCAAAGCTATGTCTATGTGTTGTTTATGATCTTGCATGCTCTCCGTTATTAGTAGAGGCTCTGGCCAAGTTTTTGCTCTTAACTCCAAGAGGGGGTATTTATGCTCGATAGTGGGTTCATGCCTTCATTGACACCTGGGATCGTGACAGAGGTTCTAAGGTTGTGATGTGCTGTTGCCACTAGGGATAAAACATTGATGCTATGTCTAAGGATGTAGTTGTTGATTACATTACGCACCATACTTAATGCAATTGTCTGTTGCTTAGCAACTTAATACTGAATGGGGTTCGGATGATAACCTGAAGGTGGACTTTTTAGGCATAGATGCAGTTGGATGGCGGTCTATGTACTTTGTCGTAATGCCCGGATTAAATCTCACTATATTTATCATATCATGTATATGCATTGTTATGCATTTCTCTATTTGTCAATTGCCCGACTGTAATTTGTTTACCCAACATGCTTTTATCTTATGGGAGAGACACCTCTAGTGAACTGTGGACCCCGGTCCTATTCTTTACATAGCATACAATCTACTGCAATTGTGTTTTACTATTTTCTTTGCAAACATTTTCCACTCGATACGTTTAATCCTTTGTTACAGCAAGCCGGTGAGATTGACAACCTCACTGTTTCGTTGGGACAAAGTACTTGGGTTGTGTTGTGCAGGTTCCGCGCGCGCCGGAATCCCTGGTGTTGCGCCGCATCACATTTCGCGACCATCAACCTTCAACGTGCTTCTTGGCTCCTACTGGTTCGATTAAACCTTGGTTTCTTTCTGAGGGAAAACTTGCTACTGTGCGCATCATACCTTCCTCTTGGGGTTCCCAACGAACGTGTGAGTTACACGCCATGGATGTCTAAGTTGAGAATAATCAAAAGCGAGAAATCCAAAATGCGAGCTTTCTCCTTAGACCTTTGTACAGGCGGCATGGAGGTACCCCTTTGTGACACTTGGTTGAAACATGGCATGCAAAGATCCGGTAGTCCAAGCTAAGTAGGACGAGGTGCGGACACTATTAGTATACTATGCATGAGGCTTGCAACTTGTAAGATATAATTTACATAACTCATATGCTTTATTACTACCGTTGACAAAATTGTTTCATGTTTTCAAAATAAAAGCTCTAGCACAAATACAGCAATCGATGCTTTCCTCTTTGAAGGACCTTTCTTTTACTTTTATTGTTGAGTCAGTTTACCTATCTTCCTCCACCTTAAGAAGCAAACACTTGTGTGAACTGTGCATTGATTCCTACATACTTGCATATTGCACTTGTTATACTACTTTATGTTGACAATATCCATGAGATATACATGTTATAAGTTGAAAGCAACCGCTGAAACTTAATCTTCCTATGTGTTGCTTCAACACCTTTACTTTGATTTATTGCTTTATGAGTTAACTCTTATGCAAGACTTATTGATGCTTGTCTTTAAGTACTATTCATGAAAAGTCTTTGCTATATGATTCACTTGTTTACTCATGTCATTACCTTTGTTTTGATCGCTGCATTCATTACATATGTTTACAAATAGTATGATCAAGATTATGATGGCATGTCACTTCAGAAATTATCTTTGTTATCGTTTTACCTGCTCGGGACGAGCAGAACTAAGCTTGGGGATGCTGATACGTCTCCAACGTATCGATAATTTCTTATGTTCCATGCTACTTTATTGATGATACCTACATGTTTTATGCACATTATATGTCATATTTATGCATTTTCTGGAACTAACCTATTAACAAGATGCCGAAGAGCCATTGCTGTTCTGTTTTTGGTTTCAGAAATCCTAGTAAGGAAATATTCTCGGAATTGGACGAAATCTTCGCCAGGGTCCTATTTTTGCACGAAGCTTCCAGAAGACCGAAGAGGGAAGGAAGTGGGGCCACGAGGGGCAGCACGGCGGCGCGGGCCCCCGGCCGCGCGGCCCTGTCATCTGGGCACCTCGTGTGGCCCCCTGACCTACCCTTTCGCCTACTTAAAGCCTCCGTCGCGAAAACCCCAGTACCGAGAGCCACGATACGGAAAACCTTCCAGAGACGCCGCCGCCGCGAATCCCATCTCGGTGGATTCAGGAGATCGCCTCCGGCACCCTGCCGGAGAGGGGATTCATCTCCCGGAGGACTCTACACCGCCATGGTCGCCTCCGGAGTGATGAGTGAGTAGTTTACCCCTGGACCATGGGTCCATAGCAGTAGCTAGATGGTCGTCTTCTCCTTGTTGTGCTTCATTGTTGGATCTTGTGAGCTGCCTAACATGATCAAGATCATCTATCTGTAATACTATATGTTGTGTTTGTCGGGATCCGATGGATAGAGAATACTATGTTATGGTGATTATCAATCTATTGTTTATGTGTTGTTTATGATCTTGCATGCTCTCCGTTATTAGTAGAGGCTCTGGCCAAGTTTTTGCTCTTAACTCCAAGAGGGAGTATTTATGCTCGATAGTGGGTTCATGCCTTCATTGACACCTGGGATCGTGACAGTAGGTTCTAAGGTTGTGATGTGCTGTTGCCACTAGGGATAAAACATTGATGCTATGTCTAAGGATGTAGTTGTTGATTACATTACGCACCATACTTAATGCAATTGTCTGTTGCTTTGCAACTTAATACTGAATGGGGTTCGGATGATAACCTGAAGGTGGACTTTTTAGGCATAGATGCAGTTGGATGGCGGTCTATGTACTTTGTCGTAATGCCCGGATTAAATCTCACTATATTTATCATATCATGTATATGCATTGTTATGCCCTTCTCTATTTGTCAATTGCCCGACTGTAATTTGTTCACCCAACATGCTTTTATCTTATGGGAGAGACACCTCTAGTGAACTGTGGACCCCGGTCCTATTCTTTACATAGCATACAATCTACTGCAATTGTGTGTTTTCTTTGCAAGCATCTTCCACTCGATACGTTAAATCCTTTGTTACGCAAGCCGGTGAGATTGACAACCTCACTGTTTCGTTGGGGCAAAGTACTTTGGTTGTGTTGTGCAGGTTCCGCGTTGGCGCCGGGATCATCAATTTCGCGACCATCAACCTTCAACGTGCTTCTTGACTTGTTTCTCTGACTTGGCATGACGCTCACATATGGAAAGCTGAACATATTGGTTTGCATTCCCTCTTATACAAGTTCACAGGTGATCCCACTATATTCTGTATCTGGTCCATCCTAAGCTCCAGCATTAACTATCCTCTATGTGTTGCTCATTACAAGTTTATATCCCGAAACATCTTGATTTGCATCCCCTTCACTATAAGTTCAGGAGTATTATTTAGTTCACGGCCAAAATGAAGTAATTGCACTTGGCACATGTTGGTTCACATTCCCTCCTCTTTAGCTTTTGCCATCGTAACTTCTATTTTTGGTTTACATTCCCTGCTCTGTAGATGTAGCCATCATAACTTCATCTTGCTCAGTCGTTGTTACAAAATTTATAGCCTGCTACTATGTTGTTCATGCCAATTTTGTACTCCCTGAACATGTTGGTTTGCATGGGACTCGACAGTAGTAAGTCTGCTGTTTCATTCTAACATGCTCTGTTATATTGGCTGTTGGTATGCGGCATGCACTCTTTGTTTGCTTATTGTGCGCATTACAATGATCTTGTTATAACGACGAAATGATGAGTTCCAAATTCTTTGGCAAACAATATTGTAGTGTCTTTGCCTTTCCATTGTTGCTGTCTTAACTTGTAATGTCTTTGTTTCGGATATAGGTGCTGCATGGACAACTTAAAAGATTGTCGGATCGCTTCATTGTATTGCTAGGTTTAATTACCATTCAATTTCTCTGGGTTCTGTAATATTTTTTTCAATGCCTTGCAGCTGATGTAATATTTAGTTAGTTTTTATAGTTCTTTCGCGCATTTTTTCTTTGGTGCTTGTGGTAAGTGAGGCTATCCGACAGAAATCAATGCTGCGTAAATATTCTCAGTATCTAAATCACGAATTCCCATCCCTTAAACGGCCCAATTAAGCGAAATCACATATGTGCCTGCCCGCAAAATCCTAAAGCGCATATTATGCCGGCATATAAACAGCAACTAAACGGGCTGGCCCACTTACTTCTTGGGCCAGCCCATTTGAGTTACGGTGGACCCCACACTCTAATTGGGCTGGCCCACTTGCTTTAAGGTGGACCCCACCCACTACTGGGCCGGCCCACTAATTAGTTGGGCCAGCCCATTTGCTTTTGTGGTGGACCCCACATACTAAACGGGCCGGCCCTTCAAGAGGAAAGTGGGACCCACCTGTGTTTTTGGCCCGGCCCACTATCTTGTTGGGCCGGCCCACTTGCAATATGGTGGACCCCACATACTATTTGGGCCGGCCCTTTAACAGGAAAGTGGGACCCTTTTGGCCCGGCCCACTATCTTGTTGGGCCAGCCCACTTGCTATATGGTGGTCCCACATGGTAAATGGGCCGGCCCTTTAATAGGAAGGCGGGACCCACCTGTGTTCGCCCACTATCTTGTTGGGCCGGCCCACTTTCTATATGGTGGACCCCACATACCAAATGGCTCGGCCCATTAAGAGGAATGTGGGACCCACCTGTGTTTTTGGCCCGGCCCACTATCTTGGTGGGCCGCCCACTTGCTATATGGTGGACCCCACATACTAAATGGGCCGGCCCTTTAACGTGGGACCCACCTGTGTTTTTGGCCCGCCCACTATCTTGTTGGGCCGGCCCACTTGCTATATGGTGGACCCCACACACTAAATGGGCCGGCCCTTTACAGGATAGTGGGACCCACTGTGTTTTGGACCCGCCCACTAGCTAGTTGGGCCCCACTTGCTATATGGTGGACCCCACACACTAAATGGGCCGGCCTTTTAACAGGAAAGTGGGACCCACCTGTGTTTTTGGCCCGGCCCACTTGCTTCTTGGGCCGGCCCAGTTGCTGTAAGGTGGACCCCACATGTTAAATGGGCCGGCCCATTTAAGTTTTGACCAGTCAACATTAGAGGTTAGGCCCGGCCCACGTAACTAATGGACCAGCCCAGCTATATAGTTGACCGGTCAAACTATGTCATCTGGCCCGGCCCGCTTAAGACGTGGCAGGCCTCGTGTGGGCCTACCATCTACCACGGGGTTTCAGCCGGTTAACGCCGTTAACTGGTTAACGGCGTCTGCCACGTGTCAGTTTGCATGACGTCAGCAGTCAACGGGCTCCCGGAAACACTTGGGCAACGGTCCGATTTTCCGTGGCGGAAGGGCGCCCAAGCGCGACGGACCGAAAAAATCGTCGTTGGACTTTGCCTGACGCAGTTTCGACAACAGAACCCATATCGTCGGGTTAGGCCCATAGGCGACGAAAAATACCCCTTAGTGGACGATTTTGGGACGTTGTCTATCAGAACTTTTCATGTTTGAAACCCAAAACCACTTCTCTTCATGATTGCTTCATAAGACAGAGTTTAAGGTTAGGAACAGATATATACATGATTTTCTAGTTTGAATATGTCTAGACCTTGTTAATCAACTTGAATGCTTACTCTATGACATAAGAATGCTATGTGCTTTGGTTTATCATTCTTTTGGTTTTTTCCTGAATTTTTATGCCCATTTGAATCTTGGTCAAATCCTAGGTTTCACAAAGATTTAAACAAGTTTAAAATCTGAAAATTAAAAGGTAAGCATGGATCCTTCTTAGTCACTCTAAAATGAAGCTTTTGGGAGGTTTTTGAAATTTCCATGTTTGAAACCCAAAACCACTTCTCTTCATGCTTGACTTCATAAGACAGAGTTTAGAGTGTTAGGGGTAGATACATGATTTGTCTAGTTTGAATATGTCTAGACCTTGTTTATCAACTTGAATTCTTACTATATGACATAAGAAGGCTATGTGCTTTGGTTTTTCATTTTTCTGGTTTTTTTGAATTTTATGCCCATTTGAAGATTTTGGGTGGTTCTTGAAATTTTCATGTTTGAAACCAATACGACTTCTCTTCATGCTAGACTTCATAAGATCGACCGAGTTTATGGTTAGGGGCTAGATACATGATTTGTCTGGTTTGAACATGTCTAAACCTTGTTTATCAACTTGAAAGCTTACTATATGACATACGAAGACTATGTGCTTTTGTTTTTCATTCTTCTATTTTTTTATTTTATGCCCATTTGAATCTTGGTCAAATCCTATGTTTGACCTGGATTTAAACAAGTATATAATATGAAAACGAAAAGGTAAGCCTGGATCCTTCTTAGTCACTCTAAAATGAAGCGACTTTTGGGATGTTCTTGAAATTTTCATGTTTGAAACCCAAACCACTTCTCTTCATGATTGACTTCATATATAAGACAGAGTTTAAGGTTAGGGACAGATATATACATGATTTTCTAGTTTGAATATGTCTAGACCTTGTTAATCAACTTGAATGCTTACTGTATGACATAAGAATGCTATGTGCTTTGGTTTATCATTCTTTTGGCTTTTTCCTGAATTTTTATGCCCATTTGAATCTTGGTCAAATCCTAGGTTTCACAAAGATTTAAACAAGTTTAAAATCTAAAAATTAAAAGGTAAGCATGGATCCTTCTTAGTCACTCTAAAATGAAGCTTTTGGGAGGTTTTTGAAATTTCCATGTTTGAAACCCAAAACCACTTCTCTTCATGCTTGACTTCATAAGACAGAGTTTAGAGTGTTAGGGGTAGATACATGATTTTTCTAGTTTGAATATGTCTAGACCTTGTTTATCAACTTGAATTCTTACTATATGACATAAGAAGGCTATGTGCTTTGGTTTTTCATTTTTCTGTTTTTTTTAGCCCCCAAAAATTGTACATATATGGATTCACATTGAGATAATTCATGAAACTTTGGAAATGGCCATCTCGTGTCATGTTTCCCCACAAATGAGAATTGGATTAATTGGTGGCAGACAAGTAAACACACATTTATGTGCGACAACCCAAAATGCACATATTTTGCAAAGTTTTCATGCGTGCATGAAAAGTTGCAAATATATACATAAAATGGGCCATGATTCAAAAGTTTGACATGGTTCTTGTGTAGTAGTAGTACCAAAGCTCACACGTGGGAAGAAATTAAGATGGTCGAATTCCAACATGTTGCCACACTTTTTTGAAGGGCTCTTTTCTAAAACATTGGTATGGCATGTCTGCTATTTTCCCTAGCTATATAGAAAAATGATGAACAATCCATGATTTCCGATTGCTGTTTTTGAACCACCTTTGGCTTGATTTCAAATTTAGGTCAAAATCATGGGGGGGTACGGGACAAGAGTGTGTTTCTTTTGGATGAAGCGCTCGTATTTGCAAGTTTTTTGGGGTCCCACAAATTTAGGGTAGCATCACGCCCACCCCATCCCTTCACGCGCGGAAAAAGTGTTAGGCGAGTAGTAAAATGGCATGACCAACAAGTTTCAAGTAAAATTTCGAATATATAACCAAAATGTACCAAGTGTTAGATGAGTTAACTTGGCTTCATGGAAAAAATAATGTCATGTAAATAAGTTAACTTGGCTTTCCTACCCTTGAATCCATACGAAACTTTGTACGGAGTTCTAATACAGTATAATGATCACCCGAATTATTACACCAACATGTCTGTCACTTACGTGTGGTTCCCATGCGTGAGGTCCCACACTTCAGTGAGCACAAGTCACGGACAATTTTTTGCAAATGTTGCAAAGGATAAAAGGTGGAAGCGGCATCACACGGAAGGAGAAGAGGAAGGGAGAGCAGTCACGGCCTCGAAATGCTTCAACCTATCCGGGAAGTGATGTTGACTGGCACGCAAGGTTTTTCAGTGCTGCAAACCTGCAGTGCGGCGATTTTGACAGAAATAACCCTTTTGGCAAAGAAAAGCACGGACTGACCCTCTGAGCAATCTATTTCACTGGACTAACCTTTTTGTGTGGCTTTCTGTGTTTTTCTTCGCCAAAAGGATTACTTTTGTCAAAATCGCCCCCCTGCAGTGCAGGCTACGCGCCCGTCTAATATTCTTTTTTTTTCAATGACAAAAGGGGGGAGAGAGAGAGAGAGTCTTGACGACGTGTCTTCACTTGACAAAGAAGATTGTTGGAAGTTTGCCTACCTACCGCATATGATTTGTGCTCACTAAAGTGTGGGACCTGCACGCATATGGGACCCTGCAGCCCTCTGAGGGCAGTCCGTGTGAGACGCAAAATAGGGTTTTTAGTTTAGTAAGGCAAAAAAATTAAGCCTTGGAGGGCCGAGGCGGGGCGGCCGTCCGCCATTTTATACCTTTTACGCCCCCCACACCTCGTTTCATTTGTCATGTCTACCAAGGAAGAGCTCGGAGGAGAAGATGCAGTCCTAGCTTCTCGACCCCCTGGCGCCCCACGCATAAATACTACTACCAGAAGTACACTGTCTCTAACAATCCTGCCTGCGAAGGGAGATCTCGGAGGAGACGATGCGGGCTCAGCGTCCCCGCCGTTGATTAGCCAGGACACAAGGGTTACTACGCCTCTTTTAATTACCTTCGTTTTGCTGGTAATACTCGGACTTATATCTGTTATCTTCCGCAGGAGAGGGTCGATATCGCCGGAGAAGATGATGTGAGGCAGATGATCAAGCTCGCAGGAGAAGATGATGTAAAGGAGATGGTCAAGCTCGGAGCAGAAGATGATGTAAAGGAGATAGTCAATGTCGGAGAAGATGATGTAAAGGAGTTAGTCAATCTCGGAGAAGATGTGGTGGCATTGGACCAACCGCGGTCGTTGGGCGAGATCCCGGAGATTCACTTACCTCGTTTGCACTGGTAATGATATGCCTGATCTGTAACATTTTGAACATTTTTCGTCGGCTTACACAGGAGCTATCTCGGCTTAGGGTCAACAAGGCCCCGGGAGCGGAACTTCCGCATCTCGGCGCGGAGAACTCCGAGTTACGCCAGAAGCGCCCTGGGGAATCGCACGCGCAGGCGCAGCACATCCGTTCGCAGGATCTCTCATCCTTCGACGTCAGGTTCCAGCGAGAGGTCGTAGAAGAAGATAAGTTGCCAGCTTCCCCGCCGTTCAAGAGGATGAAGGAGCTGAAGACGGAGGTTAATATTACTAGCTGACTTTGGGTTGCTGGTTTTTGGGTACTTCGAGTCACTGACATGTAGACACCACTTAAGTCTGTCCTACATGTTAGTGACCAGATTCGTTAATCAGCCAATTTTCCCTTAAGTGGATTACCCAAGGTTTATCGAACTCAGGGAGGAAGAGGTCAAAGATATCCCTCTCAAGCAACCCTGTAATCACAAAGCAAGAAGTCTCTTGTGTCCCCAACACACCAAATACACTTGTCAGGTGTATAGGTGTACTAGTTCGGCGAAGAGATAGTGAAATACAAGTAATATGGATGTATATGAGTGGTAATAGCAATCTGAATAAAATATGGCAGCGAGTAAACATGCAACAAAACAGTAAACAAACGGAGATTCGATGCTTGGAAGCAAGGCCTAGGGATCCTGCTTTCACTAGTGGACACTCTCAACAATGATCACATAATAGGACTACTCTACACCCTTTTGTTGGATGATGAACACATTGCGTAGGATTACACGAACCCTCAATGCCGGAGTTAACAAGCTCCACAATGCAATGTTCATATTTAAATAACCTTAGAGTGCAAGATAGATCAACATAATTACACCAAGAACTAACATAGCATGCACACTATCACCATCATGCATATGTAGGAGGAATAATACACATCAATACCATCATAGCAATAATTAACTTCATAATCTACAAGAGATCATAATCATAGCCTACGCCAAGTACTCACACGGTGCACACACTATCACCTTTACACACATGGAGGAGGAATAGAGTACTTTAATAACATCACTAGAGTAGCACATAGACGATATTCAACTAGATCACATAAAGAGAGAGATGAACCACATAGCTACAGCGGAGCCCTCAGCCCCGGGGGTGAATTACTCCCTCCTCATCATGGAGACAGCGATGGCGGTGAAGATGGCGGTGGAGACGGTGGTGGAGACGACTCCGGGGGCAAGCAGGGTGCCGGAACAGAGACTTCTGTCCCCCGAATCTTGATTTCGCGATGGCGGCGGCTCTGGAAGGTTTTCTCCGTATCGTGGCTCTCCGTCGGTGTTTTTAGGTCAGAGAGGCTTAAATAGGCGAAGAGAGGGAGTCGGAGGGGCCACGGGCTGCCCACACCCTAGGGGGGCGCGCCCCCCCTGGCCCGCGCCGGGGTGTGGTGTGGGGCCCCCCTGGCTCCCCTCTCGTCCCTCTCCGGTGCTCTGGAAGCTTCCGGGAATTATAAGGTCTTCGGTCTTTATTTCGTCCGATTCCGAAAATATTTCTTTACTAGGATTTCTGAAACCAAAAACAGCAGAAAACAGCAACTGGCCTTTCGGCATCTCGTCAATAGGTTAGTTCCGGAAAACGCATAATAATGACATATAATGTGTATAAAACATGTAGATATCATCAATAAAGTGGCATGGAACATAAGAAATTATAGATACGTTTGAGACGTATCAAGCATCCCCAAGCTTAGTTCTGCTCGTCCCGAGCAGGTAAAACGATAACAATGATAATTTCTTAAGTGACATGCCATCATAACCTTGATCATACTATTGTAAAGCACATGAGATAAATGCAGAGATTCGAAGCAATGATGAAGATAATGAGTAAACAAATGAATCACATAACAAAGACTTTTCATGAATAATACTTTCAAGACAAGCATCAATGAGTCTTGCATAAGAGTTAACTCATAAGCAATAAATTCTTAGTAGAAAGCTTTGAAACAACACAAAGGAAGATATAAGTTTCAGCGGTTGCTTTCAACTTTAACATGTATATCTCATGGATAATTGTCAACACAAAGTAATATAACAAGTGCAATAGGTAAACATGTAAGAATCAATGCACACAATTTACACAAGTGTTTGCTTCTAAGATAGAAAGAATAGGTAAACTGACTCAACAATAAAGTAAAAGAATGGCCCTTCAAAGAGGAAAGCATCGATTGCTATATTTGTGCTAGAGCTTTGATTTTGAAAACATATAGAGAGCATAAAAGTAAAGTTTTGAGAGGTGTTTGTTGTTGTCAACGAATGGTAGCGGGTACTCTAACCCCCTTGCCAGACAAACCTTCAAAGAGCGGCTCCCATTTTATTTATTTTTGGGTGGCACTCCTTCCAACCTTTCTTTCACAAACCATGGCTAACCGAATCCTCGGGTGCCTGCCAACAATCTCATACCATGAAGGAGTGCCTTTTTATTTTAGTTTTATTATGATGACACTCCTCCCCACCTTTGCTTTCTCAAGCCATGGCTAACCGAATCCTTCGGGTGCCGTCCAACAATCACATACCATGGAGGAGTGTCTATTTTTGTTAATTAATTTGGGACTGGGAATCCCATTGCCAGCTCTTTTTGCAAAATTATTGGATAAGCGGATGAAGCCACTAGTCCATTGGTGAAAGTTGTCCAACAAGATTGAAAGATAAACACCACATACTTCATCATGAGCTATAAAACATTGACACAAATAAGAGGTAATAACTTTTGAATTTGTTTAAAGGTAGCACTCAAGCAATTTACTTTGGAATGGCGGAGAAATACCATGTAGTAGGTAGGTATGGTGGACACAAATGGCATGAATATTGGCTCAAGTATTTGGATGCATGAGAAGTATTCCCTCTCGATACAAGGTTTAGGCTAGCAAGGTTATTTGAAGCAAACTCAAGTATAAAATGGTGCAGCAAGACTCACATATAAACATATTGTAAGCATTATAAGACTTTACATCGTCTCCTTGTTGTTCAAACACCTCAACCAGAAAATATCTAGACTTAGAGAGACCAATCATGCAAACCAAATTTTAACAAGCTCTATGTAATTATTCATTAATGGGTACAAGGTACATGATGCAAGAGCTTAAACAAGATCTATATGAGCACAACAATTGCCAAGTATCACATTATTCAAGACATTATACCAATTACTACATGTAGCATTTCCCGTTTCCAACCATATAACAATTAACGAAGCAGTTTCAACCTTCGCCATGAAAATTAAAAGCTAAGAACACATGTGTTCATACGAACCAGCGGAGCGTGTCTCTCTCCCAAACAATCATTTATTCAAACAAAAACAAAAACAAAAACATACAGACGCTCCAAGTAAAGTACATAAGATGTGACCGAATAAAAATATAGTTTCAAGAGAAGGAACCTGATACTTTGTCGATGAAGAAGGGGATGCCTTGGGCATCCCCAAGCTTAGATGCTTGGGTCTTCTTGAAATATGCAGGGATGAACCACCGGGGCATCCCCAAGCTTAGACTTTTCATTCTTCTTGATCGTAGTATATCATCCTCCTCTCTTGACCCTTGAAAACTTCCTTCACACCAAACTTCAAGCAAACTCATTAGAGGGTTAGTGCATAATCAAAAATTCACATGTTCAGAGGTGACACAAGCATTCTTTTCACTTCTGGACATTGCATAAAGCTACTGGATATTAATGGATCAAAGAAATGAATCCAACATAGCAAAAGAGGCAATGCGAAATAAAAGGCAAAATCTGTCAAAAACAGAACAGTCTGTAAAGACGAATTTAAAGCTGGCACCAGACTTGCTCAAATGGAAAAACTCAAAACTAATGAAAGTTGAGTACATATCTGAGGATCACGCTCGTAAATTGGCAGATTTTTTCGAATTTTCTACAGAGGCCTGTGCCCAGATTCGTGACAGACAGCAATGCTGTTTCTGCGCAGCGATCCCAAATATAACATCAACTTTAGCATAGAAACTTTACTTGGCACAAAAACATGATAAGGAGAGGTTGCTACAGTAGTAAAAACTTCCAAGACACAAATATAAAACAAAGTACTGTAGCAAAATAACACATGGGTTATCTCCCAAGAAGTTCTTTCTTTATAGCCATTAAGATGGGCTCAGCAATTTTGGTGATGCACCCGCAAGAAATAGTATTTGAAGCAAAAGAGAGCTTCAAGAGGCAATTCAAAACACATTTAAGCCTAACATGCTTCCTATGCAGAAGAATCTTATACACAAATGAATTCATGAAGAGCAAAGTGACAAGCATAAGAGGATAAAACACGAGTAACTTAAAGATTCTCAACATAAAGAGGGGAAACTTAATATTATTAAGATGCATATAACCATATTTCCCTCTCTCATAATAACTTTCAGTAGCATCATTGATGAAATCCACAATATACCCGTCACTTAAAACATTCTTATCATGGTTCATATGCATAGAAGTATCATTAATTTTGGCATAAGAAGAGTTATTCTCATTAATAGTAATTGGAGCAAGATTATTATCAAGAATTTGAACATGGTAAACAAGTTGCATACTAAGGGAATGGTTTTTGGCAAGCCCATCATAACTATGACAAGTTTCATAAGGATAATTGTAACATGTGTCATATACATCTCTATAGCAATTATCTAAACCAGAATATGTAATATCATCATTTTCACTAAAAGTAGAAGTCTCAAATATAGGATCTTCAAGCACAACATCCCCAAGCTTAGGGCTTTCAATATCATCGTTTAAGGGGACATGAATAATGCTATCATCATTACTTTCATAATCAGTACCAAAGAGATTTCCAATATCAAAGGTAGTGTGCTCATTCAAATCATGATCACTAATATGGGTAAAGGGTATAGGAAGATCATCGTACTCAGATTCATTATCATAATAATCATTAGGCGCAACATACTTACAGTTATCTATTGTTACCTCATACACGCGGGGATGTGCCATTGCCTCTTTCTCTTTATTCTCTTTCTTCTTCTTCTTCTTCGTTCCCTTCTTCTTCTTCTTCTCTTCCTTCTCCTCGTTCCCTTCTTTAGGAGGAAGAGGCTTGAAGGGTGGCTTGTCCGCATAACCTGATTTACTTTTAGAAACAATAGAAGAAACTTGGGAGGATCCCTCCTTTTCATTAATTAGTTGAAAACACACAGCGGTCCTATCATATTTTGGCAAGGTGTCATCTTCTAAAATATTTTGTATGTAAGTATTTGTATGGCAATTATTAATGCAGTAAGAAAGACAACCATGCAGGACATCATCAATATCAAGATCGTTAATATTTAACAAAGAAATTTTTCTTGATAACTCTTCACACTTCAAAAATAAGGTAAGTTCATCATGCTGATTAGGAATAATTTCATCATCACAATACAAATTTGCAGCACTCATGGGGTTTGAATTATCATTGGAGGAACATTGAAAATTAAAATGACCAACTCTATGGCAAAGTTCACAAATAAAAGGATAGAGGGCACACACTTTTTCTCCAAGATCATCTAGAGCTCTAGACCACTTTCTAGTTTTTTCATTTCTGTGATGGATACAATATTCATCTTCTATTTGATTAATTCCACAAGGTCTATGTATTCCACAAAAATTAACATGCTTATAGGAAATAGCATTCTTAGGAGTTTGAGCATGCTTATTGCAATTATTAACAACAATGTCATTCTTCATGCAAGCCTCTTTAAAAGGTTCATGATACTTATCAAAATTCTTTTTAGGCAATTCTAAATGAGAAGCAAAGGCTTTATAAAGATTTGCAGCAACTTGAGAGTCAAGACCATAAGTAGCACTCATATTTCGAAATTTATCAGTATTCATAAAAGTTTCAATGCATTCATAATCATAGTTTATACCTGACTCTTTACCTTTGTCATTCTCCCAATCTTCAGCGTTCTCCTTAATCCGATCAAGAAGGTCCCTTTTAAACTCTTCTTTATTGCTCGTGAATGATCCAGAACAAGTAGTATCCAGCAAGGTCTTATCTTGAAAAGAAAGTCTTGCATAGAAATTATCAATGATGATATTACCTGGAAGCTCATGATTGGGGCATTTGAGCATTAAAGTCTTCAATCTCTCCCATGCTTGGGCAATACTCTCTCCATCATGAGGCCAAAAATTATATATATGGTTTCGATCTTTGTGAATTTCACTTGGAGGATAGAACTTGGAATAAAATAGAGGCACAATATCCTTCCAATCAAGAGAGCGCCCGTCCTTCAATAGTTTATACCAATGCGCCGCTTCACCAGATAGCGATATAACAAATAATTTCTTTCTAACTTCATCCATTGAAATACCTGCACACTTGAATAACCCGCATAATTCATGCAAAAACAGTAAATGATTCCTAG
Source organism: Lolium multiflorum (assembly GCA_030979885.1). Lineage (NCBI taxonomy): Eukaryota > Viridiplantae > Streptophyta > Magnoliopsida > Poales > Poaceae > Lolium > Lolium multiflorum. The sequence continues at coordinate 208,352,592 of CM061749.1, forward strand.
GATGGACAGTTCCATCCCCTTCATAGCGGTTATCCATAACACGTTCAATAATTTCCATAGGTATTTTATACGGAATACTTTCAGCAGGTGGATTTAAAATATCAGAAGCATCATTAAAGTTATCGCATATGGGAGATAAAGCATTATCAGAACAAAATATTTCTTCCAAAGCGGAGGAGCTAAAAAGATTATTTTTATGTAAACCAGCTTCCCCAAGCTTAGACTTCTTCATAGCATTAGCAGTAATTGCATTCATACTAATAACATTGCTACTATCATGTAAATAAGGTTCCATAGGTTTTTTAATTTTTGTATCAAACCATCCATGTCTTAAATCAGGAAATAGAATAAGAAGCTCTTTGTTGTCCATTATGCCTAACTAGTGTAAACAAGAAACAAAATGTCGTAATTGCAGAGTCTAAAGGAAATAGCTTCGAGCACACACACAATGGCGCCAGAAAAGTACTGTTACCTGGAACCGGAGTATGAGTGCCTTTTACCTTTCCTCCCCGGCAACGGCGCCAGAAAAGTGCTTGATGTCTACGGGAGCTTCTATTCTTGTAGACAGTGTTGGGCCTCCAAGAGCAGAGGTTTGTAGAACAGTAGCAAGTTTCCCTTAAGTGGATTACCCAAGGTTTATCGAACTCAGGGAGGAAGAGGTCAAAGATATCCCTCTCAAGCAACCCTGTAATCACAAAGCAAGAAGTCTCTTGTGTCCCCAACACACCAAATACACTTGTCAGGTGTATAGGTGTACTAGTTCGGCGAAGAGATAGTGAAATACAAGTAATATGGATGTATATGAGTGGTAATAGCAATCTGAATAAAATATGGCAGCGAGTAAACATGCAACAAAACAGTAAACAAACGGAGATTCGATGCTTGGAAGCAAGGCCTAGGGATCCTGCTTTCACTAGTGGACACTCTCAACAATGATCACATAATAGGACTACTCTACACCCTTTTGTTGGATGATGAACACATTGCGTAGGATTACACGAACCCTCAATGCCGGAGTTAACAAGCTCCACAATGCAATGTTCATATTTAAATAACCTTAGAGTGCAAGATAGATCAACATAATTACACCAAGAACTAACATAGCATGCACACTATCACCATCATGCATATGTAGGAGGAATAATACACATCAATACCATCATAGCAATAATTAACTTCATAATCTACAAGAGATCATAATCATAGCCTACGCCAAGTACTCACACGGTGCACACACTATCACCTTTACACACATGGAGGAGGAATAGAGTACTTTAATAACATCACTAGAGTAGCACATAGACGATATTCAACTAGATCACATAAAGAGAGAGATGAACCACATAGCTACAGCGGAGCCCTCAGCCCCGGGGGTGAATTACTCCCTCCTCATCATGGAGACAGCGATGGCGGTGAAGATGGCGGTGGAGACGGCGGTGGAGACGACTCCGGGGGCAATTCCCCGTCCGGCAGGGTGCCGGAACAGAGACTTCTGTCCCCCGAATCTTGATTTCGCGATGGCGGCGGCTCTGGAAGGTTTTCTCCGTATCGTGGCTCTCCGTCGGTGTTTTTAGGTCAGAGAGGCTTAAATAGGCGAAGAGAGGGAGTCGGAGGGGCCACGGGCTGCCCACACCCTAGGGGGGCGCGCCCCCCCTGGCCCGCGCCGGGGTGTGGTGTGGGGCCCCCCTGGCTCCCCTCTCGTCCCTCTCCGGTGCTCTGGAAGCTTCCGGGAATTATAAGGTCTTCGGTCTTTATTTCGTCCGATTCCGAAAATATTTCTTTACTAGGATTTCTGAAACCAAAAACAGCAGAAAACAGCAACTGGCCTTTCGGCATCTCGTCAATAGGTTAGTTCCGGAAAACGCATAATAATGACATATAATGTGTATAAAACATGTAGATATCATCAATAAAGTGGCATGGAACATAAGAAATTATAGATACGTTTGAGACGTATCACACCACTTAAGTCTGTCCTACATGTTAGTGACCATATTCGTTAATCAGCCAATTTGTGCCCTTCGTTTGCCGGTAACGCTCGATATGTTTGTTGTTACCTTTGGCAGGATCACTCCCCTTGCTTATCTTGTCGGAGGATGAAGTTGGATCTTGCCAGCATGCGGGAGGAGAACAGAGAGTTAGGGATCAAGATATTTCGGTACAGGCAGGCGGTGTCTTTCCTAGAAGTGGATGAGATCACGGCCTGTGCTCGTAGGAGTTGTGACGAGGCCATTCATCTGGGAGAACGGATCAAAGCTCAGCTTGTCTCTTTGATGGAAGTCGCAGAACGCGTGATTTTCAATGCTAGAGAGGCGCGGGAACGACTTCTGGTGGCTGAAGATCTCGCATAGCAGTTTAATCATGTGCGCTTATTAGCTGCCTACTACTTTTGTAATTATTCACAATTATGTATGTATCAATGGCTTGCCTTTTGTGTGACGGAGGAAATTGCACATACCACCACTTCTTGGTGCAGTTTTTGCACATAACACAATTTGAGATTCTTTTTACACAAATAACCAGATTTTGACGTAAACTTTTGCACAAAAAACAACCTTACTCCATGTTTTCTTTTGTCTTCTAAAGACAAGTAGGTGCTTCGAAAAATACCTCCGTTCCAATGCTTAAAGCTTTGTATATTTTTCTTGAAAAGTCAAACCAAGTAAAGTTCGACCAAACTCTTAGAAGAATCTATCAGCACATATAATATTTTGTAGACACCATATGAAAATATAATTTATTTTCTATCTAATAATATTGATTTTGTATCTTGCATATTAATGCTTTTGGTAAAAACTTAGTCAAACTTAACATAGTTTGACTTTCTAAAAATCAATATAATCCTTAAGCTTTGGGACGGTGGTTCTAGACGTGGTCTAGACGTGTTTCAACATATTGCCTTCGCATTTGCTAAACGCATGGAGTTTCTTACAAAGTTTATTTTTCGAAATATTTTCGACTTTGTATTATTTTTATTCATTTTCCCCCTGGTTGTCATGTTTTCTGTCCGGCTTCCCCAGCCCATCCATCCGTAACCCACATGCGCGCGTGACACGAGTAGTGGGAGACATGGTGCCCAAAGGGATAGCTTTTATTAATGGTGGCGACGGTTCCCTAGGCCAATGCTGGCGATACGTCTCATCGTCGCTAGCTGTGCCTTCCCCATGCGGCCGTATTAATGCACACCACTGCTCCTTTGCGCCTCCGCGGCTGATCAAGTAAGTTTGATCATAAAAGATGATCACATAAGCTCGACGATTACCTATAACCTAAAAATTATCTTAATTTGTAAACGAAGACATAAAATAACTAGTTGTTTGATTAGGAAAGACAAAGGAAATTTCTATTGAGATTGAGTTCATTTCATAGTTGTTATAGACACATAGCAATATTACCGAGAGATAGGATTGTAGAGAAAGCAATCCATAGGTATTTTGGAGGGTTCTCAATCCTTTGAATCAAGCAAGCTCTATAGGAAAAATCCCTATGTGTAAAAATCCTACTCCGTACAAGATACCTTTAGAAATCCTTTGAACCAAACAAACTCGGATTCATATTAGTTGACTATAATATAGATATATCTAGACACATTTTAGTTCTAGATTCATCCATATCATTTGACAAGTAATATGAATCGGAGTGAGTATATTAAATGGAGTAGTATATATTGTTCGAAAAAATTAAGTTATACTGTAATAAAGAAACCATTTCTGTGGTCAAACTGATTTGACGGGACAGTAACTGCACCAGGACGTAGTGGCGTGCTATCCTAGCCGAAGTTTTACTCGGCGCCTCGATGCAGCTGCTGAAGAATAAAAAAAGTCATATCCACTCCTACTCTTCATGTCCATCGTTTCCATCCTTGGCTCTCCACTTCCATCATCGTTCTCCACTCGCCAACCGCTGCTAGCAAGTTTTTTCATCCTCTAGATCTCCCATTTGCATAGCTTTCTCTCCTCACCCCTCCGCAGAACCGCAGCACTCCTCCTTCCCGCTCGACTCTCCTACAAAACTCCAATCACACATACTTGCATCCGCCCTTTTAAATCCATCTCGTCTCCATGGCGGCATCGAACGACGACCAGCTGGATGGCGACTGGGGGAAGCTCCCCGCCGAGCTGTTCAATCTCATTGCCCAGAGTCTGGACGTTACAGTCGACGTCCGGCTGGCCGCATGCTCCAAAACGCTGTGCCGCCATGTCGCCGACAACATGAATCTACACCATTGGGATGGACCCTGCTTGCTGATGCCCGATTCTGCCCATTGGCACTATGATGATAGTAGTGCGCACCACACGGTGTACCACGTTGTGCCCCTCGACCATCCTCGGCGCACAGCCATCCTGCCGTTCATGGACAATAGATTCTGGGTTGGCATGAATGGCGACTGGATCGCCGGCGTGGACAGTGGTGGGAACTGGTTCCTCGCGAACATCTACACGCACCAAGAAATCTCCCTACCATCGTCGGAAACTTGCAACATTTTTCGGGAGGAATGGATTGGCTTCCCCGACTTGCCTCCTGAAAGGTACATGACGTATGGGCGTGCCATGTTTTTGTTGAAGATTGTAATTTGCGAAGTGCCCACAAAAGCTGGACATTACTCAGATTACAAGCTCATCGCTCTATTCAATTCTGGACTCGCTTACCTGGCTAATGGTAGCCAGGAGTGGAGGTTATTCTCTCTTGCTAGTTGGGGTGTAGATTACAGTGACGCCATCGAGCACAACGGCTTTATTGTTGCGGTGGATGGGTGGACCGGCACCACATATTGCTGGGATCAATCACAGGCTGGTAATTCTTCAATCCATATGATAGTACTTCGATAATAAGAGTGTCGAACCCAACGAGGAGCAGAAGGTGTTGACAAGTAGTTTCGATGAAGGATTCACTGTAAATGCTCACAGACAAGTATTCAAGGGGTTTTGATGTAACAGATGAATAAAGTACGAGTAAATAAAATGCGAGAGAAATAATTGCAGCGAGTGGCCCAATCCTTTTTAGCACAAAGGACAAGCCGGTTTGTTTACTTATAATGACCAAACGTTCTTGAGGACACACGGGGATTTTAGTCTAGTGCTTTCGCTTCATACAGCTGATTAATCTTCATTGTTTTGATAAGTGTTGTGTGGGTGAACCTATGCTAATGCACCGCCCTTCCTAGGACTAATACATACTTGTGATTATACCCCTTGCAAGCATCCGCAACTACAAGAAAGTAATTAAGATAAATCTAACCACAGCCTTAAACTCTGAGATCCTGCGATCCCTCCTGCATCGATATACTAACGGGGGCTCAGGTTTCTGTCACTCCGGCAACCCCGCAATTAGCAACCGAATACAAGATGCACTCCCCTAGGCCCATAAATGGTGAAGTATCGTGTAGTCGACGTTCACACGACACCACTAGAAGAATGACACCACAACTTAAATATCATAACATTGAATATTACTCAACCATAGTTCACTACTAACATTTAGACTTCACCCATGTCCTCAAGAACTAAACGAACTACTCACGAGACATCATATGGAATACAATCAGAGGTGATATGATGATGAATAACAATCTGAACATAAACCTTGGTTCAACGGTTTCACTCAATAGCATCAATAACAAGTAGAAATTAACACCGGGAGAGTTTCCCCTATCAAACAATCAAGATCCAACCCAAATCGTTACAGCGGTGACGAGGTGCAGCGGTGGTGATGGCGGTGTAGATGGTGGAGATGATGATGATGATGATGGAGATGATGTCCAGCTCGATGACGATGGCGATGGCGTCGATTTCCCCCTCCGGGAGGGAATTTCCCCGGCGGATTCCTGCCCGCCGGAGAGCTCTTTTCTCTCTGGTGTTCTCCGCCCCGCAGAGGCGGCTGTAACTCTTCGTGAGGTACCCTCTGTGGCTTAGGTTTTCGGGACGAAGGAGTACGCGAAGAAAAGGAGGCGAGAGGGGCTGTGGGCCCCCTCCTCACAGGGCGGCGCGGCCAGGCCTTGGGCCGCGCCGGCCTATGGGGTGGGCCCACCTCGGGTCCCCTCTTCTCCCCCTTCTGGCTCCCTCCGTCATCTGGAAAAATAGGATTTTTGGTATAATTTCCTTCCACAGTTGATCTTCCGAAATATTGCGTTCTGACGGTGCTTTTTCCAGCAGAATCCTGGCTCCGGCGCTTGATCCTCCAATAATGATGAAACATGCAAAATAGATGAAATAACATAAGTATTGTGTCCCAATATGAAATATATCAATGAATAACAGCAAATTATGATACAAAATAGTGATGCAAATTGGACGTATCAACTCCCCCAAGCTTAGACCTCGCTTGTCCCCAAGCGAAACTGAGCTCAATAAACAAGACCACATGTTTATGGAGTGAAGAGTCGATAAATAAAATACGGACAAGAAGCATCATATTGATTCACACAAGACATTCTAGTAAACATTCTCTTCATATAACTCAACTTGAAATAAGTAAAGAGAAATCACAAGTAAAGGTGCATAGGAAATCATAAATGGTTATGGCAAACTTTGTTCTTGGTCAGAGAACTACTAACGGATTGCTCTTATTTAATAAGCAAGGCTTTCATATTAGAATTTATATAGCTGGGCTTTCATATTCAATCATAACAATCTCCTCATAATCATTGATAACTTCAAAGTCATATTCATTCAGATAAAATTTGTACTAAACAAGAAAGTATAAAAGACATGATTAACTGAATCATAGCATAAATGGTTGGTTCACAACAACTCAATTGCTTGCTTGAGATAGAGGGAAATAGGTTTACTGACTCAACATAAAAGTAAAAGATAGGCCCTTCGCAGAGGGAAGCAGGGATTAAATCATGTGCTAGAGCTTTTCAAGTTTTGAAATCATATAAAGAGCATAAAAGTAAGATTTTGAGCGGTGTTTGTTGTTGTCAACGAATGGTAGCGGGCACTCTAACTCCCTTGCCAAACGAACCTTCCAAGAGCGGCTCCCATGAGGGACGGCATCTCTACCAGCAAGGTAGATCATCCCCCTTCTCTTTTGTTTACACATGTATTTTAGTTTTATTATGGATGACACTCCCCCCAACCTTGGCTTTCTCAATCCATGGCTAACCGAATCCTCGGGTGCCTTCCAACATTCACATACCATGGAGGAGTGTCTATTGCAAAATTAAGTTGCTTACTGATAAATCAGGGCAAAACATGTGAAGAGAATTATTAATGAAAGTTATTAATTGGGGCTGGGAACCCCGTTGCCAGCTCTTATTGCAAAATTATTGGATAAGCGGATGTGCCACTAGTCCATTGGTGAAAGTCCGCCCAACAAGATTGAAAGATAAAACACCACATACTTCCTCATGAGCTATAAAACATTGACACAAATAAGGAGTAGTATAGTTTGAATTATTTAAAGGTAGCACATGAAGTATTTACTTGGAATGGCAGAAAATACCATGTAGTAGGTAGGTATGGTGGACACAAATGGCATGAGTTTGGTCTAAGGTTATGGATGTATGAGAAGCATTCCCTCTCAATACAGGTCTTTGGCTAGCAAGGTTTGATAGCAAGCATAAAGGTTGAAGGAAACAAACAAATATACATATGATAGAAACAATCATGCATCTTTCTCATAAGCACAAGCAATTTTAACTTCAGAATACTAAACTCATTAGCATAGAGATAATAATAATGTATCTAAGTGTATTTCTCTCTTCTAATTAAACATCAGGGTGTTGTTGCTATTGACCAATGCTAAGTTTGCCAAAACCAAATAGATTTACTTGATGCTCCCAAAGTGATATCAATACTAATGTCAAGAGTAATCATATAATGGAGATTGCAAACTAAAATAAGGTGTGCAAAAAGTAAATGATAAGACTTCTCATTAATATTCCATAACGATAACTCACACCAACGGATACATAGATAACCAACTAAGAGAGATACTTCCACATTGCATACTATTCCATATGATAACTTCCCTACTCATGATATGACACTACTTGATAGTAAAAGATAAAGGTAGTGATGATGTGATACCGCGGCACTCCCCCAAGCTTGGAACAAACCAAGGGGATGCCAATACCGATGATGAATTACTCCTTCGGTGATGATGGCGAATCCTTGCCATCATCAGACTTCCATGGAAGAGGCTCTCCATCAACAAAAGACATCTTGGTCTCCGGAAACCTGAAACTAGCAGCATGACTTATGCGCTTAAACCTGTTTTCATACTCACAGTTTTGATTATGAACATCATAGAGTTGAGCTTGGAGTTTGTTGGTGGTGTCGTGAAGTGAGAAGATATCGTCCCACAACTTTGCAGTCTCCCTCTTGTGTCCATCAATGAGTTCAGACACAATCTTGTGAAAGATGTCCACTTCACGCTCAGCCATCTTCTTGTAGTTGAAGACCTCTTGTTCCAGTTTCTCCATCCTGTCTTCCAAACTCCCTTCTCCCTTAGGACCCTGGACATCTTTGATCTGCAACTCTCCATCTACGAGCAGCAATTCTTTGGGGTGCATCTTCAGCTCGTTCATGTACGGGTTGACGACGTCCTCAAAGAAGCTGTCCTTCTGAGTTCCCGACGAAGACATGGTGGATCTAGATCCGAAGCAGATCCTGGCAGAAAACAGCTCGAAACAAAACACGACGAGAAAACGATATACGGACCTCCAGGGGTCCGGGGGATTATATAGCAAATATTTTTACGACAAAAGGAAGGTTCCAGGTCGAACAAGAGTCGGAGGGGGACAACGAGGCGGTGTCCTCATAGGTCGGCGCGGCCAGGCTGGGGCCCGCGCCGGCCTATGGGGGCACGCCCTCGTGCGTCTCCTCCACTCCGTTTCGATCCCGTAATTTTTCATATTTTCCAAAAACAGCAGAAATATTGTTCGGAAAGCTAAACGCGGACTTTTTATTACCTGTACTGTTACCTATTCAAAGTCGAGTTCTGGCGGACTGTCAATTTGTCCTTTGATGAAAGCCTCCGGTGTTTCCACTCGAATAATATCAACATCAACATTATAAGAATCACCTGAGATATAATGCTTGAGTCTTTGTCCATTCACCACTTGCGTAGCATTGCCTTGGAGAGAGCTAATTTTAATTGCTCCTGAACGATACACCTCCTCAACAACATATGGTCCTTCCCATTTCGAGAGTAATTTCCCTGCAAAGAATCTGAGACGAGACCGATACAATAGGACTTTATCCCCAATATTAAACTCTCTTTTGATGATCCTTCTATCGTGCCATTTCTTAACTTTTTCTTTAAAGAGTTTAGCATTTTCATAAGCTTCACTTCTCCATTCATCTAAAGAACTTAATTGCAGCAACCTCTTATTACCGGCTAGTTTAGGATCTTTATTTAATTCTCTAACAGCCCAATAAGCTTTGTGCTCTAGTTCTAAAGGTAAATGACAAGCTTTTCCATAAACCATTTTATACGGTGACATACCCATGGGATTTTTATAAGCAGTTCTATAAGCCCATAGTGCTTCCTTCAATTTGCTAGCCCAATTCTTTCTAGATTTATTAACAGTCTTTCCCAAAATAGATTTAATCTCTCTATTTGATAATTCTACTTGACCACTAGTTTGAGGGTGATAAGCGGAAGCAATTCTATGATTAATACCATACTTAGCAAGAGTTTTTCTAAAACCTCCATGAATAAAATGAGAACCTCCATCAGTCATAATATATCTAGGTACTCCAAATCTAGGAAATATAACATCTACAAGCATTTTTATAGAGGTCTCACCATCAGCACTTTTTGTAGGTATAGCTTCTACCCATTTAGTAACATAATCAACAGCGACAAGTATATGAGTGTTACCTTCTGAAGAAGGGAAAGGACCCATGAAGTCGAATCCCCAACAATCAAATGGTTCAATAACAAGAGTATAATTCATAGGCATTTCATTGCGTCTAGAGATATTACCAACTCTTTGACATTCATCACAAGATAAGATAAACTTCCTTGCATCTTTGAAAAGTGTTGGCCAATAAAAACCTGATTGTAGAACCTTTTGCGCGGTTCTATCTCCAGCGTGATGTCCTCCATAAACACTACCATGACATTTACTCAATATCTCCTGTTGTTCATATTCAGGAACACATCTTCGCATAATACCGTCTACTCCTTCTTTATATAAGTGTGGGTCATCCCAAAAATAATGCCTCAAGTCATAAAAGAATTTCCTCCTTTGCTGAGCTGAAAAGGTTGGAGGCAAATACTTCGAAACAATAAAGTTAGCATAATCTGCATACCAAGGGCTCTCTCGCGAGCTCACCTTTATTACAGCCAATTGTTCATTTGGAAAACTATCATTAACAGGAACAGGATCATAAGCAATATTTTCCAATCTAGACAAATTATCAGCAACAGGATTATCAGCACCTTTCCTATCTATAATATGTAAATCAAATTCTTGCAAAAGAAGTACCCATCTAATAAGCCTTGGCTTAGCATCTTTCTTTGTCATTAGGTATCTAATTGCAGCATGATCAGTATGAATTGTAACTTTTCAATCAACAATATAGGGTCTAAACTTGTCACAAGCAAAGACTACAGCTAACAATTCTTTTACAGTTGTAGCATAATTTCTTTGAGCAGTGATGACCCACAAGTATAGTATTAGTTTCGATAAATAAGAGTGTCGAACCCAACGAGGAGCAGAAGGTGTTGACAAGCAGTTTCGATGAAGGATTCACTGTAAATGCTCACAGACAAGTATTCAGGGGGTTTTGATATTGCAGATAAATAAAGTACAAGTAAATAAAATGCGAGAGAAATAATTGCAGCGAGTGGCCCAATCCTTTTTAGCACAAAGGACAAGCCGGTTTGTTTACTTATAATGACCAAACGTTCTTGAGGACACACGGGGATTTTAGTCTAGTACTTTCGCTTCATGTGGCTTAATAATCTTCATTGTTTTGATAAGTGTTGTGTGGGTGAACCTATGCTAATGCACCGCCCTTCCTAGGACTAATACATACTTGTGATTATACCCCTTGCAAGCATCCGCAACTACAAGAAAGTAATTAAGATAAATCTAACCACAGCCTTAAACTCTGAGATCCTGCGATCCCTCCTGCATCGATATACTAACGGGGGCTTAGGTTTCTGTCACTCCGGCAACCCCGCAATTAGCAACCGAGTACAAGATGCACTCCCCTAGGCCCATAAATGGTGAAGTGTCGTGTAGTCGACGTTCACACGACACCACTAGAAGAATGACACCACAACTTAAATATCATAACATTGAATATTACTCAACCATAATTCACTACTAGCATTTAGACTTCACCCATGTCCTCAAGAACTAAACGAACTACTCACGAGACATCATATGGAATACAATCAGAGGTGATATGATGATGAATAACAATCTGAACATAAACCTTGGTTCAATGGTTTCACTCAATAGCATCTACAACAAGTATAGAATAACACCGGGAGAGTTTCCCCTATCAAACAATCAAGATTTAACCCGAATTGCTACAGCGGTGACGAGGTGCAGCGGTGGTGATGGCGGTGTAGATGGTAGAGATGATGATGATGATGATGGAGATGATGTCCCGCTCGATGACGATGGCGATGGCGTCGATTTCCCCCTCCGGGAGGGAATTTCCCCGGCGGATTCCTGCCCGCCGGAGAGCTCTTTTCTCTCTGGTGTTCTCCGCCCCGCAGAGGCGGCTGTAACCCTTCGTGAGGTCCTCTCTGTGGCTTAGGTTTTCGGGACGAAGGAGTACGCGAAGAAAAGGAGGCGAAAGAGGCTGTGGGGCCCCCAGCACAGGGTGGCGCGGCCAGGCCATGGGCCGCGCCGCCCTAGGGTCTGGGCCCGCAGTGGCTCCTCTCTGCTCCCCTTCTGGCTCCCTCCGTCATCTGGAAAAATAGGAATTTACGTGAAATTCCCTTCCACAGTTGATCTTCCGAAATATTGCGTTCTGACGGTGCTTTTTCCAGCAGAATCCTGGCTCCGGTGCTTGATCCTCCCATGATGATGAAACATGCAAAATAGATGAAATAACATAAGTATTGTGTCCCAATATGAAATATATCAATGAATAACAGCAAATTATGATACAAAATAGTGATGCAAATTGGACGTATCAACTCCCCCAAGCTTAGACCTCGCTTGTCCCCAAGCGAAACTGAGCTCGATAAACAAGACCACATGTTTATGGAGTGAAAAGTCGATAAATAAAATACGGACAAGAAGCATCATATTCATTCACACAAGACATTCTAGTAAACAACTTCCTCATATAACTCATCTTGAAATAGGTAAAGAGAAATCACAAGTAAAGGTGCATAAGAAATCATAGTTGGTGATGGCAAACTTTGTTCTTGGTCAGAGAACTACTAACGGATTGTACTTCTAAGCAAAGCTTTCATATTAGATTTTATAGCTGAGCCTTCATATTCAAGCATAACAATCTCTTCATAATCATTGATAACTTCAAAGTCATATTCATTCAGATAAAATTGGTACTAAACAAGAAAGTATAAAAGACATGATTAACTGAATCATAGCATAAATGATTGGTTCACAACAACTCAATTGCTTGCTTGAGATAGAGAGAAATAGGTTTACTGACTCAACATAAAAGTAAAAGACAGGCCCTTCGCAGAGGGAAGCAGGGATTAAATCATGTGCTAGAGCTTTTCAAGTTTTGAAATCATATAAAGAGCATAAAAGTAAGATTTTGAGCGGTGTTTGTTGTTGTCAACGAATGGTAGCGGGCACTCTAACCCCCTTGCCAAACGAACCTTCCAAGAGCGGCTCCCATGAGGGACGGCATCTCTACCAGCAAGGTAGATCATCCCCCTTCTCTTTTGTTTACACATGTATTTTAGTTTTATTAAGGATGACACTCCCCCCAACCTTGGCTTTCTCAATCCATGGCTAACCGAATCCTCGGGTGCCTTCCAACATTCACATACCATGGAGGAGTGTCTATTGCAAAATTAAGTTGCTTACTGATAAATCAGAGCAAAACATGTGAAGAGAATTATTAATGAAAGTTATTAATTGGGGCTGGGAACCCCGTTGCCAGCTCTTATTGCAAAATTATTGGATAAGCGGATGTGCCGCTAGTCCATTGTGAAAGTCCGCCCAACAAGATTGAAAGATAAAACACCACATACTTCCTCATGAGCTATAAAACATTGACACAAATAAGGAGTAGTAGTTTGAATAATTTAAAGGTAGCACATGAAGTATTTACTTGGAATGGCAGAAAATACCATGTAGTAGGTAGGTATGGTGGACACAAATGGCATAGGTTTGGTCTAAGGTTATGGATGTATGAGAAGCATTCCCTCTCGATACAGGTCTTTGGCTAGCAAGGTTTGATAGCAAGCATAAAGGTTGAGGGAAACAAACAAATATACATATGATAGAAACAATCATGCATCTTTCCCATAAGCACAAGCAATTTTAACTTCAGAATACTAAACTCATTAGCATAGAGATAATAGAGTAATATATCTAAGTGTATTTCTCTCTTTTATTTAAACATCAGGGTGTTGTTGCTATTGACCAATGCTAAGTTTGCCAAAACCAAATAGATTTACTTGATGCTCCCAAAGTGATATCAATACTCATGTCAAGAGTAATCATATAATGGAGATTGCAAACTAAAATAAGGTGTGCAAAAAGTAAATGATAAGACTTCTCATTAATATTCCATAACGATAACTCACACCAACGGATACATAGATAACCAACTAAGAGAGATACTTCCACATTGCATACTATTCTATATGATAACTTCCCTACTCATGATATGACACTACTTGATAGTAAAAGATAAAGATAGTGATGATGTGATACCGCGGCACTCCCCCAAGCTTGGAACAAACCAAGGGGATGCCAATACCGATGATGAATTACTCCTTCGGTGATGATGGTGAATCTTTGTCGTCATCAGACTTCCATGGAAGAGGCCCTCCATCAACAAAAGACATCTTGGTCTCCGGAAACCTGAAACTAGCAGCATGACTTATGCGCTTAAACCTGTTTTCATACTCACAGTTTTGATTATGAACATCATAGAGTTGAGCTTGGAGTTTGTTGGTGGTGTCGTGAAGTGAGAAGATATCGTCCCACAGCTTTGCAGTCTCCTTCTTGTGCCCATCAATGAGTTCAGACACAATCTTGTGAAAGATATCCACTTCACGCTCAGCCATCTTCTTGTAGTTGAAAACCTCTTGTTCCAGTTTCTCCATCCTGTCTTCCAAACTCCCTTCTCCCTTAGGACCCTGGACATCTTTGATCTGCAACTCTCCATCCACGAGCTGCAACTCTTTGGGGTGCATCTTCAGCTCGTTCATGTACGGGTTGACGACGTCCTCAAAGAAGCTGTCCTTCTGAGTTCCCGACGAGGACATGGTGGATCTAGATCCGAAGCAGATCCTGGCAGAAAACAGCTCGAAACAAAACACGACGAGAAAACGATATTACGGACCTCCAGGGGTCCGGGGGATTATATAGCAAATATTTTTACGACAAAAGGAAGGTTCCAGGCCGAAAACGAGTGGAAACGGGACGCCGAGGTGCCGTCACCATAGGTCGGCGCGGCCAGGGTGGGGCCCGCGCCGGCCTGTGGTGACGGGCCCTCGCGCGTCTTTTCCACTCCGTTTCGATTCCGTAATTTTTCATATTTTCTAAAAACAGCAGAAATAATGTTCGGAAAGGTAAACGCGGACTTTTTATTACCTGTACTGTTACCTATTCAAAGTCGAGTTCTGGCGGACTGTCAATTTGTCCTTTGATGAAAGCCTCCGGTGTTTCCACTTGAATAATATCAACATCAACATTATAAGAATCACCCGAGATATAATGCTTGAGTCTTTGTCCATTCACCACTTGTGTGGCATTGCCTTGGAGAGAGCTAATTTTAATTGCTCCTGAACGATACACCTCCTCAACAACATATGGTCCTTCCCACTTCGAGAGTAATTTCCCTGCAAAGAATCTGAGACGAGACCGATACAATAGGACTTTATCCCCAATATTAAACTCTCTTTTGATGATCCTTCTATCATGCCATTTCTTAACTTTTTCTTTAAAGAGTTTAGCATTTTCATAAGCTTCACTTCTCCATTCATCTAAAGAACTTAATTGCAACAATCTTTTATTACCGGCTAGTTTAGGATCTTTATTTAGTTCTCTAACAGCCCAATAAGCTTTGTGCTCTAGTTCTAAAGGTAAATGACAAGCTTTTCCATAAACCATTTTATAAGGTGACATTCCCATAGGATTTTTATAAGCAGTTCTATAAGCCCATAGTGCTTCTTTCAATTTGCTAGCCCAATTCTTTCTAGATTTATTAACAGTCTTACCCAAGATAGCTTTAATCTCTCTATTTGATAATTCTACTTGACCACTAGTTTGAGGGTGATAAGCAGAAGCAATTCTATGATTAATACCATACTTAGCAAGAGTTTTTCTAAAACCTCCATGAATAAAATGAGAACCTCCATCAGTCATAATATATCTAGGTACTCCAAATCTAGGAAATATAACATCTACAAGCATTTTTATAGAGGTCTCACCATCAGCACTTTTTGTAGGTATAGCTTCTACCCATTTAGTAACATAATCAACAGCGACAAGTATATGAGTGTTACCGTCTGAAGAAGGGAAAGGACCCATGAAGTCGAATCCCCAACAATCGAATGGTTCAATAACAAGAGTATAATTCATAGGCATTTCATTGCGTCTGGAGATATTACCAACTCTTTGACATTCATCACAAGATAAAATAAATTTCCTTGCATCTTTGAAGAGTGTTGGCCAATAAAAACCTGATTGTAGAACCTTTTGCGCGGTTCTATCTCCAGCGTGATGTCCTCCATAAACACTACCATGACATTTACTCAATATCTCATGTTGTTCATATTCAGGAACACATCTTCGCATAATACCATCCACTCCTTCTTTATATAAGTGTGGGTCATCCCAAAAATAATGCCTCAAGTCATAAAAGAATTTCCTCCTTTGCTGAGCTGAAAAGGTTGGAGGCAAATACTTCGAAACAATAAAGTTAGCATAATCTGCATACCAAGGGCTCTCTCGCGAGCTCACCTTTATTACAGCCAATTGTTCATTTGGAAAACTATCATTAACAGGAACAGGATCATAAGCAATATTTTCCAATCTAGACAAATTATCAGCAACAGGATTATCAGCACCTTTCCTATCTATAATATGTAAATCAAATTCTTGCAACAGAAGTACCCATCTAATAAGCCTTGGCTTAGCATCTTTCTTTGTCATAAGGTATCTAATTGCAGCATGATCAGTATGAATTGTAACTTTCGAATCAACAATATAGGGTCTAAACTTATCACAAGCAAAGACTACAGCTAACAATTCCTTTTCAGTTGTAGCATAATTTCTTTGAGCAGCATCAAGAGTCTTACTAGCATAATGAATAACATTTAATTTTTTATCTACTCGCTGTCCAAGAACAGCGCCTACAGCAAAATCACTAGCATCACACATAATTTCAAAAGGCAAATTCCAATCAGGAGGTTCGACTACAGGAGCAGTTGTTAAGGCTTTCTTTAGAGTTTCAAAAGCTTCCTTACAATCATCATCAAAAACAAAAGGTACATCTTTTTGAAGAAGATTAGTAAGAGGCTTTGAAATTTTAGAGAAATCTTTAATAAATCTCCTATAAAACCCAGCATGACCAAGAACACTACGAATACCTTTAACATCCCTCGGATAGGGCATCTTCTCAATTGCTTCAACTTTAGCTCTATCAACTTCAATACCTCTCTCGGAAATTTTATGTCCCAATACAATTCCTTCATTAACCATAAAGTGGCATTTCTCCCAATTAAGAACAAGGTTAGTTTCTTCACATCTCTGCAACACTTTATCGAGGTTTCGCAAGCAATTATCAAAAGAATTCCCATAGACAGAAAAATCATCCATGAACACCTCTACAATACTTTCACAAAAACCATGAAAAATAGCAGACATGCATCTTTGAAAAGTAGCAGGAGCATTACATAAACCAAAAGGCATACGCCTATAAGCATAAGTTCCATAAGGACAAGTAAACGTGGTTTTCTCTTGATCTTTAGCTTTAACAGCAATTTGTGAAAATCCAGAATAACCATCAAGAAAGCAAAAATGAGTATTTTTAGATAACCTTTCTAGCATTTGATCAATAAAGGGTAAAGGGTAATGATCTTTCTTAGTAACTTTATTAACTTTTCGAAAATCAATGCACATTCTATAACCTACAACTATTCTTTGAGGAATAAGCTCATCATTATCATTAGGCACAACAGTCATTCCTCCTTTCTTAGGAACACAATGCACAGGACTAACCCATCTACTATCAGCAATAGGATATATAATACCAGCTTCAAGAAGTTTTAATACCTCATTTCTTACCACCTCTTTCATCTTCGGAATTAGACGACGTTGATGTTCAACAACAGGCTTCGCATCTTCTTCCATATTAATAGCATGTTGGCAAATAGAAGGAGAAATCCCTTTCAAATCATCAAGAGTATAGCCAATAGCTCCTCGGTGTTTCTTCAATATTTCCAATAACCTTTCTTCCTCAATCTCTGAAAGCTTAGAACTAATAATAACAGGATATATTTTCTTATCATCAATATGAGCATATTTAAGATTATCAGGTAAAGGCTTTAAATCAAAAACAGGATCTTCCTTTGGTGGCGGTGTTGTACCCAAATCTTCCACCGGTAAATCATGCTTGAGAATAGGTTGGCGAAGAAAAATTTCCTCAAGCTCATCTCTTTCTTTCCTAAAAGCTTCACTTTCACTATTCTCCAAATGTTGCTGCAAAGGATTATTAGGAACAAGAACAATAGATGCACACTGCTCCATTTTAAAATCATTACTAGGCAAGTCAGCTTTATAAGGAGTTTTGGTAAATTTAGAAAAGTTAAATTCATAAGGTTCACCAGCAAATCTAGTCAAAATTTTCTCTTTCTTACAATCTATAATAGCTCCACAAGTATTTAGAAAAGGTCTACCAAAAATGATAGGACAATGATCACTAGCAGCAGAACCAAGTACCAAAAAGTCAGCAGGATATTTAATCTTACCACATAGAACTTCCACATCTCGAACAATACCAATTGGAGAAATAGTTTCTCTATTAGCCAGATGAATAACCACATCAATATCTTCAAGTTCACAAGAACCAATTTCGTGCATAATCTCCGTGTAAAGCTCATAAGGTATAGCACTAACACTTGCACCAATATCACATAAACCATAATAGCAATGATCACCAATTCTAACAGATAGCATAGGAACACTAACTTGTTTGGGTTTATTAGGATGTGAAACAATATTAGAAGCATCTTCACAGAAAATAATATGACCATCCTCCACATTTTCAGTCACAAGATCTTTAACTATTGCAACAGCAGGTTCAATTTTAATTTGTTCTTCAGGTTCTTTAGGTTTCTTTTCACTTTTATTAACCGCACTAGATATGACAGAGTACTCCTTCATTTTAGCAGGGAAAGGAGTTTTTTCAATATAAGCTTCAGGAATAACATTATCAACAGTTTCAATCACTACACATTTGTTTACAGATGAATCAACTTTATCCTTATACGGTTCATGATACTTATCAAAATTCTTCTTAGGCAGTTCATAATGAGAGGCAAAAGCTTTATAAAGATTTGCAACAACTTGGGAATCAAGACCATATGTAGCACTCATATTACGAAATTTATCAGTATCCATAAAAGCTTCAATGCATTTATAATCATAAATTATACCTGATTCTCTATCTTTGTCGTTCTCCCATCCTTCAGTATTTTCTTGGATCCGATCAAGAAGGTCCCTTTTAAACTCTTCATTCTTGCGTGTAAATGATCCAGAACAAGAAGTATCCAGCAAGGTCTTGTCTTGAAAAGAAAGTCTTGCATAGAAATTATCAATAATAACATTACCAGGAAGCTCATGAATGGGGCATTTGAGCATTAAAGACTTCAATCTCCCCCAAGCTTGGGCAATACTCTCTCCATCATGAGGCCAGAAATTATATATGCGGTTCCGATCTTTGTGAATTTCACTTGGAGGATAAAATTTGGAATAAAATAAAGGCACAATGTCCTCCCAATCAATAGAATCACCATTCTTCAGCAATTTATACCAGTGCGCCGCTTTACCAGACAGCGATATAGTGAATAGTTTCTTCCTAACTTCATTCATAGAAATACCTGCACATTTGAATAACCCGCATAATTCATGCAAAAACAGTAAATGATCACCAGGATGGACAGTTCCATCCCCTTCATAGCGGTTATCCATAACACGTTCAATAATTTTCATAGGTATTTTATATGGTACTACTTCCTCACCTGGCGCTTCATCCACTACCGTTGCAGTAGTAGTAGATTTCCCAAATAGAAATTGAAGAGAAGATCTCTCCATAATGACTTATAGCAGCAGGCAGAAATAAAATCAGCACAAACAGTAAAGGTTTTCCTTACCAATTCCACTTACCAATAGCGCTTCACTCCCCGGCAACGGCGCCAGAAAATAGTCTTGATGACCCACAAGTATAGGGGGTGTATCGTAGTACTTTCGATAAATAAGAGTGTCGAACCCAACGAGGAGCAGAAGGTGTTGACAAGCAGTTTCGATGAAGGATTCACTGTAAATGCTCACAGACAAGTATTCAGGGGGTTTTGATATTGCAGATAAATAAAGTACAAGTAAATAAAATGCGAGAGAAATAATTGCAGCGAGTGGCCCAATCCTTTTTAGCACAAAGGACAAGCCGGTTTGTTTACTTATAATGACCAAACGTTCTTGAGGACACACGGGGATTTTAGTCTAGTACTTTCGCTTCATGTGGCTTAATAATCTTCATTGTTTTGATAAGTGTCGTGTGGGTGAACCTATGCTAATGCACCGCCCTTCCTAGGACTAATACATACTTGTGATTATACCCCTTGCAAGCATCCGCAACTACAAGAAAGTAATTAAGATAAATCTAACCACAGCCTTAAACTCTGAGATCCTGCGATCCCTCCTGCATCGATATACTAACGGGGGCTTAGGTTTCTGTCACTCCGGCAACCCCGCAATTAGCAACCGAGTACAAGATGCACTCCCCTAGGCCCATAAATGGTGAAGTGTCGTGTAGTCGACGTTCACACGACACCACTAGAAGAATGACACCACAACTTAAATATCATAACATTGAATATTACTCAACCATAATTCACTACTAGCATTTAGACTTCACCCATGTCCTCAAGAACTAAACGAACTACTCACGAGACATCATATGGAATACAATCAGAGGTGATATGATGATGAATAACAATCTGAACATAAACCTTGGTTCAATGGTTTCACTCAATAGCATCTACAACAAGTATAGAATAACACCGGGAGAGTTTCCCCTATCAAACAATCAAGATTTAACCCGAATTGCTACAGCGGTGACGAGGTGCAGCGGTGGTGATGGCGGTGTAGATGGTGGAGATGATGATGATGATGATGGAGATGATGTCCCGCTCGATGACGATGGCGATGGCGTCGATTTCCCCCTCCGGGAGGGAATTTCCCCGGCGGATTCCTGCCCGCCGGAGAGCTCTTTTCTCTCTGGTGTTCTCCGCCCCGCAGAGGCGGCTGTAACCCTTCGTGAGGTCCTCTCTGTGGCTTAGGTTTTCGGGACGAAGGAGTACGCGAAGAAAAGGAGGCGAAAGAGGCTGTGGGGCCCCCAGACCACAGGGTGGCGCGGCCAGGCCATGGGCCGCGCCGCCCTAGGGTCTGGGCCCACAGTGGCTCCTCTCTGCTCCCCCTTCTGGCTCCCTCCGTCATCTGGAAAAATAGGAATTTACGTGAAATTCCCTTCCACAGTTGATCTTCCGAAATATTGCGTTCTGACGGTGCTTTTTCCAGCAGAATCCTGGCTCCGGTGCTTGATCCTCCCATGATGATGAAACATGCAAAATAGATGAAATAACATAAGTATTGTGTCCCAATATGAAATATATCAATGAATAACAGCAAATTATGATACAAAATAGTGATGCAAATTGGACGTATCAGCATCAAGAGTCTTACTAGCATAATGAATAACATTTAATTTTTTATCTACTCGCTGTCCAAGAACAGCGCCTACAGCAAAATCACTAGCATCACACATAATTTCAAAAGGCAAATTCCAATCAGGAGGTTCAACTACAGGAGCAGTTGTTAAGGCTTTCTTTAGAGTTTCAAAAGCTTCCTTACAATCATCATCAAAAACAAAAGGTACATCTTTTTGAAGAAGATTAGTAAGAGGCTTTGAAATTTTAGAGAAATCTTTAATAAATCTCCTATAAAACCCAGCATGACCAAGAACACTACGAATACCTTTAACATCCCTCGGATAGGGCATCTTCTCAATTGCTTCAACTTTAGCTCTATC
This sequence comes from Lolium multiflorum, assembly GCA_030979885.1. Taxonomy (NCBI): domain Eukaryota; kingdom Viridiplantae; phylum Streptophyta; class Magnoliopsida; order Poales; family Poaceae; genus Lolium; species Lolium multiflorum. Next base: position 208,374,029 of record CM061749.1, read on the forward strand.
AACTTCAATACCTCTCTCGGAAATTTTATGTCCCAATACAATTCCTTCATTAACCATAAAGTGGCATTTCTCCCAATTAAGAACAAGGTTAGTTTCTTCACATCTCTGCAAAACTTTATCGAGGTTTCGCAAGCAATTATCAAAAGAATTCCCATAGACAGAAAAATCATCCATGAACACCTCTACAATACTCTCGCAAAAGCCATGAAAAATAGCAGACATGCATCTTTGAAAAGTAGCAGGAGCATTACATAAACCAAAAGGCATACGCCTATAAGCATAAGTTCCATAGGGACAAGTGAAAGTGGTTTTCTCTTGATCTTTAGCTTTAACAGCAATTTGTGAAAACCCAGAATAACCATCAAGAAAGCAAAAATGAGTATTTTTAGATAACCTTTCTAGCATTTGATCAATAAAGGGTAAAGGGTAATGATCTTTCTTAGTAACTTTATTAACTTTTCGAAAATCAATGCACATTCTATACCCTACAACTACTCTTTGAGGGATGAGCTCATCATTATCATTAGGCACAACAGTCATTCCTCCTTTCTTAGGAACACAATGCACAGGACTAACCCATCTACTATCAGCAATAGGATATATAATACCAGCTTCAAGAAGTTTTAATACCTCATTCCTTACCACCTCCTTCATTTTCGGAATTAGACGACGTTGATGTTCAACAACAGGCTTTGCATCATCTTCCATATTGATAGCATGTTGGCAAATAGAAGGAGAAATCCCTTTCAAATCATCAAGAGTATAGCCAATAGCTCCTCGGTGTTTCTTCAATATTTCCAATAACCTTTCTTCCTCAATCTCTGAAAGCTTAGAACTAATAATAACATGATATATTTTCTTATCATCAATATGAGCATATTTAAGATTATCAGGTAAAGGCTTTAAATCAAAAACAGGATCTTCCTTTGGTGGCGGTGTTGTACCCAAATCTTCCACCGGTAAATCATGCTTGAGAATAGGTTGGCGAAGAAAAATTTCCTCAAGCTCATCTCTTTCTTTCCTAAAAACTTCACTCTCGCTATTCTCCAAATGTTGCTGCAAAGGATTATTAGGAACAAGAACAATAGATGCACACTGCTCCATTTTAAAATCATTACTAGGCAAGTCAGCTTTATAAGGAGTTTTGGTAAATTTAGAAAAGTTAAATTCATAAGGTTCACCAGCAAATTTAGTCAAAATTTTCTCTTTCTTACAATCTATAATAGCTCCACAAGTATTTAGAAAAGGTCTACCAAAAATGATAGGACAATAATCACTAGCAGCAGAACCAAGTACCAAAAAGTCAGCAGGATATTTAATCTTACCACATAGAACTTCCACATCTCGAACAATACCAATTGGAGAAATAGTTTCTCTATTAGCCAGCTGAATAACCACATCAATATCTTCAAGTTCACAAGAACCAATTTCATGCATAATCTCCGTGTAAAGCTCATAAGGAATAGCACTAACGCTTGCACCAATATCACATAAACCATAATAGCAATGATCACCAATTCTAACAGATAGCATAGGAACACTAACTTGTTTGGGTTTATTAGGATGTGAAACAATATTAGAAGCATCTTCACAGAAAATAATATGACCATCCTCTACATTTTCAGTCACAAGATCTTTAACTATTGCAACAGCAGGTTCAACTTTTATTTGTTCTTCAGGTTCTATAGGTTTCTTTTCACTTTTATTAACCGCACTAGATATAACAGAATACTCTTTCATTTTAGCAGGGAAAGGAGTTTTTTCAATATAAGCTTCAGGAATAACATGATCAGCAGTTTCAACTACAACACATTTATTAATAGATGAATCAATTTTATCTTTATACGGTTCATGATACTTATCAAAATTCTTCTTAGGCAATTCATAATGAGAGGCAAAAGCTTTGTAAAGATTTGCAGCAACTTGAGAATCAAGACCATATGTAGCACTCATATTACGAAATTTATCAGTATTCATAAAAGCTTCAATGCATTTATAATCATAAATTATACCTGATTCTCTATCTTTGTCGTTCTCCCATCCTTCAGTATTTTCTTGGATCCGATCAAGAAGGTCCCTTTTAAACTCTTCTTTGTTGCGTGTAAATGATCCAGAACAAGAAGTATCCAGCAAGGTCTTGTCTTGAAAAGAAAGTCTTGCATAGAAATTATCAATAATAACATTACCAGGAAGCTCATGAATGGGGCATTTGAGCATTAAAGACTTCAATCTCCCCCAAGCTTGGGCAATACTCTCTCCATCATGAGGCCAGAAATTATATATGCGGTTCCGATCCTTGTGAATTTCACTTGGAGGATAGAATTTAGAATAAAATAAAGGCACAATGTCCTCCCAATCAAGAGAATCACCATTCTTCAGCAATTTATACCAATGCGCCGCTTTACCAGACAGCGATATAGTGAATAGTTTCTTTCTAACTTCATTCATAGCAATACCTGCACATTTGAATAACCCGCATAATTCATGCAAAAACAGTAAATGATCACCAGGATGAACAGTTCCATCCCCTTCATAGCGGTTATCCATAACACGTTCAATAATTTTCATAGGTATTTTATATGGTATCACTTCCTCACCTGGCGCCTCATCCACTACCGTTGCAGTAGTAGTAGATTTCCCAAATAGAAATTGAAGAGAAGATCTCTCCATAATGACTTATAGCAGCAGGCAGAAATAAAATCAGCACAAACAGTAAAGGTTTTCCTTACCAATTCCACTTACCAATAGCGCTTCACTCCCCGGCAACGGCGCCAGAAAATAGTCTTGATGACCCACAAGTATAGGGGGTGTATCGTAGTATCTTCGATAAGTAAGAGTGTCGAACCCAACGAGGAGCAGAAGGTGTTGACAAGTAGTTTCGATGAAGGATTCACTGTAAATGCTCACAGACAAGTATTCAAGGGGTTTTGATGTAACAGATGAATAAAGTACGAGTAAGTAAAATGCGAGAGAAATAATTGCAGCGAGTGGCCCAATCCTTTTTAGCACAAAGGACAAGCCGGTTTGTTTACTTATAATGACCAAACGTTCTTGAGGACACACGGGGATTTTAGTCTAGTGCTTTCGCTTCATACAGCTGATTAATCTTCATTGTTTTGATAAGTGTTGTGTGGGTGAACCTATGCTAATGCACCGCCCTTCCTAGGACTAATACATACTTGTGATTATACCCCTTGCAAGCATCCGCAACTACAAGAAAGTAATTAAGATAAATCTAACCACAGCCTTAAACTCTGAGATCCTGCGATCCCTCCTGCATCGATATACTAACGGGGGCTCAGGTTTCTGTCACTCCGGCAACCCCGCAATTAGCAACCGAATACAAGATGCACTCCCCTAGGCCCATAAATGGTGAAGTATCGTGTAGTCGACGTTCACACGACACCACTAGAAGAATGACACCACAACTTAAATATCATAACATTGAATATTACTCAACCATAGTTCACTACTAACATTTAGACTTCACCCATGTCCTCAAGAACTAAACGAACTACTCACGAGACATCATATGGAATACAATCAGAGGTGATATGATGATGAATAACAATCTGAACATAAACCTTGGTTCAACGGTTTCACTCAATAGCATCAATAACAAGTAGAAATCAACACCGGGAGAGTTTCCCCTATCAAACAATCAAGATCCAACCCAAATCGTTACAGCGGTGACGAGGTGCAGCGGTGGTGATGGCGGTGTAGATGGTGGAGATGATGATGATGATGATGGAGATGATGTCCAGCTCGATGACGATGGCGATGGCGTCGATTTCCCCCTCCGGGAGGGAATTTCCCCGGCGGATTCCTGCCCGCCGGAGAGCTCTTTTCTCTCTGGTGTTCTCCGCCCCGCAGAGGCGGCTGTAACTCTTCGTGAGGTACCCTCTGTGGCTTAGGTTTTCGGGACGAAGGAGTACGCGAAGAAAAGGAGGCGAGAGGGGCTGTGGGGCCCCTCCTCATAGGGCGGCGCGGCCAGGCCTTGGGCCGCGCCGGCCTATGGGTGGGCCCACCTCGGGTCCCCTCTTCTCCCCCTTCTGGCTCCCTCCGTCATCTGGAAAAATAGGATTTTTGGTATAATTTCCTTCCACAGTTGATCTTCCGAAATATTGCGTTCTGACGGTGCTTTTTCCAGCAGAATCCTGGCTCCGGCGCTTGATCCTCCAATAATGATGAAACATGCAAAATAGATGAAATAACATAAGTATTGTGTCCCAATATGAAATATATCAATGAATAACAGCAAATTATGATACAAAATAGGGATCAATCACAGGCTGGTAATTCTTCAATCCATATGATATACTTCGCAATAAATTTTAATATCAAGCCCATTCATGATATATTGTAACTGAAATAACTAATTGCTCACTAAGACTTTTTTTCACCTTTCAAATGACTGTGCACCATTAAATTATCCTAACCTGACTGAACCATTGCTACAAACGAATTACAGTAGTATATGCTGTGCACTAATCTGTCAACCCAAACCAGATTATTGCAGTATATGAATGCATTCCTGAATTAGTTACTGCATGCTCTTGTCAGAATATGAATAAGGAGCTTAGCCCTGGCCTCTTCATCAATTGATGCATGCAAACTTTCAATTTATTTCAATATTCGATGTACTCAAAGCATTACAATCATGGATCAGATAAGGTTGAGACATGTATCTACCATCAATGAATATGAGTGTAATTAACATACATCTCAAATGGGAACAATTTTATTTCTTCGAGATTTTATACAAGTATAATGACTGCATCCTCCATTTGATCCTACAAATGTGAAGTTGCAGCTACTGGTATTATTGTCTTCCCGAGCCATTCAAACACTATTTTTTGTTGTCTCCGTTTACAATGCAGATGCACACCTTGCCCCGCCATTCGTGATCCCATCACCGATGAAGGAACCATCTGGCAGATGGTTTTTAGCTCGATCAGCCGATGGCAAGCGCTTGATGATCATCCATGAAGATCGGTATATACGTAGCAATGATCACCTTGAGCCTGCAGAAGTTCTGCATCATGGTAATGGCCTTATCCTGCGGGAGTGTCCTGCCCCTGTCATACATGTTTTTGAGAAAGATCTATCCCTGATTGGACCCAATTGGAGTCGAGTTGACAGCCTTGGCACACACTCTCTGTTCATTGGACTGAATTATCCATTGAACCTGAAGATAAATGATGGCAATGCTCCTGATGGAACATTGACTCCATTCATGAGGTCAAATTGTGTGTACATCGCGTACTATGCATTTCGGGAACCAGCATTTAGTTGTATTTGTCGTTGTAACCTGCAGCAAGGGGAAAATGAGCTCATGGGAGTTATCACCCTTCCAGAAGATGGTTGGGGATTTCCCCGACAGGCGACAATGTGGTTTAAGCCTAGTCTGAAAAATATCCGCATGTTGATGCAACCCTAAACTGAGCCATGAATCTTTCTGGAGCAAATAATCTTTTTTGTACGATATGTTTGAACAATTTAGTAACCTGTTCTGTATCTTAAGATGCTCTTCCTTTTTTCTGAATCTTATATACCTGGACCCATTTCAGTGTGTCTGTTTACTCATTTTAGTGCGTATGTAAGCCCACATTGAAGTAATCTAATCTTATAATTTAAAACGGATGGTGATGAACTCTGTATTTCCATCCTTCGTAAACCGTGCATGTCTGTTTATTTTTAGTTTCATTTCAGCAACTGTTATTAGTATATGCACACCTTTTTTTTAATGTTGAGAGGAGTATAAGGGCATTACAATGCTATATACTATATGGCGCTAATAGAGAACAAATGAATGTCAAAAGATTGTAAAATCCTCCAGGTACTCTCCTTGCAGCGCTAATTGCTGATGACAGACTGACTTCCTGTTGGTTCCGGTGCTTTAGCTAGGACAGGTGAAAAGAGTTTCACGCCCCTGCTTTCTTTTGCGTCGACGCTAGGACTACCGCTGGGATTAGCCTCTCCAACCGCCAAACGACGAGGAAATAATTCCTAGCGCCCTTGCAGTAGCGCCTGTGTTGGACATGCCCTAATGTTTTCCAGCTAAAAGATGCAATCTTTTAAGCACTTGGGTACGGTATTTCCCCACCAGCCTGGATGCAGGCCGCCAAACGCGTCTTAACCAAGGTTTAAAATAGCGTGCTAAATGAATTAGCGGCAGCCACCTTCAAACGATATGGACGCTATATCGTGGTAATAGTGTGGTATATTTTAAATAGCATTTTCAAAATAATACTAAATATAGCCTAAAAATAAATAATTTTACTAGAACGAATAGATATATATAGTCCAAAAGTGACTGAATCATACATACATAACCACATATAGAAATAGATCTCAAGTATATTAGAAGGCTAACATCAACATTTCACAAGGCAACAACATAGTATAAATTATTTATTAAAAAATATTAGCATTAGCGATATTATCTTCTGATTTAGAAGTGGAACCAACAGATTGTAGTTCATCACCACGAAAAAGTGAAAGCAACTTGCCTGAAAAAAATAGCGCGCTAACGCTATGAAGTTTTAGGGCGATATAGCATGCTGTTTCGCAAATAGCGCCACAGCGAGCAAAATTACTAAGCGTGGACCCTCTAGATATGCTATAGCGCGCTATTAGCTTCATTGAGGCCCTGGTTTGACAAAGCAGCCTGAGTACGTATCTAAAAAAAATATCAGCCTGAGGACGCATGCTTGTAAAAAAGAGAGAGCAGACTACAATTACTTCAGTCCCGAACCCTCTCTCTCCCACCCACTTCACCTCTTTTACACTAATGACTGCCATGAACGGCTCGCCTCCTCCTTCCACCGGCAGCTGCTTCGCCGACACAGATGAACATCACCGATATTTCCTGAACTCAGCCGATTTGATCCACCGCATCCTCCAGCAGCTTGATGGACGTCCAGTCTCTTCTATCCAGATCGTGACTAGAGAAGGATCTACGAGTACATCCGTTTCTTACCCTTTGGCAGCGTCGGTTCCATCTCTCGCGGTACTTTCTTCTCCGCTGGAAGCACCATCTGGCTCGGCACTGATTTCCCTGGCGGCGGCACCAGCTTCTCCGGCTGCGCCGACCCCAACCCCCGCGGCACGGTCTTCTCCGGTGGCGGCACCACCAAAAGTGGCTGTAAGTTGTCCTGAACTCACTAGGATGCAGGTGTAAGTAGTCAATGATAGTTGGGATCTTAAACAAGTTCTTTTTTCTTTAAAATTTAATGACGGGAAACCGTAGTATTCTTCTGCAAATGTTTTTTTAATGACGGGAAACAGTAGATGTTAAGTACTAGTTCTGGCAAAAAAAGATGTTTAGTAATAGTATCCATCACAGAGCAGGGTTTCGCAGTCTGAACATACAAATATATGCTCCATGTTACCTGTTTCAGAAAGTCTGAAAGCTTGCTCAGTACCTGTAAAATCAAATTGTCTTGCTGCTGCTAGATTTTGTGCAAACTAATTAAAGAGATAGCTAGATGCATTTTCTCCATGTATGCTACGTTCTGATTTATATGCTGTTGATTGATATATACCGTGCTTAACTAGATGCAGAAGCAAACTCGCTCCAACGTCAATGAGCAACTACGTCTTAGGACTGTCGATTGTACATGTCCTCTGCACCGCCCCGAGTTCAGAATTCAAAGAAATTCACTAGCCAAAAAGCCAAAGGTGACGGGCAGGCGTGATGCAGCAATTCAACGTTGTATATTAAAAGGGCGAGGGAAAGGCCGCCCTAAACGGGTTGGTCACTCGGCGGACCCTCCTCAGCCCTCGCGCTTCTATGTGCAACTGGACGGCAACGATGACATGTATATGTTGGTCATCCCCAGAGAATTCAAGCAATGTCTGAAAGGGATTCTTCCCAGGCCTATCAAGCTCAAGACCAGCGTAGGCTGCGCCTGGTATGTGCACATCGATGAGTACCAGGGTGAACTGGTCTTGAAGGATGGTTGGTTCGGGTTTGCAGAGGCGCATGAACTGCAGCTTGATGACCTTCTCGTCTTCGAGGTGAAAGACACTTCCTTGATGAATGTGTTGATCTACGACAGTAACACCTCCACCCAGAGGATAATATTTTGTGCTGATCACCCTTAGTTGCATGCATGATCTGCAGTGTTTTTAGGAAGAGGGGATCAGAATAACCTCAATATTTTATTGAATTAACTAGATGCTGCTTTTGGACCTGGGTTACTCCCCTGCTGATGTTCAAGCTGAACTTGGTTTTTGTATTAAGCTGAACTGGGGATCAGATACACTGTGATGAGACTTTGTTAATTAGCTAATATAGTATATGTTAGACTTGTTTTATTTTACTTTAATTTACTGTGATATGCTGCGGTAGTTTCAATGTGCGGTCTGATGATTTGTATTATATGTAGGTACACGGAGCTCAATATTTTGAAATATTCATAGATTTGTAAGTGTAAATGTGATATATCCCAGATGTAGTCAATGCTATCTTGTACGAACTTGTAAAATCTCAGGGAAAAATACATTTTATTTTAGAAAGTGTAAAAGTGACCAATTTTTTGATCTGATTGTAGCAAACACAAGTGCAGATGGTCAAACCCCAAAAACTTCTCATATTCATTGTTACATGGTCGAGATATAAAGGTATTTCACGCACTGGTTTAATACTCAACTGCTTACATCCATGTTTGTTTGCAGTTTTTTTTGACACCTCTTAATGCTCCCTCCGATCCATATTTTTTTTAGATACACAGTACAAACACAGACGCTCTCATATAGATGTATCTAGACACATATTAGTTGTAGAGACATCCATTTTATCATCATGTAATGAGGATCAGATGGAGTATCGTTTTCATTTTACCAAAAGAAATGGATATATTACTGTATAGTACAACGTAGCCTGAAGCCCTGAGCTCTGAATGCAATTTCTGTGTGCACACTGAACGGATCATAACCCACACGACATGTCTCACTGGTCTGTAGGTCCGGACCCCACCAGATACTGATAAAGCCCAGTGACCCGCCGGGTGAAGTTTTGTGTGTGGATTCCTGCGTACCTGGCTTCGTTCCTCCTAGACACGCGCATTTTTTTTGACCGGGGGACACGCGCATTTATTCCCTTGCTGATTGCTGATGTATCATTCTCAGTTTCTCACAGCCCCCTCATGTTCAGAACTTCAGATCTCCCCAGATCCCTCGCCGTCCATCTCCCCTGAGTCCTCTCTCTACACCACCGGCGTCCACCACCGCTCGGACTACGCGGCTTGGACTCCGTCCTCTACGGATGCGGCGACGTCGCATCTAAAAACTCCACTAAGGCGGCGCGGCATCCCCGATTCTCTCGGTCCATGGCTGCAATGGCGGTATGTTTCCCCCGAATCACTAGCGTTGCCGGTCACATCTTTATTATATCTAAGCTGTATTGCCGGTTGCTTAGCATTGTTTGATATACAGTACTTCTCTCAGCCAGTGTATATATTAATCCTCTGGTAAAGACTCGGGTTACACATGCACGCATGCTAGCTATGTTGGGACTGGATCTAATGTGTGCAGTAATAATCGTTCAAATATGATATTGGTCAATCCACGGCCGATGATCACATATGAGGACACCGAGCATGCATGTCTGGCTTGTGGACTCTTTAGGCCGACGCTGATTTTTTTTTGTTTGCTTGGTCAATCTGTACTGGCGGATGATGAACTGCAGATGCATTACTCTGATGCTAGACATAGCCAGCAAGCATGCATGGCTCATGCTAGCTTGATTTCTATTCTCATAGCTACTATTTATATCGATTTGGCTTCTGCGATACAATGATACACTATGCTGAATAATTTGATGATACAAGGTTGTACATATCAGCCTAGCTAGATTCAGAAGCTTATTGTTCAGACTGTGTGTTTGATAAGAACAATGATCCGCTGAGTTTGCTAGGTGCCTTTGATTATGCATTTGCTTGGAATTACGGTCAGAAGCTAGAGGCATTATCTAATTGAGGCCTCTTTTTTGCAGTGTTCAAACAAGAAGCTCAAGCTTGGAGAGAGCTTATCATGGAAGGAGACATCTGTAGAGCCAGCCCCAGTGTGCAAGGTGTTTGGGCGCATCGATGAGGAGCATACCCCTGACAGCTTCTGCAAGGTACTATGTACATCGGAGTTAGAGGTGATTTCCATCCCCAGTCGTGTTCTACCCTGGTTTTACGGTGGGTGTCCAGAGTCCATCAACCTGAAGATGTCCACTGCATGCACCTGGATTGTGGACCTGAAGCAACAAGATGGCAATGTTTTAATGGACGAAGGATGGCCAGAGTTTGTCAAAGCACATGACTTGAAGGTAGGATACCTCCTGACCTTCAAGAAGCTTGACACCAAATCATTGCAGGTGCTCATATTTGGTTACAATTGCTGTGAGAAGGTTATATGGTGTTCAGGTTATCACCCATCGCTGGGGCAACAATATGAATCACAGCTGTATTAAGTTGTCTTACAAATGTTCTGTAGAGAGAGCTGGTCTATAATAGTATACTGCTCTCTTTAATGATGCATTGTGGTGAACATGATGGTACCATTACTGGATTGTGGTCACATGTGAGGGGGGATGTTGAAATGTATAATTGGATTGCCTAGCCCTTTCCATTAGTTCGGACTTTTGGTTGCGTTGGCTAGTGCATGAAGCTTGACAAACCTTATTTATGTGTACAGCTCTCTAGTTGTACTATTAATTATTATGTGCTTATGTTGGCTGGATTGTGATGAACATGAGATGTTTTGTTGTTTACGTAAAGAAAAAAACGTGATGTTTTTTTGAATCCTGCGCTGGATATGTTTTGCACAAACTAGTGAAGTGCCCGCTGACAAAACATATTATGCGCAAATAGGCAACCCTCAGCAACGATCATGGGTTCAAGTGTCCAGGATCCAGTGCCTTGACATAAGCAAGGCACAGATGAACAGTACGGTGACTTGTAGATTTGGCCGTTGGATTGAAAATAGATAGCTAAGATCAAAGTACTGTAGCATGTAGCATATGTACTGTTCATGGTTCTAAAGCACATGCACTGTGGACGACGTACTGTAGCACATGTCCTGTACATTGGTTGGTACTGTAGCAGTTACTAGTTAATAGTCATCTGTCTAATTATTTTTTATCCAACGGTTGAAAGGGAGGGGCAAGGCATGGTACGGAGTACTATTTATGTGTGCCTCGCCTTCATCAAGGCACTCGATCTCATTCCGGGTTCAAGTATTACCCCATGTAGCACCACTTTTTTTTTGGGTTAGCCAGACAACCTTCCCAATAAAAAAAAGTACTACCTTCCCTGCATGGGCCAATTGTTTGTACTTTTGGGCTGCCGCCGGCCATGTACATGGTGATTGCTGTCAGCCTGCTTACTTCGCTGATAACAATCCAAAAACACTTAATGGGCCTCCGACTCATGCCATTGGGGCCCTTCCTAATTTAAACACGGAGATCCTATGATTGGCCCTCTAGAAACCGAGATTCTACATATAAAGTTATTTTTATTTCGTATCAATTATGATTATGATTCTTTTTAAATGCGCATAGCCAGTATGCGCATCTACATGGGCTCTATATTTTGATATATTCATATAGTCGATTTCAAAATTGTCATTAATTATATAAAGTTCCAAGATTTATTCTATTAGTGTGCAAGATCTTAGAGTGTATTTGTAGTTTAAAAAAATGACAAACCTCTTCATCAGATTGTTGTTAACAAGTGCAGTGTTGTGAACCCAAAATATATTACATACTCCCTCGTAGATCAAATTTGATCTAATTAAGTTGAACTAAAACCCGGATCAACAATTAGTATGGATTAGATGCATGGAGTACGAAAAACAAATGAATAGGCAATATTTCAGTTTTTCCTTCAGTTGAGAATGCTAGAGCAGGACCCATTTGCCAGTAGCGTCCCTCAACATTTGAAGGTAAAAACAAACAGAAGGGATCGAAAAAAAAGCATCCTACATATCTCGGCTTAAAATATATCGAGAATTCACATATTTCTTGTACATAGAGGCTGACATCGGGGACCCATTGGCCAGCAGTGGAAAAAAAATCAAAGAGAGGAAACAATTATCGTACAGAGAAGCTGACATGTGGGACGCATTTTGCAGCAGCGTCCTCAACTTTAACAAAGGCGGCAGGGGATCGAAAGAAAAAGCAAAGTTGCCAGAAATCAGCGGTCAAAAATAAATCCAAGAAACGAAATGTTTATTGTTCCTAGAGGCTGACATATGGGACCCACGAGCGAGCAGCGTCCTCAACGTTTCAAAGGCGGCAGGGGATCGAAAAAAAGGCAAGTGACCATATATCAGGTGCCAAAAATAATCCAAGGAAAGAAATTTTATTGTACATAGAGGATGACATATGGGTCCCGTTTTGCAGGAGCCGTCTCACCGTTTCCAAGGCGGCACGGGATCGAAAAAAAAGAAAGGAAAGGTTTATCGTTCAGAGAGGCTGAGATGTGGGACCCATGGGCCAGCAGCGTCCTCTTAGTTTCAAAGGCGGCAGGGGATAAAAAAAAGGCAAATAGCCAGTAATTAGGGTAAAAAAAATCAAACAAAGGAAACTTTGACTGTTCATAGAGGCTGACATGTGGGACCCATGAGCCAGCAGCGTCTCAACGTTTCAGAGGCGGCATGAGATCGAAAGAAAAAGGCAAATAGCCAGAAATTATGGGTCAATAATAAATCAAACAAAGGAAAGGTTTATTGTTCATAGAGGCTGACATGTGGGACCTCTGAGCCAGCAGCGTCCTCAACGTTTTAATGGCGGCACGAGATCGAAAGATAAAATAAGCCAAAAATCATTTGGTAAACAAAATCCAAGAAAAGAAACATTTACCGTTCTGAGAGGATGACATGCGGGACCCATGAGGCAGCAGCATCCTCAACGATTCCAAGGCGGCAGGGGATCAAAAAAAAAAAAGGAAATATCCAGAAATTAATTAGGGGTTCAAAATAAATCCATCAAAAGAAACTTTTATTGTTCATAGAGGATGACATGTGGGACCGACGTGCCAACAGCATCCTCATCGTTTCAAAGGGGGCAGGAGATCAAAAGAAAAAGGCAAATAGCCAGACATTAGGGGTCAAAAATAACTCCAAAAAAGGAAACTTTTATTGTTCGTAGAGGATGACATGCGGGACCCATGATTCAGCAGCTTACTCAACGTTTCAAAGGCGGCATGAGATCGAAAGAAAAACGCAAGTGACAAAATATCAGGAGCCAAAGATAATCCAAGAAAAAAGAAACTTTATTGTACATAGAGGATGACATGCGGGTCCCATTTAGCAGCGGTCTCAACGTTTCAAATGCGGCTTGAGATCAAAAGAAAAAGAAAATAGCCAGAAATTAGGGGGTAAAAAAACTCCAAGAAAGGAAAGCTTTATCGTTCATACAGGCTGACATGTGGGACCTATGAGCCTGCAGCTTACTCAGCGTTTCAAAGGCGGCAGGGGATCAAAAGAAAAAGGAAATAGCCAAAAATCAGATGGTGAAAAAAAATCCAAGAAAAGAAATTTTTATTGTACATAGAGGATGACATGCGGGTCCCATGAGCCAGCAGGTTCCTCAACGTTTCAAACGTGGCATGAAATCGAAAGAAAAAGGAAAGTGACCAAATATCAAGAGCCAAAAATAATCCAAGAAAAGAAACTTTATTGTACATAGAGGATGACATGCGGGTCCCATGAGCCAGCAGGTTCCTCAACGTTTCAAACGTGGCATGAGATCGAAAGAAAAAGGAAAGTGACCAAATATCAAGAGCCAAAAATAATCCAAGAAAAGAAACTTTATTGTACATAGAGGATGACATGCGGGTCCCATGAGCCAGCAGGTTCCTCAACGTTTCAAACGTGGCATGAGATCGAAAGAAAAAGAAAGTGACCAAATATCAAGAGCCAAAAATAATCCAAGAAAAGAAACTTTATTGTACATAGAGGATGACATGCGGGTCCCATTTTGCAGCAGCGGTCTCAACGTTTCCAAGGCGGCACAGACCAAAAGAAAAATGAAGTAGCCAGAAATCGGGGTGAAAAAAATCCAAGAAAAGAAAGATTTCAATTGGGCTGTATCTGGACATCTGGGCCTTCGAACTATCCTGCTGGGCCTTTTGTCTCGTACAATTTCAGCCCACTCCAAAACAGGAAAGTTCGGATTTTTCTAAAAAAACAGGAAAGTCCTATGCTTCGCAAAAACAAAAAACAAGGACACTCAACATATAAGTTTGTTTATGTAAAAATAAAGATTTAATTTATCCGTTTGCAATAGCTCAGAGCGAAATACACTTTTATTGTCTGCAAAATAATCAAGATATCACATGTTTCTTGTACGGGGAGGCTGACATCGGGGACCCATGAGCCAGCAGCGTCGTCAACGTTTCAAAGGCGGCAGGGGATCGAAAATAAAATAAAAAACCAAAAGTCAGTTGGTAACAAAATCCAAGAAAAGAAAACATTTATCGTTCTGAGAGGATGACATGCGGGACCCATGAGGCAGCAGCATCCTCAAACGTTTCCAAGGCGGCAGGGGATCAAAAGAAAAATAAGGAAATAGCCAGAAATTATTTAGGGGTCAAAAATAAATCCACCAAAGGAAACTTTTATTGTTCATAGAGGATGACATGTGGGACCGACCTGCCAACAGCGTCCTCATCGTTTCAACGGGGACAGTGGATCAAAAGAAAAAGGCAAATAGCCAGAAATTAGGGGTCAAAAATAACTCCAATAAAGGAAACTTTTATTGTTCGTAGAGGATGACATGCGGGACCCATGAGCCAGCAGCTTACTCAACGTATCAAAGGCGGCATGAGATCGAAAGAAAAAGGCAAGTTACCAAATATTAGGAGCCAAAAATAATCCAAGAAAAGAAAGTTTTATAGTACATAGAGGATGACATGCGGGTCCCATTTAGCAGCAGCGGTATCACCGTTTGAGGCAGCAGGTGATCGAAAGAAAAAGTCAAGTGACCAAATATGAGGTGCCAAAAATAATCCAAAAAAAGAAAGTTTTATAGTACATAGAGGATGACATGCGGGTCCCATTTAGCAGCGGTATCACGTTTGAGAGGCAGCAGGGGATCGAAAGAAAAGTCAAGTTACCAAATATGAGGTGCCAAAAATAATCCAAGAAAAGAAAGTTTTAAAGTACATAGAGGATGACATGCGGGTCCCATTTAGCAGCAGCGGTATCACTGTTTGAGAGGCAGCAGGGATCGAAAGAAAAAGTCAAGTGACCAAATATGAGGTGCCAAAAAATCCAAGAAAAGAAAGTTTTATAGTACATAGAGGATGACATGCGGGTCCCATTTAAGCAGCGGTATCACCGTTTGAGAGGGCAGGATCGAAAGAAAAAGTCAAGTGACCAAATATGAGGTGCCAAAAAATCCAAGAAAAGAAAGTTTTATAGTACATAGAGGATGACATGCGGGTCCCATTTAGCAGCAGCGGTATCACCGTTTGAGAGGCAGGGGATCGAAAGAAAAAGTCAAGTGACCAAATATGAGGTGCCAAAAAAAAATCCAAGAAAAGAAAGTTTTATAGTACATAGAGGATGACATGCGGATCCCATTTAGCAGCAGCGGTATCACCGTTTGAGAGGCAGCAGGGGATCGAAAGAAAAAGTCAAGTGACCAAATATGAGGTGCCAAAAATCCAAGAAAAGAAAGTTTTATAGTACATAGAGGATGACATGCGGGTCCCATTTAGCAGCAGCGGTATCACCGTTTGAGAGGCGGCAGGGGATCGAATGAAAAAGGCAAGTGACCAAATACGAGGTGCCAAAAATAATCCAGGAAAAGAAAATTTTATAGTACATAGAGGATGACATGCGGGTCCCATTTAGCATCAGCGGTATCACCGTTTGAGAGGCGGGATCGAAAGAAAAAGGCAAGTGACCAAATATGAGGTGCCAAAAATAATCCAGAAAAGAAAGTTTTATAGTACATAGAGGATGACATGCGGGTCCCATTTAGCATCAGCGGTATCACCGTTTGAGAGGCGGGATCGAAAGAAAAAGGCAAGGGACCAAATATGAGGTGCCAAAAATAACTCCAAGAAAAGAAATTGATAGCTCATAGAGGATGACATGCGGGTCCCATTTAGGCAGCGGTCTCAACGTTTCCAAGGCGGCAAGGGATCACAAGAAAAAGGAAGTAGCCAGAAATCAGGGGGTCAAAAAATCCAAGAAAAGAAGGAATTTTGGTTCATAGAGGATGACAAGCGGAACCCATGATCCTGCATCGTAAACGGCTCGATCGGAGAGCGTTGAACGAGATGGCGCGATCGAGAAAAAAACAATGCTAGAGAGGCTGCCATGTGGGCCCTACATCCCTGGGCGGTGCGGATTTGCGTTGACTCGGCCGGCGAACCCGAGAATTCGCGATGCACCACGTCCCGGGCCACCATACGCGACGTTTTGGCCGCTTTCGTCGGGCTAGGTGGCCTCAAAAACGAGAAAAAAAAGTTTTGACATGAACCACGGAGGGACCAAAAATCGTCGGCCTTGGTGCACCACCAACCACGGCGCGACTTCATCTTCGTCGGCCATGGCAACTTTTCTTGTAGTGCTAAAAACCAACATTAAGTTAATTCTCGGAACATCCCTCTTAGGACTAACAAACCATACCTTACGCGCTACCGGATCGTTCAACCCGTTTGCAAGGCCTAACCATACAGATATTAAACCAATCCTTGAAGAATCAAGGAGCAACTATAACGGATTGGATCTACTAAATAACGAACAAGCAAGGTGCTGCCCTTACACCTAGATAGGTATAAGGGCAGCTAGATATCGAGGGACGGCATAGCTAAGCAAATATGCACAAGAAAAGCATCCATGCAAGCCCCAAAACACCTAAGATAAATAGTGCTACTCGCCATCAACAACGCTTCAGCACGAGCAACACAAGATAACGAATAAACGTGTACTGCCTAGATCGCAAGATGCGATCTAGGCAGCATGATGCTTACCCGGAAGAAACCCTCGAAAGAAGGGGTGGCGATGCGCCTGTTTGTGTTTGTTGTGAACGTGATTGTCCTCCTTTCTCGATAACCCTAGATACATATTTATAGTCCAAGGGACTTTCTAATTCGGGCGTGCACCTAACCGTGCACGGGTTAAACTCTATCTTTTAATTCTAAACTAAGATGCAATCTACTATATTTACAGATACACGGGCAATCTAGCCCAAACTCTTCGTGCAAGGCTGCTTCAGAGATGCTCCACGCGTATATCCTTTAAGCCCATCTCAACTTACGGCCCATCTCCTGATTTGGCCAAAATCTGGTGATAACACAACCATCATCGATGAAGAGATGTGGAGATCAGAGGAAAAAAAAACATGGACCAAATCTAGTGAAATTCGCAGGAGAGAAACCTCCACACCCCCTTCAACAAAGCTAGATGCATCACCGGAAAGAAGGCTACACGAGGAGAACTTTATTCCATCTTTAGGGAATCGCCACCACCACGTCTTACTGAGTGTGACACAAACACTAAATAGACTAAAAAACAAAAGAAAAAATGGAGCCTTCCCGCCGACAAAGACTGGAATCCACGGGGACTCCATGACACTAAGGCCATCTCCAACCACAACGCGTCCGATTTGGAGCAAACTCGGCCCAACTTTGTGGCAGCGCGGACAGGCCGCGAGTCGCGCGGTGCGGGCTATTTGTCCGCCTCGGGCCCTCTCGCCAGACAGAAAAGCAAAAATCTCTCTTCCCTAGTCCCACCATCGACGCGCCGCTCCGCCATCGCCCTTGTCGCCTTCGCCTTGACCGGCCGATTCGGCCACCAGTTTCGGCTGCGTGAAGGGCCAACCTTTCCCACCACCCTCGCCGGAATAGGCGGCTGACCATCTGGTGTCGCAGATTTATGCACCCAGCTCGTGCGTCCCCCTTTGGCATGCGCTACACGTAACTTGTTCGACCGAACGCCTCGCCGGTCGACAAGGTAACTTGTAGGCCTCGACGACTACTCCTTTTCATTACCCGTAGATGCTCGTTGGTCCTCATTGTTGGTTTGCCATTTGTAGATCATGGCGATAGCTCGGATGAGTATTTCTACAACAATGTCATCGACACGTCATCCGACGAGTCTGACGACGACTCCGAGATCCTCATGGCCATGGCCTTTCTCGTCCATGATAAGGAGCATCGCTTGCTGAAGTACAGGGGCTTCATGAAGGGTCGGCTCTCGGCGGCTGAGCGCGGCTGAGAGGAGGGCCATGGGTAACTATGGAGGGACTACTTTCATCGGAGCAACCCCATTTGCAAGGCGTCGTGCTTTCTTCGATGTTTTCAGATGTCAAGGGACATGTTTCTGAAGATCATGCACGGCGTGAGGTGCTATGATGACCACTTCAATTTGAAGAGGGTGCTACATGTAAACTTAGCTTCACTTCTTACCAGGAATGCATTGCGGCCATTAGGATGCTAGCGTATGGAGTTGTCGGTGACCTAGTGGATGAGTTCATCCACATGAGCGAGTCAGGTTACCTTGAGGCCATGTACAAGTTATGCAAGGTTGTGGTTGTGGTCTTTGCAGATGTGTACTTGAGGCCACCAAATGCTGCTGACAATGCACGTCTATTGTCAATCAATTCAGCAAGAGGGTTTCCTGGTATGCTTGGAAACATAGATTGCATGCACTGGGAATATAAAAACTGTCTATATGGGTGGCAAGGTCATTATCATGGCCATACGGAGGGGCGCACAGTCGTACTTGAGGCGATTGCGTCTCAAGATCTTTGGATTTGGCACTCATTCATTGGCATGGCAAGCTCAAATAATGACATTAGTGTGCTTCAGTGATCTCTGGTGCAGTCTTGTTGAAGGTCATGCTCCACCGGTCCAGTATGAGGTCAATGGTCATCTCCATGACAAAGGATACCATCTAGCTGATATATATCCTGCATGGTCCACACTTGTGAGGACAATCCGCTTGCCTACAAATGAGGCCGAGACAAGGTTTGCTAAATAGCAAGAGGTCTGCAGTAAGGATGTGGAGCAGGCAGATGGCATGCTGCAGTCACGTTGGGCCATAGTTCGGCACCCTGCTAGGACTTGGAGCCATGAAACTATATGGGAGGTCATGACTGCTTGTGTCATCATGTGATCAACAGGATGGGAGAGCTTGTTTGATCAAGGATGGGAATCCCAAGGTAAGAATATTGCACCCGAACCTAGACAACCAGCTGACTTGGTCGATTTCCTAGCTTTGCAACATAAGATGTGTGACAAGGCAACTCAAAACCCCCTCCAAAAATATTTGGTTCAACATATGTGGGCTCATCTTGGTAACAACTAATCCTCTAGTGTTCATTTGATTCTCTTTGCAGTTGTTGTCATTTGTGTAAAACTATGTTCTATGATACTTTGTTGTAAAACTATATTTAATTCTTGTAATAAACTTTGTACTTTTAGCTTTCATGTTTTACTTTCATCAGCAATCTATATGTGAGAATAGCAAAAAAAACACATTAAAATGTATGAGACCGGATACTTGGGGGCGATGCACCCGGATCCAGACCGCGGTCTTTTTTTCTGTCCACTGGTCTACGCATCCGGACTCACAGACAAAAAAAGGATCCAAAATACGGCGCTCGTTGGAGATGGCATGAGGCGAGAAGAGGCATGAAAACCTAGTTGCCTCTCACTCTCTGATGTGCCTTATAATTTGAGCTGTTTGTAAACGCTTCACGGGAAATAGTTGGGCTCCATAGACATTCAATAAAGATCGAAGTGTGATATACTAGTAGCTATCAAAATCATCATAAATTAAGGCACGGCGACGCACGAGAGTTGAGCCGACACCGTGCAGTACGAATACGATGGATGTCTGAACTCTACTACTGCTGCTGCTGCCAATAATCTAGTCCATCCAATCCATCGGCAGCAGTCAATCACAGACGCGCGAAAAAGCAAAGGCGGAGAAAAGAAACACCCATATTCAGACGGTAGAAAGACAAGAAGCAAAAAAGGCAAAACTTGTACACTAAACAAGGCACCAAGAAAATTCTTTACACACCGATCCGTCGTTTCACACTCGACTCGCTCACTGTTACCAACTCGCTCATCACTTCACTGGCGACACGGCGGCAGCTACGGCGGTGATGGCCTGCGCATCGTCTCCGGCGGTGACCAGCCCGAAGGACTCCTCCCGGTGGAACCGCGTCTGCTGCTTGGCGATGAACGCCTCGACGGCCCTCCGGAACTCCTCCCCCTCCTCGTCGTCGTCGTCCTCCGCGCCGCCCCATTCCTCCGGCATCGAGGAAGACGTCGACCGCCGCCGCCCGTTGTCGGACTCCGACCGGCGCATATCCGGCGACCGCGCCCCGCCGGGCTTTCCGCAACCGATTTTCTCCGACCGGCTCCGGCGCGGGGCGGCGGCGGCGGCGGCGCGCACCGTGGTCACGTGCACCGCCTGCTTGTCCTCGAACACCGCGTCCGGCCCGGACGCCGGGGCCGGCGAGTCGGCGGCCGACGGCAGCAGCAGCTGCGGGCCCGCGAAGGAGAGGAAGTGGTCCTGGTCGGAGGAGGAGGGCGCGGACGAGGGGTCGCGGCGGGAGAAGAGGAAGAGGAGGAGCACGATGGCGTTGGCGATGAGGAAGACGGAGCGCGGGTGGAGGAGGAGCGAGGCGGCGACGCGGAGGGCGGAGGAGGCCGCGGCGGCGGCGCAGGGGAGGCGCGGGAAGGAGCGGGAGGCGAGGAAGGCCAGCGCCAGGAGCTCCGCCGCGCGCACGACGCGCCAGGCGAGGCGGAGGCGGGCCGCGGCGGAAGACCGCTCTCCGGCGTCGGCGGCGGAGGCTGCCATAGAACCGAGTGGGGGACGGCAGCGGTTCTTTGAGCGCCGATTTTGATTCGGTTTGGAGGGAGAGGTTGCAGGGGTTTGGAGTTTGGGCAGAGGAGAGAGTGTGGGGCAAGTGTGTGGCAGTGGGTTTAGCGAAGCGTGAAGAGAGAACCTGCGCGGTGTACTTGTACCAAAAAACTACTGGCTCTGCGCTCCACGGGCTAGGTGATTATATAGGGAACCTTCCAGAGATTTCAGATAGTTTTATACATTTATTACTTAGCACAAAAGGTGCTACTCCTGTGAAAGCTGCGTTTTGCACAATGGCCAGAGTATTCCTTCTATTCGGGAGGAAGAGAATGCCATACGAATGAGTATTATGTTAAAATTGCCTAGTTGCTTTAGGGGGCGAATCAAATTTTTGTTTAGTTGACCGCATTACGCCTGATAGATGCTACCATTGTTTCTTTCATTATCTGCATCACGATGGTTGAGCTCACAGCTTATCGATGCGTGTATGTACGCCGTCGGCAAGGAAGTTTTGGTACTGGAAACAAAAGAAAACATCTAACACGAAATTTATGTAGAACAGGGAGATGAAGGTATTGATTTAATAAGTTTGGAAAAATCCACGGTCCACGGCGATTTCTATTAGACCGATCTGAAGTCAATTTAGACGGAAACATGAAATGGAGAGCTACAATTGATAAAACGAGCAATCAATTCACGTGGATACAATCACATTATCGATGCAAAACTTTTTTGCTCACAAACCATCATGAACTAAAAGCTTAGTCTTTCGCAAAAAAAAACTAAAAGCTTAGTGGAAAGATCAAGAGAGCGGACGATGAGAGGGAGGGGGAGAGAGAGAGAGAGAGAGAGAGAGAGAGAGAGAGAGAGAGAGAGAGAGAGAGAGAGAGAGAGAGAGAGGAAGAAGAAGAAGAAGAAGAAGAAGAAGAAGAAGAAGAAGAAGAAGAAGAAGAAGAAGAAGCGAGAGAACTACATTTGTGCAAATGTTGTACATCAGCCCTTTCATGGCAAGAAGACGCTTTGAACTCGAGCGGTGAAACAATTGATTTGAACATATGTCTACAACCAACAATTTGATGCTTTAAGTTTCGAGTGGGCATGGATCGAGCATTTGAACCTGATAGCTGGGTTGTAGATCCACTTCCCTAACTAAATGGGTTAGGCACATATCTTAAACCATAGAGGTACGTTCCAAACAAGGCTCATCGCCTCATTTCATATCAGAGTAGGATCCAAAGGCATTGCAAAGTCTCGATGGAGCGAGGGCAAGCTAGGAAGATCCGTTTACCGTCATCTAAGGAATAGCCACATAACCATAACTTGTTGTTAGCCCACGTACAACGCGCGTGCCTACAGTTGGTGATTTAGAAAAAAAAAAGTGTGTTATGGTTCCTTTGGTACGTTGGATAGGTCAGGTGTTGTGGAAGGCAAATAGTACCTCATCTGCTTCGGTTCCTCAATGGTGGTAAAGAGAGAAACCATTCTTTTTTTTACATATAGGCCAACAATTGATGTATCTAAGTAGAGCTACTAGCACCGAAGAGGAGGACGCTTAAGGAGGTGATTTGCTTTTCTTTATCCTTAAGCACATGTGTTTATGCACTCTGAAGTGTACATGCCCTTAGGAATGATGTTCTTGTGGGACATGTTGACCTTTTTTTACGGCGGGTTTGCGCCAGCCTAAACAACTTTATAAATGACTGCAAGAGTACAAGGAATCATTACAGCATTTTAGAGGAGGTAGGGAGAGGAGAGGAGAATGGGGTGGGGACGACCTCAAGGGAGGTTGTAGCCATTACACCAATTGTTGGAGATATGCCCAAGAGGCAATAATAAAAGTGGTTATTATATATCTTTATGTTTATGATAAATGTTTATATACCATGCTATAATTGTATTAACCGAAACATTGATACATGTGTGATATGTAAACAACAAAGAGTCCCTAGTAAGCCTCTTAACTAGCTTGTTGATTAATAGATGATTAATTTCATAATCATGAACATTGGATGTTATTAATAACAAGGTTATATCATTATATGAATGATGTAATTGACACACCCAATTAAGCGTAGCATAAGATCACGTCATTAAGTTATTTGCTATAAGCTTTCGATACATAGTTACCTAGTCCTTATGACCATGAGATCATATAAATCACTTATATTGGAAAGGTACTTTGATTACATCAAACGCCACTGCGTAAATGGGTGGTTATAAAGGTGGGATTAAGTATCCGGAAAGTATGAGTTGAGGCATATGGATCAAAAGTGGGATTTGTCCATCCCGATGACGGATAGATATACTGGGCCCTCTCGGTGGAATGTCGTCTAATGTCTTGCAAGCATATGAATAAGTTCATAAGAGACCACATACCACGGTACGAGTAAAGAGTACTTGTCAGAGACGAGGTTGAACAAGGTATAGAGTGATACCGATGATCAAACCTCGTACAAGTAAAATATCGTGTGACAAAGGGAATTGGTATCGTATGTGAATGGTTCATTCGATCACTAAGTCATCGTTGAATATGTGGGAGCCATTATGGATCTCCGATCCCGCTATTGGTTATTGGTCGGAGAGAGTTCTCAACCATGTCTACATCGTTCGCGAACCGTAGGGTGACACACTTAAGGTTTGATGTTGTAATAGTAGAACTTGAATATGGAATGGAGTTCGAAGTTTTGTTCGAATCTCGGATGGGATCCCGGACATCACGAGGAGTTCCAGAATGGTCCGTAGAATAAGATTCATATATAGGAAGTCATTTTATATGTTTGAAAATGATCCGGTGCATTTATGGAAGGTTCTAGAAGGTTCTAGAAAAGTCCGGAAGAAATCACTTTGGAAGGCGGAGTCCCGGAGGGACTCCACCACCCATGGCCGGCCAACCCTAGAGGGGTGGAGTCCCAGGTGGACTCCACCAAGGTGGCCGGCCACCCCCCCTCATGGAAAGGTGGGAGTCCCACTTGAGGTGGGAATCCCACCTTGGGTAGGTTTCCCTACACATGGAAGGTTTTGGGTTGGGGTCTTATTCGAAGACTTGTACACCAACTCTTGGGTGTTCCACCTATATAATGAGGGCCAAGGGGAGGGGGCCGGACACACCAAAGCCATAGCTTGGCCGCACCCCTAAGTGGCCGGCCACCCCCTCTCCCCAAACCCTAGCCGCCCCACTCCTCCACCTCTCCCGCAACGCTTAGCGAAGCTCCGCCGGAGTTCTCCATCGACACCGCCACCACGCCGTCGTGCTGCCGGATTCAAGGAGGAGCTACTACTTCCGCTGCCCGCTGGAACGGGGAGAAGGACGTCGTCTTCATCAACACCGAACGTGTGACCGAGTACGGAGGTGCTGCCCGATTGTGGCACCGTGATCAAGATCTTCTACGCGCTTTTGCAAGCGGCAAGTGATCGTCTACCGCAGCAATAAGAGCCTACTCTTATAGGCTTTGGAAATCTTCAAGGGTGAGTCTCGATCATCCCCTCGTTGCTTCCGTCTTCTAGATTGCATCTTGGCTTGGATTGCGTTCTCGCGGTAGGAATTTTTGTTTTCTATGCAACGAATCCCTACAGTGGTATCAGAGCTGTGTCTATGCATAGATGGTTGCACGAGTAGAACACAATGGTTTTGTGGGCGTTGATGCTTATGTTGTCTTTAGTTTGAGTACTTTGCATCTTTGTGGCATAGTGGGATGAAGCGGCTCGGGCTAACTTTACATGACCGCGTTCATGAGATTTGCTCCATGCTCGACATGCAACTTGTATTGCATAAGTGGCTTTGCGGGTGTCTGTCTCTCCTACTATAGTGAAGATTCAATTTACTCTTCTATTGACAACACTAGTATCACCGTTGTGGTTCATGTTCGTAGGTAGATGATATGTCTCCAACGTATCCATAATTTCTGATGTTCCATGCTTGTTTTATGACAATACCTACATGTTTTGCTCACACTTTATAATGTTTTTATGCGTTTTCCGGAACTAACCTATTAACGAGATGCCGACGGGCCAGTTGTCGTTGTTTTTGGTTCCAGAAAGGCTGTTCGGGCAATATTCTCGGAATTCGACGAAACGAAGACCCAACATCTTATTTTTCCCGAACCTTCCAGAAAGTCAAAGGGGACCAGTGGGTGCCCTGGGGCCCCACACATGGTGGCCGTGGGCTCCACCCTGCCGCGCCGCCTAGTGTGAGGAGGCCCCGTGGCCCCTCCGACTCCGACTCTTCGCCTATATAAGCCCTTTCGACCTAAAAACGCGACACCGATTGACGAAACTCCGAAAGACTCCGGGGCGCCGCCGCCATCGCAACTCCGATTCGGGGACAGAACTGTTCCGTCACGCCGCCGGACGGGGAAGTGCCCCGGAAGCCATCTCCATCGACGCCACCGCCTCCATCATGCTCCGTGAGTAGTTCCCCCATGGACTACGGGTTCTAGCTGTAGCTAGTTGGTATTCTCTCCCCCATGTACTTCAATACAATGATCTCATGAGCTGCCTTACATGATTGAGATTCATCTGATGTAATCGGTGTTGTGTTTGTTGGGATCCGATGGATTGTTACATTATGATTAGTCTATCTATAAAGTTTGTGAAGTTATTGTTGCTGCAATCTTGTTGTGTTTAATGCTTGTCACTAGGGCCCGAGTGGCATGATCTTAGATTTAAGCTCTATACTTATTGCTTAGATTGTATCTACAAGTTGTTTGCACATGTCTATGTCCGGAACCCGAGGCCCCAAAGTGACAGAAATTGGGACAACCGGAGGGGAAGGCGTAGGTATGAGGATCACATGTTTTCACGGAGTGTTAATGCTTTGCTCCGGTGCTCTATTAAAAGGAGTACCTTAATTTCCAGTAGATTCCCTAGAGGCCCGGCTGCCACCGGCTGGTAGGACAAAAGATGTTGTACAAGTTTCTCATTGCGAGCACGTATGACTATATATGGAAAACATGCCTACATGATTAATAATCTTGATGTTCTGTCTTAATGCTATTTCAATCCTATCAATTGCCCAACTGTAATTTGTTCACCCAACACTTGTTATTGGAGAGTTACCACTAGTGTAGATAGCTGGGAACCCCGGTCCATCTCGCATCATCATATACTCGTTCTACATGTCATTGGAAGTAGTATCAACTATTTTCCGGTGCCATTGCTCTCATATTATTGCTACTGCTGCTGTGTTACTGTTACTATTGCTCTCATATTACTCGCTGCTTTCACATCACCCCCGTTACTAGTGCTTTCCAGGTGCAGCTGAATTGACAACTCAATTGTTAAGGCTTATAAGTATTCTTTACCTCCCCTTGTGTCGAATCAATAAATTTGGGTTTTACTTCCCTCGAAGACTGTTGCGATCCCCTATACTTGTGGGTTATCAAGACTATTTTCTGGCGCCTGCCGGGGAGGCATAACTCTACTCATAAGTTCACCTGGGGAGTACACTCTACCTCTCTCTCTTCTTTTATTTTATTTTGTCTTGCTAGTTTATTTCTGTCTAGTTTATTTGTGCTTAGTTTATTTCTGTCTAGTTTTATTTTGCTTAGTTTACTTTTGTCTAGTTTATTTTTGTCTTGTTTTATTTTCCCTATATACCCGAAAATCCATAAAAATTTGAAAAACCTAAAAATTAAAAACTGCTATTATGGGAGAACCTACAACCTATTTGGAGCTTATTGAATTATATAATAATTATAGAGAATCAAGAAAGGGTAAAGTTATGAGTGCTGTGATAGAAAAATTAAATACAATTGCTAAAATCTTGCTTAAACGCCATGATATAAACTGTTGCTCTAAACAGGATACTAAACATCTTAAATTTCAATGTGGCTTTAGTGAGGAAGTTTTAATTAAGAACTATAATTGGAATAGCTATATTCATTTTGGGTTCGAAGAGGTAGAACAATTTGTCTTATTTATGGGAGCCTCTGAGATAGAATCATTCATGTCTAAAAATTATGAAACTTGTGTTGTTTGTAAGGACCTTAAAGATTATGTCTCTTCTATCCTTAATTTTTGCATAGAAAGCTACAATGATAATCCTTATATCATTGATTATAAAGAGAGACTCATTAATGCACAAGAATGCACTCACAATTTGCAGGAACCGGTGGAAGAAGAAATTGATGAACCTGAAAGCTCATTGGATGAAAAAGAAGAGGAGAGTGATGAACAAAAGGAGGAAGAATGGATTAGCTACCCATGCCAACCTTCTAATGAGAGTAACTCTTTATCTCTTACACTATTTGATTGTCCTCCATGCTTACCGAAAGAGGATGAATGTTATGTTCCTGTGGATTCTCTTGAAATATTCCCTATGAGTAAAACTTGTGAGAATAATTATGCTACTGTTATCTATGATAATCCATGCTACTTTGATAAATCTTATGATAATGCTTTGTTTGTGCCTGATGTTGAAATGCATGGTACTAAAGAGTTTTGCTTAGCAAATGTTTATGATAAATCTCTAGATGATGGTCCTATGTTACTTGATAATATTAATTGTACTACTAATGAAAATGGGATTGGAGAGTTCTTGACTTTATCTATGAGTCCCATATCTTTTGAGATTGATCAATCATCTTGTTATATTATTGATAAAAGTGGGTTTGAAAGTTTTAATCCTATTATTTCTGAGCTTGATAAAAATTATGTGTTTGTGAATCATGAAAAGCATGCTTTATGTGATAGTTATGTTGTTGAGTTTATCCATGAAGCTACTGAAAATTATTATGAGAGAGGAAAATATGGTTGTAGAAATTTGCATGGTACTAAAACACCTCTCTATATGATGAAAATTTTGAAGTTACTCTTGTTTTATCTTCTTACGCTTGTCACTTTGTTCTTCTTGTTTGTGTACAAGATTCCTATGCATAGGAAGTGGGTTAGACTTAAATGTGTTTTGAACTTGCTTTTTGATTCTCTCTTTTGCTTCAACTCTCACCCTTATGTGAGCATCATTAAAATTGTGAGCCCATCTTAATGGCTATAAAGAAAGCACTTCTTGGGAGATAACCCATGTGTTTATTTTGCTACTGCTTGTTGTGTCTTGAAGTTGTTACTACTGTAGCAACCTCTCCTTATCTTTATTTTATTGCAATGTTGTGCCAAGTGAAGTCTCTAATAGAAGGTTGATACTAGATTTGGATTTCTGCGCAGAAACAGATTTCTATCTGTCACGAATCTGGGCATATTTCTCTGTAGGAAACTCAGAAAAATCTGCCAATTTACGTGCGTGATCCTCAGATATGTACGCAACTTTCATTAGTTTTGAGTTTTCTGATTTGAGCAACGGAAGTACCATTTTAAAATTCGTGTTTACTGGCTGTTCTGTTTTGGCAGATTCTGTCTCTGTTTTTTGCATTGTCTCTTGTGGACTTTAAGTGAGGCTTTCTAGACGTGGAGAGCTGTAGCTAATGTTTTATTGAGTTCTTGCAATGTGTCACTACAGGGCCAAGGTGGATTAAAGTTTTTTGAGTACTAACCCTCTAATGAAGTTTATGAGAAGTTTGGTGTGAAGGAAGTTTTCAAGGTCAAGAGAGGAGGATGATATATGATCAAGAAGAGTGAAAAGTCTAAGCTTGGGGATGCCCCCGTGGTTCATCCCTGCATATTTCAAGGAAACTCAAGCGTCTTTTATTTTTGTTTGTATTTGAATAAGATCGGATCCTAGCAATCCTTGTGTGGGAGAGAGACACGCTCCGCTTTTTCATATGAACACTGGTGTTCTTCGTTTTATTTTTAATGTTCATGGTGGAGTTGAAAACCGTTGCACTTATTGTTATTTGGTTGGAAACAGAAAATGCTTCATATTGTCTTGGATAATTTGATACTTGGCAATTGTTTTGAGCTCTCAAGTAGATCATTTTCTCTTGCATCATGTAGTTTAAACCTATTAGTGGAGAACTACCGTAGAGCTTGTTGAAATTGGTTTGCATGATTGGTCTCTCTAAGGTCTAGATATTTTCTGGTAAAAGTGTTTGAGCAACAAGGAAGACAGTGTAGAGTTTTATAATGCTTGCAATATGTTCTTATGTAAGTTTTGTTGTACCGGTTCATACTTGTGTTTGCTCTCAAACAACCTTGCTAGCCAAAGCCTTGTACCGAGAGGAAATTTCTCGTGCATCCAAAACCTTGAGCCAAAACCTATGCCATGTGTGTCCACCATATCTACCTACTATGTGGTATTTCCTGCCATTCCAAGTAATACTTCATGTGCTACCTTTAAACAATTCAAAAGCTATTATCTCTTATTTGTGTCAATGTTTTATAGCTCATGAGGAAGTATGTGGTGTTTTATCTTTCGATCTTGTCATTTACTTCTGACATCAATGGACTAGTGGCACATCCGCTTATCCAATAATTTTGCAAAAAGAGCTGGCAACGGGGTTCCCACCCAATTAATTAACTTTCATTAATAATTCTCTTCACGTGTTTTGCCCTGATCTATCAGTAAGCAACTTAATTTTGCAAATAGACACTCTCCATGGTATGTGAAATGTTGGAAGGCACCGAGGATTCGGTTAGCCATGGCTTGTGTAAGCAAAAGGTTGGGGGAGTGTCATCTAATAGAAAAAAACTAAAGTACATGTGTAAACAAAAGAGAAGAGGGATGATCTACCTTGCTGGTAGAGATAACGTCCTTCATGGGAGCCGCTCTTGAAAGTCTGTTGATAAGGTAGTTAGAGTACCCACTATCATTCGTTGACAACAACAAACACCTCTCAAAACTTTACTTTATGCTCTCTATATGATTTCAAAACATGAAAAGCTCTAGCACATGATTTTATCCCCGCTTCCCTCTCGCGGCCATTCTTTTCCTTTATGTTGAGTCAGTTTACCTATTTCCTTCCATCTTAGAAGCAAACACTTGTGTCAACTGTGCATTGATTCTTACATACTTGCTCATTTGCATTCATCATATTATTTTGTGTTGACAATTATCCATGAGATATATATGCATGTTGAAAGTTGAAAGCAACTGCTGAAACTTATATCTTCCTTTGTGTTGCTTCGATGCCTTTACTTTGAATTTATTGCTTTATGAGTTAACTTTTATGCAAGACTTTTGATGCTTGTCTTGAAAGTACTATTCATGAAAAGTTTTGCTATATGTTATCTATTTGTTAGCAAATATAGATCATTGCCTTGAGTCACTTCATATCATATGCTTTGCAATAGTATGATTAAGATTATGTTGGTAGCATGTCACTTCAGAAATTATTCTTTTATCGTTTACCTACTCGAGGACGAGTAGGAACTAAGCTGGGGGATGCCGATACGTCTCCAACGTATCCATAATTTCTCATGTTCCATGCTTGTTTTATGACAATACCTACACGTTTTGCTCACACTTTATAATGTTTTTATGTGTTTTCCGGAACTAACCTATTAACGAGGTGCCGAAGGGCCAGTTGTCGTTTTCAGTTTTTGGTTCCGAAAGGCTGTTCGGGCAATATTCTGAATTCGACGAAACGAAGACCCAACATCTTATTTTTCCCGGAACCTTCCAGAAAGTCGGGGGACCAGGGGTGCCCTGGGGGCCCCACACATGGTGGCCGCGCGGGCTCCACCCTGGCCGCGCCGGCCTAGTGTGAGGAGGCCCCGTGGCCCCTCCGACTCCGACTCTTCGCCTATATAAGCCTTCCTGACCTAAAAACCCGACACCGATTGACGAAACTCCAGAAAGACTCCAGGCGCCGCCGCCATCGCGAAACTCCGATTCGGGGACAGAAGTCCGCCACGCGCGGACGGGAAGTGCCCCCGAAGCCATCTCCATCGACGCCACCGCCTCCATCATGCTCCGTGAGTAGTTCCCCCATGGACTACGGGTTCTAGCCGTAGCTAGTTGGTATTCTCTCCCCATGTACTTCAATACAATGATCTCATGAGCTGCCTTACATGATTGAGATTCATCTGATGTAATCGGTGTTGTGTTTGTTGGGATCCGATGGATTGTTACATTATGATTAGTCTATCTATAAAGTTTGTGAAGTTATTGTTGCTGCAATCTTGTTGTGTTTAATGCTTGTCACTAGGGCCCGAGTGGCATGATCTTAGATTTAAGCTCTATACTTATTGCTTAGATTGTATCTACAAGTTGTTTGCACATGTCTATGTCCGGAACCCGAGGCCCCAAAGTGACAGAAATTGGGACAACCGGAGGGGAAGGCGTAGGTATGAGGATCACATGTTTTCACGGAGTGTTAATGCTTTGCTCCGGTGCTCTATTAAAAGGAGTACCTTAATTTCCAGTAGATTCCCTAGAGGCCCGGCTGCCACCGGCTGGTAGGACAAAAGATGTTGTACAAGTTTCTCATTGCGAGCACGTATGACTATATATGGAAAACATGCCTACATGATTAATAATCTTGATGTTCTGTCTTAATGCTATTTCAATCCTATCAATTGCCCAACTGTAATTTGTTCACCCAACACTTGTTATTGGAGAGTTACCACTAGTGTAGATAGCTGGGAACCCCGGTCCATCTCGCATCATCATATACTCGTTCATGTCATTGGAAGTAGTATCAACTATTTTCTGGTGCCATTGCTCTCATATTATTGCTACTGCTGCTGTGTTACTATATTATTGCTCTCATATTATCGCTTTCACATCACCCCTCTTACTAGTGCTTTTCCAGGTGCAGCTGAATTGACAACTCAGTTGTTAAGGCTTATAAGTATTCTTTACCTCCCCTTGAGTCGAATCAATAAATTTGGGTTTTACTTCCCTCGAAGACTGTTGCGATCCCCTATACTTGTGGGTTATCAGTAGATTAGATCTTACTCGAAAACCCTAAACCACGTAAAATATGCAAACCAAATTAGAGACGTCTAACTTGTTTTTGCAGGGTTTGGTGATGTGATATGGCCATAATGTGATGATGAATATGTATGAGATGATCATTATTGTATTGTGGCAACCGGCAGGAGCCTTATGGTTGTCTTTAAATTTCATGTTGAGTAGTATTTCAAAGAAGTTGTAATAGTTGCTACATGGAGAACAATCATGAAGACGGCGCCATTGACCTTGATGCTACGCCGACGATGATGGAGATCATGCCCGTTGATGATGGAGATCATGTCCGTGCTTTGGAGATGAAGATCAAAGGCGCAAAGACAAAGGGGCCATATCATATCACATATGAATTGCATGTGATGTTAATCCTTTTATGCATCTTATTTTGCTTAGATCGCGACGGTAGCATTATAAGATGATCCCTCTCACTAAAATATCAAGATAATAAAGTGTTCATCCTTAGTAGCACCGTTGCCAAGACTTGTCGTTTCGAAGCATCTCGTGATGATCGGGTGTGATAGAATCAACAAGTGCATACAACGGGTGCAAGCCAGTTTTGCACATGCGGATACTAAGGTGGCCTTGACGAGCCTAGCATGTACAGACATGGTCTCGGAACACGTGATACCGAAAGGTAGAGCATGAATCATATGATTGATATGATGAACACTTTGAGTGTTCACCATTGAAATTACATCTTGTCTCGTGATGATCGGACTTAGGTGTGATGGATTTGGTTCGTGTGATCACTAAAACAATTCGAGGGATATTGTTTTGAGTGGGAGTTCACCTAGTTTTTAATTTTGTTAAATTAAAATTTGAACTCAATTTGTCATAAACTTAGTCTAAACTATTGCAAATATATGTTGTAGATATGGCGTCCCCAATCAATTTTAACCAGTTCCTAGAGAAAGAAAAGCTTAAGAGCAACGGTAGCAACTTCACCGACTGGTTCCGTCATGTGAGGATCTTCCTCAATGGCGGAAACCTGCAATATGTGCTTGATGCACCGCTAGGTGACCCTCCTGCAGAAACTGAAACCGATGAAGTAAAGAATGTTTACGCGACTCGGAAAACTCGGTACTCTCAAGTTCAGTGTGCCATGATGACCCACAAGTATAGGGGATCAACAGTCTTCGAGGAAGTAAAACCCAAATTTATTGATTCGACACAAGGGGGGTAAAGAATACTTATAAGCCTTAACAACTGAGTTGTCAATTCAGCTGCACCTGGAAAAGCACTAGTAACAGGGTGATGTGAAAGTAGCAGTAATATGAGAGCAGTAGTAATAGTAACACAGCAGCAATAATAGCAATATGAGAGCAGGGCACTTTAAAATAGTTGATACTACTTCCAATGACATGAAGAACGAGTATATGATGATGAAAGATGGACCGGGGTTCCCAGCTATCTACACTAGTGGCAACTCTCCAATAACAAGTGTTGGGTGAACAAATTACAGTTGGGCAATTGATAGGATTGAAATAGCATTAAGACAGAATATCAAGTCATTAATCATGTAGGCATGTTTTCCAATTATAGTCGTACTTGCTCGCAATGAGAAACTTGCACAACATCTATTGTCCTACCAGCCGGTGGCAGCCGCCTCAAGGGAATCTACTGGATATTAAGGTACTCCTTTTAATAGAGCACCGGAGCAAAGCATTAACACTCCGTGAAAACATGTGTCCCTCACATCACCGCCATCCCCTCCGGTTGTCCCGATTTCTGTCACTTCGGGGCCTTTGGTTCCGGACAGTGACATGTGCATACAACTTGTAGATACAATCTAAGCAATAATTATAGAGCTCAAATCTAAGATCATGCCACTCGGGCCCTAGTGACAAGCATTAAGCATAACAA
This sequence comes from Lolium multiflorum, assembly GCA_030979885.1. Lineage (NCBI taxonomy): Eukaryota > Viridiplantae > Streptophyta > Magnoliopsida > Poales > Poaceae > Lolium > Lolium multiflorum. The sequence continues at coordinate 208,407,525 of CM061749.1, forward strand.
GATTGCAGCAACAATAACTTCACAAACTTTATAGATAGACTAATCATAATGTATCATCCATCGGATCCCAACAAACACAACACCGATTACATCAGATGGATCTCAATCATGTAAGGCAGCTCATGAGATCATTGTATTGAAGTACATGGGGAGAGAATACCAACTAGCTACAGCTAGAACCCGTAGTCCATGGGGGAACTACTCACGGAGCATGATGGAGGCGATGGCGTTGATGGAGATGGCTTCCGGCACTTCCTCGTCCCGGCAAAGCCGGGACAGACTTCGTCCCCGAATGGAGTTTCCATGATGGGCGCCCGAGTCTTTGGAGTTTCGTCAAGTGGTACGGTGTTTTAGGTCGAAAGGGATTTTATAGGCGAAGAGCAGGGCACTGGGGGCTCCCACCAAAGCCGGCACGGCCAGGCCAGCCGCGCCTATGGTGTGGTGGCCCTCCTGCCCCTCTCCGACTCTTCTGTTCGGAGCCTTCCGGAAAAATAGGAGGTTTGGTCTTCGTTCGAATTCCGAGAATATTGCCCGAACAGCCTTTCTGGAACCAAAAACAAGAAAACAGGAACTGGCACGTGGCATCTTGTTAATAGGTTAGTTCCGAAAACGCATAAAAACATCATAAAGTGCAAGCAAAACATGTAAGTATGTCATAAAACAAGCATGGAACGACAAATTATGGATACGCTGGACGTATCAGCATCCCCAATTAGTTCCTCGCGTCAGCAGGTAAACGATAAAGAATAATTTCTAGTGACATGCTACTTACATATCCTTGATCATACTATTACAAAGCATATGAAATGAATGAAGTGACTCAAGGCAATGATCTATAGTTGCTAACAAATAGATAACATATAGCAAAACTTTTCATGAATAGTACTTTCAAGACAAGCATCAAAAGCTTGCACAAGAGTTAACTCATAAAGCAATAGATTCAAAGTAAAGGCATCGAAGCAACACAAAGGAAGATATAAGTTTCAGCGGTTGCTTTCAACTTGTAACATGCATATCTCATGGATAATTGTCAACACAAAGTAATATGATGAATGCAAATAAGCAAGTATGTAAGAATCAATGCACAGTTGACACAAGTGTTTGCTTCTAAGATGGAAGGAAGTAGGTAAACTGACTCAACATAAAGTAAAAAAATTATCCTTCAAAGAGGAAAGCATCGATTGCTATATTTGTGCTAGAGCTTTGGTTTTGAAAACATAAAGAGAGCATAAAAGTAAAGTTTTGAGAGGTGTTTGTTGTTGTCAACGAATGGTAGTGGGCACTCTAACCCCCTTGCTAGACAAACCTTCAAGAGCGGCTCCCATGAATTATTTTTATTTTTGGGTGGCACTCCTTCCAACCTTTCTTTCACAAACCATGGCTAACCGAATCCTCGGGTGCCTGCCAACAATCTCATACCATGAAGGAGTGCCTTTTATTTTAGTTTTATTATGATGACACTCCTCCCCACCTTTGCTTTCTCAAGCCATGGCTAACCGAATCCTTCGGGTGCCGTCCAACAATCACATACCATGGAGGAGTGTCTATTTTTGTTAATTAATTTGGGACTGGGAATCCCATTGCCAGCTCTTTTTGCAAAATTATTGGATAAGCGGATGAAGCCACTAGTCCATTGGTGAAAGTTGCCCAACAAGATTGAAAGATAAACACCACATACTTCCTCATGAGCTATAAAACATTGACACAAATCAGAGGTGATAAATTTTGAATTATTTAAAGGTAGCACTCAAGCAATTTACTTTGGAATGGCGGGAAATACCACATAGTAGGTAGATATGGTGGACACAAATGGCATAGTGGTTGGCTCAAGGATTTTGGATGCATGAGAAGTATTCCCTCTCGATACAAGGCTTAGGCTAGCAAGGTTATTTGAAGCAAACACAAGTATGAACCGGTACAGCAAAACTTACATAAGAACATATCGCAAGCATTATAATACTCTACACTGTCTTCCTTGTTGCTCAAACACTTTTACCAGAAAATATCTAGACCTTAAGAGAGATCAATTATGCAAACCAATTTTAACAAGCTCTACGGTAGTTCTCCACTAATAGGTTTAAACTACATGCAAAAACTTATGATCTACTTGAGAGCTCAAAACAATTGCCAAGTATCAAATTATCCAAGACATATGAGGCATTTTCTTTTCCCAACCAAATAAAGATAAATATTGTAGCTTCCAACTTTTATTCATTGAACATTAAAAGTAAAACGAAGAACAAGTGTTCATATGAAAAAGCGGAGCGTGTCTCTCTCCCAAACATGGATTGCTAGGATCCGAATTTATTCAAACATAAACAAAACGAAAAATAAACACACAGACGCTCCAAGTAAAGCACATATGATGTGACTGAATAAAAATATAGTTTCAGGGGAGGAACCTGATAAGTTGATGAAGAAGGGGATGCCCTGGGCATCCCCAAGCTTAGACGCTTGAGTCTTCTTGAAATATGCAGGGATGAACCACGGGGGCATCCCCAAGCTTAGACTTTTCACTCTTCTTGATCATATATCATCCTCCTCTCTTGACCCTTGAAAACTTCCTTCACAACAAACTTCTCATAAACTTCATTAGAGGGGTTAGTACTCAAAAAATTTGAATCCACCTTGGTCCTGTAGTGGCACATTGCAAGAACTCAATAAAACATTAGCTACAGCTCTCTATGTCTAGAAAAGCTCGCTTAAAGTCCACAAGAGACAATGCAAAAAACAGAGACAGAATCTGCCAAAACAGAACAGCCAGTAAAGACGAATTTTAATAAAATACTTCCGTTGCTCAAATCAGAAAACTCAAAACTAATGAAAGTTGCGTACATATCTGAGGAACACGCACGTAAATTGGCATATTTTTCTGATTTTTCTACAGAGAAAACAGCCCAGATTCGTGACAGATAGAAATCTGTTTCTGCGCAGAAATCCAAATCTAGCATCAACCTTCGATTAGAGGCTTCACTTGGTACAACAAAACACAAAACTAAGATAAGGAGAGGTTGCTACAGTAGTAAACAACTTCCAAGACACAAATATAAAACAAAGTACTGTAGCAAAATAACACATGGGTTATCTCCCAAGAAGTTCTTTTCTTTATAGCCATTAAGATGGGCTCAGCAGTTTTAAATGATGCACTCGCAAGAAATAGTATTTGAAGCAAAAGAGAGCATCAAAAAGCAAATTCAAAACACATTTAAGTCTCACATGCTTCCTATGGAAAGGAATCTTGTACACGAATAAGTTCATGAAGAACAAAGTGACAAGCATAAGTAGATAGAACAAGTGTAACTTCAGCAATTTCAGCATATAGAGAGGTGTATTAGTACCATGAAAATTTCTACAACCATATTTTCCTCTCTCATAATAATTTTCAGTAGCTTCATGAACAAACTCAACAATATAACTATCACATGCAGCATACTCTTCATGATTTCCAAACACATAATTTTTATCAATCTCAAGAATAGTGGAATTAAAACTTTCAAACTTACTTTTATTAATAATATAACAAGGTAGTTGATCAATCTCAAGAGATATGGGACTCCTAAATAAAGTCAATACTTTTCCAATCCCATTTTCATTAGTAGCACAATTAATATTATCAAGTAACATAGGACCATCATCTAGAGCTTTATCATAAACATTTGCCAAGCAAAATTCTTTAGTACCATGCATTTCGACATCAGGCACAAACAAAGCATTATCATAAGATTTATCAAAGTAGCATGGATTATCATATATAACAGCAGCATAATTATTCTCACAAGTTTTACTTATAGGAAATATTTCAAGAGAATCCACAGGAACATAACATTCAACCTCTTTCGGTAAGCATGGAGGACAATCAAATAGTGTAAGAGATGAAGAGTTACTCTCATTAGAAGGTTGGCATGGGTAGCTAATCCATTCTTCCTCCTTTTGTTCATCACTCTCCTCTTCTTTTTCATCCAATGAGCTTTCAGGTTCATCAATTTCCTCCTCTTTTTCATCCAATGAGCTTTCAGGTTCATCAATTTCTTCTTCCACAGGTTCCTGCAAATTGTGAGTGCATTCTTGTGCATTAATGCGTCTCTCTTTATAATCAAGGATATAAGGATTCCTACTGTAGCATTCTATGCAAGAATTAAGGATAGTAGAGACATAATCTTTAAGGTCCTTACAAATAGCACAAGTTTCATAATTCTCAACCATGAAGGATTCTATCTCGGAGGCTCCCATAAATAAGACAAATTGTTCTACCTCTTCGAACCCATAATGAATATAGCAATTCCGATTATAGTTCTTAATTAAAAATTCCTCACTAAAGCCACATTGAAATTTAAGATGTTTAGTATCATGTTGAGAGCAACAGTTTATATCATGGCGTCTAAGCAAGATTCTAGCCATTGTATTCAATTTTTCTATCATAGCACTCATTATTTTACCAGTTCTTGATTCTCTATAATTATTATAACATTCTATAAGCTCCAAGTAGTTTGTTGGTTCTCCCATAACAGCAGTTTTTAATTTTTAGGTTTTTCAAATTTTTATGGATTTTCGGGTATATAGGGAAAATAAAACAAGACAAAAAGTAACTAGGCAAAAGTAAACTAAGCAAAGTAAAACTAGACAGAAATAAACTAAGCACAAATAAACTAGACAGAAATAAACTAGCAAGACAAAATAAGATAAAAGCAGAGAGAGAGGTAGAGTGTACTCCCCAGGTGAACTTATGAGTAGAGCTATGCCTCCCCGGCAACGGCGCCAGAAAATAGTCTTGATGACCCACAAGTATAGGGGATCGCAACAGTCTTCGAGGGAAGTAAAACCCAAATTTATTGATTCGACACAAGGGGAGGTAAAGAATACTTATAAGCCTTAACAACTGAGTTGTCAATTCAGCTGCACCTGGAAAAGCACTAGTAACAGGGGTGATGTGAAAGTAGCAGTAATATCAGAGCAGTAGTAATAGTAACACAAAGAGCAGTAATAGCAATATGAGAGCAATGGCACCAGAAAATAGTTGATACTACTTCCAATGACATGAAGAACGAGTATATGATGATGAAAGATGGACCGGGGTTCCCAGCTATCTACACTAGAGGTAACTCTCCAATAACAAGTGTTGGGTGAACAAATTACAGTTGGGCAATTGATAGGATTGAAATGGCATTAAGACAGAATATCAAGTCATTAATCATGTAGGCATGTTTTCCAATTATAGTCGTACGTGCTCGCAATGAGAAACTTGCACAACATCTATTGTCCTACCAGCCGGTGGCAGCCGGGCCTCAAGGGAATCTACTGGATATTAAGGTACTCCTTTTAATAGAGCACCGGAGCAAAGCATTAACACTCCGTGAAAACATGTGTCCCTCACATCACCGCCATCCCCTCCGGTTGTCCCGATTTCTGTCACTTCGGGGCCTTTGGTTCCGGACAGTGACATGTGCATACAACTTGTAGATACAATCTAAGCAATAATTATAGAGCTCAAATCTAAGATCATGCCACTCGGGCCCTAGTGACAAGCATTAAGCATAACAAGATTGCAGCAACAATAACTTCACAAACTTTATAGATAGACTAATCATAATGTATCATCCATCGGATCCCAACAAACACAACACCGATTACATCAGATGGATCTCAATCATGTAAGGCAGCTCATGAGATCATTGTATTGAAGTACATGGGGGAGAGAATACCAACTAGCTACAACTAGAACCCGTAGTCCATGGGGGAACTACTCACGGAGCATGATGGAGGCGATGGCGTTGATGGAGATGGCTTCCGGGGGCACTCCCCCTCGTCCAGGGTGCCGGGACAGAGACTTCTGTCCCCCGAATTGAGTTTCGGGCGGCGGCGCCCCTGGAGTCTTTTTGGAGTTTCGTCAAGTGGTACGGTGTTTTTAGGTCGAAAGGGATTTTATAGGCGAAGAGGCGCGCAGGGGGGCACTGGGGGCTCCCCACAGGCCGGCACGGCCCAGCTGTGCCGCGCCGCCCTATGGTGTGGTGGCCCTCTGGCCCCTCTCCGACTCTTCTTCGGTGTTCTGGAGCCTTCCGGGAAAAATAGGAGGTTTGGTCTTCGTTTCGTCGAATTCCGAGAATATTGCCCGAACAGCCTTTCTGGAACCAAAAACAGCAGAAAACAGGAATTGGCACTGTGGCATCTTGTTAATAGGTTAGTTCCGGAAAACGCATAAAAACATCATAAAGTGCAAGCAAAACATGTAAGTATTGTCATAAAACAAGCATGGAACGACAGAAATTATGGATACGTCGGGGACGTATCATGCCATCCTATGCAGTCTGGAAGCCGATCTTCAAAAACGTTTTGAGCACCACGATCCACATGAGTTAGTCAATGAGTTGAAAACTATCTTTGAAACTCATGCGGCCGTGGAATGCTATGAAGCATCGAAACACTTCTTCAGCTGCATGATGGAAGAAGGCAGCTCCGTTAGTGAGCACATGCTCGCCATGACCGGGCATGCGAAGAAACTCAGTGACTTGGGAATAGTGATTCCTAACAGACTGGGGATTAATCGTGTCCTTCAATCACTGCCACCTAGTTACAAGAACTTTGTGATGAATTACAATATGCAGAACATGAACAAAGAGTTACCTGAACTCTTCGCCATGCTAAAATCTGCTGAGATTGAGATTAAGAAAGAGCACCAAGTGTTGATGGTCAACAAGACCACCAGTTTCAAGAAACAGGGCAAGTCTAAAGGCAAAAACAAGAAGGGTGGCAAGAAAGCTGCCACGCCTCCTGTGAAACCTAAGCTGGCCCTAAGCCTGATGCTGAGTGCTATTACTGCAAGGAGAAGGGACACTGGAAGCGTAATTGCTCCAAGTATTTGGCGGATCTGAAGAGCGGCCTTGTCAAGAAGAAGAAAGAAGGTATATCTGATATACATGTTATAGATGTTTATCTTACTGGTTCTCGTACTAGTACCTGGGTATTTGATACTGGTTCGGTTGCTCATATTTGTAACTCGAAACAGGAACTAAAGAATAAACGAAGACTACTAAAGGATGAAGTGACGATGCGCGTTGGAAATGGATCCAAAGTCGATGTGATCGTTGTCGGCACACTTCCTCTACATCTACCTTCGGGATTAGTTTTAAGCCTAAATAATTGTTATTTTGTACCCGCGTTGAGCATGAACATTATATCTGGATCTTGTTTAATGCAAGACGGTTATTCATTCAAGTCTGAGAATAATGGTTGTTCTATTTTTATGAATAATATCTTTTATGGTCGAGCACCTGAAAAGAATGGCTTATTTCTGTTAGATCTCGATAGTAGTGATACACATATACATAACATTGATGCTAAGCGAATTAAATTGAATGATAATTCTACTTATATGTGGCACTGTCGTCTTGGTCATATTGGAGTGAAACGCATGAAGAAACTCCATACCGATGGATTACTTGAATCACTTGACTTTGAGTCACTTGATAGATGCGAAGCATGTCTAATGGGAAAAATGACTAAGACTCCATTCTCTGGTATGATGGAGCGAGCTACAGACTTGTTGGAAATCATACATACCGATGTATGCGGACCAATGAGTGTAGCATCGCGCGGTGGTTATCGTTATGTTCTAACCTTCACAGATGATTTGAGTAGATATGGGTATATCTATTTAATGAAACATAAATCCGAAACTTTCGAGAAGTTTAAGGAATTCCAAAGTGAAGTAGAAAATCAACGTAACAAGAAGATTAAATTTCTACGATCTGATCGCGGAGGTGAATATCTGAGTTATGAGTTTGGCATGCATTTAAAGAAATGCGGAATACTTTCACAATTGACACCGCCGGGAACACCACAACGAAACGGTGTGTCCGAACGTCGTAATCGAACTCTCTTAGATATGGTTCGTTCTATGATGTCTCTTACTGATTTACCGTTATCATTTTGGAGTTATGCATTAGAGACAGCCACATTCACTTTAAATAGAGCACCATCAAAATCCGTTGAAACGACACCGTATGAATTATGGTTTAATAAGAAACCTAAGCTGTCGTTCCTTAAAGTTTGGGGTTGCGAAGCCTATGTAAAAAAGTTACAACCGGACAAGCTAGAACCCAAAGCGGAGAAATGCGTCTTCATAGGATACCCTAAGGAAACTATAGGGTACACTTTCTATCACAGATCCGAAGGCAAGATCTTTGTTGCTAAGAACGGAACCTTTCTTGAGAAAGAATTTCTCACTAAAGAAGTGACTGGAAGAAAAGTAGAACTCGATGAGATTGAAGAATCTTTGCTCGTTGATCAGAGTAGCGCAGTACCGGAAGATGTTCCTGTGCCGCCTACACCGGCAACAGAGGAAGCTAATGATAATGATCATGAAACTTCAAACGAGATAGCTACTGAACCTCGCAGATCAACAAGGGAACGTGCCACTCCTGATTGGTATGATCCTTGTCTAAATGTCATGATTGTGGACAACAATGATGAAGACCCTGCGACGTATGAAGAAGCAATGATGAGCCCAGATTCCAACAAATGGCAAGAAGCCATGAAATCCGAAATGGGATCCATGTATGATAACAAAGTATGGACTTTGGTAGACTTACCTGATAGCCGCAAGGCTGTCGAGAATAAATGGATCTTCAAGAGAAAAACAGATGCTGATGGTAATATTACTGTCTATAAAGCTCGACTTGTCGCAAAGGGTTTCCGACAAATTCAAGGTGTTGACTACGATGAGACTTTCTCACCTGTAGCGAAGCTAAAATCTGTGAGAATTTTGTTAGCAATAGCTGCATTTTTCGATTATGAGATTTGGCAGATGGATGTCAAAACGGCGTTCCTTAATGGAGACATTGAGGAAGAGTTGTATATGGTACAACCCAAAGGTTTTGTCGATCCTAAAAATGCTGACAAAGTATGCAAACTTCAGTTCAATTTATGTACTGAAGCAAGCATCGAGAAGTTGGAACCAACGCTTTGATAAGGTGATCAAAGACTTCGGGTTTATACAGTGTCATGGAGAGGCCTGTATTTACAAGAAAGTGAGTGGGAGCTCTATAGCGTTCCTGATATTATATGTAGATGACATATTATTGATTGGGAATGATATAGAACTATTAAGCAGTGTAAAAGGTTATTTGAATAATAGTTTTTCAATGAAAGACCTTGGTGAAGCATCATATATATTAGGCATCAAGATTTATAGAGATAGATCAAGACGTCTAATAGGGCTATCACAGAGTACATACCTGGACAAGATTCTAAAGAAGTTTAGAATGGACGAAAGTAAGAAAGGATTCTTACCTATGTTACCAGGCAAGGTCTTGAGTAAGACTCAAGGTCCGGCTACGGCAGAAGAAAGAGAAAGGATGAGTCAGATCCCCTATGCCTCGGCAGTAGGCTCTATCATGTATGCCATGCTATGTACTAGACCGGATATAGCACATGCTGTTAGTTTGACTAGCAGATATCAAAGTGATCCAGGAATGGAACACTGGACAACGGTCAAGAATATCCTGAAGTACTTGAAAAGAACTAAGGATATGTTTCTTTGTTATGGAGGTGACCAAGAGCTCGTTGTAACAAGTTACACCGATGCAAGTTGGAACACTGATCCTGATGACTCTAAGTCACAATCTGGGTACGTGTTTATATTGAATGGTGCTGCAGTAAGCTGGGCAAGCTCGAAGCAGTGCACGGTGGCGAAGTCTTCAACAGAATCGGAGTACATAGCGGCTTCAGAGGCTTCATCAGAAGCGGTATGGATGAAGAGGTTCATTGTAGAGCTCGGTGTGGTTCCTAGTGCATTGGACCCACTAGTCATATACTGTGACAACATGGGTGCCATCGCCAATGCACATGAACCAAGGTCACACAAGAGGCTGAAGCATATCAAGCTGCGTTATCATTCGATTCGCGAGTACATCGAAGATGGAGAAGTAAAGATTTGCAAAGTACACACTGATCTGAATGTAGCAGATCCGTTGACTAAAGCTCTCCCTAGGGCAAAGCATGACCAACACCAGAATGCCATGGGTGTTAGGTACCTTACAATGTAATCTAGATTATTGACTCTAGTGCAAGTGGGAGACTGTTGGAGATATGCCCAAGAGGCAATAATAAAATGGTTATTATATATCTTTATGTTTATGATAAATGTTTATATACCATGCTATAATTGTATTAACCGAAACATTGATACATGTGTGATATGTAAACAACAAAGAGTCCCTAGTAAGCCTCTTAACTAGCTTGTTGATTAATAGATGATTAGTTTCATAATCATGAACATTTGATGTTATTAATAACAAGGTTATATCATTATATGAATGATGTAATGGACACACCCAATTAAGCGTAGCATAAGATCACGTCATTAAGTTATTTGCTATAAGCTTTCGATACATAGTTACCTAGTCCTTATGACCATGAGATCATATAAATCACTTATATTGGAAAGGTACTTTGATTACATCAAACGCCAATGCGTAAATGGGTGGTTATAAAGGTGGGATTAAGTATCCGGAAAGTATGAGTTGAGGCATATGGATCAACAGTGGGATTTGTCCATCCCGATGACGGATAGATATACTATGGGCCCTCTCGGTGGAATGTCGTCTAATGTCTTGCAAGCATATGAATAAGTTCATAAGAGACCACATACCACGGTACGAGTAAAGAGTACTTGTCAGAGACGAGGTTGAACAAGGTATAGAGTGATACCGATGATCAAACCTCGGACAAGTAAAATATCGTGTGACAAAGGGAATTGGTATCGTATGTGAATGGTTCATTCGATCACTAAGTCATCGTTGAATATGTGGGAGCCATTATGGATCTCCAGATCCCGCTATTGGTTATTGGTCGGAGAGAGTTCTCAACCATGTCTACATAGTTCGCGAACCGTAGGGTGACACACTTAAGGTTTGATGTTGTAATAGTAGAACTTGAATATGGAATGGAGTTCGAAGTTTTGTTCGAAGTCTCGGATGGGATCCCGGACATCACGAGGAGTTCCGGAATGGTCCGGAGAATAAGATTCATATATAGGAAGTCATTTTATATGTTTGAAAATGATCCGGTGCATTTATGGAAGGTTCTAGAAGGTTCTAGAAAAGTCCGGAAGAAATCACTTTGGAAGGCGGAGTCCCGGAGGGACTCCACCACCCATGGCCGGCCACCCTAGAGGGGTGGAGTCCAGGTGGACTCCACCAAGGTGGCCGGCCACCCCCCCCTCATGGAAAGGTGGAAGGTCTACTGGAACCGAGAGCAAGGTCTTCATCCACGCTGTTCAAAGTTCGAGTGTTCCGCCGCTTCGAGATGTTCCAGAGAACGGCAGCAGTGATCGTGGCTTCCTCAAAGTTCCGACAAAGCTAAGTTCGAGATGTTGGAAAGCCCCCTGTTCGCGAAGTCAGAGTAGAAGAAACTCCACACTTCCTGGGCCCGGGAGGCACATAAGGAGCTGGTGGTCCGTGTCTTCGTCTTGGTCGCATGAGAGGCACGCTGCAGTGGTGCTGAGGTGGTGCCTGAACCGCCGTTCGTTCGTGGGAAGGCGCTTCTTCCTAGCCAGCCAACAGAAGATCTTGCACTTGAGGGGGGCAGCAGTCCTCCAAACCTTGTCCGCCACATCATCGTTCATGCCTGAAAGAGTTGGAGTAGAAACTTTTGTTCGACAGCTTGGTGTTAGTGAGGTGGCCCAAACGAGCATCCGGGACATCGTGGCGTAGAACAACCAAACTAAACTCGTTTGCAAGGTCACGAAGGTCAGTCTCAGCGGCCTGCGATAGGCGCGGGCCAAGAGTGTCGCCGAAGTCAGGATATCATGGCTGTGGCCACGTTAATATGGGCTCAGGTGGAGTGGGAGAAGACATGTTGACCTTCGAGTTGATCTTGTCGAAGAATAAAAGCCTTGCAATAATCATGACCTTCGAGCGGGTGCTTTCGCTAGGTTTTTTCTTTTTCTTTTGAATCGTGTAGTGAGTCCACACTAGGACTCTACTCGAATCCTATAGCCAGATATCATGGCTGTGGCCACGTTAGTATGGGCTCAGGTGGAGTGGGAGAAGACATGTTGACCTTCGAGTTGATCTTGTCGAAGAATAAAAGCCTTGCAATAATCATGACCTTCGAGCGGGTGCTTTCGCTAGGTTTTTTTTTTTCTTTTGAATCGTGTAGTGAGTTCACACTAGGACTCTACTCGAATCCTATAGCCAGATAAAACAGCTCTAGACTAGTAAACATAGTTATCCGCTCGGTGTTGACATGATATCCTATGGTTACCCACAAGCCGCAAGCACAGTGAGTGTCGTTAATCACTGACTTTTTGAACTTAATCCAGTAGCAACCTTTCCCGTGAGGTGAGGAACCCAAGAAAGCAAGCCTCGTGTTTTTTATTTGCGGCACAAAAGGCTCCGTTGCGGGCACAGAGAGAGCACCGTGCACCCACCGCGCGCTGCACTGCACTGCACGTACGGGCCTGCGCCTCCTGAATCGCTCGCTGATGAACATCACCAGCTAGCACCTACGCTTGCAAAGCTGCTGCTACTAGAACTAGAAGATGGCCTTTTCTGAGGATCGATCCTCGTGTAGGGTTGGCGTGAATCGGTTGCTCGGGCGGTCACGTGAGATGGTGGCAAGTTTCAGAGGTTGAGGAGGATTTATGTTGAGCGCACGGATTCTCAGGTGCCCCCACGCTACCAAAGCTTCGCCGCAGATTGGTGTCAGCGTCCCAGCTGCACGGCGCGGGCAGCGCGTCGAGTGTGGCTCGGGTCGCCGATCACGTGGTTGGAGCCTTGGAGGGTCGGCATTACTAGGCGTTGCATCCATCCAAGGCGTTCTATCGACGCCGCCGCCGGTGCTAGCTCCAGGGTTTCAACTTTCAACCGCTGTATCTATCGTGGGTCCTTCTTCGTTTTCAGCGCGCTGGTGAAACTGAGAAAAACAAAAACTTCAAACCCATAACAAATCTTAGACGTGCACACAGTGTCAGTGTGTTGGCACTATGCGCAACAGAGCTACCACGGCCACGGCTTGGCGTGCGATAGCAGAGGTCGCCGAGCTGCGTACGGCGATGTGGCAGAAACGTAGCAACATGGAGATGGGTCTAAACACGTGCCACCGCCCTGGCCTCCGTCCACTGCAAGGGGGACGACGAGACAAGCCAAGCGCAAGCGCAAGCGCTCGGCGAGGTAACGTGTAGGCATGGTGTTCAGGAGACGGGCGGTGCTCGAGGCCACGAAATCAGGCCCTCACTTGGCTGCACCTGTCGTCGCCCCCTACTATGATGAGATAAACGCTAGCTTCAGATCAAGCTTATTTTTTACTAGCATTAGCACTTTGCATCATAACGTAATAGCAACGTATGGAGATGATGCTTACTACTTACTAGGTCTAAAGTCCAAGCTTATTTCTGTACTACTAGCATTAGCACTTCACATCATACCGGAATAGCTCGTCAAACCGTATATTCTTTCCTTCCCATAGCAAATGCAAGTACTGGAAACATTCATGGTTCTGATAAAGTCCTGAGTTTAGAGCTACCAGAACTGCGCCCGTTGAAAAACCAGCAGGCTCGTGTATGAAATGAAAGAAAAAGCAAGCCTTTCTCTCCCGGTATAATCAAAGCATAAGTTCGGTTTAACTAAACTAATCTCTAAGCAAAGCTGCGCTTCTAAAGCCTGCGTGGCCTTGTGCGTGTGTGAGGTGCGCCTCTTTTACAGGAGACCTGCGGAAAGGTTGAAAGGAAGCAAATTAACAAAAGAAGAAGAAAAATTAGGGCCGCCGAAATACCACACCACACCGCGCAGTCTAATGAACGTTGGTGTACGTGTACCATATTTAACTGATGAAGACACCACGAGCTAGCTTACTGATTGGCTCGTGATTGCCTCTTTCCGTAGGCGCCATTCTTTCATCAAAAGTACGTTTCGTGGCTTTGACTCCACAAAGGTTGCGGATACTGCAAAGGACGGCTTTTACTTGTTAGTCGTTGATTCGGAGACCAGAGTTCAGAATAAAGGGTAATTACTGATAACACTAGTTTGGCGGTGTGGATCGACGAGGTGGTATAGCTAGACGATGCCATCTTTAGCAGTTGATGTCTGCTTTTAGATCTGGACTAAATAAGCTGCTAATCATGCCATAATTGTTTAACATTATCGGGAAAATGTTTAATTGTAAGAATTACTTCTTGCAGTTAAATTTATTGATCATGTTCCGTAAGATTATTTTCCATGTAGCTTCTCGCTAGATCCTGCTCCCTTTTCGGGTTAGGGTTAAAATCCTATTCCCTTGTTTAATGTGAGAAGATTACCGAGCTTCAAATTTTGATTGACATGATATCAGCAAGAATGTTCAGTGCAATCAGAGGTACGGTAACACAAGAAGGAAAAGAAGCAAAATAATCAAAGAGGAAAACAACACAAAAATCTAGTGAGGGGGGCCAGTATAAAATTCAAAAATAGAATTCGCGCCAGGTAGGGGTCGAACCTACGACCTTCCGCTTAGGAAACGGACGCTCTATCCACTGAGCTACAGGCGCTTTGTTGAGGAATGACCACTTTCAGTTTACTTAACCTTTTCTTTTACTGAATCATTTGTGTATGGCACGTAATACTGGATAATTTGCATGAGGACCAGAGAGTGGCATGCTTGTGGATGTCGGAAAGAGATCAGGGTTTCAATAAATTCAGGGGAATTAGTGTACTGGTACTGCTTGATTTGCCCGAGCTGTCTTGACTTTCGAGGTCTTGTTCTGACAAGTATCACTATACTAGGACTACCCCCATTCACCCCTTCACTAATTTTGGCAAGTGTGGCAGCCACAAAAGTGTGGCTAGAATTTTGGAAGCCACAAAGTGTGGCAAAAGTTGGCAAAAAATTCACTCTATACAATGGGCTATAAGATAGGAAGGCTCTAAAGTGTGGCAAGAACCAAACACATGCCAAATTGCCAAACTTTGGCTTGGCAAAGTGTGGCTGGGAACCAAACAGGCCCTAAGAGTAGAATGTTGCAACTTGTAAGGTGCACTACAATAGAAGTATAGTAGTAGGTTTTAAAAATGTTGACCAACGGGGGAATGATCTCTCCCTTGGCTATACGTTGTTAGATAAGATGAGACTCTTCCCGCGGATGGACGCTAGGATGATAACCCGGTTTAAAGTTCGTCTCTCCCTGCGAAATTACAGCGAGATAGGGATTCGAACCCAGGTGGACTGGCTGCGCACGCGCTTGCCTTGCCACTGAGTTAGAACTCAGTTCTCATAGTAGTAGATTTTTACTGTGATCATCTTGCATTTGGATAACTTCTACTACTCCTGGACTCATAGTGCTTGGGGAGAGGAGTAGCAAAATGCAAAGTAACCGTTCATTACTCTGGCAAAAGCTTTGATTATAGCTCTGTCAGTTGCGTGCCTCAAACTCAGACAGTGTCACAAATGAATAAATCAAACATCAACTCGCGGAGTGTTTGCACTAGTGCTGGGATCCTCAGAATGGCTGATCATTTATCCTGTCAACTGATCATCGAGCTAGTTCTGCAGGGATATACACAACGGAAGTAACATCATGGCAACTGGCAAGGGCAACGAGGGAGGTTCAGTAAGTCAAAATCCGATGTTAAGGGGTATTGATTTACGCTCGCTGGCTGTTACCCATGTTTTAGGAACTGCAGTCTGCACGCTTGGCTTTCTGAGTACGACAGAAACATATATACATGCTAAAATGTGTTGATTTCTTTGGCATTTGCAGTCTAGATAATGCAAATGCCAAAGAAGCAAATCTTAGATCAACGCATATCGGTAGCCTAATCGAACATAAAGGCAGACTGGAACCTGTAAACCTCCATTTGGCTGAATTCAGTGGAATACAATCTAGAAACCAGACGCCAAGTGTTAGACGCAAAGCTCGCGGGCTCCATATTACCACTCTGGATGGCGAAATAGACATCTTCGATAAGCATAACGTAAATGTGCAGCGACCATATTGTGCATCGTATCGTATTCATATTCATATCAAGGGTAAGTGTTGGGAGGAAGCAGAACATTGACACATACTGGAGAACGCGCTGCTAGCGCGGTGGTAGCGAAAGGCAGTGGCCTAGCTACCCGTCCTGGGTTCGATCCCTGCTGGGACGAATTTTGGGATGTCTCACCAGGAACACTGTTCCACTGAGCACTGTTCCTTTAATAAATCTTCGGCGCCTCCCACACGTGTTCGTGCCACAACTGTCAGAACTCAAAACACGTGTGCTCTGTGTGTGTAGTTGTAGGTCTAGCTTGTGTGCTAGGGGTGTGCGTGCGTGTGGTGTGTGTGTGTGAGTTTAGCACATGAGTTCAGATACTACAACTGTACCACCGATCGAGAGGCATTAAAAAAAAAAAAAAAAAAAAAACATTGACACATACTGGAAGTATACTAGAGTCGTTGCGAACATTACTCGAACAACTCGAGGACAACGCAGATGAAAATGCAAATGCAATGACCCGTGTGTACCAAATCCATCAACCAACGAGTGCGCACGGTACAAATGGGAATCAAGCCAAGCAAACTGGAGTAGTATAATTTGAGTTCGGGAATTAACAGCGCAAGACGAAGAGGATGAGGAGGAGGAGAGGCAGAGGAATATGATTTGCGGGTCTCAGTCGTCCTCCGGCTCGAACTCGGGGTCGCCGTTGGGGTGCATCTCCAGCCACTGCTCCTTGGTCCAGTACTCCTTGACGTGCCCCCACCTCTTGCGGAACTTCTCGATCTGGCTGTCCATCACCACCAGCGCCGACGAGTCGCCCACGTAGTAGGGGTGGTTCCCCGACCACACGTCCACCGAGTACTCCGGCTTCGTGCCCCCGGTCACCAGCACCAGCTCGCCGTTGCAGTACACCTTCGCGTCCTGGAAGATCTCCGGGTGCAGCCCCTTCTTCCGCATCGAGCACCTCATACTCTGCACGCACGCGCGCGCGCGCCCGCAGGATAATACAGATTACCAACACTGCCCCAATTCAGAGCCCATAAAAAATGAAGTTTTTTTAAGTATCAGGTGAGTACCTGGGAGGGGACGACGGACCGGAGGGTTCTTGCGGCGGCGGCGGCAGGGGTCGGGAGGAAGGAGGTGGAGAGGGAGAGCGCCATGGCTGACGACCTGTTGCCTTCCTTGCCTGTGTTTTTCGCGTCTTATCCTCCTGTGGTTGTGGCGATGAGGATTTAGTTTGTTCGGGAGCCTATTTTCTGTGAATTCTCGTCGGCTTGCCGGGCCTGCCTGGGCTCCGGGTTTTTTTTGTTGGTTCGGGCTGGTACACGTCTGCAGTTTAAACGGTCCACCAAATATCAAAAGTCTCGCAATTTCTTAATTTCGTGACACTCTTTCGCGATTAATTTCATCTGATTCTTTCAGATCAGCACTTTCCGGATTTGTTGTTCAAGAAAATATCTTGCAAACATTAAATAGATAAAACACAACACTTAATACAACAATGCTACACCTACGAAAAACTTCTACGGAATCACCCTGACTCACACCACACAGGGAAAACATCAGAACGTGGCCGCTTTTCTAGGATTGAATTCCAAACTGAACCAACAGAATACCTACACGCCAGTCCGTAGTTTCTTTGTAAGCCCATCACGTCCGTAAGTATAACATTATTGCACTTAATAAGGGCAACCCTAACACGGCCACCCAAATTAGAGAGCTTTGATCCCCTTGGATAGAGCCATAGAGGTGGACATACCAGTGTCCTCCTCTCCATTTGGTTCGCGCGGTGCGTCTAACATGGCACCCAACATACTGACCCTAAAAAAGTGGTAGCTAAATTAAAACAAATACTAGTTAAAATAGTGGTTTAATTAAATGTAGGCCCTAAACAGGCAATATTACAAAATATCAGCCCTAATGAGCAAGACAAACCTAAACTAAATAAAGCTAAACAAATTTAACCAAACCAAACCCTACCCTAGGGTTTGGGTTCACCTCCCGACGTTGCCGGTGGGTACTCTGAGTCACCGTGGTCGCTCTCGAGCTTCATGAAAATGGGCTCGTGCGGACCTCGACGATTGCGGTCACAAACAGGAGGGGCCTCCGGCATCTTGGCCCAACGTTCTTAACCACCCGATCTAGTTTGGCACATTATTTAGCCATGAGATCTGTCTCTCAGCGCAACACATCCCACAAATAGCACGAATGATCTATATGGGTTGCTGCTCTAGTGGTAAAATTGGTCTTCTATAGTTAAATGGGTAAAGTTGGGCCTTTGGGTGCACGATGATGTTATCACCGGAATTTGACCAAGCCAGAAGTGGGCCGCGATCAAGACGGATTTAAAGATATACATATAGAAGAAATATGTGAATCGGCCTTGTTTACCAAATTTGGGCTAGTTAGCCCGTGTATCTTTATAGTAGGTTATGTAGAAGTTAGAATTTATCTCGTGCACGGTTTAGTGCACGCCCACATTAGAAAGTCCCCTGGACTATAAATATGTATCTAGGGTTTATGGAATAAACAACAACCAACGTTCAACACAAACCAATCTCGCGCATCGCCAACTCCTTCGTCTCGAGGGTTCCTCCGGTACCATGCTGCTAGATCGCATCTCGCGATCTAGGCACGAGTCGCTAGTTGTTCATGTGCTGCTCGCCAAGCCTTTTGATGGCGAGCAACGTAGTTATCATAGATGTGTGTTAGGTTAGCATTGTTCCTAGTATCATATGTCGTCGTAGTGCAACCCTTGCATCTAGCCGTCCCCACCTATCATGGTGGGGCGGCACCCCGCTGATCGTTATTTAGTAAATCTGATCCGTTACGATTGCTCCTTGATTCATCAAGGATTAGTTTAATATCTGCAATAGTTAGGACTTACAAAGGGTTGGAGGATCCAGTGCATGGGGTGTAATTTGCTGCCCCTAGACAGACGTTCCGAGGATCAACCTAGTGTTGGTTTTTAGGCCTTGTCTAGGGTCGGCTTACGATCACCGTGCGTGAGCGCGAGGCCCAATCGTGAGTAGGATGATCCGATTATGCGGTGAAAACCCCAGATCGTCGTGGATCTCATGCTTCATCATGATCAGCAGGACCACCATATATTCGGCCACCTTGGACGAATCATGGGTGGATCGGCTCCATGAGCCGATCCACAGGACAACCTGAGAGCCGATCGAGGCTCGTATTTAATGTACGTGTGTGCCCCGCAGGAAACATCATCCACACCTTCCCGACCAGGTAGGTCGGGTGGCACGCCCTGCAATTTGCATCGGCGCGCGACCGAGGCTTGCGGGCCGTCGCTCTGAGGACCTGGGGCCGCCCGCCTAGTCGTTCCGCCTACTGCTGGCCGGCCATCCGCCGGTGGGTTTCTCGACGCAACACAGCACGCCAGGTGGGACAATCTTCAACGACAACCACCTCGCCATCCACATCAGAGATGGAGGAAGAAACTCCGGTCACTTACGAGGAGCTCTGGCGAGCTCAAGAAGAAGTATGACGAGGTCGTGTCCTCGAAGCCGACCTGTCGGCTCTTTCCACAGACCCGCTCCCATGGCATCGATGGAAGGGTTCACACTGAAGCGCGCTTGATGGAGTGGACCTGTCCACCCCGTCCGAAGAACGCACCAGGTCGCTGCGTCAGGACATAAACTTCATGGTGGCTCATTCGCTGCACCGCCATTCCGAGAGCCTGGTGAATACGTTGGAGCGCGTCGTGCGCGTAATCCGAGATCATGAGCCATCAGTACTCTCCGTCAGGACCAGCCCTAGGAACTCACCAAGGGGAATTGCTACTCCAGTCCTGTCCACCGCCGCCGTTCGCGTTGGCAGCGCCCGAAGCGCCGAACTCGTCGGCCTATCTCGTCTACAAGATTGGTGGTGACCCCGTGACTACCAATTCCTACAGACGCGCCCAAGGAGATCCCGCACGGGTACGCATGCGCATACGTGCGACGCAGCACATGGGCACCCTCGAACCAGGTTGCTATAGCAGGGACTTCTGGGCAACAGAGGAACGTCGGAGGCAGACCCGAGAAGCAAACGTGGCTAGCTAAATACGCCACCCCGACAAAACTCCCGAGCCCAGCTCCTGCAGTTGGCTCGAACCAAAACAAGCATGGCTGGTTAAGTACACCACTCCGACGAATCTTCAGGGTTCGGCACTGCAGCCATCACCGCGGATCAAATTTGTACGATCCTGAAAGATCAGTTCGGCATGATGCCGAAAAGAAAGGCGATCGGCTATACCAAGCCGTACCCCAACGAGTACGAATTGATCCCGCTACCACCCAAATATCGGCTCCCGGACTTCACAAAGTTCAGCGGATCGATGGTTCCAGCTCCATCGAGCATGTGAGCCGATATTTAGCACACTGGCATGATCTCAGATCAGACAGCTGCGCGTGAGGTACTTCTCACAGTCCCTCACAGATCGGCTTTGGTACACGTCGTCACCGAATCTCTCCAGACTTGGAAGCACCGAAGAACGGTTCCATGAGCAATATCACTCAGAGGCTTCCGAGGCCGGCATTGCCGATCTAGCACAAGTACGACAGAAGCGCGGGGAAACAGTGTCGAATACATCCACGCTTCAGGACCGTTAGGAACCGATGCTATTCGGTTCACGTAAGCGAAAAAGAAGCGAGTTGGCGGTGGTGGGTCTGTCATCATCGATCAAGGACGTGGCCTCCCAAGCGGACTACCCGTCACTAGCGCACATGGTACAGAAACATATGAACACCAGATGACAAGCGCGTGGTTACCATGGTTGACGCAGGCGAAGATGAAGTCGCTACGGGAGAACAAGAGGTCGCAGTGGCTGAGTGGACTCGAGCGCAGGACCAGTAACCTGCAAAATGGGTGAAGCCACCAGACTCCCACACGCCCAACGATCGATAATTTCTTATGTTCCATGCTACTTTATTGATGATACCTACATGTTTTATGCACACTTTATGTCATATGCATTTTCTGGAACTAACCTATTAACAAGATGCCAGTGCCGTTCCTTTTTCGTTGTTTTTGGTTTCGTAAACCAGTAACAAATATTTTAATTGGACGAAATCAACGCCTGTGTTCCTATTTTGCCCTAAGCATCCACACCCGAGAGCCACTGGAGGAGGGCCCCTGTGGCTCAGATGATAGGGTGGCGCGGCCAGGGTGGGCCCGCGCCACCCTATGGTCTCGTCGCCTCGTTGACCCTCCTGCGCCGCCTCTTCGCCTATATAAAGCCCCCGCATCGAAAACCCTTACGGAGGGAGCCACGACACGAAACCTTCCGCAGCCGTCGCGCGGCCAAGATCTGGGGACAGAGTCTCTGTTCCGCACCCCGCCGGGCGGGGAAGTGCTCCCGGAAGGCTTCTCCATCGACACCGCTGCCATCTCCACCGCCATCTTCATCACCGTTGTTGCTCCCATGAGGAGGAGTAGTTCTCCATCGAGGCTCGGGGCTGTACCGGTAGCTATGTGGTTCATCTCTCCTATGTACTTCAATACAATAATCTCATGAGCTGCCTTACATGATTGAGATTCATATGATGATGCTTGTAATCTAGATGTCATTATGCTAGTCAAGTGGGTTTTACTTATGTGATCTCCGGAGACTCCTTGTCCCACGTGTGTAAAGGTGACAGTGTGTGCACCGTGTGGGTCTCTTAGGCTATATTTCACGAAGTACTTATTCATTGTTGAAGAGTGTAGTGAAGTGCTTATTTATATCTCTTTATGATTGCAATGTGCATCGTATCACAATTTATCTATGTGCTACTCTAGTGATGTGTTATTAAAGTAGTTTTATTCCTCCTGCATGTGTAAAGGTGACAGTGAGTGCACCGTGTTAGTACTTGGTTTATGCTATGATCATGATCTCTTGTAGATTGAAGACTATTGCTATGATAATATTGATGTGATCTATTCCTCCTACATATGCATGAAGGTGACAGTGTGCATGCTATGCTAGTACTTGGTTTAGTCGTTTTGATCTATCTTACACTTAAGGTTACTTAAACATGAGCATTATTGTGGAGCTTGTTAACTCCGGCATTGAGGGTTCGTGTAATCCTACGCAATGTGTTCATCATCCAACAAAAGTGTAGAGTATGCATTTATCTATTCTCGTTATGTGATCAATGTTGAGAGTGTCCACTAGTGAAAGTGTAATCCCTAGGCCTTGTTCCTAAATACCGCTACTACTACTGCTTGTTTAATGTTTTACTGTGTTACTATGCTGCAATACTACCACCATCAACTACACGCCAGCAAGCTATTTTTCTGGCACCGTTGCTACTGCTCATACATATTCATACCACCCGTATTTCACTATCTCTTCGCCGAACTAGTGCACCTATTTGGTGTGTTGGGGACACAAGAGACTTCTTGCTTTGTGGTTGCAGGGTTGCATGAGAGGGATATCTTTGACCTCTTCCTCCCTGAGTTCGATAAACCTTGGGTGATCCACTTAAGGGAAAACTTGCTGCTGTTCTACAAACCTCTGCACTTGGAGGCCCAACACTGTCTACAGGAAAGTAGGGGGAACGTAGACATCAAGCTACTTTTCCGGCGCCTGCCGGGAGGAAAGGTAAAAGGTACTCACACTCCGGACCTCGGCTACCAAGCTATTTTCCGCCGTTGTAAGTACTCGAAGCTATTTCCTTTAGACTGCAATTGCGACATTTGGTTTCTTGTTTACACTAGTTAGGCATAATGGAAAACAACAAAAATATGAGAGATCTTTATGAACTTTATCTTGAATTAGGACATGATGTGTTTGAAGAAAGAATTAAGAAACCCATGGAACTTTATATGCATGCTAATGGGAATGTTATTACTATGAATGCTTTGAACACCATTGTTGCTAATGCTATGGAAAATTCTAAGCTTGGGAAGCTGGCTTTGATGAGCATGATATTTTTAGTCCCCCAAGCATTGAGGAGAAAATTTACTTTGATGATACTTTGCCTCCTATTTATGATGATTATAATGATAGTAGTCTTTTGTTACCACCTGTTATGGAGGATAAATTTGATTATGATTACAATATACCTCCTATATTTGATAGCTACTTTGTTGAATTTGCTCCCACTACAATTAATAAGAATGACTATGCCTATGTTGGGAGTAGTAATTATTTTATGCATGAGACTCATGATAAGAATGCTTTAAGTGATAGTTATATTGTTGAGTTTGCTCATGATGCTACTGAAAGTTATTATGAGAGAGGAAAATATGGTTGTAGAAATTTTCATGTTACTAAAACACCTCTCTATGTGCTGAAATTTTTGAAGCTATACTTGTTTTATCTTCCTATGCTTGTTACTTTGCTCTTCATGAACTTGTTTATTTACAAGATTCCTATGCATAGGAAGCATGTTAGACTTAAATGTGTTTTGAATTTGCCTCTTGATGCTCTCTTTTGCTTCAACTACTATTTCTTGCGAGTGCATCATTAAAACTGTGAGCCCATCTTAATGGCTATAAAGAAAGAACTTCTTGGGAGATAACCCATGTGTTTTTTACTACAGTACTTTGTTTTATATTTGAGTCTTGGAAGTTGTTTACTACTGTAGCAACCTCTCCTTATCAAGTTTTTGTGCCAAGTAAAGTTTCTATGTCAAAGTTGATGTTATATTTGGGATCGCTGCGCAGAAACAGCATTGCTGTCTGTCACGAATCTGGGCACAGTTCTCTGTAGAAAATTCGAAAATTCTGCCAATTTACGAGCGTGATCCTCAGATATGTACGCAACTTTCATTAGTTTTGAGTTTTTCCATTTGAGCAAGTCTGGTGCCATCTTAAAATTCGTCTTTACGGACTGTTCTGTTTTTGACAGATTCTGCCTTTTATTTCGCATTGCCGCTTTTGTTAAGTTGAATGAGTTTCTTTGTTCCATTAACTTTCAGAAGTTTTGTGCAATGTCCAGAAGTGTTAAGAATGATTGTGCCACCTCTGAACATGTGAATTATTAATTGTGCACTAACCCTCTAATGAGTTTGCTTGAAGTTTGGTGTGAAGGAAGTTTTCAAGGGTCAATAGAAGAGGGTGATATAATGTGATCGAGAAGAGTGAAAGGTCTAAGCTTGGGGATGCCCCGTGGTTCATCCCTGCATATTTCAAGAAGACTCAAGCTAAGCTTGGGGATGCCCAAGGCATCCCCTTCTTCATCGACAACTTATCAGGTTTCTTTTAGTGAAACTATATTTTTATTCGGTCACATCTTATGTACTTTACTTGGAGCGCCTGTGTGCTTTTATTTTTGTTTTTGTTTTGTTATCTTAGTTCTCTGAATAAGTTCATCCTTGTGTGGGAGAGAGACACGCTCCGCTGGTTCGTATGAACACATGTGTTCTTAGCTCATAATATTCATGGCGAAGTTTCCTCTTCGTTAAATTGTTATATGGTTGGAATTGGAAAATGCTACATGTAGTAATTGGTAAAATGTCTTGGATAATGTGATACTTGGCAATTGTTGTGTTCATGTTTAAGCTCTTGCATCATATACTTTGCACCCATTAATGAAGAAACACTTAGAGCTTGCTAAAATTTGGTTTGCATATTTGGTTTCTCTAAGGTCTAGATAATTTCTAGTATTGAGTTTTGAACAACAAGGAAGACGGTGTAGAGTCTTATAATGTTTACAATATGTCTTTTATGTGAGTTTTGCTGCACCGGTTCATCCTTGTGTTTGTTTCAAATAACCTTGCTAGCCTAAACCTTGTATCGAGAGGGAATACTTCTCATGCATCCAAAATACTTGAGCCAACCACTATGCCATTTGTGTCCACCATACCTACCTACTACATGGTATTTTCCGCCATTCCAAAGTAAATTGCTTGAGTGCTACCTTTAAACAATTCAAAATTTATCATCTCTTATTTGTGTCAATGTTTTATAGCTCATGAGGAAGTATGTGGTGTTTATCTTTCAATCTTGTTGGGCAACTTTCACCAATGGACTAGTGGCTTCATCCGCTTATCCAATAATTTTGCAAAAAGAGCTGGCAATGGGATTCCCAGTCCCAAATTAATTAACAAAATAGACACTCCTCCATGGTATGTGATTGTTGGACGGCACCCGAAGGATTCGGTTAGCCATGGCTTGAGAAAGCAAAGGTGGGGGAGGAGTGTCATCATAATAAAACTAAAATAAAAAGGCACTCCTTCATGGTATGAGATTGTTGGCAGGCACCCGAGGATTCGGTTAGCCATGGTTTGTGAAAGAAAGGTTGGAAGGAGTGCCACCCAAAATAAAATAACATGGGAGCCGCTCTTTGAAGGTTTGTCTGGCAAGGGGGTTAGAGTACCCGCTACCATTCGTTGACAACAACAAACACCTCTCAAAACTTTATTTTTATGCTCTCTTCATGTTTTCAAAATAAAAGCTCTAGAACAAATACAGCAATCGATGCTTTCCTCTTTGAAGGACCTTTCTTTTACTTTTATTGTTGAGTCAGTTTACCTATCTCCCTCCACCTAAGAAGCAAACACTTGTGTGAACTGTGCATTGATTCCTACATACTTGCATATTGCACTTGTTATATTACTTTATGTTGACAATATCCGTGAGATATACATGTTATAAGTTGAAAGCAACCGCTGAAACTTAATCTTCCTTTGTGTTGCTTCAATACCTTTACTTTGATTTATTGCTTTATGAGTTAACTCTTATGCAAGACTTATTGATGCTTGTCTTGAAAGTACTATTCATGAAAAGTCTTTGCTTTATGATTCATTTGTTTACTCATGTCATTACCATTGTTTTGATCGCTGCATTCATTACATATGTTTACAAATAGTATGATCATTATGATGGCATGTCACTTAAGAAATTATCTTTGTTATCGTTTTACCTGCTCGGGACGAGCAGAACTAAGCTTGGGGATGCTGATACGTCTCCAACGTATCGATAATTTCTTATGTTCCATGCTACTTTATTGATGATACCTACATGTTTTATGCACACTTTATGTCATATTCGTGCATTTTCGGAACTAACCTATTAACAAGATGCCGAAGTGCCAGTTCTCGCTGTTTTTGGTTTCAGAAATCCTAGTAACGAAATATTCTCGAATTGGACGAAATCAACGCCTGTGTTCCTATTTTGCCCCTAAGCATCCGTAACACCCGAGAGCCACCAGGAGGCCCCGTGGGCCCAGATGATAGGGTGGCGCGGCCAGGCTGGGCCCGCGCCACCCTATGGTCTCGTCGCCTCGTTGACCCTCCCTGCGCCGCCTCTTCGCCATATAAAGCCCCCATCGAAACCCACGGAGGGAGCCACGATACGGAAAACCCCAGCCGCCGCCGTCGCAGCCAAGATCTGGGGACAGAGTCTGTTCCGGCCCGCCGAGCGGAAGTGCCCCGGAAGGCTTCTCCATCGACACCGCCGCCATCTCCACCGCCATCTTCATCACCGCTGCTCCCATGAGGAGGAGTAGTTCTCCATCGAGGCTCGGGGCTGTACCGGTAGCTATGTGGTTCATCTCTCTCCTATGTACTTCAATACAATAATCTCATGAGCTGCCTTACATGATTGAGATTCATATGATGATGCTTGTAATCTAGATGTCATTATGCTAGTCAAGTGGGTTTTACTTATGTGATCTCCGGAGACTCCTTGTCCCACGTGTGTAAAGGTGACAGTGTGTGCACCGTGTGGGTCTCTTAGGCTATATTTCACGAAGTACTTATTCATTGTTGAAGAGTGTAGTGAAGTGCTTATTTATATCTCTTTATGATTGCAATGTGCATCGTATCACAATTTATCTATGTGCTACTCTAGTGATGTGTTATTAAAGTAGTTTTATTCCTCCTGCATGTGTGCAAAGGTGACAGTGAGTGCACCGTGTTAGTACTTGGTTTATGCTATGATCATGATCTCTTGTAGATTGCGAAGTTAACTATTGCTATGATAATATTGATGTGATCTATTCCTCCTACATATGCATGAAGGTGACAGTGTGCATGCTATGCTAGTACTTGGTTTAGTCGTTTTGATCTATCTTACACTTAAGGTTACTTAAACATGAGCATTATTGTGGAGCTTGTTAACTCCGGCATTGAGGGTTCGTGTAATCCTACGCAATGTGTTCATCATCCAACAAAAGTGTAGAGTATGCATTTATCTATTCTGTTATGTGATCAATGTTGAGAGTGTCCACTAGTGAAAGTGTAATCCCTAGGCCTTGTTCCTAAATACCGCTGAGTTACTACCGCTTGTTTACTGTTTTAGTGTTACTACTGCTGCAATACTACCACCATCAACTACACGCCCAAGCTATTTTCTGCACCGTTGCTACTGCTCATACATATTCATACCACCTGTATTTCACTATCTCTTCGCCGAACTAGTGCACCTATTTGGTGTGTTGGGGACACAAGAGACTTCTTGCTTTGTGGTTGCAGGGTTGCATGAGAGGGATATCTTTGACCTTCCTCCTCGAGTTCGATAAACCTTGGGTGATCCACTTAAGGGGAAAAATGCTGTTCTACAAACCTCGAGCTGGAGGCCCAACAACCTGGAAATGGGGGAAGCCACCAGGACCTCCAAGAGGATTCGACTTCGACGTGACGAAAACCGAGCAAATTTTCGATCTCTTACTCGCGGAGAAGCATATAAAGATTCCCGAAGGCCACAAAGTTCCCACGGTGCAAGAGCTGAACGGAAAGTCATACTGCAAGTGGCATAACACGTTCACCCACACCACTAACGACTGCAGGGTGTGGCGTCAGCAGATCCAGATGGCAATAGAAAATGGGCGACTAATTTTTAACCAGTATGCCATGAAGGTCGACACACACCCCTTCCCCGCCGTCAACATGGTGGAGTTCGCCCACCTCGGAGGGTGCCCTGATTTCTCAGCCAACATCAGCATGGTAGAGCTTGGACACCGCTCTGAGAAGGACGGGGATGAGGACAGCTGCTCTCGAGCAAGGACACGAGGGGCCGCTCCATGCGATCGGCTCCGTCAAGATGGCAAGCGCTACGTCACAGAGGGGGAAGTTAAGAACATAAGATATCAACGACCCCTCTCCGATCACCTCCTCAATAAGTACGTGAGTCGGTATGATCAACGCCGGCGACACGGCGACGATGATGAAAGAGGTCGTCTGGCCAGAAACGACAGAAGACATCGTCGGCATAATCACGATGAGGAGCGGCAGGAGCGCCACGCCAGGGAGCAGGACGATACGGACAGGCATTGGGACTGCCCCTTCTTCAGACACTGCTGGGATTCAGGAATGAGCCGATTGCCAACAATCGGCAACTGCCCAGAATGCAACCAGAAAAAGAAGGAGGCGGCCAATGTGTCTGTGTTCGAGCGCCTAGGGCCTCTCCCACCACAAAACAGACGTGCTGAGACCCCTCTGTTGGAAGATCTCGAGGATTCGGAAGACGAAGGGGAAAACAAAGAAGATAGGTGTCACCGTCCAAGATGGTGCCCTGATGGTCTCAGCCATTCACAAAAACACAGGGTTCAGCGATTGCGCGGTCTGGAGGAAGCCGAAAGGTTATACTTGCATACGCTGAGGAAGGCACGACCTGATTTGGCTGCGAAAGTCCAGAGGACCCTGGATGAGGAGGGACTGCCGCAAAGAAAAGAGTGGCGCCCCAAGCAAAGGAAAGCCGATGATGAAACATCGGCTGGCACAAACATGGTGCTCGTTCGTCCGGCGAAGTGTAGAGCTCCACGATTACACGATGCACCTGAGGTGGACAACAGCAAGCGCACCAACGTAATTAAATCGGAGATTGGGCTGGTTTTATCCACCGGCCTGGGCGAGTAGCAAGACTACGTCAATAAGCAACGTGGCGAGGCCGATCCTTGCGATTGGCCCTCCGAAACTGATGAAGGGATATTACAAAACCTTCACCGAGCAAGCAACGTGGAGGCCGATTCCAGCGATCGGCCAAAAATATCCTCACCATCCATTCTGCCTGGGATCAACGTTTGACCCAACAGGGACTACCTGAAGAGCCGATACCATCAATTCTCTTGACAGAATCGGGGGGCACCTAGATGGATAATACTAAGTATGAGGGGCCGATACACAAATCGGTCTGAAATTTTTTAAACATTTTACAGCCGATGCAAGGGCATAGAATTGAGAAGTAGCCGATGCGTGGCCATCGACTCAAGAGGAATAACTGTTACGATCAGAGGTTCAATGAAGCACTAAGGGCTCCTCAATGGAGTAATTTAAGGGCTCGGAACCTCTCTTCAAGAGCAGCCTGGACGTGCAGATCAGGTCGGGGATGGATCGCATTAGATCCGCCAAAGGAAAGGAGCCGATCGACCAGCAGAGCGCTAGGAGCGGACTGAAGAAGCTCGGGGGCAGCCCGCTTGAAAATGCAAGCCGATTTATGTACAAATCGGCTGGCTCTGCATGATCAAGCCCAGGCTATTTCAGTAAGTCACGCGTCCTCGTTTCTATTTTTGCCTTGGCCAAGACTCGGGGGGCAGCAGGCCTGGTAGACGTTTTACGAAGGAGCCGATTTGGATACCATCGGCTGATCCTTCATTGCAACCTTCTTCACAAATGATGAGTATTGGAGAGGATTATTGGGTTTGGTTGGAAAAATTCAAAGGTTTTCCTGAAGATCCTGCATTTTCTACCAGATTTAGAAAATCATCAGTTGAAGAAGGGAAAGGCGAATTTCAGAGGACCGTTGCGGTGCTATCGGCTCGTTACGCATTGGCAAAGGGGACGAACCGGCAAGGTCAGTGAAGAGGGAATCGGCTCAATTAAATTCAGAAGGAATCGGCAAAATCAGAATTGGGGAAAAGTTCTCCATTGATTCAATAAGATTTCTTACACAAAGAGCTAATTGCTCTCAAAAGGGAAGTACAGGGGGTCCATTGCCCCATCTACTGCTACTGGCCCTATTCTAGAGGTCCTATCTATGGGACATCACTCCCTCGTCGTCGCCATCGTCGTCACTATCGGCGGCTTCCGCGGCCTGCGTCGCTCCAATGGCCGCCGACCGCTCTCGTCTTCATCTTCTTCGTCGCCGTCGTCTCGTCGCCGGGTCGCTAAGGTTGCCCGGCCAAGGCAGAACCGCTGGCGGCGGCTCGTCGGAGGAGCTCTCGCGTCGTCCTCCTCCTTCTCTCCCTTCTTCCCCGGAAGAGGTGAAGTCACAGGAGAAGCTGTCGTCGTCACTCTCCTCCTCCGTTTCCCCAACGGCGAGGAAGCGGAGGTCGCTCTCCCCGTCGGTCAAGGATTTGTCATCCTCGGACCGGACGAGGGAGTCATGGTCCTCTTTGTCCCACTTCGTGGGGGCGAGGATGTCGTACGCCGCCTGCGTGCCCACGAGGGCGTCGACTCTCGGATGGGAGAGGACACATAGGAAAGACCCGATGAGGAGGAAGAGGAGGAGGACGAAGGCATGGTGGCAGAGGAGGGTTTTTTGAAGGCTAGTGCGAAGGGGATGAGGAAGAAGATTGTTTGCTGCGGTTAAATAAAAGGGAGCATAGTAAAAATTCAATGCCACAGCAGTTTCCGAGGAGGTGGTGCCAAATCGTGAGAAGTTGAGGAGGCAAGTTATCATGATGAAGGACTCTGCGACGGTCCTGCTCTGCCACGACATGACCCTACGAGAGAAAAGCATAATGATTTTGGAAATGTCATTTCCAAAACCAGGGGGGCATGTGTTATCACCGAATTTGACCAAGCCAGAAGTGGGCCGCGATCAAGACGGATTTAAAGATATACATATAGAAGAAATATGTGAATCGGCCTTGTTTACCAAATTTGGGCTAGTTAGCCCGTGTATCTTTATAGTAGGTTATGTAGAAGTTAGAATTTATCTCGTGCACGGTTTAGTGCACGCCCACATTAGAAAGTCCCCTGGACTATAAATATGTATCTAGGGTTTATGGAATAAACAACAACCAACGTTCAACACAAACCAATCTCGGCGCATCGCCAACTCTTCGTCTCGAGGGTTCCTCCGGTAAGCACCATGCTGCCTAGATCGCATCTCGCGATCTAGGCAGCACGAGCCTGCCTAGTTGTTCATGCGTTGCTCGTACTGAAGCCTTTTTGATGGCGAGCAACGTAGTTATCATAGATGTGTTAGGGTTAGCATTGTTCCTAGTATCATATGCTGTCGTAGTGCAACCCTTGCGCATCTAGCCGTCCTGTACCTCATCATGGGTGCAGGGGCGGCACCCCGCTTGATCGTTATTTAGTAGATCTGATCCGTTACGATTGCTCCTTGATTCATCAAGGATTAGTTTAATATCTGCAATAGTTAGGCCTTACAAAGGGTTGGAGGATCCAGCGGCATGCAGGGTGTAATTTGCTGCCCCTAGACAGGACGTTCCGAGGATCAACCTAGTGTTGGTTTTTAGGCCTTGTCTAGGGCTGGCTTACGATCACCGTGCGTGAGCGCGAGGCCCAATCGTGAGTAGGATGATCCGATTATGCGGTGAAAACCCCAGATCGTCGTGGATCTCATGTGCTTCATCATGATCAAGCAGGACCACCATATATTCGGCCACCTTGGACGAATCATGGGTGGATCGGCTCCATGAGCCGATCCACAGGACAACCTGAGAGCCGATCGAGGCTCGTATTTAACGTGTACGTGTGTGCCCTGCAGGAAACTAAGCGAGGCATCATCCACACCTTCCCGACTGTATAGGTCGTGGCACGCCTGCAATTTGCATCGGCCGCGACAGAGGAGGCTTTGCGGGCGCTCTAAGGGATCCGGCCGCAGCCCTAGTCGTTCCCGGCTCTACGGTGTTGGCCAGTCACTGCCGCCGGTGGGTTTCTGACGTCAACAGATGAACAAAAAACTTTTATTAAATAAAGTAGAGGACACCCTTTAAAAAAAGTAGATACAAGAGGAAAAAAATGCATGGTAGATGGGATATTTTTCATCTCATACCTAGAAAAGGTTATTTATGCTAGAATATTGTATTCAATACATTATTAATGCCTTTAATAAATTGTTTCTACGTTTAGCTTTTATTTTATCCTATGTCTACTCTATAAATGCATTCCGTATCCACGGCAATTATTTGCGTATCCCGGCATGATCTTTCATCATTTCCTTGAAATGCTACTAATCCTCAAGAACGTCGCTAAACCATATATTCAACATTGAAGTGACAATTACTTGTTGATTACTAGGTTCCATGGATAGATCTGACAAGACTATTGATTCAAAAATATAATCACAAACTATCCCTAAATGTGATGTAAATTTTATATGTCTATGTGATTTGGTCACATGTTGAGTGTTTTTCTACCATGTAGGCCTAGCCGTGGCATAAATTAAGTTTGTTAACATAGATTTTATTACGATATATTTGCACATTATGCTTAAGTGTGCTTTGAATGCTACAAACCTGTACTCCGTATAGGACACATGTGTGGCTTAATTTACGTTTGCTAACAGAGAACAACAGAAGAACCGTTCTTGTCTTAGCAGTTAGCACAGACAATGTCAGGATACTTTGTAGGTGACATTACCAGTTTGGGTAGATATGGAAAATTAGGTACGAGCATGTCAGCTGTCGGTACACATGTTAAATTTGGTGCACGTATTTATTCACCTGTTATTATTACTAAATAATAAAGACTACTAATAAAGAATCCGCGATTCCCTGCTGGCCTGCCAGTCGCTTTTTTCCTTTCTTGGTTTCCTGCCCTTCTTGTCACATCCGATCCCCTCTGCTCATCAGCCAGGTGAAGGTTGAATACGGCCAGTGACTAGTGACGCAGTGAGCATACACGCAGGCGGCAGATTCCTCCGCCCTCCCGCCGGCCCCCGTCCCCACGCCGCCGCCGGTTCCCTTCCCTCCTGCACACATCAAGGATTGAAGGTCTACCGAGCAGGTCCAACAGATCCTGCGCTGCCGCCTCCTGAGGTACTCTCGGCCAATCTGCTCTAGCGCACCTGCAAGTATCCGTAGTAGTAACTCTGGTGGTGGTTTTTGGTGGGTGGTAGGTGCCATGCGTTTTGCTCAGGTTCTTACCTTTGCTGCATTATCTCCTCGCTCACTTCCGTGTACAGTGGTCTAATGGTGTTCTATGATGACCCCTTCGATCCGTTCTGTTTTACTTCGAAAAGAGGATAACCCCCGGCCCCTGCAGCTTCGATCCGTTTTGTATAGCGCATAATAATCCACACTCCACACTGGTGTGGTGGCGTCCCATGATCCCTTTCGATCTGTTCTGTTTTATTGGAAAAGAGGATAAACCCCTGTCCCCTGCATCGGTTGATGCGTATAGCTTCGATCTGTTTTGTTCAGAGCATAATAATCCACACACACTCCACAGTGGTGTAGTGGTGTCCCATGATCCCTTCGATCTGTTCTGTTTTACTTGGAAAAGAGGATAAACCCCTGGCCTCTGCATCGGTTGATGCATATAGCTTCGATCTGTTTTGTTGCTGCTGATACTTTTACTTGGTCTCCTTTATTTGGCATCGACTAGATTAGTTTATTTATTTTCTTACCTTCTCTGGTGATTTTGACATGCATTTGTTGTAAGGATTTATTCGATTGCACTTGAAGTTCGATTGGGCTTTGTGGAATTGGGGCCGCAATTTTATTTTTATTTTTATGAGTAACAAAACTGGTTTTAGGATAACTTTAGTCTTGTCTCAACTTCTAAACAGTTTATTGTTAGGTCCCTATCAAACAAGTGGTTGTTAACAGTCCTGGTATCATATTGGCATTTCACAGTATTGGCTGACACAACAAAATACACTGATAATTCTGTTTTTTTGGTCTTTGTTCCTGTCTAGGATATCAAAATCTTCCTTCCTTTTGAGAAATGGGATATTCTTCAGAGGAAGACTCAGAAATTAGTGATTCTGAGATTGATGAGTATGAAGGCAAAACTTATGAACGCCTGGTTTCAGGAGATTTTAAGTTTAGGAATGGCGAAAAATACAGTTGCCCGTTCTGTACTGGCAAGAAGAAGAAAGATTACAATCTAAATAATATTCTTCAGCATGCCTCTGGAGTAGGGGCAGCACCTAATCGTGCGGCAAAAGATAAGGCAACACACCGTGCTCTTGCCAAGCATTTGAGGAATGGCTCTGCAAACCCTCCAAAGTCACAGACACAACCACAACCACAGCCACAGCCACAGGTAGTTGCTGCTGTAGAGCCACAACCTCTTCCAAATAGATTTGAGAAGTTTGTGTGGCCCTGGATGGGTGTTCTAGTTAATGTGCCTACTGAATGGAAGGATGGGCGTCAAGTTGGAGAAAGTGGAAATCGTTTGAAGGGGCAACTATCACGCTTTTGCGTTCAGAAGGTTATTCCTCTATGGAATTTTAGAGGTCATACAGGGAATGCTATTGTTGAGTTCACAAAAGACTGGAATGGTTTCAGAAACGCACTTGCATTTGAAAATTACTTTGAGGCAGAAGGCTCTGGCAGAAGACACTGGAAGCAAAAACAGAATCAAGGGTCAAAGCTTTTTGGATGGGTTGCAAGGACTGAAGATTACAATTTTCCAGGATTAATTGGGGACCACTTAAGAAAAAATGGTGACTTGAAAACTATCGACGATCTTGAGAATGAAAGAGCACGTAAAAATGACAGACTTGAAGCGAATTTAGCTGATGAAATTGAGGTAAAGAATAAGCACTTACAGGAGCTTGAATGTAGATACAATGAGTCGACTGCATCACTGGAGAAGATGATGGGGCAAAGGGAACAACTTCTTCAAAAATATAATGAAGGTGTGTTAGTTTTTGCTACTTATCTATTCCATATGGTATACATGTCAGGATGCATGCATTTCTCACATCACCATCTCCAGGTCTTCAACTGTCGAATAACTAATCACATAAACTTAATCACTGCCAGAGGTTCGGAAGATGCAGCAGCTAGCTCACAGACATTCTCAAAGGATCATTGACGAGAACCAAAATCTGCGTTCCGAACTGGAGTCCAAGATAAGCGAACTTAATGAGAGATCCAAGCAGCTTGATGACCTTTCTGAAAAAAGTGGTTACGACAGAAGGAACCTTGATCAGGAGAAACAGAAGGTTCGTGATTTCTTGGTGTCTTTACCTCATCTTCTTTGCTCCGTCGAACTATTGTAAGAGAATTGCTTTACTGGTTGTCGTTTTCTTGTTCCCTCTTTTAATGCTGTTTCATGTTTATTTTGAGTAAATTGCACCATGGGCACAAGTTGCAAGGTGGGCACGAATAGGTCATAGAACTTCACTATTGAGGAGCAGGCCCACCTGGCTTCATGGGTTTTCACCCTCTTTTGGTTACGATAATGCCAATATAAAGTCGTTATACTATGTATACATAGTGGTAACTTGGCCACATGCTCCATATTGTACCCTCATAGAATGGGTGAACAATACTTGAATGATTTTTTTTCTCAAATATGCACCTATTTTTTTAAGTTTGCATCGTTTAGCATTGAAAGAAAGCATTGAGAAGGCATGAGTCCTACAAACTGGCACAAAACCGGAACAAGAAAAAACCTAACCGAAAGCTAGGAAGAAAAATCTACAGAAACACAGACATTGTTCAAAAAAAAAAAGAAACACAACCAAAAAGGCAAGAAAAAAGCAAGTTCTACATCTACCTAACATTCTTAAACAGGTCAGTCAGGGGGCTGAGCGTGTGCAGCAGCTGGAGTAGACCCTTTGTGCCAGCAGGCATCCAGAGCTTCACTTTGTGAGTCGGTCAAAGGCTGGGTGTCAGGGGAAGCATTGTCGAAGAGGCAATTGCGCAGCCTCCAAAGACGCCGCATTGTAAGGATGATCAGAGATCGAGATCTCTTCTTGGCCGCACCGGCGCGTTTTTGAATTAGCTGTTGGAGTGGTCACTGGGCTGCGGAAAGACGGATTCGAGGGAGAAGTGGCGCAGCACTCTGTGGTAGGCTTGGAGGGTGAAGACGCAGTCCGTGAGTATGTGGGAGATTGTTTCAGTGGACTGGTCAAAGAGCTGGTACATGCTAGGGCGTGGCAGGCTCCAGCGCTCGAGACGGCCGACAGTCCAGCATTGATTTGCCGCCACCAGCCAAGCAACAATTTCCCACTCTGAAGGTGCCCATCTGTCTGAGATCACCCACCAACAATACTTAAATGGATGGTTTTCTGTATTCTCGAGCAAGAATGCAAGATACATTTTTGCAAGTTAACTACGAGGACATTATATCTGTTAGAAGAGAGTCCACTTTTGGTCCTTGAATTCTAGAGGAAGTTCACTTTTGGTCCTAGAACTTCTGTTTGGTTCAAAATGAAACTTGAACTCTCCAAATCATTCACCTTTAGTCCTTATTCCGGCGCAAATATTTACCATGGGTGGCAAAAAACTCAAGGCAATGGTGCAAGGGCAGAGAGGCAAGACGATGCTGGTAGGCAAAGCAAGCGGGCTTTTATGGCACGATGCTTCAATTGAATTGGGAGAGAGAGAAATCGAGCGAGAGACTAGTTCGGGGACACACAGATTTCAATTTTGCATTAAGATGTTGGCCACATGGATTTCAATGTTTTTGCATTAAGATATTGGGTTTGACATCTCAGCTAGCTTGATCTTGGTCTGGTTCAAAACCAATTCAGTTGTCTAATTGTTTCTTTTTTCCAAGTTAGCGATTTTCTCAACTCAACCGAAAAGGGATGAAAAATGAACAATTCCGAGAGTCAAGGTCCGCTCTAAACTAAAAAATAACTTTTAGGACGAAAAGTGAACTTTCCTAGGAGTTCAAGGACGAGAAGTGAACTTTCTTCTATCTGTTAAGGAGTATCAGTAAGTATTAGTCTAGGAGTCCGTATTTCCTTCCTTCTACCCCAGTGTCTTTTGTACTATATATTTGCCCCCTAGGCCATGCAATAGAGATAAGTTGCATCCATAACATGGTATCGGAGTAGATGTCTTGGGTTCAAGTCTCGGCTTTCTCAATTTAATAAATTGCTCTTGCCCAAATGAGCTCAAGTTCACAAAGATCCATCATTACCTGCCAACTTTTAAGGTTTCTCCAAGCGCCAGGAGATGAAG
Organism: Lolium multiflorum; assembly: GCA_030979885.1. Taxonomy (NCBI): domain Eukaryota; kingdom Viridiplantae; phylum Streptophyta; class Magnoliopsida; order Poales; family Poaceae; genus Lolium; species Lolium multiflorum. The sequence continues at coordinate 208,444,458 of CM061749.1, forward strand.
ACAAGGTTTATATCAGTGCTCAAGACTAGTCACTGTCACATGTCCGTGGAAAGGCTACAATGTGCATTCTTGCGTTCCTCGTGCTTAAACAAGTTCGCTGGTACATTTGGGCAATGATGGTGTTCTGTGTCTAATTTGGGCAATGATTGAGTTCTGTGACCTAGTTGCGCACACCCTAGAAGTTGCTGTACCTGTTGTTCTTGTTATTTGGTGTTGGCAACTTTTCTTATTATGAATTTATGATGATCTGCATGCATTTTATTGGTTTGTTATTTATATACTGTGCTAAGTTTCTAGAGTGCAGAATGTTAGGCTCTGAGACCCTGTCACTTGTAAACATTCACGCAACTTATGTAACTTCATTGTTGCTTGAATCAGAATGCTATTAAATCAAGCCACCTTCAGTTGGCAACAGTGGAGCAACAGAGAGTTGATGAGGATGTGATGAAACTTGTGAGAGTACACAAGGTATGTATCCTGGTTCCTTTGGTGCAATATGATAATTTGGTTTTTTTTTTTTTTGCGAAAGATGATACTTTGGTTATTTAACAATATGTTTTAATACAAGTCTTACTATGTGAAAACTGCAGAGAGAAAAACAAGCAGCTTTAAACAAGATTCTGAACTTAGAACAACAGCTGGAGGCAAAACAGACACTTGAATTAGAAATACAGCAGCTAAAGGGAAAATTGGAAGTGATGAAGTATATGCCAGGTCATGAAGACTTGGAGTCAAAGAACAAAATCAATGAATTGAGCGATGCGCTGCAAGAAAAAATTGATGAACTGGATTCGATGGAGTCACTTAACCAAACTCTTGTCATTAAGGAAAGCAAAAGCAATATTGAAATGCAAGAAGCTCGGAAAGAGCTGGAAAATGTATGTACCTTCTTACTAAGTTGATCCAGTTCTGCGATGCTTAGAAATAAGTTGTTTCACTGATGAGATTGTTTTTCTTATTGCTCTTCAGATCGTATGGCCATTCATCTTTTCATCTTCTTTATATTGCACAGGGCTTGCTTGATCTTTCAGTTGGCCGAGCGCATATAGGATTCAAGAGGATGGGTGAGCTTGATCTGGAAGCAATTTCAAATGCCTGCAGGAAGTTGTCGAAAGAGGACGCTGAAGTTACCGCTGCCATTATCTGTTCCAAGTGGGAAGCTGAAATAAAAAATCCAGACTGGCACCCATTTAGGGTTGTCATGGTTGATCGGAAGGAGACGGTATGAATCTTCATCTTTTACCACTGCTTCTATACGTCGATTGTCAATGTTGAGTTAAGCATTTCCTGCTACATTTGTTAATTTTCTTCTAAATGTTGAGATATATCTTCTCTTCTCTTTATGTTTCGCAGTTGCATTTTTGTTACTGGCATGCGTTATCTGTTAGCTTTTAATCTTGATTCGTTGCATCTTGCATGTAATTAGGTGTATAGTTAGTCGAAGATTGGCTAGATGTTGAAAGTTTTCGTGCATGTCCTAGGCCGTTAGGTGCATATGCATGTGAGTCAGCCAGTCAGGTCAAGTTTGTTAGTGTCGCTTAAGAATAGCTGCATGCATTGGATCATGTGAGAGGTGGAGTTAGTGGCAGGTGACCAGGTAGTTCAGTCCTTGTATAAATTGTGGCATCGCATTAATGGAAAGGCAACCATTGAGGCACCAGGAAATACGATGTAGCCATGGTGATCACGAAGGAGGTTTCTAGGCAAAGCCTTGTTCTTCTTCCTCGCGTGAGTGTTCTTGAGAGAAATAAGAGAGTGAGAAGAAGAAGAAGATGGGGCTGCGAGATGCAGCTCTAACATATCATGACTAGAGTTTTTCGTCTTGGATACTGTTATTGAGCATGATTTTGCCGACAATCATTACCTGGGGTACCTTATTTGATCCATTCGTGCATCCCATGTTTTAGGAAATAATTGATGCTGATGACGCGAAGCTTCAAGGATTAAAAGAAGAGCACGGTGAAGAAATATATGCATTGGTTACAAAGGCGCTGCGTGAAATTAATGAGAATAACGGTAGCACCAGGGCAGAGCTGTGGAACTTCAGAGAAGAACGGAAGGCGTCTCTGAAGGAAGCTGTTCAGTTCGTCATGAGACAGTGGCGAATGAACAGGAGGAAGCGTCAAGCCTAATTATTCGCCGCGCAGTTAGTTCTTGTTGCTCTGTGGTACTCTTCTAGCAGTAGCAGTGTCGTCATTAGTGTTTAGACAGCACTATTCATATCTGTAATAAGTCGAATAATCCGTTTGCAATATCATTAGTGAACACGATCATCTGTGTAGCAAGTTGAATAATTATGCTCGAGTATCAGCATCAGCGAACAGTCTGTGACCTATATCCATCAGAATAAGTTGCTTTGTGCCTTTGTTCACGCAGACATGCACCACCAAACTTTTCTTTCTCGACCCTGTACCTGGTTGGGTCAAGGAGCTAAAAGTTTTACCTCATTCATTAATTAATAATTAATTAAGAAGAGAGTGCTTAGTTTTTAGGAGAAAATCAGAAAAAACTTATAACAACAGGGCCAAGCTCACATAAACCACGCCCACAATCACCAACAAGGCCTCACCCACACTAGCCAATACAAAGAACCACATGGCGACACAAAAAAACTCCAGCATCACACTCCAACACCGTGCCGCCAAAGACATGCCATGACATTGGGGAGCATCCATCAATCAACTGCGGATCCAGGGTAGGTAGCAAACAAGGTGGTGAGAAAATCCAAACTTCTCTAGCGGCGACACCTTTGGGTACCACCCCAACACGGACAGACAGGAACCACATGCATACATCACTTCATCGACGGAAGGAGGCATAACCTCATGTAGATTTCGACAAGGTGGTAGACAGCAGCACAACCAAAATCTTATTCCACCTATTCCCACTCATTCCATTTTCCTGCCCATTTATTTTCATTTCAGAAGCTCAAACACTGTGTTTTCGAATATAGAACCAGAGTAGTTCTTGTGCAATCTAGAGTACTTAGACATAGGGCTACTGGAATTCATCACTAAGGGTGTGTTCGGTTGTGGAACCAGGGGGGAAGGGAATGGAATGGTTCCATTCTGATGTCATGGGATGGTTCCGACCCTAGAATGGTTCCATTTCTGTTTGGTTCTGGAACCGCACAATAGAATGAAACGGCATAAACATGATTTTCTGTGTCCAAATCAAAATCAACACATGCCTAACCATAATTTTTTGTGCAAATCAAAATTATCACATGCCAAAATCAACAAGCATAGCCGCACGTGTGTGTGCTAGTCCGCCGCCGAGTGAGCTGGCCGCCGCGCGCGTGCCTGGCCGCCGCCGTGTGAGCGGCCACCGCCGGGTGTGCCTCGCCACCGCGCGCATGCTGGCTGCCGTCGCCCGTGCTCTGTCCTCCGCCAGGCGTGCCTCGCAGTGCTGAATGAGCTGGCCGTCGCGCGCGTGCCTGGCCATCCCCGGGTGTGCCTCGCCACCGCGCCGAATGAGCTGGCCGTCGCGCGCGTGCCTGGCCGTCGCCGGGTGTGCCTCGCCACCGCGCCGAATGAGCTGGCCGTCGCGCGCGTGCCTGGCCGTCGCCGGGTGTGCCTCGCCACCGCGCGCATGCTGGCTGCCGTCGCCCGTGCTCTGTCCTCCGCCAGGCGTGCCTCGCAGCGCCGAATGAGCTGGCCGTCGCGCGCGTGCCTGGCCGTCGCCGGGTGTGCCTTGCCACCGCGCGCATGCTGGCCGTCGTCGCCCGTGCGCTGTCCTCCGCCGGGCGTGCCTCGCAGCCGCCGCGTCGGCGTGTTCGCCGTCAGCCGCCGCGCCTGCTCGTCGTCGGCCGCCTCGCTTGCTTGCCGTCGGCATCTGCACTTGCCCACCGTCGGCATCCGCGCCTGGTCGCCATCGGCCGCCTCGCGTGCTCGCAGTCCGGCGAGGACGGAGAGAAGACGGTTAGGGAGGCTAATTATTTTCGGAATTGCTATGTCTCAGGTGACTGAGAATTCCTTATGTCTCAGTCGATTTTTTCGGCCGTTGGATCCTGCTTTAAGATTAGCGCTGGTCACAGTGTCTGGGTCTCTTTGTTTGGGTTGTCCGTTACCCAATATCGGCCTGTTGGGCCTTGTCTGCCTGTCTGACTTTTTTTTCCTGTCGGTGTTCATTTCCAACGGAGAAGCATTCGACTGAGGGGCGAGCGTAGATAAGCATTTCCCCTTTCGCGCTGAAGGTGGTCGGCGAGCTCGCCGTCGCCGTCGCCTTCCCCGTCGCCGTCGCCTCGCCTTCCCCGTCGTCGTCGCCTTCCCCGTCGCCGTCGCCTCGCCTTCCCCGTCGCCTCGCCTTCCCCGTCGCCATCGCCTTCTCCTTCGCCGTCGCCTCCCCCGTCGCCGTTGCCTTCGTCCGCCGCCGCCACATCCTCGACAGAATCCGTAAGTTTTTCGCCGCCCCCATCTCTCTCCCTCGATTCGTATGCATCTCGTGCGCCTGTTCCCGGTAGATCTCCCTTAATCTCACTGTTTTTCGTTGCTGTGTGTGGTTAAGCGGTCGAACGATGTCTAGTGTCATTTGCATATGTCGTTTGCTTTTCATTATGCTACTGCCTGTTAAATTAGCTGTGAGATCCTATATATTTTCCCGAGAGAGCGGACAGGCTTAGATCTGATGCGCGAGGTTGAATTACTGACTGTTATTGACTAGACTCTACATGTTCTGCATGTGTAAGACTGCTAGTGATTCGAATGTTTCAAGTTAGTTCAGTCTACTTGTGCCTGCGGCTGTAATTAATTTGTTGTGCATTTTTTGCTCTTGTCATTTTGTTTGTGTACCATTGCCAGATCATGACTTATAGCCAGCTTAGCATGCTATAAGAGTATGTTTTCTGTGATGTGCCTCAGTAACATTTGATTTTGTTTTTGTCATATATTATGTGACCAATTTTGTTTGTCTCTTGAGAAGTTGGTACACAACATGTAACTAGAATCACAGGGAAAGCTGATTGATAATATCTGGAAACCTCATTGATATCCTTTTTAATTCATTGTTACTTCTGGCTTGTTACATGTTTTGCATCGTTTTGCTTGATTTTGTAATATCTGGAAAGCTGATTTGATATGCTTATTAGTTCATTATTACTTCTGGCTGTTATTGGACCCTATGTGGTGTCTCAAGGCATGCTTCCAGCAATTTTCGTTGCTTGATTATGGGTGCTTTGCACGGTTATTCATTTCCCATTTTCTGTTTGACATTTGACTTTGCACATCGTTAGAATATAGCCATTTTGGACATTTAATTACTAGTGCCTTTGTTTCTTGCTTGTTTAGCTTCCACTTACTTTCTGTTTGCATTAGGCATGGAGCATTTGGGTTTCAGTATTTAGTTATTTACTTCCTGGACTCACTCTGGATGCACATGGTTGGATGTTTTGAGTTACTAGTGCCTTTCTTTATTGCTTGTTTAATTTCCATTTACTTTCTATACACATTTGGGTCTTAAATATTTAGTTACTTCCTAGACTCACCCTGAACGCACATGGTCGGATGTCTTACGTTGAAGCTGTCGGTACATTGACTTTTAGTTGCTATTAGCCTGTTACCAAATACCAGCTGTTAGGAATACTCTCTTGAGAAGTTGGTACACAACATGTAACTAGAATCACAGGGACACAGGAAATTAGTGAATTAAGTAAGAGTACCAATAGCTTATATGAGCATGCATATTGGATTCCTACTGTCTACTCGTTCTAAAACTGCAATCCTTAGGATTTATGTGTCTGCGAGGCTAGCCAACTACTTAGAATCGGAGTTCTATGATGGGGGGACTTTGTCTGTGGCATGTTTTCTATGTGTTATTTTTTCATGACCGATATCTAGCTGATTCCTCATGACCTACATCTTTTGTTTTTGTATTTTTATTTTTAATTATCATATGGTTTACTGATCCAGAAAAGTATGTAGAAGACCTTATTTTGTGTTTCTATTTTTGAATTGGACTAGAACAATGGAAAAAGCTTCAGAACAAGGGATTTCTATGATCAATCAGAATGACACACATCTTGTGCAGAGAAACCGTAACTCTGATAGTAGCGATGAGGTAAGAAATTTTTTATAACTCTGCTTATTATTTACTTTATTTGTTTCTGCCATTCAATTGGTTTTGTTCATGCAATTTAAACTTTCTCTGAAACTTCTTAGGATGGATGTGACTCTGAAGAAGAAATAATTGTACTTGAGGCTGTGAGTTCAATTGTAAGATTCATCCACTTTTGTTTTTTATAATTTTTATTGTTCATCTATTGGTCAAAATATATATATGAAAAGAATAACCTTATTCATGTTAATATAACCTTGTTCAGATAAAAAGAAGTCTAAAACGAAAGCGCAGACCTAGTAATATTCACAAGCAGAAAAGGACGGTGAGTTGTCAATCTGTGCTTAATTTATTTTCTAATATTTGCAGTTTATTCTTTTTTGATTTTCTGTTTATGATCTGTACCATGCAACTCATAGTTTTTTTTGTTGTTTTTTAATATATTAGAAAATTGTTCGAGATAGAAGACAAGGAAGACAAGTTGTTGACAAAGATGTTTTATCTGCAAAAAGCAGATATAATGTGACTTCACTGGTTCAGATAATGCAAGATTTTGATGAAAACCAGAAGGAGTATCTAAGAGAAATAGATTTTGGAGCCATACTTGATCTCACTAGTGGTACTGTTCCATGGTCCTTTGTTCAATGGCTAGCTGATCATGTTGATATAAAGAAAGAAGGATTTGCTTTTCAGCAGAAATTTATTCCAATCAGTCCAGAATCATTTGGTCATGTCCTTGGTGTTCCAGCCATAGGTATTCCTGTCCCTCAAGAATCCAAGTTCACGACAGCTGAATTCCTCCAGCTATTTGGATTATCAGAAATGCCACCCATCAAGTTCTTTCGCGATAAGATAAAAAAGGGCCAAGAGAAGGTTGAGTTCATAAGGTGCTTCATGATTGTAGCCCTTTCATCTTTCTACTGTCCAACTTCAAGTACAAAGCCGAGCACAGCTTATCTTGCAGCCCTTATGGATGTTGAGAACATCAAGACTTACAATTGGGCAAAATACTTTCAAGAGTGGAATTTATGGTATATCAAGAAATACCAGAACTCATCATCAACCTTAGCTGTATGCAATTTCTATATCGCGGTGAGCCTCTCAGATGTTCTATATGTACTATTTTTATCTTAATTCGTTTATTTCTAGTTTTTCATTTCAAGTATAACATTTGTAAATCTGCCTACATCAGGTGCGATATCTTGATTTTCTAGACTTTGGATCTGTCCAAATTCAATCTTCTCTGCCAAGAATATCAGTGTGGAAAGGAGATATGATTAAAGAATACATCAAGTGGGACATGGATGAGGACAACTTTTATGGCAAGCTGCAAGTAAGTATAATATTAATTCATATGTATTCATCAAATAACAAGGAATGAGATGTTTTTTGTTTTGAGTTACTGCTTGCTTATCAATTTCTTATCAATTTAAATGTATTTTTGGTATATATGTAAGAGAAATTAATCTGTCATTACCTTTTCTTTTCTTGAAAAAGATCAAAGATATTAAGGATACATGTTATGGACAAGCTTCTAGTGGGTTCAGTGCTGCTTCCAGTGGGTTCTCTATCGAGCATTTTAGATTGTGTCTTGATTCTTTTCAACAGTCCACTTTGGGTGATAAGGTTACTCTTTTCCCCCTCTTTTTTAATAGTTACAACACAGTGCCTTTCTCTGAAATAATTTCATTATTTGATTGTTTTCGTGCACTTACATTTATTTCTGCTGCCTATTTGAAGCAGGTAAAAACCAGTATCTCCTCATTGTTTGAGGACTTTGCTCAAAATGAAACACACTCAAATTGTTCCAAAGTTCAAGATCTGCTGATTAATGTTCTACAATGCCTGGTAGAGAATAAATGCATATGTTCACAAAGCACAGAAAAGTTGAATAGTTCTTCCCAAGATGAAAACATATCAGTTGGTACTAATATGGATTCTGGGGACACTTTGAAACTGCCCTCAACTGATACAAGCAAAAACCAGGAAGGAAACCAAGGTTGGTTTTGTCAATAAAAGACACAGAGCTACCACATTTCAGCTAATTTAAGCCTAAACCTTTTTCTTCTCTCTGTTTTTTCATGATTACAGGCAACTCAGTTAGATGTTCTGGCAGCCAACAGTCTAATAATTCAGCAAATGCAACTAATTTGGTTCACGAAGAAAAATTACCAGAGACCAATGAAAGTGCATGGAGCCCCCATGTGTGGTTTTGGTAATTAATGACAATCCTTATGGACTAATGTTTGCATTGAGTTATATTTGTAGGAGTTGTCCATAGGCAATTCTTGAACCATATGTTGGCTTCAAGGTTGCAATAAGAAGAATTTGATGAAGGATATCAAGTGTCAAGTATGTCTTGAAGATGAAGGTGAAGTGAGCCCTCAAGTTACTTCAAGACATCAACATGATGAAGAATGAAGAAATGAAGTGCAAGTTCAAGATGAGCCATCTCGAAGAGGTCCTTTGCTTGAGTCTTGCCATCCATATGGTGATCATGGATATGTGAAGATGCGAAGAAGAAGCTCTCCCATGGTGGATTATGGGGGAGCAATCCACATGGTGGTCATGGTTATGTGAAGATGCGCCGAAGAAGAAGCTCTCCCATGGTGGATTATGGGGGAGCAATCCACAAGACTTCGTCAAGCAAACACAAGCAAGAAAGGCGTTCCATCTTTTTGAGGTCAAGATCGTCGTCATCGAGCTCAAGTGGAATGCGCAAGTATAAGGTTTGCTCTTGATAGGGTTTCTTTCTCACCGGTCTCATAGTGTAGTTGGAGACCGGTTTATAGTTTAGTTGCCGTACTATCAAGAGGGCTCTCGAGTGAGTAACTCGATCGTATCGTTCGGAGAGAGCTCAAACCTTTGCATCTTTGCATCATCTTTCTTGGTTGTTATTTAGACCTTATCCATGTGATGTTTTAGAGCTTATGCTTATTCTCATGACAAGCTCTAGTTCATCGAAAATGGATTTCACATAGATCACTTGTTGCGTTTTCGAGTTTGGTTCATCATCTTTCTTGGTTATTATTTGAATCTTATCCATGTGATGATTTAGAGCTTGTGCTTATTCTCATGACAAGCTCTAGTTCATCAAGAATGGTTTTTGCACGGGCAACTTGTTGCATTTTAAAGATTGGAGGTTTTACCGGTATGTCTTTTTTAGATAGGTCAAACCTTTCATCATTTGTTTCTATCCTCCCTTGTTGGACTATGATGGTTTCCTGCATGATCTTGTAGAGCTTGTTCCTAGCTTCAAAACAAGCCCAAGATCATCAAAATCGGAGTCGGATGCAAAAGTTATGCCCGTTTTAGTTTTGGTGATTCTGCAGTTTGGGGGCGGATAATCCGGCCCGAAGAACAAAACATGGACAATATCCGGCCAAATATCCGGCCCGAGCCAGGGGCGATTTCGGGGGCGGATAATCCGGCCGGGGGCGGATTTTCCGGCTGGGAGGCCCCAAACGGTCATATTTCGTTGGGAGGGGTATATAAGACCCCCTTCTTCCTCCTTGGGCTGGTTGGTTCACTTTCTCTCTCTCCCCTCCATTGTTGTACTTCAAAGCTTGCCCTAGTTCTTGATTCCTCCCATGATTCTTGCATATTCTTGAGGGAAAAGAGAGAGGAGATCTAGATCTACATTTCTACCAATCAAATCCATCTCTTTGTGAGTGGAACTCTCTAGATCTTGATCTTGGTGTTCTTTGTGAATTCCTTTGTTCTTCCTCTCTTATTCCCCCAATAGGTTTTGTAGCTTTGTTGGAATTTGAGAGAGAAGGACTTGAGCATCTTTGTGGTGTTCTTGCCATTGCATTTGGTGCATCGGTTTGAGTTCTCCACGGTGATTCGTGGAGGTGAAAGCAAGAAAGTTGTTACTCTTGGGTTCTTGGAACCCTAGACGGATTCTTGGCCTTTGTGGCGGTTTGTTGGGAGCCTCCGATTAAGTTGTGGATGTGTGCCCCAATCTTTGTGTAAGGCCCGGTTTCCGCCTCGAAGGAAATCCCTTAGTGGAACCGTGACCTAGGCCTTTGTGGCGAGGGTCACCGGAGATTTAGGTGAGGCGCCTTCGTGGCGTTCGGTGTGTGGTGTGAGTACCGCATCTTGGGGTGAGGCCTTTGTGGCGTTGGTGTGCATCGAGCAACCACATCTCAAGGTGAGCCTCTTGTGGCGTTCGGGAGCACTAAGCAACCGCACCTCTCCACCGGAGATTAGCACTCGCAAGAGTGTGAACTCCGGGATAAATCATCGTCTCCCGCGTGCCTCGGTTATCTCTATACCCGAGCTCTTTACTTATGCACTTTACCTTGTGATAGCCATCGTGCTTGAAGTTATATATATCTTGCTATCACATACTTGCTTGTATTGCTTAGCATAAGTTGTTGGTGCACATAGGTGAACCATTGCTTAGAATAAGTTGTTGGTGCACATAGGTGAACAATAGTATATAGGCTTTGGGCTTGACAAAGTAAACACTAGTTTTATTCCGCATTTGTTAAGCCCATCTTGTAAAAGTTTTAAATCGCCTATTCACCCCCCCTCTAGGCGACATCCGTGTCCTTTCAATTGGTATCAGAGCAAGGTCTCTCATTCTTAGGCTTCACCGCCTTGAGAGTAAAGATGTCGGCTAGTAGATTAGCGCACAATAACTTGTTTATATTTGATGGCACAAATTATGATCTATGGAAAATTTATGTGCTTAATATTTTGCGGCGTATGTCCCCGGACATGGAGCGATTTCTTGACATGGGTTTTTCTTCTCCTAAGGATCCTCAAAATTTATCTCTTGAGGAGGAGAAAAACTCTTGTCTCGATGCTCTTGCTTCTCATGTGTTTTCCATTGTTGTGAGCAATGTAGTTATTTCTTCAATCATGCCTTTTGGGAGCGCTCATGAATTATGGACAAAGCTTCAAGATAAATATGATGTGTCCAAGATTATTGAGGATGATTGTATTGCTTCCACTTCCGGCCGTGATGAGTTCTCATCTTCATCCACTTCACCAAAGTGTGGTAAGACACAAGGTAATGATATGAGTGGTGATGAAAATTGCAATGTTGATATTGAGCTTACTATTGATGATTTGTCATCTCTATCTCATTGCAATGCTTCATCTTCGGACTTAAACACATCTAGCACTAGAAATGATTTACATGCTTGTGTTGATAGTCCTTGCATATCATGTGTAAGTTGCTTGAATAAATCTAATGATGATATGCTTGCATTGTCTTGTGGCCATGATAAAAATGCTTCTATTTCCTCTAGTTGTTGTATGTCTAACAATGTAGAGGAAACCAAAGATTCTATTGGTCAAGACAAGATCTTGAAAGGAGCCTCAAGTAACTCCTCCTCTTTATCTCACGGTCCTCATATATGCCTTATGGCCAAGGGTTCCACGGTACCTCCTACCATGGAACCCAATATGTCTCGTGGTGATAAGGATGAGGATGAATATGAAGAAGAGGATTGGGTTGTCTCTCTACGCGATAAGGGTAAGAGCGTATTCAAGGTTATTTGCAAAGATAAAATTGCTAGCACTCACTTCTTTGAAATCTTGACTACCGCTATTGAGAGCCAAAAACTTATTTGGATGCATGAGAACACCATTGATAAAAAGGGTGCTCTTGAACGAGAGTATGCCGATGATGTAGCATCATTAAAAAATGAACTTGAAGAAGAACAAACCATGAAGGAAGCTCTTGAGGAGACCTTTGCTCTAGAATTGTCTAGAGAAAAGGAAAACCATGATAGAGCTCTTAAGATGGCAAATGAACTAAAGCAAAAAAATGATAAGCTTGTGTTTGTTAATGCTAAACTCCTTGAGGATTTTGAGCAACTCAAAAAGGGCTCAAGGGTCATTGAGAGTGCGCTCGCCAAACTCACCGAGTCGCATGAGCAACTTAAAGCTTCTTATCTAAAAGAGCATGCCAACTTGCCTTCTCCTATTACTACTAATATTGATGCTTGTGCTACTAACTCTACTTCTTGTGAAGCATCTATCTTGAAGGAGAATGTTGAGCTAAGGGCTCAACTTGAGTTGCTAACTTGCAATTATGGGAAATTGGAAGAAAATCATGGAAAGCTTTCTCGCTCCCATGAGGATCTTCTAGCCTCTCATGATAGGCTAAAGTTAGCTCATGAGGCTATCATATTTAAGGCAACACCTTGTGAGCCTCATGTGGATACTAGAACTACTACTCAAAATGCTATATTTCCATGTGCTAGTCCTAGTAATTCATCCACTCATAATATTGCTAAATCTTGTGATGAATTATCTTCCTTGCCTTGTTGCTCTAACAATGAAGATTCTACTTCCTCTAGTGCTTGTGTTGTTACTAACCATGTAGAGGAAATCAAAGAGCTCAAGGCCCAAGTCACTTCTTTGAAGAATGACTTGGTAAAGGGTCATGAAGGGAAATGCAAACTTGACACGATGTTGAGTATGCAACAATCCCCAATGACAAGAGTGGACTTGGTTTCAAATCCAACAACAAGAACAAGTCCATGAACAACAACAAGAAGAAGGGCCAAGTACAAGTCAAAGACCCGACCAAGATTGTTTGCTTCAAGTGCAATATTGAAGGGCACCATGTTAGATCTTGCCCTTTGAAGAAGAAGCAAAAAGCGGCCCCAAGCTCAAACTCATATTCAACCTCAAGTTGAAGAAATGCCACTTCCCAAGAAGAAACAAGCCAATGCTCCCATTGTGGAGAAACCTAGTGAGAAGAAGGAGAAGAAAAGAACTTGCTACATATGCCGTGAGAAGGGCCACATCTCCTCCTTGTGCACTATTGGTACCTCATCCAACTCTATCACCATTGATGATGTTTATTCTCTTCGTAAGGATGAGGGTGGCAATGTGTTTGCCAAATTTGTTGGTGCTCAAAGTGGTGTCAAGAAAAGAACCATTTGGGTTGCCAAGCCTATTGTGACTAACCTCTTAGGACCCAACTTAGTTGGGGACCAACAATCCAAAATTTGATCAATAGGTGCTTGTTGGAGGGCATTGGAGACTTGGCTACATCATGAAGAATTAAGGGATCTTCATCATTTATATTATCTAAAGCCAAGTCTTTTGATTATCTTGCTACTATCATATATCCAATGTTCCTCCTTGCGGTAACATGTTCTTAACTCATTTATATTGAAAGTTACTCGCCCCTTTGCATGTGTTAGTTTTGTTCCTAGCATGTGTTTGTATATGTTGTGCTTCCTACTTGCTTTTCTTGAGAAATCAAGTCTATGTATGTTGGGTTGCACACCATGTATTTGTGTTTGTGTTGGAGCCACTTTGCATCTTGTTGTATCTTATATGGCTCTTATGAGCGATTAATGGACTATCCCATTTTGGGGGAGTGATATTCCTTTGGGAATTTCATGATCCTAACAATGTGTGTACATGAGGAATATCACTTAGAATTGATATTGCAAGATTATCTAGTCTCTATGTGGTATGTCATCTTCATGAGAAATTCAAATTCCAATGTCCATTAATATCTCTAGTTGGATCTTATTTGCCTCTTGTGAAAATAAATTCCTTATCACATTATGGGGGAGTAATAAGCTTTGTGCATATTACAAGCCTAGAAAATGTGAACATTTGAGGTTGTGTCACATAGAATTGATACCGTAAATTATCTCTCTCCTATGTGGCATGTTTGCTCAAACAAGCTCCAATTTGCTTAAATGGCTTCATTGCTAATATCTTTGTGGATCTTATTTGTGAAAGTTTTTCTTGGCATGGTTTTTCACAACGTGTCCCTCAATACATTTTTGGAAAACCATGTGCTTCAAGTCATACTATTAATTGCTTTGCATGTTGGTATGAATACTATTAATTGCTTTGCATGTTGGTATGAATACTATTAATTGCCTTGCATGTTGGTATGACTAAATGAAGCTATCAAGAAACTATCTTTGCATGATGGTTAACTCTTATCTTTTACCATATGCTTTGTTTCGTTGTAAATATGATCTTATATATACTTACAAACTACCACCGGGAAATATTTCCTAATACCTCTTGTCCTAGGACAATTGGTAGTCAATTATGAGGTAGATATTTATTGATCATATCTACATTGGCTCTTGTATTTATATTGCCTTATTCATTGCCATGAATTTGTTGTGCTTTGACTCCCATGTGTCTTCCTTGCATCTTATGGATCTAAGTTGTCTATTCAAACTTTCTTAGCATTGTTAGAAGATATAGGTAGCGTGATGATCCTAGTTTTGTGCATTTTGTATTCATATAAAAATTCCTAGATAATGCACCAAACTTGGGGGAGCTCTTCTATATTATTAGAATGCTTAACATCTCTTGATCTTTATCAAAAATTTGGTTTTGGGAGACATAAATTTTTCTTTTTGGTACTTTGTGCCATCATAAAAAGTTTCGAGGGTTTGGTTTATTTGTTGGAACCTTGCTCTCTTGGGAGTTGGTTATCTCATTCCTTTGTGTTTAGGTTTAATTAGCTTCTTATAATGAGATAAGTCTTTGGAGTCAATCTTGCGTTGATTTGATTCTTTGATATAATTTGGACAACCATTGTCTCTTGGTTTATTTGGTGTTTTGTCCAAATTGTATCTTCCTTTGGTTCTTGAAAGTAGTGTGCATGCATATTTAATATATGTATATCTTATGGCATGTGTCACTTTCTTTGATCCAATATATAGGGTAAACTCCATCAAATCCTAATTTGGCTAAGATGTGCATGAAATTCAATTTCATATCTATATGCACATAGAATTGTGGAGTTTGTCCTATATGATGTAGTGTGTCTAACTACTTCGGACCCAATTAGTTTGGGGACCATTTTGTACTTACCTTTGTGTTAGGTACAATGGATATGCATTGAATGCTTGTCTCACTCTTGAAAAAGTGGTGACTCAATGGTAACTTGAGGCAAGCTAGGATGATCAACGAACACATATCTACTACATCCACACCAATGCTATCTTGGTAACAAGTATCTTCTCATGCATACTTTTCTTGTATCCAACCTTATGGTTGCATCTTGGCATGAATCTCTTGATTTGCAAATGTTGTGCTTCTTGCAAAAGTCTTAATGAAACCTCTTTATTGTGAATGTGAGTAATTTGAGATGAGTGCATTTGTTGGGAAGTATTTTAAATCATGCTCATGATTCATCCATCCCAACTATGCCTATCTAGCAATTTTGTTGCATATCAATTCCTCAAGGCTCTCACATGTGCAATATAGATGAAAGTGCAAATTTAGTTACTTCTTTTGGTATCCCCGTTTGTGATACTTGTTGCCTTTCTCAAATGCATCCCAACTATCTTCTATCCCTTGTTGATATTTGTGATGTATTTTAGTTGTTTGTGGTTGAAGTTCATGAATGTACAATAAGATAAAATTGAGCCTTTGGTCATGCTATTATGCAAAAATTCTTATTGGTATATTGCATGACTTCGTCTTGGATATCATACTATTTTTCTTGCGTATCTATTTTATGTGTGCATGTTTCTTTGTGGATAAATATCTTTGTGATATTGCCCACTTAGAGAAACTTATACACATAAGAGATGATACATCTCCTTTTGATATCTTATTTATTTCTTGCGTGTTATTGGTCATGCTAAGCAATATAATTCATTGAAGACTATGATGATGCTTTTTGCTCATCCTTGTAATAGTCTTATAATATGCTTTATCATGCCTTTCACATATCCTCTTGGTTGAGCCTTTTTATTATGGTGCCTCTTACTTGTTGCTCAACTATTTGTTTGTTGCAAGTGTTTAGCTTTTTTTCTATCTATGATCTATTACAAATGTTTGTGTTTTAAATGAGGGAGTGAGGATTTCATGTTATGCATATTGTATTCAAATGCAACATTTTATTTTATGCATGTACCTTGGGGAGCTTCCTCATTTGATTTAGAACACTATCTTGTGGTGATCATTAGAGTTTGATTCACTTGGTATCTTTTGTTTTTGAATGATATTATGGGAGTGATGATTCCATGTTTGTGCACTTTATACTCCAATGCAAATTGTCTAGTTTTGTGCACAAACCTTGGGGAGCTCTCATATTATTTAGAGCAATCTTCTTGATCTTATCATAATATCTTTCTTTCTTTTGGTATCTTCCTTGTGGTTCATTTGGTTGCTTGCTTCATTTGTTGAAGCTTCTTGACTTTGTTATCTTTTTGCAATCTTTGATCCTATCTATAGTGTGATTCCTTCCAAATATTCGTCATTGGATATGTGCATTTGATTCCACTCAAATTATGAGAAATGCACACGCTATGGAGGAACTCTCACTATATTGGCATTCTAAATTTTTCACCCATTTCGGCAATTGGTGCCAATGGGGGAGAAGTTTGGAGGGTTTAAAGGGCTTTGTGCTTAAGCATGTGCCTTTATTGTGCATCATGTGCTTTGCATAGTTGAATTATAGAGGAAACTCCACTAGGCTTTGAATGCCAATATATGCAATGAAAGTCAAGATCATTCACACATGCATATATTATGGGGGAGTTTGCTCTATATATTCAACTTATTTGTTACTTAAATTCCTTATATAAACCCTCTCAAAGAGATTGTCATCAATTACCAAAATGGGGGAGATTGAAAGTGCATGGAGCCCCCATGTGTGGTTTTGGTAATTAATGACAATCCTTATGGACTAATGTTTGCATTGAGTTATATTTGTAGGAGTTGTCCATAGGCAATTCTTGAACCATATGTTGGCTTCAAGGTTGCAATAAGAAGAATTTGATGAAGGATATCAAGTGTCAAGTATGTCTTGAAGATGAAGGTGAAGTGAGCCCTCAAGTTACTTCAAGACATCAACATGATGAAGAATGAAGAAATGAAGTGCAAGTTCAAGATGAGCCATCTCGAAGAGGTCCTTTGCTTGAGTCTTGCCATCCATATGGTGATCATGGATATGTGAAGATGCGCCGAAGAAGAAGCTCTCCCATGGTGGATTATGGGGGAGCAATCCACATGGTGGTCATGGTTATGTGAAGATGCGCCGAAGAAGAAGCTCTCCCATGGTGGATTATGGGGGAGCAATCCACAAGACTTCGTCAAGCAAACACAAGCAAGAAAGGCGTTCCATTTTTGAGGTCAAGATCGTCGTCATCGAGCTCAAGTGGAATGCGCAAGTATAAGGTTTGCTCTTGATAGGGTTTCTTTCTCACCGGTCTCATAGTGTAGTTGGAGACCGGTTTATAGTTTAGTTGCCGTACTATTGATACGTCCCCGACGTATCCATAATTTCTGTCGTTCCATGCTTGTTTTATGACAATACTTACATGTTTTGCTTGCACTTTATGATGTTTTTATGCGTTTTCCGGAACTAACCTATTAACAAGATGCCAGTGCCAGTTTTCTGCTGTTTTTGGTTCCAGAAAGGCTGTTCGGGCAATATTCTCGGAATTGGACGAAATCAACGCCAAAGATCTTATTTTTCCCGGGAGGCTCCGAACACGAAGGGGAGACGGAGAGGAGGAGGGGGGACACACCGGCGCGCGGGCCGGCAGGCCCTGGCGCGCCGGAGGGCGCCCCGGTGCCCCCCGCGCCGCCTCTTCGCCTATTTAACCCCTTTCGACCTAAAAACACCGTACCACTTGACGAAACTCCAGAAAGACTCCAGGCGCCGCCACCATCGCGAAACTCCAATTCGGGGGACAGAAGTCTCTGTCCCGGCACCCTGCCGGGACGGGGAAGTGCCCCCGGAAGCCATCTCCATCAACGCCACCGCCTCCATCATGCTCCGTGAGTAGTTGCTATTAGCCTGTTACCAAATACCAGCTGTTAGGAATACTCTCTTGAGAAGTTGGTACACAACATGTAACTAGAATCACAGGGACACAGGAAATTAGTGAATTAAGTAAGAGTACCAATAGCTTATATGAGCATGCATATTGGATTCCTACTGTCTACTCGTTCTAAAACTGCAATCCTTAGGATTTATGTGTCTGCGAGGCTAGCCAACTACTTAGAATCGGAGTTCTATGATGGGGGGACTTTGTCTGTGGCATGTTTTCTATGTGTTATTTTTTCATGACCGATATCTAGCTGATTCCTCATGACCTACATCTTTTGTTTTTGTATTTTTATTTTTAATTATCATATGGTTTACTGATCCAGAAAAGTATGTAGAAGACCTTATTTTGTGTTTCTATTTTTGAATTGGACTAGAACAATGGAAAAAGCTTCAGAACAAGGGATTTCTATGATCAATCAGAATGACACACATCTTGTGCAGAGAAACCGTAACTCTGATAGTAGCGATGAGGTAAGAAATTTTTTATAACTCTGCTTATTATTTACTTTATTTGTTTCTGCCATTCAATTGGTTTTGTTCATGCAATTTAAACTTTCTCTGAAACTTCTTAGGATGGATGTGACTCTGAAGAAGAAATAATTGTACTTGAGGCTGTGAGTTCAATTGTAAGATTCATCCACTTTTGTTTTTTATAATTTTTATTGTTCATCTATTGGTCAAAATATATATATGAAAAGAATAACCTTATTCATGTTAATATAACCTTGTTCAGATAAAAAGAAGTCTAAAACGAAAGCGCAGACCTAGTAATATTCACAAGCAGAAAAGGACGGTGAGTTGTCAATCTGTGCTTAATTTATTTTCTAATATTTGCAGTTTATTCTTTTTTGATTTTCTGTTTATGATCTGTACCATGCAACTCATAGTTTTTTTTGTTGTTTTTTAATATATTAGAAAATTGTTCGAGATAGAAGACAAGGAAGACAAGTTGTTGACAAAGATGTTTTATCTGCAAAAAGCAGATATAATGTGACTTCACTGGTTCAGATAATGCAAGATTTTGATGAAAACCAGAAGGAGTATCTAAGAGAAATAGATTTTGGAGCCATACTTGATCTCACTAGTGGTACTGTTCCATGGTCCTTTGTTCAATGGCTAGCTGATCATGTTGATATAAAGAAAGAAGGATTTGCTTTTCAGCAGAAATTTATTCCAATCAGTCCAGAATCATTTGGTCATGTCCTTGGTGTTCCAGCCATAGGTATTCCTGTCCCTCAAGAATCCAAGTTCACGACAGCTGAATTCCTCCAGCTATTTGGATTATCAGAAATGCCACCCATCAAGTTCTTTCGCGATAAGATAAAAAAGGGCCAAGAGAAGGTTGAGTTCATAAGGTGCTTCATGATTGTAGCCCTTTCATCTTTCTACTGTCCAACTTCAAGTACAAAGCCGAGCACAGCTTATCTTGCAGCCCTTATGGATGTTGAGAACATCAAGACTTACAATTGGGCAAAATACTTTCAAGAGTGGAATTTATGGTATATCAAGAAATACCAGAACTCATCATCAACCTTAGCTGTATGCAATTTCTATATCGCGGTGAGCCTCTCAGATGTTCTATATGTACTATTTTTATCTTAATTCGTTTATTTCTAGTTTTTCATTTCAAGTATAACATTTGTAAATCTGCCTACATCAGGTGCGATATCTTGATTTTCTAGACTTTGGATCTGTCCAAATTCAATCTTCTCTGCCAAGAATATCAGTGTGGAAAGGAGATATGATTAAAGAATACATCAAGTGGGACATGGATGAGGACAACTTTTATGGCAAGCTGCAAGTAAGTATAATATTAATTCATATGTATTCATCAAATAACAAGGAATGAGATGTTTTTTGTTTTGAGTTACTGCTTGCTTATCAATTTCTTATCAATTTAAATGTATTTTTGGTATATATGTAAGAGAAATTAATCTGTCATTACCTTTTCTTTTCTTGAAAAAGATCAAAGATATTAAGGATACATGTTATGGACAAGCTTCTAGTGGGTTCAGTGCTGCTTCCAGTGGGTTCTCTATCGAGCATTTTAGATTGTGTCTTGATTCTTTTCAACAGTCCACTTTGGGTGATAAGGTTACTCTTTTCCCCCTCTTTTTTAATAGTTACAACACAGTGCCTTTCTCTGAAATAATTTCATTATTTGATTGTTTTCGTGCACTTACATTTATTTCTGCTGCCTATTTGAAGCAGGTAAAAACCAGTATCTCCTCATTGTTTGAGGACTTTGCTCAAAATGAAACACACTCAAATTGTTCCAAAGTTCAAGATCTGCTGATTAATGTTCTACAATGCCTGGTAGAGAATAAATGCATATGTTCACAAAGCACAGAAAAGTTGAATAGTTCTTCCCAAGATGAAAACATATCAGTTGGTACTAATATGGATTCTGGGGACACTTTGAAACTGCCCTCAACTGATACAAGCAAAAACCAGGAAGGAAACCAAGGTTGGTTTTGTCAATAAAAGACACAGAGCTACCACATTTCAGCTAATTTAAGCCTAAACCTTTTTCTTCTCTCTGTTTTTTCATGATTACAGGCAACTCAGTTAGATGTTCTGGCAGCCAACAGTCTAATAATTCAGCAAATGCAACTAATTTGGTTCACGAAGAAAAATTACCAGAGACCAATGAAAGTGCATGGAGCCCCCATGTGTGGTTTTGGTAATTAATGACAATCCTTATGGACTAATGTTTGCATTGAGTTATATTTGTAGGAGTTGTCCATAGGCAATTCTTGAACCATATGTTGGCTTCAAGGTTGCAATAAGAAGAATTTGATGAAGGATATCAAGTGTCAAGTATGTCTTGAAGATGAAGGTGAAGTGAGCCCTCAAGTTACTTCAAGACATCAACATGATGAAGAATGAAGAAATGAAGTGCAAGTTCAAGATGAGCCATCTCGAAGAGGTCCTTTGCTTGAGTCTTGCCATCCATATGGTGATCATGGATATGTGAAGAAGAAGCTCTCCCATGGTGGATTATGGGGGAGCAATCCACATGGTGGTCATGGTTATGTGAAGATGCGCCGAAGAAGAAGCTCTCCCATGGTGGATTATGGGGGAGCAATCCACAAGACTTCGTCAAGCAAACACAAGCAAGAAAGGCGTTCCATCTTTTTGAGGTCAAGATCGTCGTCATCGAGCTCAAGTGGAATGCGCAAGTATAAGGTTTGCTCTTGATAGGGTTTCTTTCTCACCGGTCTCATAGTGTAGTTGGAGACCGGTTTATAGTTTAGTTGCTGATACGTCCCCGACGTATCCATAATTTCTGTCGTTCCATGCTTGTTTTATGACAATACTTACATGTTTTGCTTGCACTTTATGATGTTTTTATGCGTTTTCCGAACTAACCTATTAACAAGATGCCACAGTGCCAGTTCTGTTTTCTGCTGTTTTTGGTTCCAGAAAGGCTGTTCGGGCAATATTCTCGGAATTGGACGAAATCAACGCCAAAGATCTTATTTTTCCCGGAGGCTCCAGAACACCGAAGGGGAGACGGAGAGGAGCCGGGGCAGGCACCACAAGGCCGCGCGGGCGCCCCTGGCCGCGCCGGCCTATGAGGAGGGCGCCCTGGTGCCTGACGCCGCCTCTTCGCCTATTTAACCCCTTTCGACCTAAAAACACCGTACCACTTGACGAAACCAGAAAGACTGTGGGCGCCGCCACCATCGCGAAACTCCAATTCGGGGGACAGAAGTCTGTTCCGGCACTGCGGGACGGGGAAGTGCCCCGGAAGCCATCTCCATCAACGCCACCGCCTCCATCATGCTCCGTGAGTAGTTCCCCCATGGACTACGGGTTCTAGTAGCTAGTTGGTATTCTCTCCCCATGTACTTCAATACAATGATCTCATGAGCTGCCTTACATGATTGAGATCCATCTGATGTAATCGGTGTTGTGTTTGTTGGGATCCGATGGATGATACATTATGATTAGTCTATCTATAAAGTTTGTGAAGTTATTGTTGCTGCAATCTTGTTATGCTTAATGCTTGTCACTAGGGCCCGAGTGGCATGATCTTAGATTTGAGTTGCTTAGATTGTATCTACAAGTTGTATGCACATGTCACTGTCCGGAACCAAAGGCCCCGAAGTGACAGAAATCGGGACAACCGGAGGGATGGCGGTGATGTGAGGGACACATGTTTTCACGGAGTGTTAATGCTTTGCTCCGGTGCTCTATTAAAAGGAGTACCTTAATATCCAGTAGATTCCCTTGAGGCCCGGCTGCCACCGGCTGGTAGGACAATAGATGTTGTGCAAGTTTCTCATTGCGAGCACGTACGACTAAATATGGAAAACATGCCTACATGATTAATGAATTGATGTTCTTTCTTAATGCCTTATCAATCCTATCAATTGCCCAACTGTAATTTGTTCACCCAACACTTGTTATTGGAGAGTTACCACTAGTGTAGATAGCTTGGAACCCCGGTCCATCTCGCATCATCATATACTCGTTCTACATGTCATTGGAAGTAGTATCAACTATTTTCTGGTGCCATTGCTCTCATATTGCTATTATTGCTGCTGTGTTACTATTACTACTGCTCTCATATCACTGCTACTTTCACATCACCCCTGTTGCTAGTGCTTTTCCAGGTGCACTGAATTGACAACTCAGTTGTTAAGGCTTATAAGTATTCTTTACCTCCCTTGTGTCGAATCAATAAATTTGGGTTTTACTTCCCTCGAAGACTGCGATCCCCTATACTTGTGGGTCATCAAGACTATTTTCTGGCGCCGTTGGGAGGCATAGCTCTACTCATAAGTTCACCTGGGAGTACACTCTCTCTCTCTGCTTTTATCTTATTTTGTATTGCTTGTTTATTTCTGTCTAGTTTTACTTTGCTTAGTTTACTTTTGTCTAGTTTATTTTTGTCTTGTTTTATTTTCCCTATATACCCGAAAATCCATAAAAATTTGAAAAATCTAAAAATTAAAAACTGCTATTATGGGAGAACCAACAACCTACTTGGAGCTTATAGAATGTTATAATAATTATAGAGAATCAAGAACTGGTAAAATAATGAGTGCTATGATAGAAAAATTGAATACAATGGCTAGAATCTTGCTTAGACGCCATGATATAAACTGTTGCTCTCAACAGGATAAACATCTTAAATTTCAATGTGGCTTTAGTGAGGAATTTTTAATTAAGAACTATAATCGGAATTTCTATATTCATTATGGGTTCGAAGAGGTAGAACAATTTGTCTTATTTATGGGAGCCTCCGAGATAGAATCCTTCATGGTTCAGAATTATGAAACTTGTGCTATTTGTAAGGACCTTAAAGATTATGTCTCTACTATCCTTAATTCTTGTATAGAATGCTACAGTAGGAATCCGTATATCCTTGATTATAAAGAGAGACACATTAATGCACAAGAATGCACTCACAATTTGCAGGAACCGGTGGAAGAAGAAATTGATGAACCTGAAAGCTCATTGGATGAAAAAGAAGAGAGAGAAACGAACAAAAGGAGGAAGAATGGATTAGCTACCCATGCCAACCTTCTAATGAGAGTAACTCTTCATCTCTTACACTATTTGATTGTCCTCCATGCTTACCGGAAGAGGTTGAATGTTATGTTCCTGTGGATTCTCTTGAAATAGTACCTATGAGTAATACTTGTGAGAATGATTATGCTACTGTTATTTATGATAATCCATGCTACTTTGATAAATCTTATGATAATGCTTTGTTTGTGCCTGATGTCGAAATGCATGGTACTAAAGAATTTTGTTTGGCAAATGTTTATGATAAAGCTCTAGATGATGGTCCTATGTTACTTGATAATATTAATTGTACTACTAATGAAAATGGGATTGGAGAGTTCTTGACTTATTCTATGAGTCCCATATCTATTGAGATTGATCACCTACCTTGTTATATTATTAATAAAAGTAAGTTTGAAAGTTTTAATTCCACAATTCTTGAACTTGATAAAAATTATGTGTTTGGAAATCATGAAAAGTATGCTGCATGTGATAGTTATATGGTTGAGTTTATTCATGAAGCTACTGAAAATTATTATGAGAGAGGAAAACATGGTAGTAGAAATTTTCATGGTGCTAAAACACTCTCTATATGCTTAAAATGTTGAAGTTACTCTTGTTTTATCTTCTTATGCTTATCACTTTGTTCTTCATGAATTTATTTGTGTACAAGATTCCTATGCATAGGAAGTGGGTTAGACTTAAATGTGTTTTGAATTTGCTTTTTGATGCTCTCTTTTGCTTCAAATACTATTTCTTGCGAGTGCATCATTTAAAACTGCTGAGCCCATCTTAATGGCTATAAAGAAAAGAACTTCTTGGGAGATAACCCATGTGTTATTTTGCTACAGTACTTTGTTTTATATTTGTGTCTTGGAAGTTGTTTACTACTGTAGCAACCTCTCCTTATCTTAGTTTTGTGTTTTGTTGTACCAAGTGAAGCCTCTAATCGAAGGTTGATGCTAGATTTGGATTTCTCGCAGAAACAGATTTCTATCTGTCACGAATCTGGGCTGTTTTCTCTGTAGAAAAATCAGAAAAATATTCCAATTTACGTGCGTGTTCCTCAGATATGTACGCAACTTTCATTAGTTTTGAGTTTTCTGATTTGAGCAACGGAAGTATTTTATTAAAATTCGTCTTTACTGGCTGTTCTGTTTTGGCAGATTCTGTCTCTGTTTTTGCATTGTCTCTTGTGGACTTTAAGCGAGCTTTTCTAGACGTAGAGAGCTGTAGCTAATGTTTTATTAAGTTCTTGCAATGTGCCACTACAGGACCAAGGTGGATTCAAATTTTTTGAGTACTAACCCCTCTAATGAAGTTTATGAGAAGTTTGTTGTGAAGGAAGTTTTCAAGGGTCAAGAGAGGAGGATGATATATGATCAAGAAGAGTGAAAAGTCTAAGCTTGGGGATGCCCCGTGGTTCATCCCTGCATATTTCAAGAAGACTCAAGCGTAAGCTTGGGGATGCCCAAGGCATCCTTCTTCATCAACTTATCAGGTTCCTCCCCGAAACTATATTTTTATTCGTCACATCATATGTGCTTTACTTGGAGCGTCTGTGTGTTTATTTTTCGTTTTGTTTATGTTTGAATAAATTCGGATCCTAGCAATCCATGTTTGGGAGAGAGACACGCTCCGCTTTTTCATATGAACACTTGTTCTTCGTTTTACTTTTAATGTTCAATGAATAAAAGTTGGAAGCTACAATATTTATCTTTATTTGGTTGGGAAAAGAAAATGCCTCATATGTCTTGGATAATTTGATACTTGGCAATTGTTTTGAGCTCTCAAGTAGATCATAAGTTTTTGCATGTAGTTTAAACCTATTAGTGGAGAACTACCGTAGAGCTTGTTAAAATTGGTTTGCATAATTGATCTCTCTTAAGGTCTAGATATTTTCTGGTAAAAGTGTTTGAGCAACAAGGAAGACAGTGTAGAGTATTATAATGCTTGCAATATGTTCTTATGTAAGTTTCTGTACCGGTTCATACTTGTGTTTGCTTCAAACAACCTTGCTAGCCTAAACCTTGTACTGAGAGGAATACTTCTCGTGCATCCAAAAACCTTGAGCCAAAACCTATGCCATTTGTGTCCACCATACCTACCTACTATGTGGTATTTTCTTCCATTCCAAAGTAAATTGCTTGAGTGCTACCTTTAAATAATTCAAAATGCTTCTCAATTTGTGTTAATGTTTCATAGCTCATGAGGAAGTATGTGGTGTTTAGCTTTCAACCTTGTCATTTACTTTTGACGGACTCTCATATGGACTAGTGGCACATCCGCTTATCCAATAATTTTGCAAAAAGAGCTGGCAATGGGATTCCCAGTCCCGAATTAATTAATTTAAATAGACACTCCTCAATGGTTTGTGATTGTTGGACGGCACCGAAGGATTCGGTTAGCCATGGCTTGTGTAAGCAAAGGTTGGGGGAGTGTCATCATCATAATAAAACTTAAATAAAAAGGCACTCCTTCATGGTATGTGATTGTTGGGCACCCGAGGATTCGGTTAGCCATGGTTTGTGAAAGAAAGGTTGGAAGGAGTGCCACCCAAAAATAAATAAAATGGGAGCCGCTCTTGTGAGTCCGGTTGATGAGGTAGTTAGTGTACCCACTACCATTCGTTGACAACAACAAACACCTCTCAAAATTTTACTTTTATGCTCTCTTTATGTTTTCAAAACCAAAGCTCTAGCACAAATATAGCAATCGATGCTTCCCTCGTAGAAGGGCCATTCTTTTACTTTTATGTTGAGTCAGTTACCTAATTCCTTCCACCTTAGAAGCAAACACTTGTGTCAACTGTGCATTGATTCTTACATACTTGCATATTTGCATTCATCATATTACTCTATGTTGACAATATCCATGAGATATACATGTTGAAAGTTGAAAGCAACCGCTGAAACTTATATCCTCCTTTGTGTTGCTTCGATGCCTTTACTATGAACTTATTGCTTTATGAGTTAACTCTTGTGCAAGACTTTTGATGCTTGTCTTGAAAGTACTTTCCATGAAAAGTTTTGCTATATGTTATCTATTTGTTAGCAACTATAGATCATTGCCTTGAGTCACTTCATTCATTTCATATGCTTTGTAATAGTATGATCAAGGTTATGTAAGTAGCATGTCACTACAGAAATTATTCTTTTTATCGTTTTACCTGCTCGGGACGAGCAGAACTAAGCTTGGGGATGCTGATACGTCCCGACGTATCCATAATTTCTCGTTCCATGCTTGTTTTATGACAATACTTACATGTTTTGCTTGCACTTTATGATGTTTTTATGCGTTTTCCGGAACTAACCTATTAACAAGATGCCACGGTGCCAGTTCTGTTTTCTGTTTTTGGTTCCAGAAAGGCTGTTCGGGCAATATTCTCGGAACGAAATCAAATCAAAGATCTTATTTTTCCCGGAGGCTCCACCGAGGGGAGAGGAGAGGAGGCCGGGGCCCCAAGGCCGCGCAGGCCCCTGGCGCCGGCCTGGGCCGCCCTGGTGCCCCTGACGCCGCCTCTTCGCCTATTTAACCCCTTTCGACCTAAAACACCGTACCACTTGACGAAACTCCAGAAAGACGGGGCGCCGCCACCATCGCGAAACTCCAATTCGGGGACAGAAGTCTCTGTCCCGGCACCCTGCGGGACGGGGAAGTGCCCGGAAGCCATCTCCATCAACGCCACCGCCTCCATCATGCTCCGTGAGTAGTTCCCCCATGGACTACGGGTTCTAGTAGCTAGTTGGTATTCTCTCCCCCATGTACTTCAATACAATGATCTCATGAGCTGCCTTACATGATTGAGATCCATCTGATGTAATCGGTGTTGTGTTTGTTGGGATCCGATGGATGATACATTATGATTAGTCTATCTATAAAGTTTGTGAAGTTATTGTTGCTGCAATCTTGTTATGCTTAATGCTTGTCACTAGGGCCCGAGTGGCATGATCTTAGATTTGAGCTCTATAATTATTGCTTAGATTGTATCTACAAGTTGTATGCACATGTCACTGTCCGGAACCAAAGGCCCCGAAGTGAAATCGGGACAACCGGAGGGGATGGCGGTGATGTGAGGGACACATGTTTTCACGGAGTGTTAATGCTTTGCTCCGGTGCTCTATTAAAAGGAGTACCTTAATATCCAGTAGATTCCCTTGAGGCTGCCACCGGCTGGTAGGACAATAGATGTTGTGCAAGTTTCTCATTGCGAGCACGTACGACTAAATATGGAAAACATGCCTACATGATTAATGAATTGATGTTCTTTCTTAATGCCTTATCAATCCTATCAATTGCCCAACTGTAATTTGTTCACCCAACACTTGTTATTGGAGAGTTACCACTAGTGTAGATAGCTTGGAACCCCGGTCCATCTCGCATCATCATATACTCGTTCTACATGTCATTGGAAGTAGTATCAACTATTTTCTGGTGCCATTGCTCTCATATTGCTATTATTGCTGCTGTGTTACTATTACTACTGCTCTCATATCACTGCTACTTTCACATCACCCCTGTTGCTAGTGCTTTTCCAGGTGCAGCTGAATTGACAACTCAGTTGTTAAGGCTTATAAGTATTCTTTACCTCCCCTTGTGTCGAATCAATAAATTTGGGTTTTACTTCCCTCGAAGACTGTTGCGATCCCCTATACTTGTGGGTCATCAACTATCAAGAGGGCTCTCGAGTGAGTAACTCGATCGTATCGTTCGGAGAGAGCTCAAACCTTTGCATCTTTGCATCATCTTTCTTGGTTGTTATTTAGACCTTATCCATGTGATGTTTTAGAGCTTATGCTTATTCTCATGACAAGCTCTAGTTCATCGAAAATGGATTTCACATAGATCACTTGTTGCGTTTTCGAGTTTGGTTCATCATCTTTCTTGGTTATTATTTGAATCTTATCCATGTGATGATTTAGAGCTTGTGCTTATTCTCATGACAAGCTCTAGTTTATCAAGAATGGTTTTTGCACGGGCAACTTGTTGCATTTTTAAGATTGGAGGTTTTACCGGTATGTCTTTTTTAGATAGGTCAAACCTTTCATCATTTGTTTCTATCCTCCCTTGTTGGACTATGATGGTTTCCTGCATGATCTTGTAGAGCTTGTTCCTAGCTTCAAAACAAGCCCAAGATCATCAAAATCGGAGTCCGGATGCAAAGTTATGCCCGTTTTAGTTTTGGTGATTCTGCAGTTTTCTGGGGGGCGGATAATCCGGCCCGAAGGACAAAACATGGACAATATCCGGCCAAATATCCGGCCCGAGCCGGGCGATTTGGCGGATAATCCGGCCCGGGCGGATTTTCCGGCCTGGGAGGCCCCAAACGGTCATATTTCGTTGGGAGGGGGTATATAAGACCCCCTTCTTCCTCCTTGGGCTGGTTGGTTCACTTTCTCTCTCTCCTCCATTGTTGTACTTCAAAGCTTGCCCTAGTTCTTGATTCCTCCCATGATTCTTGCATATTCTTGAGGGAAAAGAGAGAGGAGATCTAGATCTACATTTCTACCAATCAAATCCATCTCTTTGTGAGTGGAACTCTCTAGATCTTGATCTTGGTGTTCTTTGTGAATTCCTTTGTTCTTCCTCTCTTATTCCCCCAATAGGTTTTGTAGCTTTGTTGGAATTTGAGAGAGAAGGACTTGAGCATCTTTGTGGTGTTCTTGCCATTGCATTTGGTGCATCGGTTTGAGTTCTCCACGGTGATTCGTGGAGGTGAAAGCAAGAAAGTTGTTACTCTTGGGTTCTTGGAACCCTAGACGGATTCTTGGCCTTTGTGGCGGTTTGTTGGGAGCCTCCATTAAGTTGTGGATGTGTGCCCCAATCTTTGTGTAAGGCCCGGTTTCCGCCTCGAAGGAAATCCCTTAGTGGAACCGTGACCTAGGCCTTTGTGGCGAGGGTCACCGGAGATTTAGGTGAGGCGCCTTCGTGGCGTTCGGTGTGTGGTGTGAGTACCGCATCTTGGGGTGAGGCCTTTGTGGCGTTGGTGTGCATCGAGCAACCACATCTCAAGGTGAGCCTCTTGTGGCGTTCGGGAGCACTAAGCAACCGCACCTCTCCACCGGAGATTAGCACTCGCAAGAGTGTGAACTCCGGGATAAATCATCGTCTCCCGCGTGCCTCGGTTATCTCTATACCCGAGCTCTTTACTTATGCACTTTACCTTGTGATAGCCATCGTGCTTGAAGTTATATATATCTTGCTATCACATACTTGCTTGTATTGCTTAGCATAAGTTGTTGGTGCACATAGGTGAACCATTGCTTAGAATAAGTTGTTGGTGCACATAGGTGAACAATAGTATATAGGCTTTGGGCTTGACAAAGTAAACACTAGTTTTATTCCGCATTTGTTAAGCCCATCTTGTAAAAGTTTTAAATCGCCTATTCACCCCCCCTCTAGGCGACATCCGTGTCCTTTCAGCAACTTCAAAAAGATCCAATGATTGCAACAACAGATCAGGTTAGTTATCTTTCTATACCACTATCTGTATATTTTTCAAATATTTCTTCATTCTAATAGCTTTTTTTAATATGTTATCCTTCTTCTAAATAAATGAATACAGATAATTTCACGACTTGTAGAGCCTGGAAATATTGACCAGATTCATGTTGAACCTATGCTCGATGTCAATAATGCATTGTTTAAGCTACAAATAAAAGACCCAGTGCTACCACATCAAACCAGAAAGGTTGGAAGAACATATTTTTTATTTTATTTCTGAATAATTCTTTTATGTTCATATCTCATGTTTATTTTTTCTTTATTATCTCAAGGATGAAAGCAAAGAAAAATTTGTTGCTGAACAATCATATGGTAATAGCGCTAGCTTAGACCACATGTTGAACAATGGAAAAGATGCTGTAGGTTTGAATTGTGATGCCCACACATCCAGAGGTACTTTTTGATGTGCCAAACCTTCTATTTTTTCTGTCACGCTTTCTTTCTTTTCACTACTCTTAGAACTAGCAATAACTTCTATATTTTTACATTTCTTTTATCCAGTTCATACAGATCATGACTTCTCGCACAAGAAGGACGAAGCGGAAGAAGCTGTCAACTCAGAATTTACCACTCCACACAAACTTCATGCAATGTTTTCAGGAATCAATAACATGGGTAAGAGATTTTTTTTGTGTTTCAGTTTTGCTAATATTATATACTTGGTTTGAATTTGACCACATTTATCCCAAATAATTCTATCTAACTATTTCATTTTCTGTTTTATAAGAAGGAAAAGAAAATTCAGCAACATTGATAGACAATTCATCTGGCCGCAAGAGCAGTTCCATACAATGTGGTCAGAGAACACATAACTATGAAGCCCAGTTATTGTCAGGCAGAAACATAAACAACAAGTTATCTGAAACCAACAGCAATCTAGAATTAAGTTCTGAGTCAAGAATTCAAAGTTACTCGAGTCATGATTATGATGGTTTTGAGAGTATCGGCATTGATGATTTTGAGGTATGTTATTTTTTCTTTTCCATTTTTGGTTCTGTTTTGCCAATGCAGTGTATACTTCCTCTTTGTTTTTTTTACTGAAGTAAAGTGTAACTAAAACAAATGAAATGTGTAACTACTGTCTAGTTTAATTTATTTTTACAATCTGCTCAACAAATGTGACATTCAAACCAACTTTTGCATATTTCTTCGATAAACATGCAACTTCTATCTGGTTACACAAATTGTTGACATACATGCAACTTCAATTGATGTCTACTTGCACCTTTTCGTCAAGATACGTGCAACTCAACCCGGGTTGCACGTATCTCAAAGAAGCACGGGGGTTGAGTTGCAAGTTTCGTCGAGATACATGCAACTCAACCTGGGTTTGCATATGTCTACATGCAACTCACCTTTCGTCGAGATATGTGCAAGTACTACCTACATTAACAAATGACATGTTTTTATCTTTTGGGTTACACCTTTCATCGAGATACATGCAACTCAACTCGGGTTCCATATTTCTCAAAGAAATACGGGGGTTGAGTTGCACCTTTCGTCAAGATACGTGCAACTCAACTCGGGTTGTAACTTTCCACTTATTGTTGTTGTTGTTGTTTGCAAGTCATGTCCACTTGCACATTTCTTCAAGAAATATGCAACCAATCACGGTTTCACTTTTGCACTTTTCTTCATTATTCTTTTGTTATTATATATGTGTTACACCTTTCATCGAGATATGTGCAACTCACCCCCGGGTTGCACGTTTCTCAAAGAAATACGGGGGTTGAGATGCACCTTTAGTCAAGATACGTGCAACTCAACCCCGGGTTGCATGTTTCTCAAAGAAATATGAAACTAAACGTGGAGGTGGGGGTGGGTGGTTTGGGATTGTCCTACATGTGGTTGCACGTTTCTCGAAGAAATGTGCAACCCGATAAGAGTTGCACATATTTGAGTTGCAGATTTCTTCAAGAAGCATGCAACTCAAATATGTTTTCTACATTTGTTGTGAACATGACTTGCTTGTCCTATCTATTTTTTTGGACTGTTGTGTAGTTGCATATTTCTTGAAGAAATATGCAACTAATCACGGGTTCACTTGAACTTTTTCTTTCAATGTTGTTGTGGTTTACAAGTTACACCTTTTCCTCAAGAAATATGTGGATGTATTGTCTATCTTGGGTTACACTTTTCATCGAGGTACATGCAACTCAACCCCGGGTTGCACGTTTCTCGAAGAAACGTACAACCCGATAAGAGTTGAACATATTTTGAGTTGCAAATTTCTTTAAGAAACATGCAACTCAAATATGATTTCTAAATTTGTTGTGAACATTAGTTTTGCG
Source organism: Lolium multiflorum (assembly GCA_030979885.1). NCBI lineage: Eukaryota > Viridiplantae > Streptophyta > Magnoliopsida > Poales > Poaceae > Lolium > Lolium multiflorum. The sequence goes on from CM061749.1 coordinate 208,476,621, forward strand.
GTTTGACTTGCTTGTCCTATATAATTATTGGATTGTCACTTGCACATTTCTTGAAGAAATATGCAACTAATCACGGGTTCACTTGAACTTTTTCTTTCAATGTTGTTGTGGTTTACAAGTTACACCTATCGTCGAGAAATATGTGGATGTAGTGTCTATCTTCGGTTACACCTTTCATCGAGGTACATGCAACTCAACCCCGGGTTGCACGTTTCTCAAAGAAACGTGCAACCCAATAAGAGTTGCACATATTTGAGTTGCAAATTTCTTCAAGAAGCATGCAACTCAAATATGATTTCTAAATTTGTTGTGAACATCAGTTTTTGCAGTTTGACTTTGCTTGTCCTATATAATTATTGAATTGTTGTGTACTTGCACATTTCTTCAAGAAATATGCAACTAATCACGCGTTCGCTTGCACTTTTTCTTCATAGTTTTTGTGGTTTGCAAGTTACACCTATCGTCGAGAAATATGTGGATGTAGTGTCTATCTTCGGTTACACCTTTCATCGAGGTACATGCAACTCAACCCCGGGTTGCACGTTTCTCAAAGAAACGTGCAACCCAATAAGAGTTGCACATATTTGAGTTGCAAATTTCTTCAAGAAGCATGCAACTCAAATATGATTTCTAAATTTGTTGTGAACATCAGTTTTTGCAGTTTGACTTTGCTTGTCCTATATAATTATTGGATTGTTGTGTACTTGCACATTTCTTGAAGAAATATGCAACTAATCACGGGTTCACTTGAACTTTTTCTTTCAATGTTGTTGTGGTTTACAAGTTACACCTATCGTCGAGAAATATGTGGATGTAGTGTCTATCTTCGGTTACACCTTTCATCGAGGTACATGCAACTCAACCCCGGGTTGCACGTTTCTCAAAGAAACGTGCAACCCGGTAAGAGTTGCACATATTTGAGTTGCAAATTTCTTCAAGAAGCATGCAACTCAAATATAATTTCTAAATTTGTTGTGAACATCAGTTTTTGCAGTTTGACTTTGCTTGTCCTATATAATTATTGGATTGTTGTGTACTTGCACATTTCTTCAAGAAATATGCAACTAATCACGCGTTCGCTTGCACTTTTTCTTCATAGTTTTTGTGGTTTGCAAGTTACACCTATCGTCGAGAAATATGTGGATGTAGTGTCTATCTTCGGTTACACCTTTCATCGAGGTACATGCAACTCAACCCCGGGTTGCACGTTTCTCAAAGAAACGTGCAACCCGATAAGAGTTGCACATATTTGAGTTGCAAATTTCTTCAAGAAGCATGCAACTCAAATATGATTTCTAAATTTGTTGTGAACATCAGTTTTTGCAGTTTGACTTTGCTTGTCCTATATAATTATTGGATTGTTGTGTACTTGCACATTTCTTCAAGAAATATGCAACTAATCACGGTTCGCTTGCACTTTTTCTTCATAGTTTTTGTGGTTTGCAAGTTACACCTATCGTCGAGAAATATGTGGATGTAGTGTCTATCTTCGGTTACACCTTTCATCGAGGTACATGCAACTCAACCCCGGGTTGCACGTTTCTCAAAGAAACGTGCAACCCGATAAGAGTTGCACATATTTGAGTTGCAAATTTCTTCAAGAAGCATGCAACTCAAATATGATTTCTAAATTTGTTGTGAACATCAGTTTTTGCAATTTGACTTTGCTTTGGTGTGTGTGCTTTCACATTTTTTTTGACATATGTTTTATCTGAACTATCTATTTCTGCATAATAGATTGATGATGGTAGACCATCATTATCATTCAGGGAAAGTTGGCTTGCAAGTCCAAGAGGACAGGTGATTTGTTTTTTTTCTAAATTTTTGTTTTTAATACAATCAAGTATGATCTTCTTTTCTCTCTGTATCACACTCACATAACATGGATTGGTTTTTTTAGGTGCTTAGACATGAACATATGAGAAAGTTAGCACAAAGGCAGTTTGTAAGTATAAATGAAGAAGGATTCCAACATCCTCAATCCACTTTCCATGATGTTCATGTACATTCTGCTCGAAAGGTTGATTCGTTTGGAACAACATCTCCTCAAAGGACAAATTCTGTTCCCAGCCCCAATTCACCTGCTAGAAACGGAGGAAATGACATAATATCAATAGTATGTGTGCATATAAAAAATTCTCTGTTTATCTTATTTCTTATATACATGGTGTATCTCTAAGTTTGTAATATATGCATCTATATATATTATGCTAATTTTGGGCTTCATATATTTTTTAACTCTATATGGCTATCTTGCTTTAGAATTAACATCTATAGATATTATGCTGTACTGATGTTGATTTTTTCAAAAACCAGAGCTCGCAAGAATCTCCAGAGGTTGTTTTTCTGAAGGAAATCAGAGGCAGCGAAATTAACAACTCGCATGACAGTTATGATGATGTTTACATTGGAAAACATCGGCTAAGCCCAGTCCGGAGGCATACATCTGAGGCCATTGATGCAATGTATGATAAGGACAACCTATCTAACCAGAAATCCCAAGCAAGCTCTTCATCAATATTGCCACCAAGGCGTATAGTAATGCCAAGCAGATATGTTTCATCTCCTTACGATGAAAACATATCAAGTTATGAACAAGATCAAGATCAAAGAAAGCACTATGAAGCAATTATCCGGCTCGCAAATATGGATGGTTACAAGCAGTAAGTAGATACCAATGTACCATTTGTCATTTTTCATCATGCATATGGCTCTGTCCAGTGAGTTCTCTGAGGGTCTGTCATTAGTGGATGCAATATTAATTGGCTCTGATATATGTGGTAGCATGCACCCCATGAACTACAAATCTGTACCCCGAATGTGCATGGAATTTTGGTAGAGTTTCGTGCATTGATCATCATCAAACTATGTATTGTTTTTATATCTCTACACCCTGAATTCTTTTCACCTTTTTGTGGGTAGTAAATTGTTAGTTACTTGATGATGAGTTAATTCACAACTTTTTTACCCTGAAACTTTTAACTAAATCAAGTGGTCATATTCTACTTGAAGTTCCTACCTTGTGTATTGTCGTCATATATCTGTTTTGATTTTACAGCTTGTGAACCGTAAAGTTTTGAGTGAATCAATCATGATCTGATTCATAAACTGCTTTTATCCTGAATCATCCTTGACTGAATCAAGTGGTTGTGGTCGTGTTTGGATGTATTCATACTATCCTAGATCCTAATATTTTTGTGTTTTGTCATTCTGCAATTATGGATTGTCCATGCTTAGTAATGTTCAGTCAATCGAAGCCAGTATAATCTACAGTTTTGGTGTATGTGAAAGTGCTCATTCATTTTCATTGTGCTAGCAGCTGAAGTGTAGTTTAACATCATAGGTTCCATGTGAATTGTTTGTTCTTACATGTTTTTCTTATACTATCTAAAACAGTAAGATGGCTATTCAAATTGGTAACTGTAAGGTCAGTGTGGAAACTTTTGGGAATTCTTTCAAACCAGGAGGAACTGTTGAAGCTTGGGTCATAAACTTGTATTGCCGTATCCTATTCTTGTGTAACCACCCAAAAACCTCAAACAGACACACATTCTTCCATACATCAAGTGTAAGTTATTTCTCTATATATTTTTAATCTATGTCCTCTTAATAGTTACTGCATAACAATCTAATTTATCTTCTATGTAGTACTGACTGATATTTTTTGTCATGTTACAATAACAAAATGAAATAGGAATATTTTCTTGAAAAATGGGAGAATGAATCAAGAAGATTGTACATGAAAGATCAAGCCATAAAAGCTTTTGAAGGTGCTGGAAAAGCAAGGAAACTACACTTGACAGATTCGGTATTTTTTATTTTTAATCTTTCATTGTTTTTTTGCTATTTCATAAATCTTTTTCCTTTATAAGTTTAACCAAACCACTTTTCCTTGTTTGGACAGTTGCACTTCCCATCCCTGTACAACTACCACTGGTTCCTATTCACTGTTGACATAAGGGACAAAAAGTTCATCTTTATGGACTCCCTTTTTGGCAAGAATTCAGATTTACACCAAGAAGTTGATAATCGAATGGTACCTTTTATATCATGGTTTCTTTCTTACTTTTTTCCCAGTAAACACAAATGATTTTATATCTAATGGTTATTTGTAATACATTTACCTTGTGTTATGTGGAAGATTATGAACTTTGGAAGAACTTGGAGTGAATGCCGCTTGAAAGACATTAACTTCCAAGAATTTGAAGTGATCTACCCACCTGTTCCAAAGCAAAAAAATGGGTACATTCATGTTTTTACAGTCTTAAACCATTTATACTTGACTTCATTACTGTTTTGTTTATATGACTGAAATCTGCTCTTTCTCTATTTTATCAATATCAGGAAAGACTGCGGAATACACTTGATGAAAAGTATCGAACTATTTAAGCCAAGAACTAGTTTGATGGGAAAATTCTCACATAAAGATATTCCAGATTTTCGAATTCAGATGGCAAATGAGATGATGTTCTGCGAACACAATGAGATGCATGAAATCCAGGAAGCTGTGATGACATTTAAACCTCATGTAAGAGTTTTCTGTCTGTAATTATTTGTTTTGTTTCCTAATAATCTGAATTAAATATTAATCCAAACTCAGTAGCCATACGCCACTGCAGCTAAGCGTGTATGTTCTTGTGTGAATGGCTCCTAGCTTATTTCACACCCTCTCTGTTTTTTACTACCGATTCTTTACTTGAGTTATGAAGTACTTCTGGTGACTTGTAGACACAATCCTAGTTAAACTTTCAAACTGATATTGACTTGTGTTTGGGTTCAACAACTAGATGCATACAATCTGTCAGTGACTCAGTGAAAGAAAGGTTCTCATTCTTTGAAACTCGTTGATAATAATAAATAACTATCTGTAGCAATTTGTGATTCAAGATTTATTTTTCCAGTCATGTTTGTTCACTAGAATTGTTATCTCACATCCTTGCATGAGCTGACTGCTTTTCTGTTTGTTTTTTCCAGGTTCATGGCACGTATGCAAGGATGGGGTGAAAAAGAAATCAAGTTCTCATGTGAATTTGGCATTAGTAGTTCCAAGTTTATTTTATTTTTATGTAAAGAGAGTTTTTGTGTAGAGCTCACTGATAGATTTTGAGGGACAAATCGAAGATATAGTTTTTGGCTAAATGCACAACAACTATGTGCTATAGTTTCAAGGTTTATGAGTTGATACAACTCCATCTGCTGATGTTATGTTTTGGGCAACATACAATCGTTCTTTTCAGTTATATCTGTTGCACACTACATCTATGTGTTCATATATGTTCATAATATATATATAGAGTTTATCTTTTTCTATAAGTCTAAGTAAATTTGGCACATCATATTATCTCCTATCTTTTATTTCGTAACTATTCAAAAACTATAGAGTTTATCTTTTATTTTTTCTGCAATCATTTTCCTTTGCATTTTGCCAATGTAGTTTTAATTTTGTACTATTCAAAAAAGATATGCTCAGTTTCGGCGCTGAGTTCCAGCGTTGTGCCGCTGTTTAAGCATATTGGACGCTGCATTATGTACTTCCAGGTTTGTCACATTTTTATTCCCGAATGCATGGTGATCTTAGCAAATCTGTTCCTTTTTGTGCTGATATTTCTTGATATAACTTCTTGAGGAAATGGCTACATGTAGTTGGGGCTTGTTTGTCAAAAAAATTTAAGCGTTCAAAATACTGTTTTACGCAATCTATTTTCTAAGGCAAATAACGTAGGCGCTAGGAAACACCTTTTTTGCATGTCGGTTGTCTTGTGCTTCTTGCAAAAAATACTTAGCTCCTCACTTAGAGTACTTATCTACTGAGATTTGAAAAAGGCTGCCATCTTTGCTACATAAATGTTTGTGCCAATAATTGGACCAATTTCTTTTGTGTATTCTATTCAGTACATTTCATTCAGTACATATCATTTAGTACATCATATGTTTTTAATCTGTCAGTCCTATCTTAAGAACATATCATTCAACATAATGCATAGGACATCACTTATAATAGACATAGAATAGTTCATGCACAGAAAGGTAAATATTAAGAATTACAATTCATACTCAATCATAGTTCAAATCTCTTTTTTCACTACAACTTATATCAGTTGTTTCTAACTGTTCCTTTTTTCACTTTCTGAATTTGAAGCATCACACTCAACCATGCAGACGAATCATGATGTCCGTATGATGTAAGTCTTCTATTACTTCTCTTTTGTCTTTCTTGCCTTCTTGCTACTTGCATCTGTATCATTTTTCTTCGCTGAAATACATTTAATACCAAACTTGTTAGATGAAAAAAATAGATATGACAAAATTAAACCAGCTTCTTTATGCACGTAGTTTATACCTCTAGGGTTAGTTTTCGACTTCTTGTTGTTTGCAAACAATGATGCATCCAAGTGTAAACTTTCACATGTTTGAATATTATGGTAATGTGACCCGCAGTGGCTGCATGTAATCTGTTGTTTCCCCAAAAACTGCTCTGCAAATGTCCTGTACCTCCCGTCTGGCTTTTGCTTTGCTGAATTAGTTGGCCTTCCCTTAGACTTCACAACCTTGGGATCATTTAAGTAACCATATTCACTTTGAATATCACCAAGATCACCAACTTGCTCATTAGTTTTATCATTGGGATCTCCTTCTTTTGCTTTGTCTTCAGCCAATGTCATTGCATCTAATTTCTCTGCAATCTTCTTAACTTCTTGTGTGACAAACAGGTATTTCTCATTACTTTTTGAGCCATCAGATGCTACATTGATGCAAACCTTGGATAGCACATTAAATCTCAGCTGGCTGCAATCTCCTGTCATCTCCAAAGGTACATTGTACCTCAAATCTCTTATATCTTTCTTCTCTCTTGGCTTCCATCTAGCAATAAAATATTTTTCTGGAATTTGTACGAAGTTTAGATGGATAAGAACTTTAAGAACATGAGAGCATAAAATTCCATCTTTGTTGAACTTGGAACAAATGCATCTGAAATCTTCACTTGATAAATCAACAATAACTAGGTATTTTCTTGTCCTGTAATCTCTTGTTGCAGCCAAGCCAGATTTGTACACTTCGTATTTCTTGTTTGTCTCAACCTCTTGTACATGTAGATAGGAAGTAAATTTCAGCTGCTTCTGAAATCTATAAAATATCTTCCTATTGTATATCTTTCCGGCATGCACTTCCATATCATTTCCACACCAATATGTAGGTGTTGTTGTCCTCGTGATGGAATCTTCATGTATCTCATTTTGTTCAATATTTTCTGCTATCTTATCATACTCACTCAGAAAGCTGCTGACACTGTATGTTGATCCAACATTATCTTTGAAAATAGCATTGGTGCCTTCGCTCTTTGAAAATAGCATTAGTATGTTGATCCAACAGAGATTGAGGATGAAAAATTGTTGGATTTCGAGCAGATCATACCTGGGTAAGATTCTGATCCATTCTCCATCTTCTTGAGATCCTTTTCGGCCTGGACGTTTTTGGGGAAGAATTTTGCTAAGCCTTACTGGGATTTCTTCTCCCCATGGCCAGCAAGGTCTCGACGGGAGGAAGGAGACGATGCCTCGATCTGATCTCTGTCTGTCCTTCTTTTTCTTGCGCAAGGGGTATAGCTATGACTTGGTCAGCCCACATGAGCCCAGCCAGCAACATAATTGCACGAGACAGGTGACTGGGTCAAAATCAGACAAAAGCCCAGAAAGATACTTTGTGCATCAGGTGACAGGCAGAAAGACACGGGCCAGAAAGCAATCAGGTGACAGGCAGGAATCGACATGGGCCAGAAAGCAATCAGGTGACACAGCAGAAAGACACGACACAGAAGGAAAGGACCAGCGATCGATGGTTTTGTGGGCATCGACTGAGACTTAAAATTTTCTCAGTCGACTGAGACCCAGGCACTCCCAATTATTTTTTGGAGGGATTAGTTGGGCTGGTCAGCCAGCCGTTCCTCGTCGTCCGACCGATTTGGTGGAACCAGTGCCTTCCGCATCTGAAAGGAATATTCTCTTTTGTGCAATCAGTTGGTTCCGTTCCTTTGGCAAACCGAACACGCGAACGGGCTCCAAGTGCGGAACGGTTCCGTTCCATTCCTCTTCATTCCAGAACCGAACACACCCTAAGAGAGGAGTTTCCCGAGCTCTATCACACAACAGGACTAGCTAGTCGCTCATATTCCCGCCTAGTCAACACCGCCGGATGCCTCAACTCAGGAAGCCGAGCAAGAAGCACCACACGGCTCAGCTAGAGGGGAATGGGCGATGGATGTGGCCCGATGGATATGCCGAATTGAACAAAGTGGGCCGATGCATACAATTCAATAAATGTAAGTGATTTCGAGACTACACAAGAATGAATGACACAAAGTCGGCTATGTCGCATAAGTGGGGTTACTATACAAGCGGTTTGCAACAAATTTCATGAAAATCTTGAGCAAATTAGCGATCGACCCCGATAGTGACAAGAAGATAGATGATCAATTGAATGATCTACATTTTGTTCAATTCGGCATACTAACCTTCTCATGTATTTATGTTGTTTTTTTCCTTAGTCGAAGGATGCACTAAGGATGTTTCGAAGCCTGAATGAAGATGAGAAAATCTTCATGATGCATTGCTTCACGAAGATCCAAACTTGCGCAAAATGGGATCATGTCCGACCGGTTCTCAACGCTAGAAAAACTGTTGTTATTTAGATGGACCACTGCCCTCCTCGATGGCCTCGATCGGACGTCCTATCAAGAAGAGGGACGTTGCGGTATAATCTGCCTCAAAGAAGCACCGATGATAAGATTATCGCCAAGGTTTCATCGAACTTGAGATATAGAGACCAAACGAACAATGCAGGGTGAGCGATCTTGCTAGAAAAGGCTGAAAGATGATTAAGTTAGAGACTGCAAGAGTTGAAGCCGCATGCCACCATGATCGATAGGGTCACAACAATGAACCAAGAATTCGTGAACATTTATAATTTAATTAATATTTCACATTATTTTGCTCTTGATCTTTTTATTGTTTTCTCTCTATGTGTTTGTATTCGACAACATCCGTATCCGCATCCGTATTTGTTTTGAAAATATGGAAACGGATATGGGAAGGGCGCTATCCGATCTGTTTCCACCCCTAGCCATGAGCACAGATGCTCTGATACCAAGAAGGAATGCAAATCTCAGCAGTTGTATTACCATCGATCACAGATACATATAGTTGAGGCGTGGGTCACAACAGTGCCGCACGACCTGCATACGATCCTAAGGATCAGGAGCTAGTGGTTACAGTGAGACATAACGGACATGCCGTGTACAAGGACACAGTCTATATATTTCTACACTCTAAACTTTGTCCACAAAAGAGTGTACTCCTATCTTTTTAATGCAAATTAATTCCTTCTCTATCATCGGATGGAAATCAAACCCAATAATATTTAGCATATATTTTTCTTATTTTTAACATACACTTAGTTTATTGAAGGTGAAAAATTAAAGAGAAGAGATGCATTTCATAATGTATTTTTTACTCTACTTCATAATTTGTTTTGGAAAATCCACACGTACATTTATTTGTGGAGAAGGGAGTAGGTGTCGACATGTACTCGTCCGCTGGGTTGGGTGTGTACGTGTTCTGTTACTGCCACTCGGATCAAAGAAATGTGACACGTATATTTCCCTCAACAAAAGTTCCCAAAAATTGGCCCCGTTCGTCCGTCGGCGACCTGCCTGCCTGGCGCGTCCCCTTGTCCTCCTCCTAGGTTCGTTCTTCTCGGCGGCTGCAACGAGGAAGGCGGCCGGGCTACCCGCTCACGCCCCCCGTGCTTGCCAGGCCTCTTCCTCCTCCGCGGCTCCTCCGGCGGCTGCAACAGCGACGCCCGGCCTCCAGCGGCAGCACCAGGAATCGGCAGTGGGGCTTCTCAGGTGGGCTTCCCTCCCTCCATTTGATGCCGCTGCCAGTTTCTTCTGCCTAATTTCACAAGAGACCTAACTGATAGAAATGTGGCATAGTTTCTTGACGACATTTTCGACATCTGTATTCTCTTCATCTGACTTAGCACAAGGAATAATCGAATCACCCAATGCAAACTTATCCTATGCAAATGGAGCACCCCCCGGCCGCTCCTGGTCTTTCTTGCAACTTCTTGTTGCGGCCACGAGATCCACATGAACTAGAGTTTGGATTTTTGGGCTGGCGAGATTTTCTGTAGATCGAGGTCAGGAGGGTTTCTAGAGAAATTGCTTGTCTCTTGTCAGTGTTGCAGTACCAAGGAAGATACATCCTCATTTCACTTCAGTCTGATTAAAAGGGTATTTGCTGGTTAGTGGGAGTGTGTGACTGGAGGTTCGCGTTTTAGATCTGAATGTTTCTTAGCCATCACCTGTGTGCCATCAAGTTCGGCTGCATCCCCTTTCACTTATCTCGGCAACAACCTCGTACTCTCCTGCCCCTGTTACGCCGCCCTCAGCCTGTTCGACAAAATGCCATAATGCAATGTTTTATTCTGGCCAGTCTAGCGCGTGCTTCACACTGGGGAGCGTCGGGTGCGAAAGCTGCGCTTACCAGAACTCCTTAGCGGTTGGCGCCTATTTTTGTGTGGTGCACGCACACTAAAGACATCGGTGTGACTTGCATACTACTCCATCCGGTCTGAAAAGATCGACGCGGAGGGTAAGCCAAACTACACATGCATACGCACAGTTTAGCGTCAATTAAATGTGACCGGAGGTAGTAGTTTGCAGCATGTAAACATCTAAAAATGTTGTTGTCTGCAACTTATATGAGAGCGCAAGAAAAACACAAGAGTGTGGGGGCAGGGTTCAGACAATAAGTAACAAGCTTCAGGAAAGCGGAAAGCGTAATCGGTGCGGTGGCCTTCTGCCTAGAGCTTATGCATTTAGTGCATGCTTAAGCGGTGCTAAAGCGTTCTTGACTTAGTCAACTTCAAGACCAAAAACTAGCGAAAATCAGGATTTCAGGCCAAAGAACAAGTATTATTTGGACAGAAACCTAGCGAAAATCAGGAATTTCAGGCCAAATTTCATGTCGGGGGGACAACGGAATGGCCGGGAATTGCTTGCAGCAGGGATGGGCTAGACGCGGAGGAGTAGTTCCGGCGCCGTCGGCTTTGATGGTGATGTCGATTGCAATTAGGAGGAGATGTATCGATGATGGTTTTATAGCCCGATTGGGCGCGCTAATCCCCGTGCTAAACCCCGCTCGTGCCAAAAGTTACCGCGTCCCGGTAATTTCTCGCGGGCCCAAAAGTTACCGCACGTAACGCTTCGGGCTTGCTTTTTCAACGCTCACGCGTGCCTAATCAAGATTTTTTAAAAAGTGTAATGATTAAGCGCGCCTAGCGCTTAATTAGCCGCTTTGGCCCTAATCGATGCGGTACCCCTCCGCTTCACGCTTCATCGTGCTTAAGCGACCGCTTTTTTCCGCTTTCCCGAACCTTGATAAGTAATGATATTCTGATCGCCTATATGAGTTGATACTTGATACGACATATTTAGGTTTTCTTCAGAGTTGATATAATTAAGTTTATTTCTATTGCTATATCTGAAACTACTTCTAGTCTGTCACTATTTAGAAAATGTTATTCCAACTCTACTATGACAAGTACATATATATCCTTATTGGCATTCCATAATGTTGACTGGTACACAATAAATTGATTATCCTGTTACAATCTTTGTTTCATGCCTAGGTGATCAAGGTTTTCCTTCCTTTCCGAAAATGGAATATAATTCAGATGACAATTCAGAAATCAGCGATTCTGAGATTGATGAGCATGAAGACAAAATTTATGCAAGATTGATGTCAGGAGATTTAAAAGCTAGCAATGGTGAGAGTTACAGTTGCCCATTCTGCAGTGGAAAGAACAAGAAAGATTACAGTATACATAATCTTGTTCAGCATGCCTCAGGAGTAGGTGCAGCACCTAATCGACTTGCAAAAGATAAGGCAACCCACCGTGCCCTTGCCAAATATTTGAAGAATGGCCTTTCTGAATCCCTCGAGCCACAGTCGCAGCTGATCGCTGTGGAGCCACAACCTTGGCAAAATAGAAATGAGAAGTATGCGTGGCCCTGGATGGGTGTTGTAGCTAATGTGCCTACTGAATGGAAGGATGGGCGCCAGATTGGAGAAAGTGGGAATCGTTTGAAGGAAAAACTATCATGCTTTTGCCCGCTGAAGGTTATTCCTTTATGGACTTTTAGAGGTCATACAGGGAATGCTATTGTTGAGTTTGCAGGAGACTGGAATGGTTACAGAAATGCACTTGCATTTGAAAAGTACTTTGAGGCAGAAGGCTGTGGGAGAAACGGCTGGAAGCAAAAACAGAATCAAGGGCCAAAGCTTTTTGGCTGGGTTGCAAGGGCAGAAGATCACAGTTCTCCAGGGCTAATTGGAGACCACTTGAGGAAAAATGCTGACTTGAAAACTATCAATGAAGTTGAGAACGAAGGAACACATAAAGATAATAAACTTGTAGCTAATTTAGCTAACCAAATTGAGGTCAAGAATCAGTATTTACAGGAGCTTGAATTTAGATACAAGGAGACAGCTGTGTCACTTGAGAAGATGATGGCGCAAAGGCAACAACTTGTCCAGGCGTATAATGAAGGTTTGTGTTAGTTTTCGTTACTTTATCCATGTATGGTGTATGTGTGATGCATGTTTTTCTGTCAGTCAGCACATCCATGTTTTAGTTGTTAAATAATCAGTAAAACTTATGACTACCAGAAATTCGGAAGATGCAGCAGCTAGCTCACAGACATTCTCAAAAGATCATCGACGAAAACCAGAATCTGCGTTCAGAACTAGAGTCCAAGATAAGCGAACTTAATGCAAGATCCAAGCAATTTGATGACCTTTCTGAAAAAAGTGATTATGAGAGAAGGGATCTGGAGCAGGAGAAGCAGAAGGTGTGTGGTTTATTGGCTTCTTGCATCTCATCTTTTGCACCCTTCTTACATCTTTTGAACTGGAGTCCAGTGGCCCCACTAATCCCCGCATGCAATGGCGAGCGCTCATGGGTGCAAGTGAGACCATCGCATTTTGGGATTCCGGGAAAATTGGGTGCATTGTCTATTTGGCATTTGGGGGTGTTCTGTGCATCAGTAAGCTAACATGAGCACCCCCCTTTTTTTTTTCTGCACACGTCACTGACAACATGCCCATTGTGCTACCATGTGCATTTTTACCTGTCACGCACCTCCTCAATAAGTTTGATGACCTAGCTGTGTAGGTCTTATGAGTTTTTGTCCTGTAAGCTGTGTTGCTTTTTACTCATTTATTTTCGGTTGAGAGCTAGTATTTATTGTGGGTCATATTCATGCATCTATGGGTCTGATACCATTTTACATACTATGTAAGGCACTAAAGTTCAGAAGATTAGGCCCTGTCGATACGTGTGCAACTTCTGCAACTTTATTTTTTTGCTTTGATCCAGAATGCTAGTAAATCAAATCATCTTAAGTTGGCAACAGTGCAACAACAGAGAGCTAATGAGGATGTACTGAGGCTTGTGGACGATCAGAGGGTACGTGTCCTGGTTCCATTCGTGTGATATGATGGTGTGGTTTTTGAACAGTATGTCTTGTATATTAGCATTACTGTATGGAATTTGCAGAGAGAGAAACAAGCTGCTCAAAAGAAAATCCTGGAGTTAGAAGAGAAGTTGGAGGAAAAACAGATGCTTGAATTAGAAATACGACAACTGAAGGGCAAATTGGAAGTGATGAAGCATATGCCAGGTCATGAAGATTCAGAATCTATGAATAAAATTAATAAACTTGGTGAAGTACTGCAAGATAGGATGGACGAACTGGATGCTATGGAGTCACTTAACCAAACTCTGGTTATTAAAGAAAGCAAAAGCAGCACTGAGTTGCAAGAAGCTCGGAAGGAGCTGGAAAATGTACGTTTCTTCTAAGTAGACCAAAATGCACAGGCAATGTCATGTTGCTTCAGTGTTGCGATTAACTTATTTATTATTTTTCTTTGGATCTTATGGCCATTCATCCTTCCATCTGCTGCGTGCTCCACAGGGCTTGCTTGATCTTTCAGGTGGCCAAGCACATATAGGGATCAAGAGAATGGGCGAGCTTGACGTGAAAGCATTTTCAAATGCTTGCAGAGGGAAGTTGTCGGAAGAGGATGCGGAAGTTACTGCTGCCATTCTTTGTTCGAAGTGGGAAGCTGAAATTAGAAATCCGGAATGGCACCCTTTTAGGGTTATCATGGTTGGTGGGAAACACATGGTAAGAATCTTCATTTGTAAAATCCACTGCTTGTAGATACTCCTACTTCCATAGTTTCGAGCTTCTAGTGGTAAGAAACCGTAGAACTAAGTCATCTTTTATATCATCTATGACCATAATGTGCTATACTATGGTGTCCTGACAATTATATGAATATTTTTCTTTCAATGTCTGTTACCTCTTATTTGACTTGTAATGGTGCATGCTGTGTTTTAGGAAATAATTGATGCTAATGACGCCAAGCTTCGAGAATTAAAAGAAGAGCACGGTGAAGAAATATATTCATTGGTGACGAAGGCACTGCGTGAAATCAATGAGCATAGTGCTACCACAAGGTATCCAGTGGGAGAGCTGTGGAACTTCAGAGAGGAACGGAAGGCTTCTCTGAAGGAAGCTGTCCAGTGCGTCCTGAGACGGTGGCGAAGCAACAAGAGGAAGCGCTGAGCCGAATGTGCGCCGTCATGGCCAAGCAGCATGCCAATGGACATCGGCATGCTGTTCTAGTCTAGTAGTAGTATTAGTGTTCTCTGGTAGATGTGTAGATATGAAACTAGCAGGTGCTAGACTATGAGGTAAGGTAACAAGCTGGCACCGTTTGTGTATCAGCTTCTCTTCTTAAGCAGGTCTATGATTGCTATGTTGCTGAGAATTGAGAGGACTGCTTTTGTAAGGCTGTAATGGAACACGCAGATGCAGCAGAAGGCCAATGCTAGAGTTCAGTGTCCATAAAATCTGTGTGAGAAGTGGAAGTTCAGTATTGTCCATGCTATGGAATTATTATGTTTCAAGACAAAGTCAGATGTTCGAAATGACAGCCAAAGAAACTGGCTTTTTCTTTAAGACTTCGTACCTTCAAAAAACAAAACTTGAATACTCTTCAAATTAGCCGAAAACAAGTACTGATACTCTACTACTCTTCAAAAGAAAGAAACAGATTGTTTGAACAGCTACCAACATGGCAGGCTACACCTCAAAAGGAAGGAAGAAAGAGAAGGAACGGCAGGATGTGTGTAGGTCGTGCGCGCATGTGCTCGAGGAAAGCAAAACCGTGACGAATCCAAATGCAACACGTGCGGCAACGAAAATGTGCGATTCCCATGTCAAAAGAAATGTGCAATACTGTCCTTTACATGTAGCCGACGGACTCGACGATCCGCGAAGGTCCGCGTGTCCCCAAGCACCCGCAGACGTGTCCCGGCAACTGCACAAACAAAATGGCGTCGGCAGTTACCGTCATGGCCAGAGACAGAGACAGGGACTGCCAGAAATGGAGACGGCGATAGGAGGAGCAGCAGCGGCGGCGGTAGGGAAGGCTGGCGGAGCGGCGGCGGCGGCAGGGAAGGCCGACGGAGCGACGGCGTCAGGGGAGTACTGGAGCGAGGCGCTCAAGTCGTTCCTCGACCACATCCCCGTCTCCTCCGTGTCCGGCGCTGCCCAGTCATCTCCCTCCCCAGGTACAGTACAAGCACACGAAAGCACAACCTACTCGACTTTGCTGGATTAGAGTGGTGGTCTCATGGCCGTTTCGGTATGCATGGAGCTCAACCTCGATGGCTCCGTGCTGGACGCCATCGGCTCCATGTACCGCGACGGCGTCGGCGGCGCCGTGATCGTCGAAGAGGTCCACGGCACCCTCGGCAAGTTCGTCGATCGCGACATCGGCTTTGTCGATTTCCCGAGCCTCGCTTTGTGGGCACTCGAGGCAAGTGTGCTTTTGCTTGCAAAGATTGTTGGTTTTGCTTGACACATGACTCTAACAACCACTTTGCCGGTCGCATTGTCCATAGGAGCTTGACAAAGTGAGCACTGAACGAGAAGACGAAAGTTCTGACTTTCTCTCGAGTCTAAAATGCCATCCTCAGATTGCAGAAACAAAGGTACTACTGTATGAGTTTCTCTAATTTGTTGAAATAAGCATACTACTGGATGTCGATTCATGTGCTGAAATGGATCTGAAGTTCTAAACAATGGAGTATATGATTTCTTAGTGTCGACAACATGGAGGCTGCACATACTAATGCCTCTGTTGTTTCTCCGATGAACAAACAGATTGCCTGGTTAGCAAAGTTGTTCCTATTGGAGCCCTTCTTCCCCGTTCGATCCCATGACACACTATTCCAAGCAATGCTTCTCTTCTCGAAGCACCAAAGGCTCAATGTGATACCTGTCGTTGAGTCGGTGAACTCGAGTGTTGACGGATTTGTCACTCAGGTACTACTATTGTCTATTAGCCCCCTCTAAGTAATATGTTATTCGATTGGTTCCCTCCAAATATTATTCCTAAATCCGTCCCTAGCCACTACAGAGTTGGTTCAATCGGACCTCAACCATGAAACTATCTGAGTCATCTATGCTTCCTATGAGAAGGAAGGTGTGTGGATGTTAACGAGAAAACGATACCCCGATCTGGGGGCCTCGGTGCTTGTTATATTGACAGGAAGAGCCCCTGTCCTGGTCGGGTTACAGAGAGAGACCGTACACAGTTGGTATACTATACCATACCGTGTACGTGTCGTACACACACGTCTAACAGCCCCCCTTAATCTTGACCGTAGTAAGGTTAAGATTACGCCTAAACTCATCTAAGAGATTTACAGGTATAGATTTAGTAAAACCATCAGCAACTTGATCCTTATTGGAGATGTACTTGATGTCCAACAATTTACTGGCCACTCGTTCACGAACAAAATGATAATTAATCTCAATGTGTTTTGTTCTGGCATGGAAGACGGGATTAGCAGACAAATACGTAGCACCAATGTTGTCACACCATAAGCAAGGACGTTCCTGGAGAGACTCCTTGTTCACGAATCAAGGCTTCTACCCAAATGAGCTCTGCAGTAGCATTAGCAATGGCTTTATATTCAGGTTCAGTACTAGAACGTGAGACAGTCGCTTGCTTTCTGGCACTCCATGAGATAAGATTAGGACCAAAAAAGATAGCAAAACCTCCAGTGGACCGTCTATCATCAAGACATCCTGTCCAGTCTGCATCAGAAAAGGCACTAAGAAGAGTAGATGAAGATTTCTGAAACGTGATACCAGTGTGTAATGTTCCTTGAACATAGCGTAAAATTCTTTTTGCCGCAGTCCAATGAGATGTAGTAGGAGCATGAAGATATTGACAAACTTTATTGACTGAGAAGGCCAAATCCGGTCTAGTCAATGTTAAATATTGAAGTGCACCAACAATACTCCGGTAATTTGTGCTATCTTCTGGACCAAGAAGCATACCATCTGTCAATGACAACAGATCCTTTGTAGATAAAGGTGTAGGAGTGGGCGCACAACCAGTCATATTAACTCGTGCCAAGAGATCAGTAGCATATTTAGCCTGAGTCAGGACAAGACCATCAAACGTTTTTGTGACCTCAATACCCAAGAAGTAATGCAAATCACCTAAATCCTTGATAGCAAAATTTGCAGCCAGCTGGCGAAGAAGACCAGTGATAGCTTGATCTGAAGAACTAGTGACAATAATGTCATCCACATATATGAGAACAAACACTGTGACTCCAGAGTTTCTATATAAAAATAGTGATGTATCTGCTTTAGATGATTTAAAACCAAGATCTATTAATTTCGAGCTAAGGCGAGAATACCAGGCACGAGGGGCTTGTTTTAAACCATAGAGAGTCTTATCCAATTTGCAAATGTGTCGCGGAAAGCGTGGATCTTCAAAACCAGGAGGTTGTTTCATATATACTTCCTCTTCCAGAACACCATGTAAGAACGCGTTCTTGACATCTAGCTGACGTAAACTCCATCCTTTGGACACAGAGATGGCCAAAACAAGACGAATAGTAGCGATTTTGACAACGGGACTAAAGGTATCTTCATAATCAAGGCCATACCTTTGTTTGAATCCTTTCGCAACAAGCCTTGCTTTGTATCTATCAATTGTACCATCTGAACGTTTCTTGATCATATAAACCCACTTGCAATCGATCAAATTTTTATTTGCACTTGGAGGAACAAGGTGCCATGTTTTATTTGTCATGAGTGCATCATATTCTTCCACCATGGCCTATTTTCAACTGTCATCACCAAGCGCTTCTTTGAGAGTGCTACGTTCACCTGCAGATGATGAGGACATCCCTACCTCATTACTATCTCCGTCATTACCAATTGAAGATGAACCTGCTGTGAAGCTCAAGTCCAATGAAGTCAGGATTGGACCAATGACACGAGCTCGTGCGAAGCTACTTAAGCAACGGTGAACTTGTTCCTAAACGATACCTTGATTGATGAGAACTTTATAATACCTAAGTACTTATGTATCATCGGGTATGAAGAGGAGACAAGCATCGCACGAGGAGGGAGGAGCAGTGGACATGAAGACGGACGTCAAGATAGACGTGAAGCTGGACATGGAGCTGGACATGAAGATATCTCATGGACGCGAGGGGAGGCGGAAGGCATGCGAGAGGAGAAGCGTCGAGGCGGTCAGCCCGATCAGACCGGCCTCGGACGGCCAGCCGGTCCACGACTCGTTGCCGATGCATCGTCGGTCAAACCGGATCTTGTTTTGCGAGCTTCGGTTTGCGCCGGTTGACCGGATCTGCCCGTCGGTCACTGGTCCGGTTGACCGGATTCCAGACCGGATGCTGTTTGCGAGCTTCCCTGTTTGCCGCCGTGCCCCAGAGCCCGCCCGGTCCCAGCCGGTTGACGGATTTCACATGTCTGTCTCGACCAGATCTATTCTGGGTCGGTTTTACTTGTATCTTTCGACCGAACTCGTCCCGAACGCCTATATAAGTGCCTTGGACGACCCCTAGCTTTTAGACCACGTTTAAGATAAACCCTAGTTCTTAGTTGTTTGCTTTGCAAAACTATTGAATTTCCTACACCATATTGCTTGATATTGTGTAGATCTGTTAAAGTCTTGTGTGATCTCTTGTTCCATTGGGAATTAGACGGTTGCAACCGCTTCGTGGTCGGCGGCTACGTGCGCAAGTGTGTGGAGTTGCGAATATCTTGCGGGGTTGAGCTGTTGCATTGGTGTGGGACCAATCGAGAGATCTCGTTGCGTCATACAATTTATCATCCACTACATCGTCGTGTTTCTCCGCTGCTATCACCTCGTGATCATCATCCACCGTTGCTTAGAAGATCGGGCCTCCCTTATCATCTTGGTATCGATTTCAGTTTTCCTCGGTAAGCCATTCACAATCCACCCCATAGTTGAGTTGTGAGTGTTTCCTATCGAGAAAAGCAAAAAAAAAATTAGGGTTAGGGTTTGCCATAGCCATAGATTGCACTAATTTCGAGTTTTAGTTGCTTTTCGTAGTTGTTTTTGCGTACCTTTATCTTTCTTCTCGTAGAATTGTTAGGGTTGTGTTTTATTTTCATCTAGTTTATCATCTAGAGTCAGTTTTTGTTTACTCCGAGTCCACATAGCATACAGTGTGTTTGTCCAAACCATAGCTAGAGCCTTTCGATATACGTGACTAGGAACTTCCCCAGAAGAGATTAGTTTTACCGCTCGACAGGCTGCTCATTAGGGTTTTGGTGCTTTGCATATCTTGTTGGCCGTGTTATCAAGGAGTTGAGTCATAAAATCAAAAAAAAATTGAAAAGAAGCAAAAAGAGCTACATAGCTGCGTTAAAAAAGAAAAATACAAAAAGAAAAGTGAAGTGTTAGTAGAATCAAGTGAAAGGCCTAAGTTTTCTTTCTGCACCGGTAGTTGAGCAATCTTGTGCTGTCTCGTTGAGCTTTGCTAGTGTCTCTCTAGTGCATTGCAACCTTTCCTACATATAGTTGCATTGCCACATTTATCGCCTTGTGTGAGTATCTTTGGTTGTCTACGGTCAGCTAGAGCTTGTTATTGGTGCAAATAGGTAGCCTACCTACAGCCCCACATATACCCTGCTTTGCCGTGTGATTGTTCTTATACCCTTGATATTTCGCTACATCCGTGCACTAGTTGTTACTACAAGTGGTAAGCAACAGATTTACTTTGGAGCAAGATTTCCTTTTCTTGTCAGTTTTGAGTGAGTTGTGAGAGTACCACCATATATTTTTGATTTAGTGCACTGACCTACTAATCATGTCTGCTAGTGATAATAAGATTGTTAACCAGGAAAACAAGAATGCCGCAGATATCATTACATGGAGGGAGTTTGAAGCTCTTCGTAATGAGATGCGACGTGAATTCCGCACTCAGGATGATGAGCTTAAGGGACAAGTCGACGAGATCAAACAAACGTTGGATGCTAATAATGAGACCGTTACTACAATTTCTGATCAAATGACAGATATCCAGCGCAGTCTTCAAGCTTCGCAATTGGCTGTTGAAAATCTTACAAACCAACAACAACAACAAGATGAAGACCCTGATGAAATACCTGGTCGTGCTAATCGTCCCCGTGGTTGGGCTCCACTTGGCCGCAATGGTCGTGGGCAAGATGAAGAAGATGGATTGGGTAAGCCCAAGTTTTCCATACCCAAGTTTGAAGGAGGAGCTGATGTTGAAGAATACCTCACTTGGGAGCTCAAGATTGAGAAGTTATGGAGCTTACATCCGAACTACACTGAAGATAGAAAGATCAAGCTTGCTTCTTCCGAATTTGATGGTTATGCATTGCGTTGGTGGGATGCACTTGTTCGTAATTGCCAAGCAGATGGTGAGCTGCCCATTGTTACATGGCGTGTTATGAAGGAGGCGATGAATTCTCGGTTTGTGCCCACTAATTATTTGCGTACAATATTTGATAAGTTGACCCTGTTGAGGCAAGGTGTGAAAACTGTGGATGAGTACTACATGGAGATGGACATGCTTATGCAGCGTGGCCGTGTCCGTGAGTCTCTAGAGATGATAATGCAGTGTTTTCTCAATGGATTGAAGTATGACGTTAAAGGCATTGTTCGTCATTACAGCTACACCAATATGAATCAATTGTTACATCATGCAAGAGAAGCTGAATCACAGTTGGCTGAAGAAGCAAAGGTTAAGGGACGTGCTACGGGAGCTGGGCGCTTCACGCCTCGCGCGCCCCCACTGCGCCGGCGCCTCAACGCGCACCATACTCTACTCCGCCTAGTAAGCCGGGCTCCAATGTGTCTAACCCAAAGAAGTCCGAATCTGCAAGTACGAGTGGTTCTAGCATGTCTACTGCGCGCAACCGTGATATGGTTTGTCATACATGTGGTGGCAAGGGTCACTTCAAGAGAGATTGTCCTAACCGCAAAGTCATGATTATCAATTAGGACAATGAGTATGAGACTGGAGATGATGTTGATCCAAATGCTTCAGACGATGATGACTATGACACTGATGGTGAAGATGCATATCCCTCTGATGCTCGCACCATTGTTGTGTCGCAGCGTGCTCTTAATGTGTTGCCTAGTGCATCTACTCAGCGTTGCAATTTGTTCCAAACCAAGGCTTTAGTTGGTCCTGACAAGGCTTGCAAGGTGATTATTGATGGCGGGAGTTGCAATTTAGCAAGCAAGAAGTTGTGTACCAAGCTGAAGTTGAAGTATCTACCGCACCCGCATCCATATTATATTCAGTGGTTGAGCGGCAATGGTGAGATGAAGGTAAACCACATGGTGCGTGTTGAGTTTGCGATTGGACCGTATAAGGATTGCATTGATTTTGATGTGGTTCCTATGACGGTTTGTCACCTACTATTGGGTCGGCCTTGGCTCTATGACCGTTCTGTGCAACACAATGGTCGTGCCAATACATATCACTTGGAGTACAAGGGCAAGAAAATTAACTTACAGCCTATGTCACCACAACAAATTGTCAATGAGTCTCGTCAGAAGATTGAAGTAAACTTGGAGGATGCACCTCTAGATAGGCGAGAATTGTAATGTCGTGAGTGATATAACGAAAAGTGAGAGAGTGAATTCCTTAGTTTCATTAGCCACCAAAGAAGACATGAGAGAATTTAGTGAGGATCCTACCATGCCTCTTGTGCTTTTGTACAGGGGTACGGTTTTGGTTTCTAACGACATGACCCCTCTTTCTCTTGGTGTTTCTAATGTTTTGCAGGAATTCGGCGACGTGTTTCCGGAGTAGGTACCCGCGGGACTACCACCATTGCGAGGTATTGAGCATCAAATTGACTTGATTCCCGAAGCTTCGCTGTCCAATAGGGCGCCATATCGCACTAATCCCGAAGAGACGAAGGAGATACGAAGCAAGTACAAGCGCTACTCGACAAAGGTTATATCCGCATAAGCCTTAGTCCTTGTGCTGTTCCTGTTATTCTAGTTCCTAAGAAAGATGGTACTTGGCGTATGTGCGTAGATTGTAGAGCTATAAATAACATTACTATTCGATATCGTCATCCTATTCCCCGTTTAGAGGATATGCTAGATGAATTGAGTGGTGCTGTTGTGTTCTCTAAAATTGATTTACGTAGTGGTTATCATCAAATTAGGATGAAAGAAGGGGATGAGTGGAAAACAGCCTTTAAAACAAAATTTGGTTTATATGAGTGGTTAGTAATGCCTTTTGGGTTAACTAATGCACCTAGTACTTTCATGAGACTGATGAACCATGTTTTGCGTGATTTTATTGGAAATTTTGTGGTTGTGTACTTTGATGACATATTAATCTACAGCCGCAATGAATCTGACCATACTATACACATTAGACATGTTTTGCAAGTGTTGCGTGATAATCAACTCTATGGTAATCTTGAGAAGTGCACATTTTGCAAAGATAAGGTCATATTTCTTGGTTATGTTGTCTCTCAGCATGGAGTAGAAGTAGATGTGTCTAAAATTGAAGCTATTCAAAATTGGCCTACTCCCATGAATGTGAGTCAAGTACGAAGTTTTCATGGTCTAGCTGGGTTTTATAGAGATTTGTGCCCAACTTTAGTACTATTGCTGCACCTTTGAATGATTTGACTAAAAAGGGTGTTGTCTTTGAGTGGGGCGCAACCCAAGATCATGCTTTTGATGAACTTAAGAGATTGTTAACTGCACCGTTGCTTGCACTTCTGATTTCAATAAGCAATTTGAGATTGAATGTGATGCTAGTGGTATTGGAATTGGTGATGTATTGATGCAAGAGGGCCGCCCAATTGCATACTTTTCTGAGAAACTTTCTGGTGCTAAGTTGAACTATCCTATATATGATAAAGAATTGTATGCTTTAATTAGAGTTCTTAAGGTTTGGCAACATTACTTGTGGCCAAAAGAATTTATCATACATTCTGATCATGAAGCTTTAAAATACCTGAAAGCCCAATCTACTTTGCATAAACGTCTAGCAAAGTGGGTTGAGTTCATTGAATCTTTTTCGTACATTATTAAGCATAAGAAGGGAAAAGATAATATTGTTGCTGATGCTCTATCTAGGAAGAATATGCTATTAACTCAACTTGATGTTAAAATTCCTGGATTAGAGATACTATGTGATTTGTATGCCACTGATCATGATTTTGCTGAACCATATCGCTTATGTGCTCTTGGTAAAGCATGAGAAAAATATCACATACATGATGGGTTCTTGTTTAGAGCTAACAAACTATGTGTTCGGAATCGTCTATGCGTTTGCTCTTATTGCAGGAATCACATGCTGGAGGTTTGATGGGTCACTTTGGGCGTGAGAAGACGCTACTCATGCTAGCTGACCACTTTTATTGGCCAAAGATGAGGCGGGACGTGGATAGATATGTGAAGAGATACATTACTTGCAACAAGTCCAAGTCCAAGCTGAAGCCTCACGGTTTGTATACTCCTTTACCGGCACCTACTACACCATGGGAAGATATAAGTATGGATTTTGTGTTAGGATTGCCGCGTACTAAAAGAGGCCATGATTCTATATTTGTGGTAGTGGATAGATTTTCTAAAATGTCACACTTTATTGCCTGCCACAAGAGCGACGATGCGTCGCATATTGCTAACATGTTTTTCAGGGAGATTGTACGTCTACATGGAGTCCCAAAGACTATAGTTTCTGATCGTGACATGAAGTTTATGAGCTACTTCTGGAAGACGCTTTGAGAAAACTGGGGACAAGCTGCATTCGGTACTACTTGTCATCCCCAAACTGATGGTCAAACCGAAGTGGTGAATAGAACATTGTCACAGCTGGAGATCCATGATCAAGAAGAACTGAAGGAGTGGGAAGAGTGTTTGCCGCATGTGGAGTTTGCTTACAACAGGGCGGTACACTCTACCACGGAGCTGTGTCCTTTTGAGGTGGTGTATGGTTTCAAACCCATTACTCCATTTGACTTGTTGCCTTTGCCCATACATGAGAGAGTCAATATGGAGGCATCCAAGAGGGCATATTTTGTGAAGAAGATTCATGTGAAGACTAAAGAGTTGATCGAGAAGAAAGGCAAGAGCAATGCTGCAAGGATGAATAAGAAGCGCAAGGAGATGTTGTTCAAGCCTGGTGATTTGGTCTGGGTACATTTTCGCAAGGATAGGTTCCCGAAGCTAAGGAAGTCTAAGTTGAAGCCTCGTGGTGCTGGTCCTTACAAAGTGCTTGCCAAGATCAATGATAATGCATACTCGGTAGATCTTCCAGAAGATGAGTTTGGTGTCAGCAATTCTTTCAATGTAGCTGATTTGACACCATATGACGGAGAAGACTTTGGAGCATCGAGGTCGACGCCTTTTGAATGGGGGGTGGGAGATGATGAGGACATCCCTACCTCATTACTACCTCCGTCATTACCAATTGAAGATGAACCTGCTGTGAAGCTCAAGTCCAATGAAGTCAGGATTGGACCAATGACACGAGATCGTGCGAAGCTACTTAAGCAACGGTGAACTTGTTCCTAAACGATACCTTGATTGATGAGAACTTTATACTACCTAAGTCCTATTACTTATGTATCATCGGGTATGAAGAGGAGACAAGCATCGCACGAGGAGGAGAGGACCAGCTGGACGTGAAGATGGACGTGAAGATGGACGTGAAGCTGGACATGGAGCTGGACATGAAGATATCTCATGGACGCGCGAGGGAGGAGCGGGAGGCATGCGCGAGAGGAGAAGTCGACGTCGGGCGGTCCGGCGCCGTCGGACCGGCCTCCAGACCGGCCCGGCCGGTCCACGGCCCGGTTGCCGATGCATCGTGGGGTCAAACCGGATCTTTGTTGCGAGCTTCGGTTTGCCACCGGTTGACGGATGCCACGGTGGTCGGTCCCTGGCCCGGTTGCCGGATTGACCGGATGCTTGTTTGCGAGCTTGAGTTTGCCGCCCGGTTGACCGGCCCCCGGGCCCGCTGGTCCCCAGCCGGTTGACCGGATTCCGCCGGACATGTCCGAGTCTGTCTCGACCAGATCTATTCGGTCGGTTTTACTTGTATCTTTCGACGAACTCGTCCCGGACGCCTATATAAGTGCCTTGGACGACCCCTAGCAGTTTTAGACCACGTTTAAGATAAACCCTAGTTCTTAGTTGTTTGCTTTGCAAAACTATTGAATTCCCTACACCATGTTGCTTGATATTGTGTAGATCTGTTAAAGTCTTGTGTGATCTTTGTTCCATTGGGAATTAGACGGTTGCAACTTACCGCTTCGTGGTCGGCGGCTACGTGCGCAAGTGTGTGGAGTTGCGAATATCTTGGGGTTGAGAGCTGTTGCATTGGCGACGGGACCAATCGAGAGATCTCGTTGCGTCATACAAGTTATCATCCACTACATCGTCGTGTTTCTCCGCTGCTATCACCCCGTGATCATCATCACCACCGTTGCTTACTGAGAAGATCGGGCCTCCCCTTATCAGTAGATGTAAACAAACCATACCGCACAGTGCCATCTGTATAAATTTTGGGAGTTTTGATACCTTTTTGTAAACGTGTGCGTGGTTCAACCACAGGTTGTTGCTCACGAGCAGTGGGCATAGAAGATCCTGTATCGATAGGTGAGGTAGTAGCCGCAGAAGATCCCTGATCATCAGTGGCAGCAGGACTTCCTGTAGGCAAATCAGGCGCAGAAGATTGCAGAGAAGAGGATCCACTAGTAGTATTAAAAGAATCATCATGATGGCCAGAGGACTGCAGGGAGTCACGCGCATGAGGAGAGTTGGAATCAGGCATGCGAGCAGGAGTGATTTTCAGGCGTGTTTGCAGTCACGCGAGCCTGGGTGCGGCTGGGCGCGGTTATATGCACGAACGTGTTATCGCCAGACTTTGCTGCCTGGCGCGACAGCAGAAGCTTGGGATCCGAGCGAGCAGTATCGGCAGAAATTGTGTCTGACGGAGAATCAGCAGCTGAATCAACCTGCTGTTCAGTGTCAACGATTGGCTCATCAGTACTGGAATTGGCCTCATCTGAACTTGATATTTCATGCTCTATTTGCTGATTGTGCAAGCTGATTGGATCATGTAAATGCGGAACAACCTGTGAAGGGTCAGTAACAGGTACAATAGGCACATCGTCATGATTATACACACCCTCGTTAGATGACAAAAGAGAATCAAACAAAAGAATTTCTTTGCGAAGTTGGGCACCGACATTGGGATGGAGGGATGCAAAAGGGAAAACTTGCTCATCAAATACAACATCTCGTGAGATATATATACGGCCAGAATTTACGTCGAGACATTTGACCCCTTTATGAAGAAGACTATATCCCAAGAAAACACATCGTTTGGAACGAAACGCAAGTTTGCGTTGATTGTAGGGACGAAGATTAGGCCAACAAGCACAACCAAAAATACGAAGAGAATCGTAATTTGGTTTGACATTAAGAAGCTTCTCCGTAGGGGTTTCATAATTGAGAACCTTAGTGGGCAACATATTTATAAGAAAAGTCGCTGTGAGGAAAGCTTCATCCCAAAATTTTAAGGGCATAGAAGCATGAGCAAGCAAAGCAAGACCAACTTCAACAATATGACGATGTTTGCGTTCAGCCGAACCATTTTGTTGGTGAGCATGAGGGCAAGAAACATCTAAAGGTATAATAGAGGCAACCCCATGGGGCACATAGGTAAATCTGATTTTACCCGCCGTTAGATCTTGTCTCTAGCAAATCTCAGCCGTCCGCTCGTTTTCACCGCGAGATATAAAAATCCCCCACGGTGAAAACCCTAGCCGTCTTCTTCCCACTGGCCAATTCCCCGCGCTGCTTCGTCTCCTCTAGTCGCTCGCGCCGCCACCCCATCATCGTCGCTCGGGCCGCCTCCCCTTCCTTCCCTTCCTTCCTCAGCCGCTCGTCGTCGCCTCCACCCCCACGCTGGCCATCATAGTCTTCTTCGTCGAGGCAGCGCGCGAGGACGCAGAGCAGAACCCCTCCACGGGGACGCTCGTGCTGGAGACGGCGGCGAGGTGAGCACCAAGGAGTTGCAGCCTTGAGGTACCTCTGCGCCTCTCCCGGCCATGGTGGCCGCCGTCACCCGCAAGCTTCTCGATATGGGCAAGGAGGCGGAGCAGGAAGCCCTGCAGAGGGCCGCTGGTGCTGGAGTCGGCGACCAAGGAGTTGCAGCGGTGAGGCATCTCTGTGCCTCTCCCTGCCATGGTGGTCGCCGTCACTCGCGAGCTGTTCGACATGGAGTCTGCGGCCGGCGAGAAGATGCGCGTCGGCATCGTCGTCTCCAAGCTGAAGGTAATAGCCTCTTTCTTCACTTCCCTGGTATCCCTTCCCCGCCTCTTCTTCCCATGACAAGATTGATTCAGTTTCTTTCATATTGCAACTTCGTATCTGAACATTTATGGGTTGTATTTCAGTCCTAGATTTGTTGAGGGTGAGCTACATATGCTGATAATGGTGGTGCTGCGATGAGGATTTGAGGTACTCCTCTTGCAACCATCATCTTTTCTTCATAAAGATATGAAAGGATGCAATACAAGTAGCACACTGTTTAGTTGTAGCCCAGTTGCTGATTTATGGATCCTTCTTGCTAATTTGAAATTTGCATAACGCAGGTAAACATAAAAAGTTAGCTTCTCCGGAATCCTAGCAAACTGTAAAAAATTATAAAATTATAATGCTTGTGAACACAAAAATATAAAGCTCCAGTAATCCAAGGCAACTCCTCTGTACGTTTGGATCTGGGGATCAATGGGAGATTTAACATGGCTGGCCTCGACGGTTCAGGTTTGTAGCCTCATTCTATTGTCTGCTTGATTTCTAACTAAGATCGGAGGGCCTAATGTCTTCCACTTGGTGCACTGGGATTAGTTTGATCTATGTACATGTGAGAGGTTGAGGCAATCCTTTGGATTATGGGCATTGGTTTGCATATGGGGTCATTGACTTCTTTTTAAGTTGAAACTTTCATGGTTTGTTTTGGTCAATGAGTTGTGATTACTTTACTTCAAAACCTTCTGGTTTTGTTGCAGTGCTAAAGAGAAGAGCAGGTCATGGAGGATGCAAATCAATGTGGTGTGGACCTGCTGTTGCAGGGATGCTCGCGGAAGTGCAGTCATAGGGCTCGGCGGACTAGCATCACTGGTTGGTGGAGGAGAAGAAGGCAAATATGAGCTTGTATTTATTTATCTTCGCCCCAGGTCAGAGTCATCTTCATCTTTTCTCTACCAAAGTAAACATTTATGCAGGTTGATGTGTAGTAATTTGTTTATACTCTTGCTAGATGCTTTATCTTGTAGGTGGATATTCTCACTTGCACTGGTTTTCTTCATGGAATGGCAGCTCCTTAATATTGTTGTAACTGCCAATATATCATTTAGCTCTTTTAGACTATTAGATTAGATTTTTTCCTATGTTAGATTACTAATTGTTGTTTGACAATCATGATCTTATTACTTCCTTTTGATGCTATATGCATTTTGTTAATGAGGTGGATATTCTCACTTGCACAGGGCATTCTTGGAGTTCACTAAGTTTGTGGGGGCGGCACACATCAGCGATCGAGGGCTGCTCGAGATATCATCCATGGCATTGCTTGCAATCTGACCTCTGTCTTGCTATGGGGATTGGTCTGGATCATTTACAAAGGCATTGTTCGTCCGGTATATAGTCCATCGAACTCGATTTTTTTCTTCATTATTTTACCATATCAATTTGTATGCCATATTCACATATAAAAATGCCAACTAGATTTTGTGTTCATCGACCTATCTATTGGCTATTACTGTCATAGTGTAGAAGAAGGATTTGGATACTGTATTTTGTGGTCGGATGTTTTCACCTATGCTATTAAGTTGCTTTGAGAACAATTCATTGTACATGTCAAGCAATGTGTCAATGGAGCGGTGCGTTGTACTTGTCATGGTGGAGCGCATGCTGCTCGAGACGGATCCTGTGGCATTACCATCGTAACTGTAGTGCAGCGCGTGCCGCTGAGAAGGACGGGTGCAGCGGGGCATGGTCGTCGCCACTCCACCTCTCATGATCCTCTCCCTACTGATCAAGTGTATGGTTTCTTACACTAAAATACTGGATGATAAAAGACAAGAAAAGGGTTTCTTTTGATTGGTTGATTGGTTGTTTGATCCATACATCATTTAGTTTTTCATGATCTTTGAGCCTTAATACTTAATATTACAGCTCCTGCAATTTCTCTAAGCTGCAAACCAATATCCATGTATTTTGAGCTGATGATGGTTGTACCTGAACATTTTTGCTGCATGTTTCTGGGTCATGTAGTGATAAGTATGAGGTGTGTATTTTATTTTTCAAGATCTGTGTTTAGTTTAACATGTATTTTAGTTTTCAAACATAAGCGAGATATATGTCTCTTTGAATAAAAACTTTCTCATTTGAGTTTTAGAGTGGAAGTTTTGTCTTGCCTGTTCACAACGTGTTGATAAAGTAATAGATTTTCGCTGCTCCTTGAATGATTTACTTCGCAATGCATTGTAATTTAGTGGCTGCGTGATTGATGGCTGGCCTTCTCTTTCTAATGCCGGTACACTGCGCTGTCAGATGCTTTGAGCCAATGCCTTCTACTATTGGTTTATTGAGGTCCACTGCAGGAAACAAGCAGAAGGAAAGCTTGATGTATATAAGGTTATATTGAGGAGGATCTTACCATATGCAGTAAGATGCTTGCATACCGTGCAACAGGTTACTCTTTCAGTTCTTGAGGGTGAATGGCACGAAAGTGTGCAAATGAATTCAGTGACTAATATAAGCTACAGAAGAGGTATAATTAAATGTTCAGACAAAAATCTGTTCAGCTATGGTGGCATATTTAGCTTTAAGTTTCCCTAAATTTTAACTACTAGAAAAATATTGTATCGGATGGGCTATTGAATTGATGGCAAAGGTCAGATTTTTAAATTTTCTATTTATGGTGGAAACGCAAAGTGAATCATATACAAGACCATTGCAGCTTTTTAGGGAAAACCATTTGTGTTATAAAATGCAATTCTAGAGTTACTGGTATATATAATTTCTGATGACTTAATTATATAATATTTTGGTTCAGGAAGTTGATTGGTTGCATTGTATAAATATCTTGCTGTAAATTATAAAATGGTTTTTCCTGCAGGTGCTGATTCTATCAACTGGTTTTTGATGCCTTGTATATCTAGGTCATTATTTATTTGAGGTCATCCTCCACTATGCCCTTCTCCTCGTGCACATGGACTCATAGGTCATGAATTAAAATTATTGTTTGTGGTGCATGCCAATAGTATGATCCAGAAATTAATTGAATATTAAGCTCTTGGTTCTGGCTTGTCAATCCATCAGCGTATGCAACATAAGGTATTTCCATTCGATTCTTCTATGCTTGGTCATCATCGGGTTAGGGAAGTTTTTGTGTGAGTGATTCTCATGCTCTCTACTCTTATTTTGTCTATGCAGTATAGTATAATGTATACTGGAATAGGTCATGAGATATGTAGTTATTTTGTATGTCCATATTTTCTCTCCATTTTCTTTGTCAATGATTTACACTGTAGTTGGTAATTTTTAGAACCAGTTTAAGGTATTATTTGAAGGCTTGTGCTGCTTTATAATCAAGTTTGACCTTACAATAGAGTTGTTCGTTATAATGACACTATCATGCAGATGAGTTACCTTGTGTTGCTTTATAATCAAGTTTGACCTTACATTAGCGTTGTTTGTTATAATGACACTATCATGCAGATGAGTTACCTAGATGAATGGGTGGTGTCGATAAAATATCATTGGTCTCTTGTCCGATGCGGGAGCTCTAATCAAGCTATCTATACTTATGTTGTTCTATCAAGAATGAACTGAACAATGAAATGCAGGTGATGTTATTCCCTACAGCCCTGACTCTTTTTCAAATACTTTTGTTGGGTGCATGTCAAGTAAGTGAGCTAATAATTTTTTTGTTCTTTAGGGCTCAGAATCTGTGTTGTTAGGTCCAGAGTGTCCATAGATCAACCTTACAGAAATGCCTTATATATATAGCAACGTTTGCCTGTCATCGATTGTTCAGTGTAGTCCCCCCCCCCCCAATATCTAAGTAATATTGTTTGTCTTACAGCTCACACCTAGACTATTGCTTCATTCCCTTCTTGTGGCATTTTGTTGCATCTAATCATTTTATTATATCTACGCCTTAAATTACTTGCTCTGATAAGCCAGGGATAGACAATGCTTTGAGCTATTTCTACTGATTTTCTGAAAAAACTTTTATTATATCAGTACATATACCAATTCTTTGGTTGGTTTGTGTTACAAGAGATGGAAAATGGTTGTTCTTTCGATTCCGAAAGAACTAGACGTTGGCATGTTTTTCCAGTTTTCAGTCAATAAGAACAGTATCAGTTAAGCTGTGTTCTTATCATTTTACACATCTGTGTTGGCATTTTTGCCTTTTTAGCTGTGTAGAGACGTTTTCCTTCCACTATTGTCTTTGTGGCTGAATCTAACATGATTTCAACTCTAAAACAGTGTACATTGGGAGTAAAACCTTACTTTCTGGTAGTTATAGTATAGATCAGTTAATGCTACCCACTTAAAAATTTCACCTCTTAAATTCGAAAATGATCTCTGTTGGTTTTTTCTAATGATACTTCTGTATTGATATTCCAGATATTCCAGGCCATGGTCTACCTTTCAGTATGACTAATCCTGATAAGGATATCTTTGGAACGTTATCACTTTAGTTTTCTCTGATAGGTATTCACTTAATCTCATTATGTTGGATACTGGTTGCACTGTGCAGAATAAAAGAAAATTATAACCTTGTACTGAATATGTGCATCTTTTCTCCTATTTATATGCATATATTACCTATTTGCATCTTGCTATCACTCTCAAAAATCATGCATTGCTTGATTGTGTACTACTATTTTTATTCATGTACTACACATAAGTTGTTACGAAACTAAATAAAGACGCATTGTCATGGACTGAGTAATGTAATACGATAGTTCTTGGTAATTTGCTCTCTAATAAAATAAAAGCTTGTAACCTCGTACCTGCTAATTGAACCAATGTGGCCAACTCCAAGCGCATATGGCAGTTTTCGATATGATTTGACTTTCCAGGCCTCCTGTGTCGATTGCTATGAATTGGTGCATCAAAGGCAATTAAGTGGAAAGACGACAATGTAGATGTTTTTCTTGCTTGGGTGTGTGTTTTCTTGCATCATTTGTTTATCTATCCTCGCCAGCCCAGATTCTGGAATGGCTTGTTGGTTTTTATGCCAATTTTTTTTGTTTCCATGGTTGTACATTAACCGATCATTCTCTTGAGCGAGGCAGTTGACTCTATTTACTCTCTGTCCAGATGTGATTTCCTGGATATTGGTGGTCTCTATTATTGCCGTGTTCAAGGTCAAATGAAGGATTCACATGTGCTCAACTATGTACACGGAGGTTGGAGGTGTGCACCGAAGGTGTTTGAGTAAATTCCCGAGGTAAGTGGTCATAAGAGTTTCAACCTTAGTTGCATCATAAGAGTTTCAACCTTAGTTGCATTTGCATATGTTTAATTTTTAGGTCATTACTCATTAGCACCTCCTCTGTTTTAATATATTATTGGCAGATCGGCGTCTAATATTTTATTAGCATGGTA
Organism: Lolium multiflorum; assembly: GCA_030979885.1. Lineage (NCBI taxonomy): Eukaryota > Viridiplantae > Streptophyta > Magnoliopsida > Poales > Poaceae > Lolium > Lolium multiflorum. Next base: position 208,509,758 of record CM061749.1, read on the forward strand.
AGTGGTTGATTGTTGGTCTCATGCGAGCTGAAACTTTATGACAGTTCAGCAGCTCTGAGAGAGCAACCACAAGATGAAGCGGTGCTCAGCTAAAGAAAACCTGGTTGGTTATGAGGCTGCTCAACAGGTTCGAACTCAAACAGTATATTCACTTTACAGTTCTTTCTCCGCCTTCACTTAGAAGGTAATATATTTGGATTTCTCTTCAGAACCATCCAAGCAAGTTGCAGGGGGAGATTAATCTCAAATCAATGAAACATGTCGAGTGCTCCATGCAGTTGTTTGTATTTTGCAATTCTTATTATATGTTTGAACATAATATATTGTCTCAAGTATGCTGCCACTTCATTAATGTTTTTTTTAAAATCATGGTGACACTTATTCGAAGGCCAAGCCAACAGTTAGTTTACAAGAATCAATTTTACGACTTCAAGCACTTAACGAATCTGTAGCTTGCTAGCCCCCCTCTGCCTGGAACTAATCAAATTCTAGCTTGTGTTATTGTCAGTAGGTTCAGCTGGAGGAAGTACTCCAGCGTGCTAGCTTACATATGCATGTTATAAAGTCCGGCTTTATTTTCTTTACAGGACAATGGATTTCTGCCAGATATATTCAGTATGAGACTGACAAGGCGGAAACTCTGTCATCCAGTGACAAGGTAAAACTTCGACAGAAAAGGCCTTATTTTCCAATAATGATTACCATGGAAAACTTTATTATGTGAGACTTGATTTGGTCTATGGCATAATAATCAACAGAAAGATATTATACATACTAATGCTATCACTTGTTCTGCGACGTTGTAAGTCATCATATTTTTGTCACTCTAGAACTAACAAAAACGGTGTAACCGTCTCACAAAATTCTATAACTACAGTTGAATGGAGGATAAATGATTTATTTTTACTAGGCAATGTCCCAAATTTCCATGGTTGGGCCAGTGAAGGACTTAGACCTGTGGTAGCAATAGAGTATGGCTTGATTTGTTCTATTCGTGGGAATGCCATAGTGGACAGGGTGATTGCACATTATGTTTCCAATGCCATATCTGAATTTATTAACAAATATTTACATGGGACTATTTAGCTGACCTGACTGTAATTTAGAAATGCTTAGAGCCTAGCCACGCATCAAAAGGACACGGGTGTGATCTGAATAATTAATTGGTTATACAGTTTATTTATGGTGGTTGTTTCAAAACATATTTATTCGTATGATAGTGTCCTCACTAGGAGGCATAAAAGGCAACGTATGATCATCTCAGGATGCGCTCCTATACTAAACCACTTCTTATCCTTGACAATACATGTTGTTGCTCAAGTATGTCAAGAGGTAATATTTTCTTTTTGGGATGATGGGAATGGAAGCAAAATTAGTGTGGCCTCGTGCCTGTAGCTCTAAGTTGAACAAAATAACGTGGATACACTAATTTTACATCATTCCAAGTGAAGCCTCAATTTCTTATAATTACTTGATTTCGGGGCATACAATTATCTACCGGTAGGCATCAGCTGATACATCGAATTTGAGAAGAGGCATCATTGTGTGATCCCTCGCTCCGAACACTCAGGGTTCCTCTCTTGATGGTTTTCATCGTCCTAGACCCTAGGTGAGTTGTTATAACTATTTGTTTCTTAGAATCTAGGTCAGGATCCATCTTACTTTGAATCAAGATTCTGATCTGATTGCATTTTGTGGTGTTTATCATGAGACTGAAATGGTTATTCTAGGTTACTTGGACTGATAAATGGAGATTGAGCCAGTCATGTATCAAGATTCTGATCTATCTTCATTTTCTGATCTTCTTTTGTGGAGATTGAGCCTATCTTAATCTTCCATCTTGAAGTTGGGGTGCATTCTTGAGATTAATTGTGGGAAGTTACAAAAATAGGGTGGGAAAAGGAGTAGCCGAATTGATGAAGGGGGTAGGACTTGACCGCTTAACCTCTTGATTTTCTTGACAGTGCAAAAATATGTTCATATCTCCTTTTGGCTAACAATGCCCATGGTTAGTATTTCAGGTATACATTCACTAGCTACAATGATATCTCTGAAAGAAGATGGAATCCCAAATCAAACATGGGAGGATCGTGACGGCGTTGCTCTTGCGGATTTTATTAGCTCGATTTTACCAACATTATTCCTTTTGTAGATAGCCCAGCTTATGTAGATGTTTCTATTGTTGTTCCTTTCTTTTATTGCTCCTGACATAGCCATCAAGTATTTGCTACTATGATATATTTCTCTGTTTTCGTGGTGTATATAAATGCTTCCTACTTCGTTTGTAACTTCGTGTGATTATCGTAAGATCATCATATCGATTTCGTTTTTTGAAACCTAATAAACAAATTTTCATTTTCACCTAATTTTTGCATTGTTGTACAAAGTGTGGATCGATACGAGTTTCACGGGGTCGTGCGCCAAGGCGCACATCTAAATCTAGTGATATGTAATGCCGACTCTTTGAAAGAAAGCATGGAGTCTTTCATATTCACCACCCCAATCGGTTTGCATAGTGATAATTTTGCGGCCAAATTTACGTTCAACAAGTTGTTGGAAATAAAGAAACACTTGATAGACATCGGAACGTTTTTTAAGCAAATATATCCAAGTGAATTTACTATAATCATCAATGAAGCTTACATAATATGAGTGCTTGCCAATAGACGTAGGAGCAGGACCCCATACATCAAAGAACACTTGTTCAAGAGGAACGGTGGAGACACTAGTAGAAATAAGATAGGGCAATTGATGACTCTTAGCTTGTTGGCAAGGATCACAAACATATGGGTTTATTTCTTGAGCATAATCAAAATTTTTTTCCTAAGAACTTGTTGAACAATAAATGAGGAGGGATGCCCTAGACGACGATGCCATGTAGATGAAGAAGGCTTGATGGTGATGAAGGCTTTCTTGGAAGATCCTGCGGGGATAGGTACTAGAGGATAGAGACCGTCATGGCAGGGGCCTTTGAACATGATTTGCTCCGTGGCCTGATTCTTAATCAAAAAGAAAAATGGGTGAAACTCAACGAAGGCATTGTTATCTAGGGAAATTTTATGGGTGGAGAGCAAGTTCATGGTGGCACTAGGAACATGGAGAATATTGCGAAGTTGCAAAGAAGTATGAGGGGTGTGCAATATCGAATGACCAATGTGTTTTATTGACATACCTTGACCACTAGCATTGTGAACTTGATCATGTCCTTGATAGTTCTCGTGCATATGAAGCTTGTTCAACTCTCTAGTGATGTGGTTGGTAGCACCAGTGTCCATGTACCAATTGGTGTCCACGCCATATGCACCTTTGCGATCATGGCGAGTGTCATCATCATCATCCTCGCGATCCGAATAGCGCCACCAACATTGATTTGCAGGATGGCCAAGTTTTTTTTGCATATTTGGCAAAGCACATCTTGGAAGGGAGTGGGGATGCGACTAGCACCACGACCGCGACCCCCACCATGATTTCTACCACCACGTCCACCTAGGTTGCCTCGGCCCCCCTGGATGCCACGACCACCTTGGTGGTAGTCATAGCGACTATTTCCACCATAGTTGCCACGGTAGAAGTCATTGCCTCCATAATTACCGCGATCATTGCCACCATAATTTCCACGAAAATCTCCATGGTCACCTCGGGGATTGTTAGGGCGAGTGGGACGCCCACGACCACGAGCGGCATCATTAGCAGAAGTTTGAAAGGATCCAACCTCTTGACCAGTCTCGGACAACATAGCTTCACGCTGATCATACGCAGTAAGTTGTGCACACATATCTGCGAGAGTGGTACTAGGGACCGCATTGATGGATGCAACAAAAGGGGTGTAGGCAGCACCCAAGCCATTGAGGATGTATCCCTTCAATTCATCATCATCAATCTTCTTGCCGGCTGCTGCAAGCTCCATAGCAAAACCCTTCATCTTTGTGATATACTTTTCAGCCTTCATATCCAATTTCTTGGTGTTGGAGAGAGAACCATGAAGGGTGTTGATTTGAGCCTTAGACTGTGAGGAGAAAAGATGCTGAATAGATGCCCACACCTCAACACAATGTTCAACATCAAGCACGTGAGCAAGGATATCAGAAGACAGAGTCTTGACAAGCCAACTAAGCACTTGCTGGTCTCGGACGAGCCATACACCATAGACTGGATTGGGAATTTGGGTAACCTTCTTATTGCTGTCTTCTTCTTCCAAGGTTTTGGGCGGTGTGGGATCAGAACCGTCAAGGAGACCCATGACAAGAGCACCACGCAGAGCCGGTAGCACTTGCATCTTCCAAAGAAGAAAATTGACTCTGGTAAGCTTTTTCGTGGGAGGGCCCCCGAGAGCAGTAGCCACAGAGGTGGAGGCCGAAGAGGTCGCCATTGGAGAGGGAGGGCGGGTGGATGTGATTCTTAATGTGCTTCTTATCTTCTGTTCTTCACCTCCGATAGACAACTAGAGGGCAGGTCGCTACATCGATTTTCTTTTCTCTTCTTTTCTGCTGTTCTTCACCTCCGAACGGAAACGGAGGGCAGATCCCTGATTTTGACAGGAGATTTATTTCCTTCTTCTTTCTTCTCTGATCGATCGAGCGAGGTTGAAGCGATCTAGGATTTTTGGCTGGGTGTCGAGAGCTAGACGATTGGAAGGGCCAGCTCTGATACCATGTGGACGTTAACGAGAAAACGATACCCCGATCTGGGGGCCTCGGTGCTTGTTATATTGACAGGAAGAACCCCTGTCCTGGTCGGGTTACAGAGAGAGACCGTACACGGTTGGTATACTATACCATACCGTGTACATGTCGTACACACACGTCTAACAAGGTGATCATTGCATATATGTCGACGGCCTAGAGGATGACAAAGCACGTCCTTTCATAAAGTGCCCATCGGTTAGGATCCCCAACAAAGTTGGCAAAGACATCAAAATCATCCTCATTTCCTATGAACAAAAGGATGTGATTTTTCTAAATATTGATTTCCGTAAATACCGATTTTCCTGCAAGTAGACATAATCCTGAAGGTTGTCCAAGGATGGTGTTCTATGTTTTTAGGCTTCATTTACCAAGTGTATGTCCTGCTCTAGATACAATGAAATGTAGAGATTGTACTGTTATTGATGTTTAATTATGTAATGAAATTTGCGACCAGATCGAACTTACTCATTTAATCTACACGTCAATGCACCCATATATGTACCACATGCATCTACATGGTTGGCCGATAGATGATTTATTTGACATAAGGACCAAAATAATGCTGAAAGCGCTGGCATTCAATCAAAACTATGCAAACACTTTAAAAATGCAACTTTTTACTCTCCAACTCAGATCCCTATTTTGGGTGCGGCGTGCCGTCGCGCCATGCCTTTGCTAGTATAGGAATATGACGAAGCAATAGAGTGCAGGAATTGTGGTATGTCTAACTCTTCCCAGACGTCTGCCAAGATCGACCATCTTAGAAAACCACATGAGGATTGATAACATTGTCATTTGCCTGTCTATTCTAGTGATCTTACGAAAGGCAGTGGAGTGAGTAAGCGCAGAAACCCGAATGTTGAGTTTATGGAGATGAAGAGCCCACTTGGTGAACATATTTCTTTTCAGGACTGTCCCTTGCCGTAGTATTACCATTTGGAAACCATGGGCTTATCTTCTCACGGAGAACAATGCATATACTTTAATGTTTATAATTTCCTCGTATATATACTAGTGTTAGCTGGTTAGTGAATGCAATTATCAGCGTATCCCAACCAGTATGTTTGATAGCGAGGAGGGTCGCCCTCCTCTGCCGACAAGGGGCAAACCAGTGGCGTAGCTATTCACAGGTCAGGGGGCACCCCCCCCCCCCCCATCCCAAACTTTGAAGAATCGTTGAAAGATTTTATTTTTTTACAAGGCTTAGAAGAAGAACTTAGAGCAGTTCTTGGCAGATGATCTACGTTGTTGCGGCGCTCGCAAGGCGAGAAAAGCCCTTCTTCGCCAGATGATCGCCGCCACGGCCGAGCACGCGGCCGACGATGAGGGCATCGTGGAAGTGGAAGCGTGTAAGTGCATCGTAACCCATTTGTTTCTATGTTATACGCATGATGATGAACTCAAATAATGTTTCTTGACCCTCACTTTTTTGTTTATAATAGAGGTACATGTTGATGTGGACGCGTGGACGGGTTAGAGCTGCATACCAACCAAGACTCTGGTTGATATGATCCTACGTCGATGGCAATCGATTTGTGTTTATTACTTTATTAAGCCAACAATAGGCTAGGATTGTACCTGTGTTTGTCACGCGTGTGTGTGTTCAATTGTTTCTCACGCCTTGTTTTTGTTTGAGAAATATATGAGAACAGTTTGTGTGCGTGGAACTTTCCCCCTCGCCGCCTTTTCTCCCTCCCATCCCCTCCGCGAGGCTCTGCTCACGGTTCCCCACTGGAAAAAGATTCGCCGCGACCTCACCCAAGCATCATCCTCCCGAGTCCCGACTGCGGAATCCCCAAAACCTTAGCTACGACCCCGCCACACTGCGCGACCCACCGGATCTTCTGGTACCACCAACGGAGTAGCGGACCGGGGATTCCCTAGCTAGCCGAAGCGGCGGCGATGGCGTCGTCGGTGCTGGAGGCCACGCGTGCGGCGCACGAGGACCTGGAGCGGCTCGAGCGCCTAGCGGTGCGCGAGCTCCAGCTCAACCCCGCCAACGCGCGCGACCGTCTCTTCCAGTCCCACCGCGTCCGCAACATCATTGACCTCGTCGTTACCACGTCCGACATGCTCGTAAGTTCTTGTCCCCAAATAAGTTCTTGGCAAGCTCCGCCACTGGGGCGAACCCTAGCCACCACCGCAACTAGGGCCTTCGAATGGCAGAAAATGACAAAATTTCAAAAAATAAAATCGTTTGAGATTCCTGTAACGTTACGCAACCTACTACTAATGGAAATTAACAATTTGAATTTTGATTTTTTTGCAAAAAAACTTTATTTCCCGGTAAAATGGTATACAACGTCAAAAAAAATAATATATCAAAATGATCGTGGGAAAAAGTTACATCTGAATTCAGCGGTGCCTATCTGGTTGGCATTTTTTTAGATTCTCAAAATTTCAAATGGAAATATGAAAGCATGCAGATTTTAGTCTTTTCTAGAAATTAAGGATTATGTTTTTTTAAATTAAATTAATAATTTCATCTGCATAAAGATTATTATTACTTAACCATTGATATTTATTTAAATGTTTTTTAAAATTCAAAATAATAGAGAATTGTGATATCACAATGTAAGAATTAATAGGATTGATATGGTAGTATTATCAACAAGGTGTCATTTCTTTTTTGAAAGCTCAACCGAAAAGAATGGAGAAGTTAAGCGTGTTAGGATTGGAGTAGTGTGAGGATGAGTGACCAATTAGGAAGTTAGACCTTAATTTGACTTAAGATTAAGTGTGGTTAGAGTTAAAAATTATCCATGTGAGAGATTAAGAAAAAAATTGAAAAAATTCGAGCCAGAATTCCCAAACGGCCGTTAGTTCTATGCCGACGGCTTGGCTGTCGGCACAAGTTGTTGTGCCGACGGCAAATGTGTCTGCGTCGAGGTAATATTGCACCGTCGGCGAGGTGCCGACGTTGGCCGTCGGCACAACCTATGCCGATGGTGGCATGTGACGACGGTTTCTGGTCGCCGGCACCTTGACTAGTTCCCGTAGTGTCTGCTAACATCTCTAAAGTCGGTAAATCTATTTTTGTTTTGCTCAGTAGCATGTTGGATCAAGGCAAAAAAATGACAACCACCGAGGATCAGAGAGATGGATGGCTGCACGTATATTGGAGAACATGTTACTTGACAATGATGCCAAAGAGAGCATGCCGCCTCATTTTTTCGGTAAAGAGCATATACTAATATCGCAAAGATATCAATTACAACTAGCCTCTACAACAACGTCATGCTCTAGTGACATAAAAAATGTATAGAACATAAAAAAAGAGAAGAATTAAAAAAAAAAGTCTCGCTAGAGTGATCCATATCTTGAAACAACAACAGTGACACCATCAAAATAACACCAGAAGACCAGCTTCTCCATAAGCGACGCCTCCAAGAAGAAAACACTACACAAACGATATCGTCGCCCGATCATGGATCTTATGTTTTCAACCTGTAGAAAGTCCTCGTTTTCAAAACAATGCCTTCAATAAGAACATTACCATGCACAACCAATTAAGACAAGACCTTGAATTTTCACCCTGAAAAATAAGACTCTGAACTTCTCCTATGCAGCTGCCCCCACTTACATGTTGTTATTTCAAGTCATGAAACACTAAGCCAATTCCACATCATCACCAAGATTCTAGTTTCAAATACTCTCCTAGGCAAGCAGCCCCATCTTTTTCATATGGGTACATGAAGATGGACCGCATTTCAAAAAATAAAAACATGGGCACATGGCCACACGAGATGCTGTAGCATTAGTCTGCATGATAAATTGGATCGCTCAGCTGTGGCATCAGTTTGAACAGATCGTTTGTTGGTTTGGGTTGCTCATCAAATGTATCGCTCGATGGTTTGAACAGATCGGACAAACCATCAAACAATCTGGGGCACACCCAAACTGATAAAATCGAACAATTTAGGTTACCGATTTGGGTGGTGCCACGGGAAATGCCCTAAAATCGCTGCGAAGATGTTGTAAAAACATGGCAGGCTACATCTCAGGAGGAAGAAGGGAAAAAACGGCTAGTGCCTAGGTCGTGCACGACAGTTGCTCCAGGAAATCAAAACCGGGACGAATACGAATGCAACACGTAGTGTGTTTCGAAAAAAAAAATGCAACACGTATGGCAACGAATATGTACGATAGAGCGACGCGACGATCAGCGAAGCTCCGCGTGTCTCCAGGCGCGCGCAGACGTGTCCCGGCAACTGCAGCAAACAAAATGACGTCGGCAGTTACCGTCACGGCAAGAGACACAGAGACACAGGGACTGCCAGAAATGGAGATGGCGATAGGAGGAGCAGCAGCGGCGGTAGGGAAGGCTGGCGGAGCGGCGGCGGCGGCGCCAGGGAAGGCCGAGGGAGCGACGGCGTCAGGGGAGTACTGGAGCGAGGCGCTCAAGTCGTTCCTCGACCACATCCCCGTCTCCTCCGTGTCCGGCGCGGTCCAGTCCTCCTCTCCCTCCCCAGGTACATGCGCGCCTGTCGCGGCCGTCCTTGATTTCGTTGGATTAGACATTTAGACTGGTGGTCTCAGTGCTGTTTTCGTATGCAGCGTTGGAGCTCAATCTCGACGGCTCCGTGCTGGACGCCATCGGCTCCATGTACCGCGGCGGCGTCGGCGGCGCCGTGATCGTCGACGAGGTCCACAGTACCCTCGGCAAGTTCGTCGATCGCGACATAGGCTTTGTTGATTTCCCGAGCCTCGCCTTGTGGGCACTCGAGGTAAGTTCGCTTTTGGCTGCGTGTGTCTTCTGCTTGATATCTAATCCTGACGACCAGTTCGTGTATTGCATTGTTCGTAGGAGCTTGACAAAGTGAGCACTGAAAGAGAAGACAAAAGTTCTGACTTCCTCTCGAGTCTGAAATGCCATCCTCAGATTGCAGAAACAAAGGTACTACTCCTATGAGTTTCTCTAGTTTGCAGAAGTAAGCACGTAGTATTAGCATACTACCGGATGTTAATTGATGCACTGAAATGGATGTAAAGAATGGAATTTATGATTTGTCTGTGTCGAGAAGATGGAAGTGCATAGTAATGTCTCGGTTGTTTCTCTGATGAACTAAACAGATTGCCTGGTTAGCGAAGCTGTTCCTGTTGGAGCCATTCTTCCCCGTTCGGTCCCATGACACGCTCTTCCATGCAATGCTTCTCTTCTCGAAGCACCAGAGGCTCAATGTGATACCTGTCGTTGAGTCGGTGAACTCGAGTGTTGACGGATTTGTCACTCAGGTACTACTTATATGCCATTTTTGGTGCTCTCTGCTTTTGAAGGAAGATTTGAATTATGAAACTAACAGTCAATGAATGAATGGCACTAGAACGCGGTGATAGAGTTGCTTCTCCAATCAAGTGGTCTTGAATGGCTGGACAAAATTGCAGATAAACAACTATCTGAATTTAGGTAAGACCTATGCTGAAAATGACGTACTTACACGAAATTCAGAATTGCTTGTTTTCATTGAAGAACTTGCTTGTTGCCAGGTTTGTTAACGCGAGCAAGTCTGTTTCGGTATACTCGGATCAGGCGGCGGCCGATGCGTTCCGTGTTCTTTCCAAAGAGAAAACAGGAGTTGCGGTCATCGACAGGAACACTCAGTGTTTGGCTGGAACGATTCAGTGCAGCGATGTGTACCTGCTGTTGGACGATAGATCCCTATTTAGCAACAGAAGGTAAGTTTTTGTTTCTTCCTCATCTTAGTGTCAAAATATCTGTTACTGACAAACAAAAATTCCTGTTTATTAGGACTCTGAGTTGTGAAGAATTCGTGAAGGTGAAGAACAAGAATGACAATGGCAGCGCAGAGCATTCATCAGCATCTGATAGCCAGAGCATCCGCAGCCTCAGAAGCAGAGCGCAGCAAAGAGCAGGCCTGTCGGTAACGAACCGGAAATCGGACACCCTGAAGCAAGCAATGGAGAATCTAGCTGCTTCAGGAAGCAGCTGCAGCTTCATCGTCGACGAGCGCGGGCTCGTGGAAGGAGTCGTGACGACAAGAGACATCATCTCCGTCTTCTCCCCGCCGTGCATGGACTCCAGGATCGATGGGGGCACCTTCTTCTCGGCGGCGCTTGAGCAGGCCGGCTGCCGCGTTGAGAACGGGCAGATGATTAGGAACTCTAATTAGTTTCTCCTTGTTTTGATTCTGGTCTGCAGGTTTGCCTTGTAGACTCCTCGTAGCTAGTAATGGTTTGGACAAACTGAATCTCGTTAGGGCAGAATGCAGATAACTCGGCAGCTGATCTGCTCTTTTATGTTTACTAATATATGTGGCGCTATTTTTCGATAAAGGGAATATATTAATATCAAAAGATACCAATTAACAACAACGCAACACCCTAATGGCAGTAAAAAAGAGAAAAGAAAACTAAGAAATAAAAGTCCTGCCATATTATTCCAGGTCGTTAGCAACAGCAATACACAACCAAGACGATACCTGAAATACACACTCTCGTCTGATCAAAGATCTTAGGTTTTCACCCCCGCTTTTAAAACAATGTGCCTCCAACAAAATCATTGCCAGACATAACCAGTTAAAGCTAGAACTTGGGTTTTTACCCTAAAAGGTAGGACTCTGAACTTCACCTGTGCTGCCGCCTCCACTTTTATACCACTACTGCGAATTTCGAAACACCAAGCAAGTTCCTCAACGTCACGAAGACTTGGATCTTCTTTAGCTAATCCCCCAATCCCGTCTTCATAATATTCTCTGCTTTGATTTCATCATGGACAAAAAATCACTTGATGTCAATTTAGAGCAGAGCTTCACGTCGCTCTCTTCGAAACCAAACAGTCGGAATAAAAGCATGGATGTGCGCGATCAAATACCACCTGAACCTGTGAACTTCAGGCAAAAAGATGCTTAGAACTACTACCTCTACATCATGCTCTGTTTTATTTACAAAAAAATGAATCACTTGGGCGGTCGACCTCCCATTTGTCAAAACACTATCTTTGTTCAGATGATATCAGGAGGCTAGGAGGTAAGAGCATCCCCAGACACATCTTTCAAACAACGGCGTCGGACAGACGGTCTGGGGGACGTCGGCACGGGCTGCTTTTGGGAACGCCTTTGCCCAACGACATCCCCCAAACAGCTTATAAACAAACACACGATTTAACTTAAAGCAGCTCACGACACAAATTTACATTTTTATTTAATTTTTATTATATATTACAAGTTTGAATGAAGAATAATTGAATTTAAACTAGACAACAACCCTACTCGCCGCTGGCCGGTGGCCGTGATGCCCGTGACGGCCTAGCTTCACCGTCATTCTTCGCTCACGTCCTCCTCTCATCCTCCTGCCACCGTCTCTCCATCCGGTCCGCGGTCATACGCTCGCCCCAGTGCCGGTACTAGATCATCGTCAAGTGCCGCCTCATGCTGAAGTCAGCGTTCAGGGCGAGCCACTCTGCTTCGCGGAGGTTTTCCTTCGAGCGTTAAGCTCAAGGATATTTTGTCGCCCAATCTTCATGAGGAGCCGCCCAAACTCCTCCGAACGAAACCGCCCGTGGGAGACCGCCGTGGCGTTGGAGGAGGTGATGGTCAACCTCCTCCAGTGTGCGGACGATGTTCCTCAGGTGGTACGCCGGCCGGCAAGACTCGAATATCGCTGCCTGCTCCTTATATTGGCAGCGGACTACTCCTCCTGGAACGTCTGTTCCTTGGTCGCCTCGCGTTCCGCATTGGCACGAAACTGCATGTCGAGGAGGAGGAGCTCCGCCATTTCGGCCTTGTCGAGATCAAGGTCATAGAGCCCAGGTTTGGGCTCCAACGGTGCAGGCTCCGGAGGCAGAGGTGCAGACCCTGTGCGGCCGTCGCGGTTCAATATGGAGTAGGTGGTGGGAAGGCAGCGTGGCATCGCGGGTACATGGCGAGGTGCTTGCGGAGGTGAGTGTGGTGGTGAGCACGGCGAAGGCCATGTTTTATAGCTGGAGGCGAGGTGGGAAACGGAGGCAGGAAGAGGGGGGGGGGGGGAGGAAGAGCAGTGGGTGAAGGCACGGTGGCGACGCGTGGTGATGGCGCACCGACGACGAGATGTCTCGGCTGCCTTCGCCTCGGGAACCACCGCGCCCCCTTGCGACACATCAACTGGAGCTCTGTCTCCAGTGTGAGGCGTGGGCGCGGCTGCAGTGGTGGTTGGCCGACAAGGGTGGCTTCTTCCCTCGAGCCCTTGATGGCCGCCGGTGAGGCCGGTGGTGGCCGGCACTCCTCTTCGGCGAAGGTGAGGCCAGTGTGGCTTCTTGCCTTTCTGGTGGTGGTCCAAGCCGGCGTCTGCATCTCCGTCCATCGTCTCCAGTTCGCCGCTGGCGGCATCGGGGGAACGGTGAAGGACCAGAGTGAAAGCCCTTCCCGGTGCTTCCGGTGCGGATCACGACGACGCCTGAGGGCGCCGCTTCCTTCCTGAAGGCGTGATCTTTGGTCCCAACCGTGCCTTCCCTCTCCTCTGGAGCCAAGGGAAACCCTATGTCCGGGTCCATCGGGCAAGGCGGCGGCGGCGCCACGGCGTCATTCTCTTCTTGAAGACGTTGTCGAGGCTTCATGGGGAGAGGCCGATGTGTAATTGGAGGCTGGGCATTGTGATGCGCTGCCGGTGTTGGCTGCTGGCCAGGGCATGGGGCTTCGAGGCGCTATGTATACGACGTGGTGGATGCAACCTAGTCAGCTGCTTCTCCAATTCCGAAGGATCCTGCCTTCTCCTCGCCGACTCTTCTAGGCTCATGAGGGGAGGTACGTTGGTCCGGACTGCCTTGAAGTCGCGATCGTGCTATGGTGGTGTCTCGCTTGGTTCGTGACGCGGTTCGGTGGCTCCGTGCTCCATCTCCTCACCTCTTTTGGTAGGATGTTGGGTGGGTCGTTCTCATCGGGTCGTTTATAGTGGGATGTTGTAAGTCGCTTGGCTATGTATCGCCTTGGGTGTGTGAAGTTGTATCGGCCGTCGGCCTCTTCTTTCGTCGGCCTCTTCTTCTATGTGATTGATATGTCTTCCAAGACGTATTCTCCAAAAAAAAAAGAGTACGTTATTGAACCAGCCAGACAAAAAACGTTCGACGTCCCAAATAAAACCTTTGGAGCTCTCTTTGAAAGACGTGGGTGAGATGCTCTAACCACGTGTATCTACTACGCTGAAAGGCACAGCTACACATCGGCGTTTCAAACGTAAAGCTAGTCGGTGCACGTGCCATGCACCTACCTAACACTTGTAGTAGTATTAGGTACGACTACGAGCGCGGAACGTACGGTGGCGCTCTCGCGTGCGCAGGCGGGCGGCGCTCACTCGCTCACCTCTCTTATATATTGTGGACGAAGCCAAAATAGTTGCCAGGCAGCACGGAAATCTATATTCTATAAGGCTGAAAAGAGCAGCACGGGGAGTCTAGCTAAGCTAGATGAGGCAGGAGGTGAAGAGCGAGATGGCCGGCGAGAAGATGAGCGGCATCAAAGGGCCGGTGGTGGTGACCGGGGCGTCGGGTTTCGTCGGGTCATGGCTCGTCATGAAGCTCCTGCAGGCCGGGTACACCGTCCGGGCCACCGTGCGCGACCCTGGTGAGCGCTCTCTCCGTCTCTGTCCTTGGTCTCGCGCATACACGATGGTATGTAGTGTCATCGCATTTCGTTTCTTTCTTTCGTCTCAGGGAACGTCGAGAAGACGAAGCCATTGCTGGAGCTTCCCGGAGCCAAGGAGCGGCTGTCCATCTGGCGTGCCGACCTGAGCGACGAGGGCAGCTTCGACGAGGCCATCGCGGGCTGCACCGGCGTCTTCCACGTCGCGACGCCCATGGACTTCGAGTCCAAGGACCCCGAGGTAATTAAGCAGAATGGAGCATCGATCCATGGATGCCAACTGAAACGAAAGATTTCGATCATCCAAGGTGCAGTAACATAACACAAAAATGGATGCTGTCGCAGAACGAGGTGATCAAGCCGACAGTGGAAGGGATGCTGAGCATCATGAGAGCGTGCAAGGAGGCCGGCACCGTCAAGCGCGTCGTCTTCACCTCCTCCGCCGGCACCGTCAACATCGAGGAGCAGCAGAAGCCGGCCTACGACCAGGACGACTGGAGCGACATCGACTTCTGCCGCCGCGTCAAGATGACAGGATGGGTACGTGAGGCTTCTTCTGCTGCGCTCACATATATACTTGTTGCTACTTGTGGATACGTACGATACGACTGCCGTGCTCATTATGTCTCGGTTCTGTGCAACTATCCGGTCGACAGATGTACTTCGTGTCCAAGTCCCTGGCGGAGAAGGCCGCCATGGACTACGCCAAGGAGAACGGCGTGGACTTCATCAGCATCATCCCCACGCTCGTCGTCGGCCCCTTCCTCAGCGCCGGCATGCCGCCCAGTCTGGTCACCGCCCTGGCACTCATCACGGGGAACGAGGCCCACTACTCGATCCTGAAGCAGGTGCAGCTGGTCCACCTGGACGACCTCTGCGACTCCATGACCTACCTCTTCGAGCACCCGGACGCCAACGGCCGCTACATCTGCTCCTCCCACGACACCACCATCCACGGCATCGCCAGGCTGCTCAAGGAGAGGTTCCCCGAGTACGACATCCCACAGAAGTTCGCCGGAGTCGACGACGACCTCCAGCCGATCCACTTCTCCTCCAAGAAGCTGCTCGACCACGGGTTCAGGTTCAGGTACACCGCCGAGGACATGTTCGACGCCGCGGTCTGGACGTGCAGGGAGAAGGGGCTGATTCCGCTCGGAGCGGAAGAGGCAGCCGGCAAGGCCAGCGCAACAAGCAAGCTGGGAGCTGTTCTCGTGGGTGAAGGTCAGGCGATTGGTGCTGAGACATAAGCGCTAGTGCATGTACACTAGGCTGGCTACCTCAGACACATGGTGGAGCGATGATTATGTTCGTTAATTCTACTATCCTATATTTCGGTTCAGAAATTGCATTAAGAGAACCCTGTAATTGGTGGGATATTATGAACGGATTATGGAATGCAAATAACTTCATGACATAATGAAGAACAAGGGATGCTCTGTTATTGAATTGGTAAAAAGATTATTCCCGGAACCGCATATTTACATCGATATAAAATGTCAATGAAATGGCTATATAGATATTAACCTAATTTCCTGTTCCCCCAGAAATAAAAGAATGAACACCCCTGCCTATCTCTCCCCCTTATCGCTCTCCGGAATTGAATTTGTTCCAAGCTTCCTGCAAAATGGCAACACATAACAATTAGCCTCCGTTATTGCAGCAAGCGTAACTGCACATTGATAATCAATCAACCTGGAGTAACTTGCTTTATGAACCACTACACAGAAACATATAAATTTCCAGGTTTTAACTAGTTTGGCTTTCATGAAAAACTGCCTGTGGTTTCAGCTTTAGGCAGAAGAACACACCTTAAGAAGATCAAACACCTTCTCACAGATGTATTTTTGTCTAATTGTAGCACCCCGTTGTTGTAATTTATCTGGATGGACGCAAAGGGTTGCCTTCCTGTATGCTTTCTTGACAGCAGCAGCTGTAATGAGATCTGTGAGGGGAACGGACTGCCAGCCACTGTCTGAACCAAGTATCTGCCCAAAAGAAAACAAGGTTTAAGAGTGATTTAATAAAAATGTGTAATCAGATTCAATATCACTGGATAGACTGAATGCAGAATTAGTTCTAAGCATAAGTTAATTCGAGTCTGCTTCCATGAGAATATTTTTATCCAATGAAGTGGACAAACAGATAAGCCACAAGATATTAACAAATTATAACATAACTAAATGTTTGGCCAATATGGTCAATTTAGCATCGGATATAGTTCGTGCACGGGAAACATTTTAAAATTGACACCTAAAAGCTGCAAAAAAAAATTGGAAACTGCCTTGCGAAGCTCTGTTGACTACTCCCATAACCCACCCTAACCTTGACATCTATCTTCTAGACAAACTGGACAAGTGAATATGTACTCTGTATCCATTTACGACCAAATTGTCACTCAGTAGTCTATGGGTATCTTATAATTTTAGCAGAAGGAAACTTCACTTTCAAAATTCCGTTATAGCTTATTTTTATTTGTATTGTGCAAATGATTCCAAACCCAACTAAATTCTAAGTTCATTCATCTTTATACAGATTAGTAAGTAAAAGCTCCCAATTCTCAAAGTCGCTTCTTAAATCTACCGAAATGAACTTGGCACATGATTTACTGGAAGTTAAAAATACATATATTGCAAAATTAAAATTGGACATGCAAAAGGTGGATAAGAACACAGTGAAACTGTGAAGTTAGAGGCCAACAAAAGAAATAATGGTTCAAATAGATATCTTGTAAGTTGACATGCGTACATATTGTAACGTAGAGAGCAATGCTCGCAGATTTCCTTCCTTCCCATTCGACCATCTCTTGACTTCAGGATCAAGGAATTCAGACAATCTCTGCATCAAAAATATATGAGTAACCAATTGTGGAAGAAATAATCTTAAGAAATAGTGCGGAAAAAATTCCTTCCTGGTGAGTGATAGCATAATTGTCTTACGTGCTTTTCTGTTTGCTCCCTCTGAGCCAGCATGTCCCGCATATTCTTTTCGGCTAGAGCTTTTTCCTGAAAATTGGCCATGATGAAACTACCAATAAATATACAATAGTAACAACTAACAAGTAAAGGAGACAGAAAATCATTTGATTATACCGCTCGTTCAGCTGTCCGCTGGTGCCTCTCCGATCTTGCTTTGTGCCTGAGAGCTGATTCAAACTCGGTTTCTGTACATAAATGTCAAAACATACAAATAAGGCAAAAATAAATAGGTTCCCACAAATCATGATCACATAACATAGGTGCAAAAAGTACTACAGAAAATTTTACAATGACAAGGAAAGTTTTTATTTCCCTGTTTACAGTGAGAGTAAGAATACCTTGATTACAAGAATCTGAGCTTCTTCCATAGTTACTAGAAGCTGCCTTCTGTTCCTATTTATCGAGCATCAAGAGCAAGGATGAGAAATTATATAATGCAATATTGGTAGCTGCTTAGAGTAAATCAGAAGTATTCAGTTTGTTAACTGTGGCAAAAATCGTTTATAACCACATAAATCACATGATTAGCAGCCTTAAAACTTTCCTTGAATGAGGAACTAACCTTTTCTATTCGCTCCTTAGCATCTGCAGCAGCCTTTGCCTTTCCGATTGCCCTCTCCCGAGCTTCCAAAGTTGCTCTCTCAACTGCTGCACGTTCTGCTTTTATTCTAGCTTCTCTAGAAGCCTTCTCTGAAGCTGGTTCGTCACTTGCCTTATCTTTCACTCGTGCTTCTGCAGATGCTCTCTGTCGTGAAGAGGTAATCCTTTCTAAAGCTATTCTTTCAGCTGTTGCACGAGCCTCAGCAAATGCCCTCTCGTGAGCTTCTCTTGTAGCCCTCTGAACAGCAAGCCTGTCTTTTGCCCGCTCCCTCTCCCGCTCCTTCTCTTCCTCTAGTTCTCTTCTTGATTTCTCTTTACTTTGTTCTTTTTCACTTTTGCATTCCCTTTCTTTATCTTTATCTGATCTTAGGGAGACCTCATTTTCATTTTCATTTTCGCTTTCATTCTTTCTTATATCATCTCTCGCTTCAACTCTCTCAGCATCAGGGGTATCTTTTCTTGATTTCTGAGCAAACTTTGATGCACTATCCTCTGCCAATGACTGCTGATCCTTGAAATCTAGAGTCAATTTTCTGTCTTTGTCACCTCTTTCTTGCATTTTGTCTACAGTCTTTTTCCCTTCTGATGTTGTGTATCTTGTTGTCGAAAATCCAGTATCTGATTTTGTGCATTCCTCAAAATTTTCAACAAAAGGAGTGCTTGCACCAGATGTCAGAGCACAAACAGATTCAGCATTCTGAGACAAGTGTGGCATGCTAGTGCATGCTTCTGAGAATGAAGGCTGCAGATCTTTTGAACATGTGCCCATCTTCATGGTATAATCATTGTAATCATCGGTGATTACTTCAGTTCCAGAATGAAGTACGCTATGCTCCCTACCATTCCTTGCAATTATTTCTGCATAGACATCATTTAGTCCTTTGGTGGTGTCAGGTTCCGTGGATGTTTGGCTCTCCTTATCATGGTTTAACGTTTCTTCCACCACTGTCTTCTCGCTATTCTCCGACAAGGTTTGTTTTGCTTCCATTTCGTTACCATGGGATACAAGATTCTCAACTCTATCCATTTTGTTTACCAAGTCTTCAGGTCCAAATAACGATCCCTGAGACTCTGGGTGTTGATCTGAATCTTCGGCAGAAGTATCACATGTTTTAACATTGCTTTCCATATCGCAATCCCCCACAAATGTGTTCACCACTTCTGCTTCGTCATTTGCATCAGCATCCGAACTTCTGGGAGTATCATTAGCATCCTTTTCAGGAGATCCGGCATCCCAGAACACATCTTCCTCTTGGAAATCATCATGCGGGCCTGTTTTCTCCTCAGTTTCAAATTCTTTCGTTTCTTCATGTATGGACGTTTCCGATGGTACTTCGGTTATTTTTCCTTTTTCATTTTGCAGGCTTGCTTCAGCAACAAAACTGTTCAACTTGTCTTTCTCGTAAGTTTCAGCCTCCCTGTGAACTGTACTCGACATCTTCTGGGAACATTGGGTTTCATAATATTCCACAGGCTCTTCTAATGTTGCTACTTTCGCTTCTTCACACGGGCCTGTTTTCTCTTCAGTTTCAAATTTCTTCATTTCTTCATGGATGAGTGTTTCCAAAGGTGCGTCAGATATTTTTTCTTTTTCATTCTGCCGACATGCTTCATCAACAGAACTAAACAACTTGTCTTTCTCGTAAGTTTCAGCCTCCATGTGAACTGTACTCGACATCTTCTGGGAACATTGGGTTTCATGATATTCCGCAGGCTCTTCTAATTTTGCTATTTTCTCTTGACTCGTCTCAATTTCACTAATATAAGGAACTTCCAGATGTTCATCTGATATTTGATTCCTTATAGAAGTGCAAGGTGTCTCGGCAGCACAAAGAATCTCTAGTTCCTCTTTATCGTCATTTTCTTTGTTAGGATTTCCTACTAGTGGAGTTTCCTCAGTACTAGCAGCACAATAGTTTTTTTTACCATTGGCATGGTCTTCAGATATACAAGCCTCCAAAGAAAAACTGGATATGTGTTGGACAACATGCAGCTTTGGAGGTGTACTATTTATAGATGAAGTCTCAAATATCTTATCATTATCACGGCCTTTTGGAGAATTATTTTGCCCTACATATTTGTTAATATGTGAATCGATTGTTTCTTGGTATACCGCTCTTTCCTCCCATGATGAAACTTCAGGAGCTGTAGAAGCCTTATGCTCAACCCCCAAAGAAGCTGCATCAGGTTCTCTAAGATCTTCACGTTTCATTCTCAGCTCTGTTTTGTTATTACCATCCGACAAATTTCCATATACTTCCAAATCCCCTGTAGTAACCTCTTCTTTTGCTTTCTCAGCCTGGCTGTGCGTGATGAAGGGATTTGATGTCAGACCATTATCATCTTCACATGCAGCTGCGTTAGTTGTGCATTTCTGATCATGGCTAATCCGGTCATAAAATTCAGTGCTGGATGCCCACTTGCCTAGTTGATCTACTTTACTGCCATCCTCCATCATCTGCTGAGGCTTCCCTGGAGGTAGAACTCCCTTCTCTTCATGACAACAGTCAACCATCTTAACTACACTATTGTCTCTGCATTTATCCAGAAAAGCCAGATCATCATAATTATTTTCCTCTTCTCCTAACCGTCTCAAGGTCCCATTTTCTTCAACTAAATGCACCTCTTCAAGACTCTTATCTTCCTTGATTTCTGTCGATTTTGTGCCTCTATGATGACCTGACCTCTTCCGGAGTTTAAAACTATCGCCTTTTCTCTCCATCAATTCTTTTGCAGCTTTTAGCCTCGCTTCAGCAAAATCCATTGCTTCCTTTATAGCAGCAGCAGCAGCAGAGTTAGGATTGACCTGAGAATCTCCATTTGCTTTACTTTCCTTTTTATTAAAAGAAGTTGATTTATTAAGCAAAGTTGATGGTAGCATCGATGGTGGCTGTACTTTGATGGGTGGTGTTTGAATGCAGGTGTTGGACACCCTTAAGAATGGATAGTCTGGAGAAGGTACTTCCTCACTTGAGGCTGAATGAGTACTAGACCTCCTGTTGTCTTTTTCATCTTCATAAAGGTTTTCAGAAGTGAAAGGACAAGCTGCGACATGCTGCTGCTCATCAGCTACAGACTCGCTACTTGCAGGGACTGGTGTTGGGCTCATCTCCTTATTTTCGCCATTAGCATGTGTGCCATCTTCCATTGCCGGTACATGATCCGTTGCTGAGTCATTTGACAAGTTGCAAGAGTCAACCACAAAACTTATTGAAGGTTCCACCACACAAGTAGTTATTTCAACTAGATCATCCAGCCTTCCTCTGGCGGCCTTATTATATGACATGCTGAACTGTTGTTCACCACCTTGAGGCAAGGAGATTGGAGAAAACTGTTCGTCATCAAAATGTTGGTCATAAACCACATTTGGATAGTGTTGATAGAGTAGAGATGGCTCAGCATCCACTTCGCCAGATTCTTTTCGGATAGATGATCTGTAAATTTGAAATTAATGAGCCATACGTTAGAAGCATAACATGTGCATTGCTTTTTTTTAAATATGCTAATCAAAACAAGCCTCTGTTGAACAAATGTGAAGAAGAAGATGATGACAACACAACACGGGCTTCGAAGCAGGTGGTGAAGCGTTCAATAAGCATAACAAGTGGCTGCTCAAGCTCAACGAATGAAAAGACCATAGTAGTATGAAAAACTAAAGGATTTTATTTCCGCCCTCCACCCTAGTTTAAATTAGCGTATCTTATAGCAAAAATAGTTGGGCAGGGGCAATTCCATAGTAATAGTTTCACTTTAATTTTGAAGGCCTGCAAAGATCAGATTTCCAAAAACACACTATTGCTTTTTTTATGTCAAAAGATGATATCAGTTCTGTGGTCTCTAGCGAACAGGCCCCGATTGGACAACAATAATGTGCTTCCATGATATTCCCTTCTACGTACTTCCACGGATCGAAGAGAAGAACAGTTCCTGACGGTCGGCTGTAAACTGCCTCTATGCATGAGTAGCAGTGTATGGAGGAGTTTATCCACACACGTGGGCAAACGTGAACTAACAAATGTAAGAGATTTTGCATTGTGGGTCAAATTACAAGTTTTCTGGAACACAGGTATGGTTGGTTTGATCTATGCGTTTGTATATTAGACAAATAAGGGTGTGAAAACACTGGGGAGACATGGGATTTAGGATAGGAGCAGGATAATCAAGCCACTGACCACTAGTTCAAATTGTTCCTTCCAATTAATAACGACTTTTGCTTTAAGGTCTGTAAACACTTTAAGGTGGACTGCCTACACAACACCTTATATCATTTACATCTTATATTAAGCGCCAGTTTGGGGTATTTATTCTGTTCTGCGGAAGTAACAGAATTAAGTATGATATTCCCTTATGGCTTTAAGAGAGAGGTTACCAATTAGTTTATATGTATAGAAACGGCTAAGCAAAAAGCACTTTTGAAAAGTCACCACTTGCCACAGTGACAACCACTTTAATAAACTTCTATATGAATCAACTTGGCAGAACTTAGTTGCCTGCAGCAAGCTAAAAGTGGACAGTCATGAATGGGGATCAGAGAAGCATCCGAATCTTGGAAGATCCGATAAATTTCCAAGTGTCAAACCTTCATAATTTGTATCTAATAGTAAGATGCTAGTGTCACAAATATGTGAGCAGACAAACATATTTTTTTACCATAAATAACGAGGAGCAGTAAAGGGATAATTTGGTGGAAGGAGACATTACAGTACATGAGTAGATCACACAGGTAGATGTTTTCTTAGGAATCATGTCTTATTTCCAATTTGTCAATGTCTTCCTGCCAAACGTACAATCACTATTTCACTTCACCTGTCTCTTCTGTGCAGCTTAGTAATTTAGCAAATGAACTAATCAAGGCTAATGAATGACTAAAATTGCTAATGGCTGGGAGCCTGGGATCAGGATTAATAAGTCAACATCATTGGAAGTGTGAGCAGAGCACGACAATGGTCTCGAGAAAAATCAATGAAACGCGACCCATATGCAGTTAGCACCGGACTTAAATCCAAGCAACAAATATAAGTATCAAGTATTTTGACAAAAGATCTAAGGTGGGGCGTGGGTTTCCTCCCAAATTCTTGTGGTTCACACTAAATCAAAAGTTGAGGAGAAAAGACACCACTTGGCCTGAAAGGAACCACCTTTCTGCAAAACGAACTGCACGGGCAAAAAAAACTGATGTATGTAGCGTAACTAGACTATCCAACCCCGTTGTTCCACCACAAGCATCTCCAAAAAAGCGACTAATTTAGCGCACGGAGACGCAAATTGATGCTCCAACAGGTGCTGCAACCGGCGCTGTAAAATAGAGCGCGGGGCAAAAGCGCTATCTCGTGCAGTATATCTACCGCGTCGGAAAGAGCGCGCAGTACAAATCACGCGCAGGAACAAAACCAGTTTTACAGCTCCAAAATTTAGAGCTTGTGTTGGAGGTGAATACAGCCTCACGCGGGAAACAGGAATGAAGCGCGGTGCAAAGTGCTTTTACAGCGCCAAAATTTAGCGCGACTGTTGGAGGTGCTCTTAAAATGGTGACAAGCTCGCAAAAGAAATGGCATGCCACCACACCTACTGAAAGAGAAGCAAGAAATTGAACTAAACCATAATTGGCGTAGGGATAGGGATACATGATGGGATCACTAAACTGTCTAGCACTCAGCTCGTCGCGTCTAATTCTCTGAACCACGAGCAAAGAAGGGCAGCAAAATTAGGAAACAGTGCGCAGGGAACAGTAGCCCAGCGGGGAAAACAAGGAAGAAAAGCGAGAATCCCAAGACAAAATCCATACCTTGAGCTCCCGCTCCACGACGCGATCTCCTCCGCCATTCCCTCCTGCTCCTCATCCTGCTCCGCGAACACGTCCTCGTAGGGCGCGGCGAAGTCCCCGAAGTCGAACCGCGCGAAGATCTCGCCGTACCTGCCCGCGCCGTCGTCGCGGCCCCCGGCGGCGGCCGGGGGCAGGTCGAGGTAGGGGATGGAGCAGGAGGCGGCGACGCCGCCGAACACGTCCGAGTACGGGACCCCCACCCCCGCGAGAGGGGGCGGCGGCTCGAACCGCGGGCCCCCGCCGAAGACGTCCCCGTAGGTGGCCGAGTCGGACGCCTTCCTCCGGTGCCTCCGCGGCCGGTGCCGCGGCGGCGGCAGCGCGGTGGCCAGCTCCTCCATGCCCGCCTTTTCGCGAATTGGAGAATGGGGGGACAGCGGAGCGAAGAGGGGGGGAGCGCCGGAGCAGCCGGCCGGCGTGGCGCTGATTCAAAAACAGTAGCTTTGTTGTGAAGAGTGAGATTTCCGTTGGGGTACGGGAGGGGAATGAGGAGCCGGCGGTAGAGTTCATGGGATCCGTGTTTATTTTGGGCTCGCGTGGTGGGCCCGGATGTCCAGTCAGCAGCATCCTAGGGCAGGTCAGGTTGCCTGGAAACTGCAGGTGACTTTTGTCGGCCAGCAGATTAGGTGTTGGCTACCAACCTACTCGCTCGTCTGCTTGCAATTTTATTTTACCATGAACTCTCTCTGGTCATAAATCGTTTATGAGAGCATCTTCATCTTAAATTAACTGCCAATGATTTTTGGGGTTCGAGAGGCTTTGCATCTAGTCCTTTCACTAAAAAAAACTTTGTCCTTTGCTACTTCTCACACCAATTTGCACACATGAACCCCATTTTATTTGTAATACATAGGAACAATTCAAACCTTGCCATATCTAGTGGAAAAATTTCTAGAGCATTCCAAATCAAATACTAACAGCACTTTCTAAATTCAAAGCACGTGAAATTCAACTAAAATCAACAACGTTCCAAGCCCAATGTTGCACGCTAGCGAGCAACAAGAACCAAGCGAAAACGAGCAAGCAAACCAGCATAATTTTCTCGATTCCTATCCCTAACTCAGCGTATTTAGCCTCCGGCAGCCCTTGCCCTAGCGGCCACCGTTCGCCGCACGGCATCCTAGACAGCCGCCCACCTTGCCGCTTGCCGCGAGGCTATGCAATCGCGCAACTTTGCAGCATGTCAGCGCCAGCACCGGATCAAGCCAGAGCAGCTGCAGTCAACCGGGACTACTAAATCCGCACCTGGCCAACTTACTTCTAATTTTTACCTCTATTGTCTTGTCTATATTGATCATGAAGAAGAGAAATGGTGATATTATTGCGTTTCTTCTCTAAAATCATGAAGCAAATAAGACTGCATCTTATTTGTCACATCGTGATCGATGTTGGTTAGAGCGGATGAGCAAACTGGATTGTGGGTTTGTTGTTCAAGTGTCTTGATTCCGCACATGTGTCCAATACGGTAGTGAGAGTGAGACTGAAACTAATTAATGATGCAACATCAAATCTACCATCACATCAACGTAATGTGTGCAAGTTTATATGATGCTTATTTTTTTATTTGTACGTTGGTTTTGAAACCCTTGAATTCATGTTTTTTATGATGCAAAGAATCGATTGGACTGGTGACATTATTGAGCGAGATGTGTCCATCCATGAGATCGTTAACTGCAATTTTTTGAATTGACTGAATACTTATATGTTATCAATTTGACAGATTTTTAACGCACAGGGGCTAGTGAAAGGATTTTTTTTTAGCGTGCCCACCCTTTAGCTTTTCCCTATGCCCGTCGGTGATCCCATCGTTCATAGTTAACGTGGTTGGTACATGCCAGTCCAGGTTCGACCCACATGTTTTATATGTCTCCGAAACAGTCACGATCACCAACCTCAGTACTATTGCGTTGTCCTATATAACTCCAAACCGAAATGGTCGGATGATGTTAACACTTCGAGCATTAAACTTTTCTTAGTGGTTCCACAGAAAATAACTTCTCTTAGTGGAGTGGTTGGTCGAATAGCGCAGTACTTTGAGATACATGTGTTAGATTATTAGGCAATTTCCGAGTGAGATTAATTACCGAAATCAATATTACAGATGCACAAGCATACTTTATACATATTAATTATCATGAGATCGAACGTGGAACAGTAGCGGGGTATGAGAGAAAAACACGTACATTCGGGAAGGTCACATCAGCACCACCATGAGAATTGTTGATGTCGTCCATGGTGTAGTCGGATCGTCGATGAAGCGATCGAACCGGCGAAGAGCGAACGAGCGGCGATCGCGCGAGACGCTCCCAAAAACCTTATCGCCCGTCTCCGGTGCGGGATCTCAACGGACGGGGTTTCGGAGGCCTGCTCTCCCGGACGGCTGTGCGTCGCCGGGATGGGGAAAACTAGAGAGTAGCGCAACAAAAGGAACTTCTTCGAGAGAGGCGGACTAGAGAGTTCGGGTGTGTAACTCCGGATCTGTTGTCTCCGGTATAGCTTTGAGAGGAGCGGGGACACGCCCGACCGCGTTGCCACGTGTTGGAAGCCAGGGACACGCGGCGAGCATGCACATGCAGGTCGACACGTACCCAACTCAGTTGGTGCACCAAGCAAAAATTTAGGCTTCCTTGAGTGTGTCTCGAACTCGAACTTAAGTCACGAAACACGACGTGCGTTCGTGACGAGGCGAGGCGGGGCGGGCGGAGGAGGAGGAGTGCGCGAGGGCTCCTTCTATTCTTACTCACTTGGAAGGACTAGAACAACAACCCTTATATACCACTCCAACTCACTCCCAACTAGCAATGTGGGACTAAACTTTGTCCCCCAAGGCTGTCCCAAGCTGCCAACGTGATGGGCCTTGAGATTTCAGAAATTGTAGACTACATGGGCTGCCTTATTGGGCTGCAGCCCATCTACATTCAACAATCCCCCACCATATCTCATATGCACATCAAATAACACATTAGTTCCATTCACTGTTTAATATACCTGCACTTCAGTGGAGATTGTTAAGTTGAACTTCCACCTAGACAAGGAGCTACACTTGACTACAACTGAACAATGGACTATGCCTTGAATTATCAGTCTTTGGGCAGCAAGTTTCACTCAATGTCGGCATGGTACTAGGCTACCATAGCCTACCCCTCGGGTGGAGCTTATAAGTCATACTCCTCGGCCCTTCATGAGCTTACTAGAGATTCACCCAAATCTCCCACACTATGACCAGTAGTGTCACTCGTATAGGTGTGTTCTTCAAAGATTGCCCTGTAGGACAACGTCTTCGCTCATCAAGAGCCGCTCAGAAAACATTAAGACATTGTCAACCTGCCTTACAGTAACTATGAGAGAATTGCATCTGCAGCGGAGTGGGAGTATTAAATTTTCTCTCAACTCAGTTACTCTGGTTTGTTTTCCCAGGTCCTAGTTCACGGAATTTCCGATCACATAGGTTGGGTTACCCCTCGGCAACTCAAGTGGGTCTCAAACCCATCTCCTTTGATGCAAGGTCTATCATGTTTCTTCATAGTCCTTTTGTGAAAGGATCTGCCAGATTTTTAGCACTTTGGACATAATCCAATGCTATCACTCCGGAGTTCTTCAGTTTTCTGACAGACTTCAATCTCCTCTTGATATGTTTGAAACTTTTCATATTATCCTTAGAACTTTTCACTTTGATAATCACAGTTTGATTATCACAGTTCATGAGGATGGTCGGTATTGGTTTTTCAACCATAGGCAAGTCCATCAAGAGCTCACGAAGCCATTCCGCTTGACTGCTGTATCTAATGCTGTGAGTTCTGCTTCCATAGTTGACCTCGTTAAGATGGTCTGCTTGCAAGACTTCCAGGAAACAGCGCCACCACCAAGAGTGAAAACATATCCACTTGTGGCCTTCATTTTAGCATCTGAAATCCAATTAGAATCACTATACCCTTCAAGTCCTCTTGGATACCCGGTATAGTGAATTCTATAACTCATGGTTCCCTTTAGATAGCGCATCACTCTCTCAAGAGCATGCCAATGATCATCTCCCGGGTTGGCTACAAACCGGCTAAGTTTGGCATACGAGATATCAGGCCTCGTAGTGCAAGCTAAATACATGAGTGAACCAATAATTTGAGAGTATCTTAACTGATCTCTAGTTGCCTTTTCATTCTTTCGAAGCAAGACACTAGGATCATAAGGTGTGAGAGAAGATTTGCAATCAGCATAGCCAAATCTGCTCAACACCTTCTCAACATAATGAGATTGCACAAGTGTAATCCCATTATTCTCATCTCTCAGTAACTTGATGTTTAACATAACATAATATTCTCCAAGATCTTTCATCTCAAAACACTGAGATAAGAAGGTTTTTACCTCCTCAATCACTTTGAGACTTGTCCCAAAAATTCGTATGTCATCCACATACAAGCATAGGATAACTCCCTCACCCCCACCATGGCGGTAGTACACACATTTGTCGGCTTCATTAACAACAAAGCCCACAGATGTTAAAGTTCTTTCGAACTTCTCATGCCATTGGTTGGGTGCTTGTTTGAGACCATACAAAGATTTCTTTAATTTACACACCTTTCTTTCTTGACCTTCTAGTACAAAACCATCAGGCTGTTCCATGTAAATTTCATCGTCCAACTCTCCATTTAGGAAAGCCGTCTTAACGTCCATTTGATGAACGAGAAGACCGTGTGAGGCAGCTAATGACAGTAGTTCTCGAATGGTGGTCAATCTCGCCACAGGTGAGTAGGTATCGAAGAAATCTTCGCCTTCCTTTTGGGTATAGCCTTTGGCTACAAGCCGAGCTTTGTACTTCTCAATAGTACCATCAGCTCGAAGCTTCTTCTTAAATACCCATTTACATCCTACAGGTTTGCACCCATAAGGACGCTCAGTTAACTCCCATGTTCCATTAGCCAAGATGGAATCCATCTCGCTTTGAACCGCTTCCTTCTAGTAGTCTGCATCAGGAGATGCGAGAGCTTCTGAAATGGTAGTGGGAGTATCATCCACAAGATACACAATGAAATCATTACCAAAAGACTTTGCAGTCCTTTGTCTCTTACTCCTCATTGGAGCTTCATTGTCATCCTCATCGGAATCTGAACTCTCATCATCAGATTCGCTAGACTCCATAGGAGTTTCATGAATTGGATCAGATTCCCAACTAGACATGCCATGCATATCTCTCATAGGAAATATATCCTCAAAGAATGTAGCATCTCTTGACTCAAAGATGGTGCCAACATTCATGTCGTCCACTCCAGATTTCACCACAAGAAATCTATAAGCAATGCTATGGGCAACATAGCCAAAAAAGACACAGTCCATGGTTTTTGGTCCAAGCTTTCGCTTCTTTGTGATTGGAAAATTCACTTTAGCCAAACAACCCCAAGTTCGTAGGTAGGAGAGTGCTGGTCTTTTCTTTTCCCTTTCCTCATATGGGGTAATCTCTTTATTCTTGGTTGGAACACGGTTTAGGACATGACAAGAAGTCAATATAGCCTCCCCCACCATTCCTTGGATAAACTCGAAACATCTAACATGGCGTTAACCAAATCTGTTAGAGTACGGTTTTTCCTTTCCGCAATCCCATTATATTGTGGGGAATTGGGAGGCGTCCTCTCATGGATTATACCATGTTCCGCACAGAATAAATTGAACTCATTAGAAAAGTACTCTCCACCACGATCGGACCGAATCCTTTTTATCTTTCTTTCAAGTTGGTTCTCAACTTCAGCCTTATAGATTTTAAAGAAATCAAGAGCCTCGTCTTTAGTTTTCAGGAGATACACATAACAGTACCTAGTGGAATCATCAATCGAAGTCATGAAATATTTCTTTCCACCTCTTGTCAACTCACCATTCATCTCACATAGATTTGTATGTATGAGCTCTAGTGGTGCCAAGTTTCTTTCCTTCGCAAGCTTGTGAGGCTTGCGAGGCTGCTTTGCTTGCACACAAGCATGTCACTTAGAGCCTTTGACAAAGGTGAATTTCGAAATTAAACTCATATCAGCAAGCCGCGACATACAACCAAAATTAACATGACAAAGTCGTGAATGCCAAACATTAGTCTCATTAACGCTAGTGCTTACATGGTTCACAACATTATCACAGAAGTCTTCTAGAGAGAAGCGAAACATTCCCTCACATTCATAGTCCTTTCCAACAAAGGTTCCATATTTAGACAGTACAACTTTATTGGACTCAAACACCAACTTAAACCCATCTTTCATGAGACGGGAGCCACTAACGAGATTCTTCTTGATAGAAGGGACATGCAGCACGTTCTTCAGTTGCACGATCTTTCCCGAAGTAAACTTCAGATCTACCGTGCCAACACCACGAACAGTAGCATGTAACCCATTCCCCATCATTACCGAGGAACCTCGGGCCTGATAAGAGGTAAACATGGAGATGTCAGCACACACATGAACATTAGCACCTGTATCAACCCACCATTCTGTGGGCTGAAACACCGAAAGAACAGTAGGTAATATATTGCCATACCATGTAGTTCCTTCACCGATGTTGCCAATGACCATGTTGACAGAATTTGAGTTATGTCCAGCCTGACCTTTCTTTCCTTTGCGTTGTGGGCAGCGATTAGCCTAATGGCCCGTCTCGCCACACACCCAGCAAGGATCTTTCTTCTCTGTTTTCCCCTTCTTCTTGAAGTTGGTAGTCTGGGAGACTCCCTTGTTCTTTCCATTGGACTTGTGGGCATTTTTCTGCACCATATTGGCAGCAGAACGTCCCTTGGTTCCTCTAGTGTGTTTGTCTTTTGCCCTCGCCTTCTCCTCAACATCCAGAGAGCCCATGATATTCTCAACAGAGAACTCATGTCTCTGATGTTTCAGAGAAGTGGCAAAGTTCCTCCATGAAGGGGAAGCTTAGCGATAATGCATCCCGCGACAAACTTGTCCGGTAGCACACACTTGAGGAGCTCAAGTTCCTTTGCCATGATCTGTATCTCATGAGCCTGTTCTACTACAGATCGGTTCTCAACCATTCTGTAGTCATTGTACTGCTCCATAGCATACAGTTCACCTCCGGCATCGGCAGCACCAAACTTAGCGTCCAGTGCATCCCACAGTTCCTTCCCATTTCGGATGTGCAGATAAGCATCAACCAACTTGTCTCCAAGCACACTTAGGACGGCACCCACAAAGATTACGGTGGCATCCCCGAACGCTTTATCCTCTTCAGGAGTAAGCGGACCTCTAGGAATACCTTCCGCAACTCGGTGCACACCCATAGAAGTGAGCCACAAGAGGGTTTTATTCCGCCATCTCTTGAAATGAGAACCCGTAAACGGGCTCAGTTTAAGCGCAGCAGCAAAACCAGACGGTGAAAATTGCCTATGCAGATAAGGTTTTTGGATTGTTAGATTATTAGGCAATTTCCGAGTGAGATTAATTACCGAAATCAACATTACATATGCACAAGCATACTTAACCACACACATCAGACTAAGCACATGCATCAGATCTGAACATGGAACAAGTAGCAGTGCAAGGTAGGAGAGAAAAAGCACGTACATTGCAACCGGGAAGGTCGCACCAGCAGCACCACCACCATGGGAATTGTTGATGTCGCCCATGGTGTAGTCGGATCTGTCGATGAAGCAATCGAACCAGCGAAGAAGAGCATGAACAGCGAGCGTCGCGCGAGACGCTCCCCAAAACCTTATCGCCCGTCTCCGGTGCAGGATCTCAACGGACGGGGTTTCGAAGGCCTGCTCTCCTGGACGGCTATGCACGCAGTCGCCGGGATGGGGAAAACTAGAGAGTAGCGCAGCAAAAGGAACTTCTTCGTGAGAGAGGCAGACTAGAGAGTTCTGGGTGTGTAACTCCAGATCTGTTCTGTCTCCTGGTATAGCTTGGGAGGAGGCAGGGACACGCTCCCGACCGCGTTGCCACGCGTTGGAAGCCAGGGACACGCGGCGAGCATGCACATGCAGGTCGACACGTACCCAACTCAGTTGGTGCACCAAGCAAAAATTTAGGCTTCCTTGAGTGTGTCTCGAACTCGAACTCGAGTCACAAAACGCGACGTGCGTGACGAGGCGGGGCGGGGCGGGCGGAGGAGGAGGAGTGCGCGAGGGCTCCTTCTATTCTTACTCACTTGGAAGGACTAGAACAACAACCCTTATATACCACTCCAACTTACTCCCAACTAGCAATGTGGGACTAAACTTTGTCCCCCAAGGCTGTCCCAAGCTGCCAACGTGATGGGCCTTGAGATTTCAGGAATTGTAGACTGTTGGAGATATGCCCAAGAGGCAATAATAAATTAGTTATTGTTATATCTTAGCGTTCATGATAAATGTTTACATCTCATGCTATAATTGTATTAACCGAAACATTGATACACGTGTGTTAT
Source organism: Lolium multiflorum (assembly GCA_030979885.1). Taxonomy (NCBI): domain Eukaryota; kingdom Viridiplantae; phylum Streptophyta; class Magnoliopsida; order Poales; family Poaceae; genus Lolium; species Lolium multiflorum. The sequence goes on from CM061749.1 coordinate 208,541,796, forward strand.
GTAAACAACAAGGAGTCCCTAGTAAGCCTCTTGTATAACTAGCTTGTTGATTAATGGATGATCATGGTTTCATGATCATGAACATTGGATGTTATTAATAACAAGGTTATGTCATTAGGTGAATGATATAATGGACACACACCCAAATGAGCGTAGCATAAGATCAAGTCATTAAGTTCAATTTGCTATAAGCTTTCGATACATAGTTGCCTAAGTCCTTCGACCATGAGATCACGTAAATCACTTACACCGGAAGGGTGCTTTGATTACATCAAACACCATTGCGTAAATGGGTGGTTATAAAGATGGGATTAAGTATTCGGAAAGTGTGAGTTGAGGCATATGGATCAATTGTGGGATTTGTCCATCCTGATGACGGATAGATATACTCTGGGCCCTCTCGGTGGAATGTCATCGATTAGCTTGCAAGCATATGAATGGTTCATAAGAGATCACATACCACGATACGAGTAAAGAGTACTTGTCGGAACGAGGGTCGAACAAGGTATGGAGATACCGATGATCGAACCTCGGACAAGTAAAATATCGCGTGACAAAGGGAATCGGCATCGTATGTAAATGGTTCAATCGATCACTAAGTCATCGTTGAATATGTGGGAGCCATTATGGATCTCCAGATCCCGCTATTGGTTATTGCTCGGAGAGGAGTCTCGACCATGTCTGCATAGTTCGCGAACCGTAGGGTGACACGCTTAAGGTTCGATGTCGCATAAGTAGATTTGAATATGGTATGGAGACGAAGTTTGTTCGGGGTCTCGGATGTGATCCAGGATGTCACGAGGAGGTCCGAAATAGTCCGGAGAATAAGATTCATATAAGGGAAGTTGATTTCTAGGTTTCGGAAAAGTTCGGGATTTTTCTGGTGGATGACAGGGAAGGTTCTAGAAGGTTCCGGGGGTCCCACCAGTGGGCCCACGACCCTAGGAGGCCTAGCATGGGCGAGGGGTGCTCCCTAGCCTAATGGGCCAGGGGCACATGCCCTCAAGGCCAGCCGGCCAACCCCTAGGGTTTTCCCCAAAACCCTAAGGGGATCAACTTGGGGGAAGAAATCCTCTTCCCCCAACTTGGCCGCCGCCCCCTAACCCTAGATGGGAAGGGGGCCACCCAGCCGACCCTCCCCCTATATAAAGAGGGAGGGGGTGGCCGGCCACCATCCCATGATTTGCCTCCTCTCCGCCTCTCTCCTCCACCATACGTGGCTTGGCGCGCCCTGCAGCTTTCTTCCTCCACCACCACCACCACGCGTCGTGTCTGCTGGAATTTGGAGGAGATCTACCACACCTCCGCTGCCCGCTGGGCGGGGAGAGGAAGGGCTTCATCGACCGTACGCGCGACCGAGTACGGAAGTGCTGCCGGATTGCAGCACCAGGGACGATCGTCTACATCAACAACGAGATCTGATCTCGTAGGCTTTGGAAATCTTCAAGAGTTAGTCTCATCTCCACCTCGTTTCTTCGATCTTGTAGATTAGATCTTGGATTTATTCGTCTTGCGGTAGGAAATTTTTTGTTTTCTATGCTACAAACCCCATCAGTGGTATCAGAGCCATGTCTATGCATAGATCTGTTGCACGAGTAGAACACAATGGTTTTGTGGGCGTTGATGCTTTTGTTGCTTTAGTTTGTGTACTTTGCATCTTGCGGGATGGTGGGATGAAGCGGCCGGGCTAACTTTACATGACCGCGTCTCATGAGACTTGCTCCACGCTTGACATGCAACTTGTATTGCATAAGTGGCTTTGCGGGTGTCTCTCTCCCACCATAGTGAAGATTCCAATTTGCACTTTCTATTGTCAACACTAGTATCACCGTTGTGGTTCATGTTCGTAGGTAGATTGGATCTTACTCGAAAACCCTAAACCACGTAAAATATGCAAACCAAATTAGGGCGTCTAACTTGTTTTTGCAGGGTTTGGTGATGTGATATGGCCATGATGTGATGATGATTATATTTGATGTATGAGATGTTCATTGTTGTATTATGGCAACCGGCAGGAGCCTAATGGTTGTCTTTAATTTTTGTTAAAGACCTGCGTGTCTATTCATCATGTAATAACTTTATTTCAAGTAGTTGTCATAGTAGCTATAAGTGATGGACAACCATGAAGCGGCGCCACGGACCTTGGTGCAATGCTGGTGATGATGGAGATCATGATCATGTGCTTTGGAGATGGAGATCAAAAGCACAAGAAGAAAGGCCATATCATATCACATATTATGAATTGCATGTGATGTTAATCCTTTATGCATCTTATCTTGCTTAGATCGCGACGGTAGCATTATAAGATGATCCCTCACATTAATATCAAGATAATAAAGTGTTCCCCCTCGTATGCACCGTTGCTACAGTTCGTCGTTTTGAAGCATCTCGTGATGATCGGATGTGATAGACTCTACGTTCACATATAACGGGTGTAAGCCATGTTTGCACACGCGGAATACTTGGGTTTGCTTGACGAGCCTAGCATGTAGACATGGCCTCGGGACAACGGAAACCGAAAGGTTGAACACGAGTCATATGGATGATATGATCAACATGTTGATGTTCACCATTGAAGCTACATCATCTCACATGATGATCGGTTTTGGTGTAGTGGATGTGGATCGTGTGCCACTTAACAACTATGAGGGATGTTGTATTAAGTGGGAGTTCATAAGTAATTAGATTAAAACATGAACTAATTATCATGAACATAGTCTGAATAGTATTTTGAATTAAATTTGTAGAATTGGCATCCGTTATCTACCATGCGCTAGTCTTGTAATTGAGATAGAAATACTGTTAAGTCTGACAAGTAACTTTACGGACTGGTACCGTATTGTTAAAGAATCAAGAAATGATTAAGTCCTATTGCAAACTTTTAGTAAACCTCTCATTAATGATTCAAAGAACAATGGTTTCAATTAGTACCTAGAATCATCTTGCCTCCGTGAAACTTGAAGTTCAAATCTGTTTGAAAAGTAAGGAGCTGGAAATTTTGTTTTCAGAAATAAGCAAGGTATGAGATATATGTGACATCTAAGACCTTATTGCAAGATGATAGAATATAATCTAGTGAGACTACATAAACTCATAAGTTTTATGGGAATGTACGAAGGTTGAAGACGCTAGGCGTCCCAATCCTCCAACTAGTTGGGCACTAACGATATTCGCATATCCATGAAGTGATCGTCCTTAGTATGCACCGTTGCTAAGACTCGTCGTTTCGAAGCATCACGTGATGATCGGGTGTGATAGATTCTACGTGTGCATACAACGGGTACAAGCCAGATTTGCACATGCGAATACTGAGGTTAAACTTTACGAGCCTAGCATGTACAGACATGGTATCGGAAAGTCGTCATGATATGATGGATAAAATTATGAGTGAAATTGTCCATCATATTACAAAGTTACTAATAGTGAAATCTGGAACACTTGTCATATGATGATCAACTTCAAAGTAAGAACCTCAAGGTTATTGGTATTTGACCAATGGACTTAGAAGTCATTGAAAGTGAAGTGTTTTCTGAGAATGAGGAAAACTAAAAGAGAAACTACAAAAGATATTTTGGCAGAAAGAAAGAAAAGACTAGAAAGTCTAGCTCAGGTGTATATAGATGATATACATGTTATGAATGTATTCCTTGTTTGGTCACAAAATGGAATTCTTGGGTATTAGTACCATATTGGTTGGTATGAGGTGTCATACAAAACAACGCAATACAATAATACATTGGCCTAAGTGACTGAAAAGGAATGTGATAGGAATGCACGTCTGGAACAAAAATAAAGTGTTATTATGTTCGTCGTTGGCATTCTGTCTAGCCATTCAGATTTATAATAAAGAACTTTATAATTGTTATTCTTGTTCTGGTTAAATGAAAACAATGAGTTGTTCAAATTGTAACAGCATTCCATGTACGATGGATAAGTTATTATAAATCTTATGGTAAAGCACACATACATAAACACGCTAAAATGCCATAAGGCAAATGATGTGAATTCCACTCATTAGTGGAACCGCCATTTAGGTCATGGTAGAAAGAAACGCATGAAGGAACTCCATTTGAATGGATTTTTGGAGTCATTTGATTTTTGAATCGTTTGGCGCTTGCAAGTCTTTTCTAAAGAGAATGAATGAAATACCGTTCATAGGCCAAGAGTTGAACGGGCAACCAACTTAGTGGAAACATACATGATGATGTATAGGTTCACTGGGCATAGTTGTGTGCGGGAGATTCTTCTACTTCATGAAAACTTCCAACAATGAATTGAGTATATATATATGTGGATATATTCGATAAGGAAGAAGTTTGAAACATTTGAATGGATTCAAATAAATTTCAGCATAAAGTAGAAATCATCGTAATATAAAAGTCAAATATCTATGATTGGATCATAGTGGAAATATTTGAATTACGAGTTTTAGCGAACATCTAAGAGAGTTATGAAGTTGTTCTACAACTCACGTTTCTTGGAGTATCATAGTGATGATGGAGTATCCGAGAGATGTATCCAAACCTTGTTGGGTCAATGATGATATAAAATAAAATGATGCCATTATATTTTTGTGGATTATGCTTTAGAGAGTACCGCTTTTACACTAAATAGAGCATCATCATAATCCGTTGAAATGACACCATACGAGTTATGGCATGGGTATAAACCCTAATAGTCCTTTCTTAAATTTTGGTATGCATAGCATAAGTAAATAAGTTTACAACCAAAATCGGATGAATGTCTTTGTTGGTTATCCCAGAGAATTGATTGGGAATTCTTTCCACTATGGAGACAAAGATAAAAGAGTTTGTCGATGTTTCTTACTCATTTCAAAGAAATTGTTTCTAGCGAACTATTTGAGTGGGAGGACAATGAAACTTGATAAGGTTCATGAACCTGAGCATGATGATCAGAGTAGCACATCATCGTTAAGGGTTAGTCTCATCTCCACCTCGTTGCTTCGATCTTGTAGATTAGATCTTGGGTGTTCCATAGATTAGATCTTGGATTTATTCGTCTTGCGGTAGGAAATTTTTTTTTCTATGCTACGAACCCCATCATAGACTACATGGGCTGCCTTATTGGGCTGCAGCCCATCTACATTCAACAGCAGGCTATGAAATAATGGGTACCTAAGTGCATCTCTAATCACGTTCCTCAAAGTGGCCTCTAAAAAGCGTTTGGATTAAACGTTCGGGGACGCATCGGTTTTCTTGCCGTGTTTAGAGCGTGTCTCTCCCAACCGTGTTTCCCAAACGCGTCCCTCAAACTCTTTTACATTAAAATAATCTTTTTTTGTTTTTGTTACATTTTCATTTAAATAGAGAGTAAGAACATTACACAAACTAATACATAGTTTCAAAAAATGGCTGAAATATTGCAAAATTAAGAATCCTAAGTAGTGTAGGTAAGTCGGTTTCGCCTTCTTCGCTGCAAAGAAAGAACACTCTCAGACACTATTAGTCACCTAAATTGGAAAATCAAACTGGAGAGTGCCATGCGCAGGAAGAACATACAAAAACCTACACTATTGGCTTCAATTGGCCGGTGGCCATCTTCGCTGCAAAGAAAGAAGACTTGCCATGTTCAATCACCGTCCTCTTCATCATCAATGTGGAAGTGCCGACGGAAGGACGTGTCGTCGAACACCTTCACGCTCATCTCGTTGTCGCCTTCGTAGCGAAAGGTGAACACACAGCCGTCTTGGAGGTTGTGGACGTGTGCGAACTTCTCCCATCCGATGTGCGGATGTACATATTGTCGCGCGCGTCGAAGAGCACATCCACCGGACACCGGCAAAAGCCGCAGCCAGCCTCCCGCAGCTGCATCGCAACCGGCTCGTTGCCGGCGAGGAACTCGCGAACTTGTCAGACATCCTCTGGATGCCAAGTGTGCTTCTATTGAGGACAATGATGAACTTGAACTCCCACTCTTCCTCGGAAGATGACGAGAGCGAGGCGACGGCGACCGTGCAGGCGTTGTTGCTCTAGCACGGCGGCCACGGCCCCGACCCCGACCTCGATCAGCCATGGAGCGGCCCGCGACCTCAACTCCTGAGATGGTGGCGGCTAAGGTTGGGTATATTGCAGCGCTAGGGTTTATGTGAGAGCGATGTGCGAGCACCCCTTTTTATACGCCAGAGAGAGGCTAGGGAGCGATGGCGTGAATTAAGGCCAGCACAGAGAGCTAGTGTAACATCCCAAATTTCAATAAAAGAAAATTAGAAGAATTCCAGAGATAAAAATTCCAAACTAACAAAAACTTTTCTGTTGCATATAGCACCCTGCCTAGGACTTGTGCATTTGAGTGATATGCCATGATGATTGTTAAATATGTGTTTATGCTATGCTCTAAAACCCTAAGGTGATCATGTGAATATCGCCAACCAAATAAACCAAAAAGAGAAAGAAATCAAATAAAAGAAAAACCCTAAAACCCTCACATATGCTCTATGGCATATTTATGAATTTTTGACCCTAGACCAATTTGGTCTTCACCATTGGTGGAATAATGATACTACACACTTACTACAACTTTTGGAATCAAAGAATCACCAATAAAATGGATTTCAAATACAAAACTTGCTCACATAGAATAATGGTCAAATCTGCCCATTATAATCTGGTCACCACTTTGAGCCCTCATAACTCAATATTTTCAAACTAAAATCTTTCCACTCTTTTCATGTCATCCAAGACAACATCAAGGTGAACAATTTCTGTAAAGATCACCATGCCAAAATCATTCTTGATCATGAGCTATGCTCATCCAAAGTTGCAACTTTCTAACATATTCAACAATCCCCACTTAGCCAATTTTGCAAATTCTTGGAATTTAAAAATTCCACCACCACCTCAAATCCTCTCTGGTCATTTACAACTTATTTCAATACTCCCATTTCAAAAACATTCACCATTTGAATTATTTCAAATTTTGAATATTTTTGCAATTTACAAATTCGGGCCCTATTTGCAACTATTGCAAATAGTGAATCTACCTCACCTAAACTACCCTCACCTATCACATTGTGTCCCCTGGTCCCCTAAACCCTTAAAGGATGCATAGTGAGGCTAAGGAGAGGAGAGAGCAAGCTAGGGCATGGCCATGCTGGCCATGGCGCCCAACCCGACCACCTCCCTCTCCTCCATTGCTTCCCAGCCCTGGCCACTTCGCCACCGTGCGCCAACGCACACCCTAGCACTCCCTAGCACCGCCATGGTCGACGAGAACGACGACACACGCCGGACAACGCGCGCCCAGTACACGCCCTGGACGCCGCTCGCGTCGCGCATGACATGCACGCGGACGTCGCAGTACACGCGCCGAGCCACCAACTCGCTCACGCCCTGGACCAGCTCTCGACGCCTTGAGCCTCCACTCGCCACCTGGAAGCCGCCATACAGCACCTCGACCAGACCCTAGACCGCCGCCGCCGTCGACGGGGAAGAAGATCCCGCCATTGCCGCACCAGTACCCGCACGCGCCCGACAGCTTCACGCATCGCCTCGCCGTGCCATTGACACTCAGAGGACCGCCACGACGTGCTGAACAGCTCCACGCCCCCGCGTAGCCCTCTAGCTCGCCGGAACCCCCGCGCCCATGTCGACCACCTCACTGCCCCGCAACCCTCATGCGATTCTATAAATAGGGAGTTCCCTGGACCAAACCAACCACACCATCTCACTCCCCACCTCTCACTGCTTCGCCACCACCACTCCACTCACTCGATCGTCGCCGGAGCTGCTCCAATTTGGAGATCGGAGCCGCCGGTACCTGGTGGACGCCGCCGTCGATTGGAGCCACCCCAGGACGAGCCACCGCTACCAGTCGACTCGCCGTCTTCCACAACTTCATCACGCACACTACCATACCTCGCTGGAGCACTGGTTAGCCCGCCGACCCCCTACTGCCGCCGCCGCATCGTCGGGTTCTCGTCGGAGACGACGATGAACCACGGCCGTAGATCCTCGATCTAATCTAACGCCCCAGACTCGCCCATACCGTTTCGGGTTTAAGCACCCACTGACGGGTGGCCCCGCTGTCAGGCAGCCCGCGCGGCACTGGACCGTGGCTGGGCTGGCCTTGGGCCTGTTTAAACGATTTGGCCCAATAGTTTTTCCCGCCGGCCCTTTTAGTTCAAATGTTATTTAAACAAATTCCCATAATTTCAATACTGCCCCCACTTTGAAATTCAATAGATTTAAATTGGCTAAACCAAATTTAATGAACTTTATATATTTGGAAAGCTAGTGAAATTATCTACAGAATGCCACTGGTCTCATGACCAGATTCGTTGTAGAATTAATTTGATAAAAATAACAAAGCAGGGACTTTTCCCTATTCAAATAATTATTAAAAATCCAGTAAAATAGATATTAAGTTAATTCCAACTTTAATAGCTCACATGTGACTTACACTAATTGATTATGCAATAAAATGGTGTGGTCACTTTGCATGATCATGCCCTAGTTTATGTAGTGGACAATATGGCTATTTTCTCTAAGTGATATTGTCCAAAAATATTATGCAAATCATATGAGGTGTTATACTTCATTTAAATCTTGTCCCAAATGAGTTCATGTGATGTTTGGACCCCTGGACCAAACTCTCTTATATGAATTACTTGGAGATTTAAATCATATGTAGTATTATTAAATGGTATGAGGTGGTTTACCTCATTTAAATTGTTTTCTCAATTGATGATCATGAATGGTGGACTTAGGTCAATAGAAAATTCATGAATGATTGTTGAGAAATTAAATCTTAAGAAGATTTCAATGAGAGGAAATTATTCCTCAGGAACTTTATGGAAACTATCATTTACATATGTAATGAGAGGAAATTATTTTTCCTCAAACAACACAACCAATGCACCCTAATTAGATTACTTGGGTGCATATAATAGTTTGTGTGATTATATGTGTTGTTTGGAATAGCCCTTGAATTAGTGAGTGATTATACCTCGTATTCCAATTTAGACGCTAGTACCGGAGAATACCCGGAAGAGGAAGGTTGCTACCCAGAGAGGAGGAGGAACAGTTTGAGAACTACCAAGGCAAGCTAATATTCTTGCAAAGTGCAAATTTCTACCCAGAACAAGGCACACTCATCTTTTCTTATGATTCATAAACCTATCCCAAGTTTTATTACAAGCTTTACTTACAAGCTTTATTGCTTTGATTTATCAAAGTACTTTTTGATTCATGATTCAATGGGGTTAATGTTAGATTAGTACAAGAATATCCAACTTAGCCTAACTAGCATTCCAAGTAGTTAGCACCCTTCATGAGTAGATGCTAGTGCTAATATTAAAACTTGACTACTCTAGATGGGAACATGTGACTTGAAATGAATTTGAAAACTTTGGAATGAGGATGCATTCCATTGAATGAATTTTGAAGGTGAATATGACCAAGAGAAGATAGTGATTTTTGATTAAAAACTAATATTGGTTTGAATGCGATACCTTTCCAATTCATAAGTACCCCCACAATACCTGAATATGGGTAAGGGCTTAACTAGAAGTTTATGCACCTTAGTATGGATTCCCTTTGAACACACATCATAGGGGTTATGCCGAGGCTGCCTCCGTTGTGGATGAATGATGTGAATTGAGGTGAATTGTACGGCCAAGCCCTGTGTAGTTCCCAGGTTGACAGTTGGTCTTCAGGAGGCCAAGCTCATGGGGAGAGGTGCTCATACTAGAGTTTGTAAATGAAAGGTTATGGTTGATGATCCGCGTACTGTGTTACGATGATTCGGGGTTATCCCGACGGATGAAATCAAATATTGTGGCACAAGTGTGCAACCTCTGCAGTGTAAACCTATTCGAATAGCCGTGTCCACGGTTACGGACAGTTGGAAAGGCCATACAGTTTCCAGTGTTAGAATCTTACAAATGTTAAAGGTGAAATGGTGACTTGGGTTGAATCACAACAATGTTGTGGGAATGACACTAATGTTCCCACTTGAGTTAGTTAGCACCTGATTAAGTTTTGAGCAAATACTTGCAAATTAAAATTGGCTTTATGCAAATAAACTAGAGCTTAGCCCCCCCCCTTTTTCCACATGTTAGCACTTACATTAGTATTAGATTGCGAGTACTTAAAGTACTCATGTGTCCCTGGCTATTCAAATGGCAGACTATGAAGAGGCAGCAGTGAGGAGGAAGGTCAGCGGACGTCTACCACAACTAGAGTCTGCGACGTCAAGCGTTGGCTTTGTGGACTATAGAGTCCTTGTATCTTACGCTTCCGCTATGAACTTGTGTTTGTTCGTTGACCAGTTCGTTGATCAATAGATCAACTATTTATGTAATATGGATCATGTGATTCCAAGTTGTAAGACTTTATGGTTTGTAATGAATGATGACTGTGATACTTAACTATTATGCCTCGCAACAACAATATTCCTGGGATTGCGATGTATGACATAATAGGCACTCGGACTTAAAAATCCGGGTGTTGACAAGTTGGTATCAGAGCCATTGTTTGACCTTAGGAGACCCTAGTTTAGAATGGACGTGCTGATAAAATTAGTTTCACAAAACAAAGGAAATGAATACTTGCAAAAACTTATACCCCTCTTTTCCTTGAGATCTTTCAAAAATGATATGCCATGCTTTCTTGATAATAAGTACTTAAAAATTTTGCCACACTTGCTCACTCTCTAACTTACTCATCCATTCCCTTTCAGATGGAGCCGGCCAACGTGAAGTTTTACCAGCTCGGGAACGGCGAAGATTTGATCTTCGAGAGGGACCTGGACCGCCTTTCAGACTCCCTTGGTCGCCCCCACCCCGAGTTTCACGGAGTCGAGGCCAACGACCAGCACGGAGGGGAACTCCAGTGGATTATCACAGCTGACTTGAGGGGCAAGTTGGAGCCTCCCACTTCTGAGAGGATCCTCTTTACCTTCAGGGAAAGCAGCTGGCTGGACGGACTCGCACGTGCCCTTCAGGAGGGACTTGCGCGTTTGTGCGGACAAAACGTGGTAGCCGTGCTTGCGTCTCGCTTTGCTCACCATGCAAGGCGTGATGCCTTTGGAGTACCCATGCAGATCCAGATGCACCCCCAGCTGAGGCACCATGTGGACCATCTGGACTACACATGTCCAGACCCGAAGGAGCTGGATAACTCCCGTGGTTATGCGAACCAGACTCACTTTGCACTGACTCAGCATGGTGAAGCCATCAAGATGCTCAACAAGGACCGCAAGTCACTCCGCCTGCAGCGTGCCAAGAAGGATGCTACTATAGAGCGCCTTCGCGCCAAGATAGCAGCCTTAGAGCTCACGGTCAAGACCCAGGAAGACCAGCTGAGAGAGCTTGAGGATGATGATGGAGGCATCGACCTTCAGGGAGGAGAAGCCTTCCTGAGTGACGACGAAGACTTTGAGGAGGAGGAGGAGGAGGACCCCGAGGAGCCGGACTTCGAGGCCGCAGAGGATGGGATCATTCCCATCGATGTGGACGTCGATGTTGAGGAGTAGTTGCACTAGACCACTGATGTAGGTGTGACTTGTACCCGTCCCGTGTATCGTAGCATGAAGGGTTCTTAAAACCCTAGGTATGAGTATGTATCCGGTTCCTTGTATCATAGAAGGAGGAAAAGGGTTCTTAAAACCCTGGTTATGTTAGCATGTAATCTGTGATGCATGAATGAATGAATGTTGTGTGTTATCATCAAAAAAGTTTACAAGTTTAAAAGTTTCTCAAACCTTACCCAAACAAGACATAGAATTTCCCCCTTATCTCATAATCTGTCTACATGTTCAGATGGCTCGTCCGAATCGCAATACGAACCCGGATGCAATGATGCAACTGCTGCAGACCATGCAGACAGGGAGACTGACAGAGCCGAACGCCAAGCCAACATAGCAGCATTGCAGCAACTGGCCAACAACAACTTTGGCCATGGCAACCATGATCACCCTGGGTCCAAACTTAAGAACTTCAGAACACAAACCCCCTGTTTTCAGCAAGACTGAAGAGCCATTAGATGCAGACACTGGCTGCAAACCATGGAAAATAACCTTGAAGTGGCTGGAGTAGAAGCCAATGAGAAAGTGTTGTTTGCCACACACTTAGCCGGACCAGCTAGAGCCTGGTGGACTAGCACCCGTGCCATGAACGGAGGTCAAGTCATGACTTGGGCAGATTTCAAGCTCAAGTTCAGCAAGTACCATGTGCCCCCGGGTCTTATCAAGAAGATGAGGGATGAGTTCCGTGAACTCAAACAAGCCGGATGACGGTGGTAGAATACCGCGACAGGTTCCTTACCCTGTCAAGGTACGCCCCGACAGACCGACACCGAGAAGGAGGGGAGAGATTCTGAACGGACGCATGATGAGATGCAGACTGTCCTTGTTAACATTCCCTTCTCCGACCTAGAAGCCCTAGTGGACTCCGCCATCCAGATGGAAGGCAAACTCAACCAAGCCAATGAGAACCGCAAACGCCGTATGATGCAGTGGGCCCAGCAATGCCCCTAAGTATCGTCCCAGCTCAAGTGGAGGTTTCACTCCCGAAACAACGACAAAGCCCGGATGCGGACTTCACGCCGGGTTATCAAAACCGGAGTGGAGGAAACCCCAGGCCAGGAGGTCACCACAACAACAACCACAACTACCAGAACAACACCAACAACTTCAACCGCGCCCCGCGAGCCCCAACACAACAACAACACCAATACCGCGCCAAGGACTGGGAGCAACGCCATCCCCGTTGCAACCAAGGACAAGGCCACCATCACTTGTTATGAGTGCGGTGTAGTGGGGCACTACTCCAACGAGTGTCCCAAGAGACTCGCCAAACTCATGAGCAACACCGCAGCTTTGCTCAGCAGCAATGTCGTGTCTCCACCGGCAAAAAGTTCGCCCCCAACAACCCCAATAACCGCTGGCCGTCTCTTCCACATGAATGCTGAAGAAGCCGGAAGCCCCCGATGTTGTATCTTGGGTATTTCTGTTAATTGATTACTTGCAGTGTTGTTTGATTCCGGAGCATCCCATTCTTTTGTCACCGAAGATTTTGCATCCACCGTAAAATTCAACCTATCAGCTTGAAACATGTTATGATAGTTCAAATTCCCGGATCAACCACCAAAGCCAGAAAATTTTGCAAAAATGTACCCATCAAAATCCATGAAGTAGATTTCTATGCAAACCTGATTATTTTGGGAACCAAAGGTTTGGAAGTGGTACTAGGAATGGACTGGATGGCAAAACACCATGGATTGATTGACTGTGCCAAGAAAGCCATCACCATGACTAGCAACACCGGTATCCTAGTAGAGCACATCTCTGAAAGATTAGAAAATTTACCTGCAACCAAGGTGTAGCCAAGCCAACTCTGGATCAAATTAGGGTCGTTTGTCGATACCCTGATGTGTTTCCCGAGGGTCTACCGGTATGCCCCCGGATCGGGATATTGAGTTTATCATCGAGTTAATCCTGGAACAGGACCCATAGCCCGAGAGCCTATAGCATGAACCCAGCAGAGCTAGTGGAGTGAAGAAACAACTGGATGAACTTTTAGCCAAAGGTCTGATCCGACCAAGTGCGTCGCCTTGGAGATCTCCAGTCTTATTTGTGGACAAGAAGGACGGTGCCAGTCGTTTATGTACGGATTATCGTAAGCTTAACGATGTCACCATCAAAAACAAATATCCCTTGCCAAAAATAGAAGACCTGTTTGACCAGTTGACCGGTGCCACTGTATTCTCTATGATTGACCTTAGGACCGGTTATCATCAGCTGAAGATCCGTGCAACGGATATCCCCAAGACTGCTTTCACCACCAGATATGGATTGTATGAGTACAATGTCATGTCATTTGGATTGACCAATGCCCCAGCTTATTTCATGAACCTCATGAATAAGATCTTCATGAACTTTTTGGATAAGTTTGTCGTTGTTTTCATCGATGACATCCTTATCTATTCCAAAACCGAAGAGGAACATGAGCAACATTTGGAGATCATCCTAGAAACCCTTAGACAGCACAAGTTGTATGCTAAGTTCAGCAAGTGCGAGTTTTGGTTGAAGGAAGTAGGATTCTGGGACATATCTTGTCTGCAGGAGGAATAGCTGTAGATCCCGCCAAGATCAAAACAGTGCAAGAATGGAAAGCCCCAACCACTCGGACCGAGGTCCGTGCCTTTCTCGGATTGGCCGGATACTACCGTAGGTTTGTTGAAGGATTTTCCAGTATAGCCCGACCAATGACTGTTGAAAAAGGATAAGAAGTTTGAATGGACGGAGAAGTGTGAGGAAAGTTTCCAGACACGAAAACCATGACCTTGCCCCAATCCTAATCATGCGATATCACCAAATCTTTCGATGTCTACTGTGATGCGTCCAAGATTGGTCTTGGATGTGTGTTGATGCAGGAAGGCAAGGTGATATCTTATTTGTCCCGGCAACTGAAGCAACATGAGCAGAATTACCCAACCCATGACCTAGAGCTTGCAGCCGTAGTCTTAGCCTTGAAGGTGTGGCGTCATTACCTCATGGGTAATCGATGTGAGATATACTCGGATCACAAGAGCCTGAAGTACATCTTCACCCAGAAAGAACTCAACATGAGCAGAAGATGGTTGGGATAAAGGATTACGATATGGAAATCCATTACCACCCCGGCAACGCCAATGTAGTGGAAGATGCCCTGAGTAGACGCCGTGTCGTTAAACTCTATGGCATCCAACCCAGCCTACACCAAGAGTTGGCAGTTTGGGAAGCGGTGAAGGATTCCAGCCAGCATAGCTTCTGCCCACCTTGATTAGCCGATCAAGGAAGCCCAGGGAAATGCCAGCATTGACGGGATCAAGAACCAGATCGCTGCAGGAAAAGCACCAGGATTCGCTATAGATGAAGAAGGAGTTCTTTGGTACAAAGAACGCCTGTGCGTACCATCAGACTCAGAATTGAAGCAAGTCATTCTGCAGGAAGCCCATGATACCCTTTATTCTATCCACCCCGGCGGTACCAAGATGTACCGGGATTTGAAGGAACAATTCTGTGGCATGGAATGAAGAGAGAAATTGGAAGTTACATCGCCAAGTGTGACATCGTCAGCGAGTCAAGGCGAACATCGACCCGCAGGACTGCTGCAACCATTGCAGATTCCGGAATGGAAGTGGGACTCGGTAGGAATGGACTTTATCACGGGACTGCCCAAATCAAGCAGGAAATGACTCCATACGGGTAGTCGTAGACTGACCAAAGTAGCCCATTTTATCCTGTCAAAACCACCTACCAAGGCCCTAAGTTAGCTGAGCATATATCTCCCGAATGTAGCCTGCACGGCACCCAAAGTCGATAGTGTCGACGAGAGGATCACGATTCACCTCAAGATTCTGGCGAAGGTGCATGAAGGACTCGGAACCGGCTGAACACCGCCTATCACCCGCAGACAGATGGACAGACTGAAAGAGTCAACCAGATACTCGAAGATATGTTGAGAGCTTGTGTACTGGAGTACGGATCCAAGTGGGAAGACTGCCTGCCTTATGCAGAATTCTCATACAACAACAGTTACCAAGCCAGCTTACAGAGCCCCTTTGAAGCCTTGTACGGAAGGAAATGCCGTACCCCTCTGAACTGGTCGGAAGTCGGAGAAAGCCAAGTCTTTGGCCCGGATGTGAAGCAGAAGAGAAAGTGCACAAGATCCGAGAGTACCTCAAGACGCGTGATCAAGACAGAAGAGCTATGCCGACAAGAGATCGAGAGATGACCTTTGAGATCGGAGATTTCGTCTATCTCAAAGTATCCCCCTTGAAAGGAATGCAGAGATTCCAGCTGAAAGGAAAGCTCGCACCCCGATATGTCGGACCTTTCAAAGTCCTCAGCCGCCGGGGCGAAGTATCCTATCAGCTGGAGCTGCATGAAGAAATGTCCGCTGTGCACAATGTGTTTCACATCTCACTCCTCCGGAAGTGTCTAGAAATCCCCGAGAAGACGGAAGTATTCAAGAACATTGATCACCGATCGGTGGATATCAACACAGACTTGACATACCGAGAAGTGCCGATTCGCATCTTAGAAGAAGCTTACAGAACCACCCGCACCCGAAGTATCAAGTTTCTGAAGATACAGTGGAGCAACCATACCGAAGATGAAGCCACTTGGGAGCGGGAGGAAGACATGAAGAAAGAGTACCCAGATCTCTTTAGTACCTAATTTTCTTTTAGATCTCGGGACGAGATCTTTTCTAAGGGGGAAGGGTTTGTAACATCCCAAATTTCAATAAAAGAAAATTAGAAGAATTCCAGAGATAAAAATTCCAAACTAACAAAAACTTTTCTGTTGCATATAGCACCCTGCCTAGGACTTGTGCATTTGAGTGATATGCCATGATGATTGTTAAATATGTGTTTATGCTATGCTCTAAAACCCTAAGGTGATCATGTGAAGATCACCAACCAAATAAACCAAAAAGAGAAAGAAATCAAATAAAAGAAAAACCCTAAAACCCTCACATATGCTCTATGGCATATTTATGAATTTTGACCCTAGACCAATTTGGTCTTCACCATTGGTGGAATAATGATACTACACACTTACTACAACTTTTGGAATCAAAGAATCACCAATAAAATGGATTTCAAATACAAAACTTGCTCACATAGAATAATGGTCAAATCTGCCCATTATAATCTGGTCACCACTTTGAGCCCTTATAACTCAATATTTTCAAACTAAAATCTTTCCACTCTTTGCATGTCATCCAAGACAACATCAAGGTGAACAATTTCTGTAAAGATCACCATGCCAAAATCATTCTTGATCATGAGCTATGCTCATCCAAAGTTGCAACTTTTTAACATATTCAACAATCCCCACTTAGCCAATTTTGCAAATTCTTGGAATTTAAAAATTCCACCACCACCTCAAATCCTCTCTAGTCATTTACAACTTATTTCAATACTCCCATTTCAAAAACATTCACCATTTGAATTATTTCAAATTTTGAATATTTTTGCAATTTACAAATTTGGGCCCTATTTGCAACTATTGCAAATAGTGAATCTACCTCACCTAAACTACCCTCACCTATCACATTGTGTCCCCTGGTCCCCTAAACCCTTAAAGGATGCATAGTGAGGCTAAGGAGAGGAGAGAGCAAGCTAGGGCATGGCCATGCCGGCCATGGCGCCCAACCCGACCACCTCCCTCTCCTCCATTGCTTCCCAGCCCTGGCCACTTCGCCACCGTGCGCCAACGCACACCCTAGCACTCCCTAGCACCGCCATGGTCGACGAGAATGACGGCACACGCCGGACAACGCGCGCCCAGTACACGCCCTGGACGCCGCTCGCGTCGCGCATGACATGCACGCGGACGTCGCAGTACACGCGCCGCGCCACCAACTCGCTCACGCCCTGGACCAGCTCTCGACGCCTTGAGCCTCCACTCGCCACCTGGAAGCCGCCATACAGCACCTCGACCAGACCCTAGACCGCCGCCGCCGTGGACGGGGAAGAAGATCCCGCCATTGCCGCACCAGTACCCGCACGCGCCCGACAGCTTCATGCATCGCCTCGCCGCGCCATTGACGCTCAGAGGACCGCCACGACGTGCTGAACAGCTCCACGCCCCCGCTTAGCAGCTCGCCGGAACCCCCGCGCCCATGTCGACCACCTCACCCCCGCAACCCTCATGCGATTCTATGAATAGGGAGTTCCCTGGACCACCAACCACACCATCTCACTCCCCACCTCTCACTGCTTCGCCACCACCACTCCACTCACTCGATCGTCGCCGGAGCTGCTCCAATTTGGAGATTGGAGCCGCCGGTACCGTGGACGCCGCCGTCGATTGGAGCCACCCCAGGACGAGCCACCGCTACCGGACTCGTCGTCGTCCACAACTTCATCATGCACACTGCCATACCTCGCTGGAGCACTGGTTAGCCCGCCGACCCCCTACTGCCACCGCCGCATCGTCGGGTTCTCGTCGGAGACGACGATGAACCACGGCCGTAGATCCTCGATCTAATCCAACGCCCCAGACTCGCCCATACCGTTTCGGGTTTAAGCACCCACTGACGGGTGGCTGTCAGGCAGCCCGCGCGGCACTAGACCGTGGCTGGGCTGGCCTTGGGCCTGTTTAAACGATTTGGCCCAGTAGTTTTTCCCGCCGGCCCTTTTAGTTCAAATGTTATTTAAACAAATTCCCATAATTTCAATACTGCCCCCACTTTGAAATTCAATAGATTTAAATTGGCTAAACCAAATTTAATGAACTTTATATATTTGGAAAGCTAGTGAAATTATCTACAGAATGCCACTGGTCTCATGACCAGATTCGTTGTAGAATTAATTTGATAAAAATAACAAAGCAGGGACTTTTCCCTATTCAAATAATTATTAAAAATCCAATAAAATAGATATTAAGTTAATTCCAACTTTAATAGCTCACATGTGACTTACACTAATTGATTATGCAATAAAATGGTGTGGTCACTTTGCATGATCATGCCCTAGTTTAAGTAGTGGACAATATGGCTATTTTCTCTAAGTGATATTGTCCAAAAATATTATGCAAATCATATGAGGTGTTATACTTCATTTAAATCTTGTCCCAAATGAGTTCATGTGATGTTTGGACCCCTGGACCAAACTCTCTTATATGAATTACTTGGAGATTTAAATCATATGTAGTATTATTAAATGGTATGAGGTGGTTTACCTCATTTAAATTGTTTTCTCAATTGATGATCATGAATGGTGGACTTAGGTCAATAGAAAATTCATGAATGATTGTTGAGAAATTAAATCTTAAGAAGATTTCAATGAGAGGAAATTATTCCTCAAGAACTTTATGGAAACTATCATTTACATATGTAATGAGAGGAAATTATTTTCCTCAAACAACACAACCAATGCACCCTAATTAGATTACTTGGGTGCATAGAATAGTTTGTGTGATTATATGTGTTGTTTGGAATAGCCCTTGAATTAGTGAGTGATTATACCTCGTATTCCAATTTAGACGCTATTACCGGAGAATACCGGAGAGGAAGGTTGCTACCCAGGAGGAGGAGGAACAGTTTGAGAACTACCAAGGCAAGCTAATATTCTTGCAAAGTGCAAATTTCTACCCAGAACAAGGCACACTCATCTTTTCTTATGATTCATAAACCTATCCCAAGTTTTATTACAAGCTTTACTTACAAGCTTTATTGCTTTGATTTATCAAAGTACTTTTTGATTCATGATTCAATGGGGTTAATGTTAGATTAGTACAAGAATATCCAACTTAGCCTAACTAGCATTCCAAGTAGTTAGCACCCTTCATGAGTAGATGCTAGTGCTAATATTAAAACTTGACTACTCTAGATGGGAACATGTGACTTGAAATGAATTTGAAAACTTTGGAATGAGGATGCATTCCATTGAATGAATTTTGAAGGTGAATATGACCAAGAGAAGATAGTGATTTTTGATTAAAAAGTAATATTGGTTTGAATGCGATACCTTTCCAATTCATAAGTACCCCCACAATACCTGAATATGGGTAAGGGCTTAACTAGAAGTTTATGCACCTTAGTATGGGTTCCCTCTGAACACACATCATAGGGGTTATGCCGAGGCTGCCTCCGTTGTGGATGAATGATGTGAATTGAGGTGAATTGTACGGCCAAGCCCTGTGCAGTTCCCGGTTGACAGTTGGTCTTCACCGGAGGCCAAGCTCATGGGGAGAGGTGCTCATACTAGAGTTTGTAAATGAAAGGTTATGGTTGATGATCCGCGTACTGTGTTACGATGATTCGGGGTTATCCCGACGGATGAAATCAAATATTGTGGCACAAGTGTGCAACCTCTGCAGAGTGTAAACCTATTCGAATAGCCGTGTCCACGGTTACGGACAGTTGGAAAGGCCATACAGTTTCCAGTGTTAGAATCTTACAAATGTTAAAGGTGAAATGGTGACTTGGGTTGAATCACAACAATGTTGTGGGAATGACACTAATGTTCCCACTTGAGTTAGTTAGCACCTGATTAAGTTTTGAGCAAATACTTGCAAATTAAAATTGGCTTTATGCAAATAAACTAGAGCTTAGCCCCCCCCCTTTTTCCACATGTTAGCACTTACATTAGTATTAGATTGCGAGTACTTAAAGTACTCACGGCTGTGTCCCTGGCTATTCAAATGGCCAGACTATGAAGGAAGCAAGATACGAGGAGGAAGGTCAGCGGACGTCTACCACAACTAGGAGTCTGACGTCAAGCGTTGGCCTTGTGGACTATAGAGTCCTTGTATCTTACGCTTCCGCTATGAACTTGTGTTTGTTCGTTGACCAGTTCGTTGATCAATAGATCAACTATTTATGTAATATGGATCATGTGATTCCAAGTTGTAAGACTTTATGGTTTGTAATGAATGATGACTGTGATACTTAACTATTATGCCTCGCAACAACAATATTCCTGGGATTGCGATGTATGACATAATAGGCACCCGGACTTAAAAATCCGGGTGTTGACAGCTAGGCGCGATGAGACGTGTCGATGCGCCTCCGGGGAAACTGCACCGTCGCTTCGTGCCATTTACTTTTTTAGAGAGGTAGGCAACGGTTGTGCGGCGTTCGTGTCTCAATGATGCCTTGGGCCCGCCACTCTCTGCCTCGCTTTTCTGTCTGTCTGGTGCGCCCGCAGCCTCCCCTTTGGGGCGGGGATGGCCTTGGGGCGCCGAACACCGTATTGAACGGGCGCCGGGCGAAAAGGCCCTTTAGGACGCGCAGCTGGGGTGGCAAATAGGTAGCGCGTCCAAAAAACTTTGGGGACCGCTTTGAAGTACGTGAGTGGAGATTATCTAAGTCAGTCATAGACTAATACAAAATAGACTGATTTTTTTGTGGGATCTATTATTGATTTTTCTTTGTGGCGTCTCATCATGTGGAGAAAAATAATTTGCAGGGAGCAAACATCATCGATGTGTTGCCTATGCAACTATGCTAGGGCAGCTGAGGGATGCATATGGACGTCCGCAAGCATAACGAGGTCCTGTCCGCCTCATCAGTTCGTCATCTAATCATTAGTAGCTCTGTATGCTGATTTATTTGGCTACGGACAAGGCCAATTTCCTATCAATTACTTGGGAATCCCGATTCATTATCGGAGACTTACCAATGCGGAGTGGAAATTGGTGTAGGAAAGATTACAAATTCGTTTATATAGTTGGAAAGGCAAATTACTATCCCTAGGCGGAAGATTAGTTCTTATCAATGCAGTACTAAGCAATATGGTACTGTATATGATATCTTTCTTCTAGCTACCTAAAGAAGTCTTAAAACGATTGGATTATTTCCGATCAAGATTCTTCTGACAAGGGGATAGTGAAAAGCGTAAATACTGTCTTGCTAGATGGAATGTGTTGTGCCGCCCTAAAGAGCATGGTGGTCTTGGCATTCAAGACCTCCAGGTTAAAAATAGGCCCCTACTTGGTAAATGGTTGTTCAAGCTACTAACCGAGGACGGCATTTGGCAAACACTTCTAAAGAGGAAGTATATTGGCTCGAAGGCGTTATCTCAGGTATATTGGAAACCTGGGGATTCACATTTTTGGGCTGGTCTTATGGCAACGAAGAGATTCTTCTTTCCATATGGAACTTTCTCTATTAGGGATGGGTCAGATTCGTTTTTTGGAGGATAAATGGCTAGGTAATGCCACACTCCGAGAACAATATCCGGCATTGTACAATATTGTGCGTCACAAGGGCGATACTATCGCTAGGGTGTTGGAAACTTTCCCACCGAATGTGTCGTTCAGAAGAAGCCTCATTGGACCCAGGCAGGATTCATGGAATCAATTGGTACATCGACTAGAGTCGGTACATCTATCGCATGGGTCAGATGAGTTTTGCTGGAATCTTACTCAGAGTGGTTCATTCTCGGTGGCTTCTATGTACAATGTGCTAATCCAGCCGGACATTCCTGTTGATAATAATTCCAAATTTTGGAAGATGAAGATACCACTCAAAACAAAAGTGTTTACGTGGTATCTTCGTCGAGGAGTCATCCTTACCAAAGATAACCTTGCTAAACGCAATTGGCACGAAAGTAAGAAGTGTGTCTTTTGTCATCATGACGAGACTATAAAACACTTATTCTTCCAGTGTAAATTAGCTAGATCTATATGGTCAGCCATCCAGATAGGTTCTACCTTATACCCACTGACATAGACATCCCAATGGGCCTGCCGAAGATGGTACCCGGGGTTTACTGAAGGCCCACAAGTCGAAGAATACAAAGATCGGAAGCTCAATTAGTGTTAAGGAAAGATAGAGTTGTATTAGGAAATATAGAGACTTGTAATTTCATGGGATGGGTTAGAAACCTTCCCGGACTCTGTAACTTGTGTATTACGAATCCCTCGGCTCCACCTCCTATATAAGGGGGAGTCGAGGGACAAAGAACGGATCGAATCTATTATCAACAGAACCCTAGTTTTACAATCAGCGAGTACTTTTCGGCTGAAACCTTCGAGATCTACTTGCCCACTACTTCTAACAAAACCCTAG
This sequence comes from Lolium multiflorum, assembly GCA_030979885.1. NCBI lineage: Eukaryota > Viridiplantae > Streptophyta > Magnoliopsida > Poales > Poaceae > Lolium > Lolium multiflorum. The sequence continues at coordinate 208,564,324 of CM061749.1, forward strand.
TCTACAATCTGTAGGCATTGACAAGTTAATCCCTTGTCAATTGGCGCCGTCTGTGGGAATTAGAGGTTGCAAGGAGCTGATCTCGATGGCACGTCCAGAATCGTCGACTTCGTCGGTAGCAAGCAATGCGATGGATCGAGGTAAACAGGAAAAAACTGATCTAGTCGATTTTATTCCTCACCCACCCTCCCGTTTGCATGAATGTGCGTGTCTAGAGGAGCCAATCGTGATGACGTTCGGCGAATTCCGATTTGGCGTCAACAAGGAAGGATCTTATCGTCTCGAAGTTCCGATCTCGTCGGAATTATCAGCGATCGATTCTGACTTTTCGTCGAGCGATGACGAGCTTTCGTCGCCACGGTTCATCAACACCAAGGCAAGCGGAAAACTCGCCAAGATCTTCAGCGACACGTCCTTCGAGTCGTCTGCGGACTCTGTTATAAGCAGCGACTCCGACAGCGTCGACAACTTCAACTTCATCGACAAATCTGCTGTCATTGGAAAGGTCTTCACCAATCTCTACGATGGTGTCACTAATCCTGACAAAAATCAACACTCAAAATATCATCAGGTCTATGCAATTGAGGAAACAAACCGAGCAGAAAGGAGACGTCAGAGGCTTTCGACGATTTGGGAAACCCATACGTCGATCCCGCTGATCTCAGAAGAGGTCTAGGCACTAAATATGTCGAGACCACTCCACGTGTAAGAGTTCAGCTCCCGCAGGCAGCGTGGGATAGAGCCGCAAGAGCCATGGATGGTTCAGAACCAATGACCACAACTGCTACTGCAGAAGAATTACAAGCCTATCAATATAGACTTGCTCGTGTGAGTAGGGAGTTGGAAAAGCAGACAGCCTCCCTGAATAGAAGAAAGGAGGCAGCCTCCGCATCAAGTAGACGACGAGCAGAGCTAAGTGGACAATCAAGAACTTCGGGAGATAGCCATAGAGAAGCTCGGAGGAGAGCAATATCTCGGCTGCAAAATATACCTGAAGAAGAGAGAGGAAATATTATTCAAAATCTCGACATGTCTTTCATGACGATTGATACAAGGGGAAATATTATCCCGAAAACACCGGAAGCTGGGTACATGGCAACGCAAGCTTATATCCTTGCATCCAGACCACCTCCGGACGAGAGAAGCATTGTTCAACATGGCAATGGCAGGAGTTGGAGTCATGGGAGCAGGCGTTCGACTACTCCTCGAAGGAACTGCAAGGCAAAATAGTCCACGACCCACCATAGCGGTGCAAGATCCACCAAGAGCAAGTGGAGCAAGGGACACAGCGACTCAAGCAAGGGTGGATAGAGCGCGACAAGAAAGAAGGGAACATCGGCAATCACCAGAAGTTGCCGATGAAGATATGTGTGGGCTCCCGTGCTTTACGAGACGAGTTCGAAAAACTCGAGTCCCGTCAGGGTTCAAGCTACCCGAAAATTTCAAGAAATTCGACGGCCTACAGGATCTGAAGATTGGCTCGTTGATTATCTCGAGATGGTGAAGTTGATAGGAGGAACCAGGGCAACAGCCATGCAGAGCATCCAAGTACATTTGAGTGGGGCCGCGCGATCCTGGATAAAGAAACTTCCCCCAGGTTCCATCGACAACTGGGATAGTTTTGAGGACATCTTCGTGAAGAATTTCCGATCCACTTGCAAGAAGCCGACGTCACTGGAAGAGCTAAGGGCGTGTAGACAGAAACACGACGAATCAATGAGAAAATATATACAGAGGTGGAATATTATCAAAAACTCGGCAGAGGACATATCCGACGAGAGGGCAATAGACGCGTTCGTGGAAGGAATTCGGCGAGGAGATTTCGTCGAAGACCTAGGGAGAACCAACCCAAAAACAATATTAGCATTGATGGAAATAGCAAACAAATGGGCAGATGGAGAAGATGCTATACACAACAAGCGACATAGGTCGCCAGAGGAGGACCGCAGTCGAAATTTTCAAAATAGAAGGCGATTTTCTCGACAGTTCTATAGCAATGATGCTCCTGGCCACATATCAGCTGGTTTCCGAGGAAACTCTGGAGGAAATAGTCGAGATGATTACCAAAGAAGTAATGAACAACAAGGTGACAACAGAGGTGACTTCCGTAGTAACAGGAAAAATAGTGGACCAAGGTTTCAGAGACCATATGTATCTCCCGAGGATATGATGAACGGGCCATGTCAGATGCACTTCTATCTCGACAATAATGGAAAGAGGCAGTCAGGACATCTCCAGAAAGATTGCCGCAATTTCCAAGTAATGTTGCGGGCCTCAGGGATAGCCAATGCTCAAGCAATGAATAGAAACCCCTAGGGGCCAAGGAGCGAGATCCACCTCCCACCTCCTCCCGCAATTACGGACGAAAATCGGCACCAGCTCAGAATAGCGGCAGCACCACACCCACCTCCATATGTTGACCCTAATTCCAATGGTGCGGTCTCGATGATTGAAAGCTAGACCATCTAATAGGGCGCAAAGTAATCTCGCGGCAAGTGTTCATGGCAGAGAAGATGCCTCCAACGATCAGTACCTAAATTGGTCGGGACAGGATATTGGCTTCACAATTGCGGATCACCCGCAGCAAGTTCCTCGACCAGGGCAATCGTCACTTATCTTACCCGCAGTCATCGCTGGTTTTGATGTGTCGAGAGTCTTTATAGATGGCGGCAGCAGCCTAAACCTTATGTATGCAGATACATTAAGGAAGATGAACATATCCCTGGCAAATCTAAAACCAGCTGACACATTTCCACGGAATCACGCCAGAGAAGCGAGCTATCCGCCAGGGAAGATCAATCTCGACGTTCAGTTTGGGACCCGAGAAAACTACAGGATAGAGAAGCTGGAGTTTGAAGTTGTAGATTTTCGCAATATCACGCCTTATTGGGACGACCAGCATATGCAGGTTTATGGCGGTACCACATTACTTGTTGTGGAGGTTGCCTGGACCTAAGGGACCAATTACAGTCAAGGGAAGTTTTGTGCTAGCTGATAAATGCGACAAGGATTTTCATCGTGTCGGAAACTTTCGGGATGCAAGCAGAATATATGGCGTCAAGGCTCACAACTATGATGTCTTGCCAGATGGAAGGCCACTCGGGGAACCAACCTTCAAACTGCTAAGGACTTGGGGCGATTGATACGTCCATTTTGCATCACTATTTTATATCATAATTTCTTGTTATTCATTGATATATTTCATATTTAGAGATGATACTTATGTTATTTCACCTATTTTGCATGTTTCATGATCATTGGAGAATTATTCACCGGAGTGCTTTTCTTGGAAAAAGCACCGTCGGGACACCATATTTTGGAAGATCAACAATTGACGGAAATTATATGAAAAATCCTATATTTCCAGAAGACGAAGGGAGCCAAAGGAGGGGCCGAGAGGGCCACCATGGGCCCCCCATAGGCCGGCGCGGGCCCCTGGCCTGGTCGCGCCGCCATGTGGGGAGGGGCCCACAGCCCCCTCTGGCCTCCTCTCCTTCGCGTACATCATCTCCCCGAAAACCTAAGGCACGGGGTTACGGAGGGTGACGAGCCGCCTGCGCGGGCGGAGAAACAGAGAAAGAGCTCTCCGGGGGAATCTGCGGGAAATTCCCTCCCCGGAGGGAAATCGCATCATCGCCATCGTCATCGGCTGGGCATCATTGGGATCATCATCATCATCATCTCCACCATCTACACCGCCATCTCCACCGCTGCATCTCGTCACCGCTGTAACAATTAGGGTTGGATCTTGATTGTTTGATAGGGGAAACTCTCCGGTATTGATTTCTACTTGTTATTGATGCTATTGAGTGAAACCATTGAACCAAGGTTTATGTTCAGATTGTTATTCATCATCATATCACCTCTGATCATGTTCCATATGATGTCTCGTGAGTAGTTCGTTTAGTTCTTGAGGACATGGGTGAAGTCTAAATGTTAGTAGTGAACTATGTTGAGTAATATTTAATGGTTTTATATTTAAGTTGTGGTGTTATTCTTCTAGTGGTGTCATGTGAACGCGACTACATGATACTTCACCTTTATGGGCCTAGGGGAGTGCATCTTGTATTCGTTTGCTAATTGTGGGGTTGGCGGAGTGACAGCAACCTAAACCCCTGTTAGTATATCGGTGCATGAGGGATAGCATGATCTCAGAGTTTAAGGCTGTGGTTAGATTTATCTTAATTACTTTCTTGTATTTGCGGATGCTTGCAAGGGGTATAATCACAAGTATGTATTAGTCCTAGGAAGGGCGGTGCATTAGCATAGGTTCACCCACACAACACTTATCAAAACAATGAAGATTAATCAACTATAGGAAGCGAAAGCACTAGACTAAAATCCCCGTGTGTCCTCAAGAACATTTGGTCATTATAAGTAAACAAACGGCTTGTCCTTTGTGCTAAAGGATTCCACTCGCTGCAATTATTCTCTCGCATTTTATTTACTTGGCTATTTTACCTTGAATACAAAAACATGCTTATTGCTATCACTCGATCACTACAATTATTTTGTTTTCACAAATTCTACTTTATATCAACCTTCTATCATCCCACCCACAAGTAAATTCTTCGGAGAGGAAGATACCCGTAAATTGAGACACAAGAGGGACAAAGAATATGGACTTAACAATTGCAGTTTATCACTTGTAAAGAGGTGTTCTCGCTTGAAGAGAATAAATAACAGTTGATTCATAGCCTGCAGCAAATTAACAATACGGTAGAAATACAGTAGTGATTATTAAACGGACTACGGGCGTTGCATGGATGAGAGAAACTCATGTAACAATCAAAGCATGGGCATTTTGGATAATAATAAAACGGTATCCAAGTACTAATCAATCAATAGGCATGTGTTCCATATTTAGTCGTACGTGCTCGCAATGAGAAACTTGCACAACATCTTCTGTCCTACCAGCCGTGTAGCAGGGCCTCTAGGGAAACTTTGGATATTAAGGTACTCCTTTTAATGAAGGAGCAAGCATTAACACTCCATGAACACATGTGATCCTCACATCACTACCATCCCCTCCGGTTGTCCCGGGGGCCATTGGTTCCCGGACAGCGACATGTGTATACAACTTGCGGTAAGATCATAAACAACGAATATCTTCATGAATCAATAACATGTTCAGATCTGAGATCATGGCACTCGGGCCCTAGTGACAAGCATTAAGCATAACAAGTTGCAACAATATCATAAAAGTGACATCTACGGATACTAGGCACTATGCCCTAACAATCTTATGACTATTACATGACCAATCTCATCCAATCCCTACCATCCCCTTCTACCCCGGGGAATTACTCACACATGGATGGGGAAACATGGCTGGTTGATGGAGAGGCGTTGGCGGTGATGGCGGTGAAGATCTCCTCCAATTCCCCGTCCCGAACTTCTGGCTCCCGCGACGGAGTTCGCGATGTGGCGGCTCTCCGGAGGGTTTCTGGCGACTTCGACTTCTCCCGTGCGTTTTCGGTCGAAACCAATAAGTAGTCCGAAGGGGGCGTCGGAGGCCGGCCGAGGCGACCACATGGCCGCGCGCCCCCCAGGCGCCGCCATGTGGTGTGGGGCCCTCGGGCCTCCACCTCCCTGCCCTTCTGGCTCCGTCAATATTTTGGTAAAATAGGGCCTTCTGCAAGAATTCCGAGGATTTTCCCGAAAGTTGGATTTCTGCACAAAAACGAGACACCGAGCAATTCTGCTGAAAACAGCGTTAGTCCGTGTTAGTTGTATCCAAAATACACAAATTAGAGGCAAAACAATAGCAAAAGTGTTCGGGAAAGTAGATACGTTTTGGACGTATCAACTCCCCCAAGCTTAGCTTATTGCTTGTCCTCAAGCAATTCAGTTAACAACTGAGCGATAAAAGAACTTTCACGAACACATTTGCTCATATGATGTATATATTCTCATGCTATGGCTAATACTTAAGCAGTTCATAATAAGACACATGCAAATAAGATCATCCAACAGCTATGTCAATCATGGAGAGGTACCAACAATTAATAATAAGCATCATGAATCATGTATATAAGCAGGATTGCAATGTTCATAAGAGAATATGATAAAGTGGTATCTCGCTTGCCCGTATTTGATCGGCAAAACATAAATGCCGAGGCACCTCTTGAGTTCATAGAAGGACTAGAAGTAGTGATTGTCAAAGATAAAAGCATCAAAGTTATACCACGATCAATCATATTTTGAGACAAGCATATTATACTAAGAATGACAGTTGTGCTCTCAAGACAGTGCTCAAAGAAAGAATGGAGACACAACATAAAAAAATAAAAGATTGACCCTTCGCAGAGGGAAGCAGGGATTAACATGCGCTAGAGCTTTTCATTTGTAAAGCAGGAGTAAAATTATTTTGAGAGGTGTTTGTTGTTGTCAACGAATGGTAATGGGTACACTAATTACCTCATCAACCGGACTCACAAGAGCGGCTCCCATATTATTTATTTTTGGTTGGCACTCCTTCCAACCTTTCTTTCACAAACCATGGCTAACCGAATCCTCGGGTGCCTGCCAACAATCACATACCATGAAGGAGTGCCTTTTTATTTAAGTTTTATTATGATGATGACACTCCCCAACCTTTGCTCACACAAGCCATGGCTAACCGAATCCTTCGGGTGCCGTCCACAATCACAAACCATGGAGGAGTATCTATTTAAGTTGATTAATTGGGACTGGAATCCCATTGCCAGCTCTTTTTGCAAAGTTATTGGATAAGCGGATGTGCCACTAGTCCATATGAGAGTCAGTCAAAAGTAAATGACAAGGTTGAAAGCTAAACACCACATACTTCCTCATGAGCTATGGAACATTAACACAAATTGAGAAGCATTTTGAAAGTTTTAAAGGTAGCGCATGAGAATTTACTTGGAATGGTTTGAAATGCCATGCATAGGTATTTATGGTGGACACTTTTGGAACAACTTGGTTTTCAGGTGTTTGGAAGCACGAGCGGCGTCCCGCTCAGTACAAATGAAGGCTAGCAAAAGACTAGGGAGCGACAAATCAAGAGCAACAACTGTCATAATCATGCTTGCGGCAAAATAAATTAACGGAGGCATAAAAGTGATACAAGAACTCGAAGCAATATAAATCATCGAGGCTTAATTGACCTTTTTTTGTTTAGTCATATGCATGCGTGAGCATGTGCCAAGTCGATATAAATGAATTATTCAGAGGAGGATACCACAATGCCATACTTACTTATGAATAAAACAATGCAAGCAAACATCCATGACATGCTACTCATATTAATAAATTGGAACTAAACATGAGAGATCATGAACTACTAGACTTTCTCAAATAACATATACCTCACATGAACCAACTAAGCATGCTCATATGGATGAGTATATGTACAAAAATGAAAGTAAATAGAGTTCATACCAGCCTCTCACCACAATCAGATTGTCGTAGATCGTCATTATTGCCTTTTCACTTGTGTAGCTTGGATAATATGAAATGAAAACCACGCTCCAGCCACGAAGACCATTGAACTCATGATGAACTTTACAAACCAAAGAAGAACAGCAAATATTTTTGGTGTTTTTGAATTAGAAACAAGAGCGAAAGAAAACAAGCAAACAAAGTAAAATCTTTTTGGGTTTTTTTATAGCAAACTAATGATAGCTAATAAAGCAAACTAAGAGCAAGGAACCAAATAAATAAATGGTGAAGAGAAACAACAGAAATATTTTGGTCTTTTTGTGTTTTAGGAAAGAAACAAAGCGAAAACAAAAGAATGCAAAATAGCAGAAACACAGAAAAGCAGGATGACAGAAATCTGCCAAATCCTGACAGCAGTACAGAAATCGAAAATAACAAAAATCTTCCATTGCTCAGACCAAAAAGTGTTCAACTAATGAAAGTTAGATAACAACCTGGGGAACATGCTCAAAAATTGGCAACTCAAAATAACGTTCTGGCTGTGCGTACGAATTTTTTGGTAACAGCACAGAATCTGTTTTTGGACAGCACTTCCCCAAATATCATCTCCCTCTCATTAGAAAACCACTTTAAGAGACTAAACAAGTATGTACAAGTATCCAGCAACCATAATATGCAAAGAATGAGTGATGCCGGTATACCTCCCCCAAGCTTAGGCTTTTGGCCTAAGTGGAGTTCATTCCCAAGGGTCGGAGTTCCACGCCGGTGGATCATACATGGAGTGGTAATAGGGCCCTTGTGCAGAAGAATATGGAGGTTCCACATGCCCATGATGTTGATATGAGGAGCTCGCTGCATCGGATGAAGAGTCGGGGTGCTCCTCGGTCTCCTCCACATCTTCCGACGGCTTTCTCTTTCTATGTATGCGTTTTTTTTATGTGATCGACCACCCGTCCCGGCATCAAGGTTAAACAAAGCAGGTGCAGGCAAGCGTACTAATTTTTCAATTTTCTTAGTTATACTCCAACTTTTCTTATACAAAGTTATCCTATAATGCAGGTTGTTCAAACTAGATGCATCTGAAATAAACTCATGCCTGATCATGGAGAAAACATCAAGTTTCTCTATAGAAAGCGGAATATCTAAATGGTGAGGACCTACACCATGCATAGCTAATAAGCGAGAGGCAATAAGACCTCCACAAATTCCTCCTTTCTCACGGTTAGTAGCAAGTCTACAAGCTATTAAAGCACCCAAATTATAAGTCCTATCTGTTGCGCAGCTAAGAAAGGCCAAATCTTGGACAGATAACTTACCTCCAGTCCTCCTCGCAACGCTTTGTAATAAAATAGGCAAAGTAGCGGATGGCTGGATGTTGAATGCTACTAATCTTACCACCATCATTGGAGAAACTCCTCCCATTACAAATCCTTGTATAAAGATGAGAGCTCCCGGTGTTCCCCCAGTCTTCTCGCAGGATCCCAACTGCGGCACTCTAATTGCTGTGCAAAAATCACGAAAGGCAAGTCAATAGTTTTGTTATAAATTTTATACCGGACCATGGGGTCAGTTCGAGACCGATGAAATTCGAAATCCTGCACAACCGACACCGTTAGTTTAGCATATTGGTGAGGTTCACCACCAAAATTTCCCAATTCTGCATTGGAAATTAGTGTTTGCACATCTTGCAGGATTCTGCATTCCGCATAAAGTCCGTGCATGGGTAATAAGAGGGTATACTCCCTCTTCACGATGGACCCTCATAACTTGCTGTACCTCCAACTCTTCTTGGTTAAGTTGGTGCACACTCCCTTCCATTTTCTGAAATTTTTCAACAATCATTATAAAATTTGATTTCAAGGTGTGTAATTGAAGGGAACTACTATAGGAACTTGCTAGAGTACTAAACATGCATCAAAACTAATTTCTTCCACTTAGAACAAGCATGCAAGCTCACTAAACATGTTATCTACAGCAGCAAAATATTCAAGATATACTCAACCAAATGAAATTCTAATTGGACAATCAAAGGAGTCACATACCAAGGAGTAAATGTGCCAAATTTCAGGCAGAAATCTGGGCTAAGCAAGGAGATCGAAAAATCGCGAGTTCTTGAGGAGAAACACGAGTGAGAGAAACTTGGTACGAGCTTTTTCGGGAGAGAGAAGGTGTTGGGAGGAAGAGATGATGAAGTGGGGCAAGGGTGGCCCACACCACATGGTGGCGCGGCCCCTTCTTTGGCGGCCTGACCTATGGCGTGGCCCACGGTGCCACGAGGTCATCCTCTGGTGCCCAGATGCCTCGTCGAAAAATAGGACCAACGGTGTAATTTTTGTAATTTTTAGAGAATTTTGAAAAATGCACATTTCTGGGTATTAAATTAATGATTACTGCGCAGGAAAATGATTTCTAAAATCTTAAATGACTAAAGCATATTGCAAAACAAAAGTGCTACAGCAAGTAAAATAGGTGGAGGGAAAAAGAAAGAAAGAAGTGTTGTTTAGCTCTTTTATGCAATAAAATATACTTGTTAACAAGGTTGATCAAGTCTTGCTACCAAATAAATTTTATATGACATAAGAAGAAATAAACCTCAAATCAATCATGTTACCTTGTATTGAATTGATATGGATCCAATCACAAGAGTTTGATATTCTTCTTTAGGCTCATATATAGGACAATCAATGGATCCCACTTTGATAGTTTTCACATTAAAAATTGTATTGACTCCACATACTTTATCAATCCTCTTGGGAAAATAGAACAGTGTGTTCCTTATCATCAACATTGAAAGTAACCATGCCTTTATTGCAATCAATAACAGCCCCTGCAGTATTAAGAAAGGGTCTTCCAAGAATAATGGACATATTATCATCTTCGAGGCATTTCCAACACAACAAAATCAGTTAATATCAAGCAATTTTTTAACTTACAGGAACATTTTCACATAAACCACGGAATAGCGGTAGATTTATCCATGCGATATTTGCAGATTATCGGTTGGTATCATCTAAATCAATCTCTTATAAAGAAAAAAAGGCATCACACTAACACTTGCTCCCAAATCACATAGAGCGTTCTAACATAAGTATTCTTGATGGAACAAGGAATAGTCGGTATACTGGGTCTCCAAGCTTCTTTGGAATCTTACCATTGAAGGAGTAATTAGCGAGCATAGTGGAAATTTCCTCATTGGGATTTTCCTTTTGTTAGTAACAATATCTTTCATATACTTTGAATAAGGAGGCAATTTAATAGCATCGGTCAAAGGGATTTGCAGAAATAAAGGTTTCATCCAATCACAAAATTTATTATAATGTTCCTCTTCCTTTGATTTAAGTTTCTTAGCAGGAAAAGGCATTTGCTTTTGAACCCAAGGTTCTCTTTCATTACCATGTTTCTTTGTAATAAAATCTTCTTTAGTATACTTTTTATTTTTAGCATGCTTTTCAGGTTCTTTTTCAACTTCTTCTTTATCAGGAGTATCATTCTTATCATTATCTTCCTCATGTTCATTACCACTTTCATCAGAAATAGAAATGCTATTAGGATCATTAACGGGTTGAGAGGATTCTACAACATTCTTATGTTTCTTTTTCTTTTTCTTAGATGGAGCACTAGTTTTAGTTAATTGAGAATCTTGTTCAACTCTTTTGGGATGCCCTTCAGGATATAGAGGATCCTGGGTAGAAACACCACCTCTAGTTGTTACTTCATAAGCATGTTTTTCTTTAGAATTATTTCCCAACAAGTCATTTTGCACTTTAGTAAGTTGATCAATTTGAGTTTGAACCATTTGAAAATGTTTAACAAGTATCTTAACATCATTGGAGGTTCTCTCCACAATACCATGCAATTCACTAATAGCTCGAGAATTTTCCATTAAATGATTCTCTACTCTCATATTAAAGTTTTCTTGCTTAACAATATAATTATCAAATTCATCTAAGCATTGAGCAGGAGATTTTGAATACGGAATATCTTCTCTAGTAAAGTGTTGAAGCGAGTGTACCTCAATCATGGATGAAGGGGAATTGTCTCACATATATCTTCTATAGGAGGTAAATTCTTCACATCTTCAGGTTTAATACCCTTCTCTTTAAGAGACTTCTTGGCTTCCCTCATATCTTCATCATTTAATTTAATCATACCCCTCTTCTTCACTATCGGTGTCGGGGTTGGTTCAGGTGTAGACCAATCATCATGATTCCGGCCTATTTTAGCCAATAATTCTTCAGCGTCGTCTGGAGTTCTTTTCCTGAAAACACAACCAGCACAACTATCCAGGTATGCCCTAGACTCAATGGTTAGTCCACTATAAAATATATCAAGTAAATCATGCTTTTCCAAATCATGGTCAGGCTGAGCTCTAATAAGAGAGCAAAATCTCGCCCAAGCCTCGGGCAATTTCTCTCCATCTTCTGGTCAAAATTATAAATTCTCTGCAAAGCAGCATGTTGAGCACTAGCAGGAAAGTATTTTCGAAAGAAAACATCACGCAAGTCGGTTGGACTTTTAATAGAACCAGGAAGCAAATTATTATACCAAGTTTTAGCATCATCCTTTAATGAGAAAGGAAAAATTTTAGCGACAAAATAAGTACGCATCTTGACATCATCAGAAAACACGCCACTAAGAGTAGATAACTCAGTCAAGTGTTCAACGGCACTTTCTTTTTCAGTACCACAAAAGGGTGTTTTCTCAACAATAGCTATATGAGATAGATCAAGAAAAATCATAATCTTTATCCCTAATGTTTATAGGAGATGTGGCAAATTTAGGATCAGGAGATGGTTTATATCTAACAGCATGTTCTGCAAGCAACTTTTTAATTTTTCTTGCATCAGTAGTAGCATTGCATTTTTCAATAAAATCATCATCAAGCTCTACATAATCTTCATCAAGATCATCACTAGAATAATCAAGTTCAGGTGATTAACAGGTGTAGTAGCATTAGGAGTTTGATATTTTCAATTTGTCTAGACTTAGCAATTGTAGCATCTAGAAAAGATCCCAATGAACCACTATCATCAAGCACAAGAAACATTATCAATATTATGAGAATTTTCAGATTCAGGTACCAGCACGTGAAGCATGTGGCGGTGAAACAAGTTTATCAATCACAGATGGTGAATCAAGAGCAGCAGAGGTACTAAGAGTTGTACCTTTTCTTGTAGTGGATGGTAATATGGCGATCTTAGTATCGCGAGGTTTACCCATGATGGAGAATTTGCAGTGAACAATATCAATCCAAGTGAACTTCCAAATAAAGCTATGCTCGCCGGCGCGCGCAGAAAATAGTCTTGATGACCCACAAGTATAGGGGATGTCTTCAGGGAAGTATTACCCAATTTATTGATTCGACACAAGGAGACAAAGAATACTTGTAAGCCTTAACAGCGGAGTTGTCAATTCAGGCACACGAAGCAGAACTTTTCGCAAGAGTTTATCGATAATGTGATTTTATGGCGGTGGAAATAAGCGAAATAATGGCGGTGAAATAAGGACAGCGATGTGATTATAGTAAGCAGAGGATTAAAATCATGTACGCAGGGGCCATTTAACGGGCGTTGCATATGAGAGAAACTCATGTAACAATCAAAGCATGGGCATTTGCAGATAATAATAAGCGGTATCAAGTACTAATCAATCAATAGGCATGTGTTCATATTTAGTCGTGTGCTCGCAATGAGAAACTTACATCTACTGTCCTACTGGCGGTGGGCCTCTAGGAAACTCTGGATATTAAGGTACTCCTTTTAATAGTACCGGAGCAAAGCATTAACACTCAGTGAACACATGTGATCCTCACATCACTACCATCCCCTCCGGTTGTCCGATTTTGTCACCGGGGCCATTGGTTCGGACACGACATGTGTATACAACTTGCAGGTAAGATCATAAACAACGAATATCTTCATGAATCAATAACATGTTCAGATCTGAGATCATGGCACTCGGGCCCTAGTGACAAGCATTAAGCATAACAAGTTGCAACAATATCATAAAAGTGACATCTACGGATACTAGGCACTATGCCCTAACAATCTTATGACTATTACATGACCAATCTCATCAATCCCTACCATCCCCTTGACCTACAGCGGAATTACTCACACATGGATGGGGGAAACATGGCTGGTTGATGGAGAGGCGTTGGCGGTGATGGCGGTGAAGATCTCCTCCAATTCCCCGTCCGGCGGGTGCCGGAACGGAGACTTCTGGCTCCGCGACGGAGTTTGCGATGTGGCGGCTCTCTGGAGGGTTTACGGCGACTTCGACTTCTCCCGTGCGTTTCGGTCGAAACCAATAAGTAGTCCGAAGGGCGTCGGAGGCCGGCAGGGGGCGGACCACATGGCCGCGCGGGCCCCACAGGCGCGCCGCCATGTGGTGTGGGAGCCCTCGGGCCTCCACCTCCCTTGCCCTTAAACAGTCAATATTTTGGGCCTTCGCAATTTTTAGGGATTTTCCGAAAGTTGGATTTCTGCACAAAAGCGAGACACGAGCAGTTGCAAACAGCGTTAGTCCGTGTTAGTTGTATCCAAAATACACAAATTAGAGGCAAAACAATAGCAAAAGTGTTCGGGAAAGTAGATACGTTTTGGACGTATCATGGGTCATCACAAATCCACCCGACGGACCCAAAGAAAACGATGTCCATTGCAACAAACATGGACCTCGCATAGGAAAGCGCGCGTCGAGTTCCTCCGTGAGCGGAAAATCTTCGCATGGTGTCCAGGTGACATGCCAGGAGTACCCAGGGGAACTTGCAGCACCACCTAAACTTGGATCCAATTGCGAGACCAATCAAACAACCCTTGCGGCGTTTTCAACCAAGCCTTAAAGCTATGCTATCAGAAATAGATCGACTCAGAGAAGCTGGTTTTATTAAAGAGATATCTATAGAAGCCACATGGGTAGCTAACCCGGTGATGGTGCGAAGAAAACACGAAAGTCCTTCGCATGTGTGTCGCTTTCGTGTCTCAATAAACCTTGTCCAAAGGATCACTTTCCCCTCCCAAGGATCGATCAAATCATCGATTCCGACGGGATGTGAACGTCTTTCCTTCCTGGATGCATATTCTAGTTATAACCAGATCAGATTAAAAGAAGATGATGAAGCCAAAACAGCGTTCATAACACCTTATGGCGTGTTCTGCTATAGAACAATGCCCTTTGGTCTCAAACGCGGGAGCAACATATCAGCGGATGATGAAGTGCCTTGCAACACAGATTGGAAAAAATGTACAAGTTTACATTGACGATGTCGTCATAACATCAAAAAAGGGGACAACGCTGATCGAGGATTTGAAAGAAACCTTCGACAACCTCGACAAGTTCTGCCTTAAGTTAAACCCGACAAAGTGCTCCTTTGGTGTTCATGCGGGAGAACTTCTCGGGTTCTTAGTATCGCAAGAGGATTGAGGCCAATCCGAGAAAATCCAAGCCATCGTAACGATGAGGGCCGACAAAGTTGAAAGAAATACAACGGTTGACGGGGCGAGTCGCGAAGCAGATTCGTCGCCAGGCTAGGAGAAAAGGCACTGCCGTTCTACACATTGATCAAACAAGGAGAGAAATTTCAGTGGAACGAGGAAGCAGACAGAGCTTTCGAGCATCTCATCAAGCGCACAATTTTGACACCACCAATCTTGGTGGCGCCCAAGAAGGAACCCCTCCTACTATATATTGCGACACACCTCAGGTGGTTAGCAGCTCTCGTAGCGAAAGGAGGAAGAAGGAAAGCTCCATGGAGTCTGAGGCCGGTATATTTCATCCGTGAAGTATTACTTCAAAACAGCGGTACCCGCAGTACAGAAGCTAGCATATGGAGTGTTTACAACCAAGAAAGTTGCGACACTATTTTTAGGCCCAGATAATAGTGGTCAATGAGGCTCCTCTATCAAATATATTAAACAACCCCGAAGCTACGGTCGTGTCTCCCTTTGGGGAATAGAGCTTTCCCCTCGGGACATCACGTTAAAAAAAAAGCAATAAAGTCGCAAATCTTACCAGACTTCAGCGAGTGGATGGAGCTACAAAATCTGAGACCTTATCGAGAACCTAGACTATGAACTTTGATGGGTCCAAAAGGTTAGAGAGCGCTGGAGCGGATACTAATATAGAAGGCGACAAATTAAAGTATGTCTTACGGATGACGTTCCCAAACGCGTCTAACAATGAGCAGAATATGAAGCTCTCATACACGGGATGAAGATGGCGAAAGCTTGTGGTGCAACCGATTGAAAATCTTTGGCGACTCACAATTGGTGGCTCGGCAGGTCATGAATCAATGTGATGCGGTCAACGAAAGTATGATAGCATACAAAGAGATGTACAACGAGCTCGAAAAGCTGTTTGATGGATGCGAAGTAAACCACATTAGCAGGCTTAAGCAACGATGAAGCCGATGTTCTCGCAAACATCGGTCCATGTCTCGCGATTCCACAGGCGTGTTTTGGGAAGAAATGGAGAGATCCACAAAGCCGACAAAACCAAAGAAGAAGGTGAAGGATGAGAAACCCTCGGGTGCTACAAAAGAATCTTGGAAGAAGAAGAGGAGCAGGAACTAGTCATGATGGTGCAAATTCCATGGATGCAGGCATACATATCATACATCCTAAGGAAAACAATACCGACGATCAGTCGAAGCAAAGTGATAATCGGCGTTCTAAAGCCTTTCTTTTGTGGTCAAGGGAGTTGTACAAGTGAAGTATTTCGGGTGTGCTACAGAGGTGCGTCACACCGAAGAAGGAAGGATAATCTGAAGGAAGTACGAAGGAATATACGGTCATCATGCGAGCGATCGAGCTACTCGCGGCCAAGGTTTTGAGGATTTTATTGGTTGACAGCAATTGAGGACGGGAAATAGTGCGAACTTACGTGGCGTGAGATCGCCGCAAAACCTCATTCTCCGGCAGCCGAGTTGATGCCAATCCCGTTGTCTTGGCCCTTTGCCCAATGGGGTCTCGATATGGTGGGAAAATTACACAAAGCAGCCGGAGGATATGAGTATATGCTCGTTTTTTGTCGATAAATTTACCAAGTGGATAGGAGCAAGCCGATAAATTCACAGACAGCGCGTCGGCAATCAAGTTTGTGAAAAACATTGTCTTTCGATTTGGAGTCCCTCATAGCATCGTCACGGACAATGGTAGTAATTTCACATCCAAGGAGTTCAAAGCATATTGTGCGAAGTGGGCATCAAATTGAGTTTGCATCAGTCGCACATGACCAACGGTCAAGTCCAGAAAGCCAATGGTATCATCTGCAATGTTATCAAGAAGCGCATGTTAGGACCATTGGAAAAAGCTCGACATACTTGGGAAGAGTTGCCAAGCGTGTTATGGAGTATCAGAACAACACCAAACACGCGACACAGGAGACGCCGTTCTTTACGGTCCATGGAGCTGAAGTAGTCTGCCGATAGAAATAGAGCATGATTCTCGGAGTTACAGAAACTTGAGAAGAGCTTTGGAGGATGATGTCGGCGCACTCGATGAAGCTCGAGCGAAGTGCTATCACGGTCGCTAAGTACGACAAGATCTGAAAAACTACCACGATCAGCGATTGCGACCACGATCTTTTCAGTTGGAGACTTGGTTTTCGACTCAACCAAAAAGCCATGAAAAACTAAGTCGTGGTGGCGGCCCTTACATCGTCAGAAGTAATTGAAGGAGGAGCATATAGAATCAAGGACAAGAAGACGGAGATGTTGAGGCAAACCCTTGGAACGTGGCGCAGCTCGGGCGTTTCTTAGAAGCCAAAATATAGTGTCCTTTGTAAACATACAATGTCTTGAAATGCCCGAGTTTGAAGCACTCTTTTCCTTTTCGGGGCCGAGGTGGGCGAGAAAAGGTTTTTAATGAGGCGAGCTCGCGGTGCTACAATATAATAAAGATAGTGGAGTTATACATCTTTTCGACAGGCTCGGGGACCCAGAAGATACAATATATATACACAATGTCAACGAATACAACGTGCAAAAAATTTCGCCTTGGTGCAAAGCACCTCGCAAAATAAAACGGTGATGCAAAATAGTGATCAACATAAAGCTTGGGGGCTAACGCCTGCAAAAATAGTACACTCAATATAATTTATTTTGCCTTAGGTCAACCTCGCATTATAAAAGAAAACATTGCCACCAAAACGCCCGGGGGCTTGACAATGAAAAACAACAAATCTAGGGACTTTACAATATGGATTATGTCTACAACATACGGATACAGTTCTTGGGAAATAAATTTTCAATTATTGCCCAATATATTGTCTATGGTAAACCGTTCATTATTTACAGCAAGGTACTATGCTCAGCATAACTTCCCTTCACGAAGAATTCGGCGTCCATCCGAAGAAGCTCGTCCATCATGTCCTCTACAACAGGGGTCACAATGTCATCATACATCCCGAAGTTCCTCTTCCTTTTCGCCATCTTGGCCAGGCACTTCGGAACAATTTGAGCCATGTCTAACTTCGGGTAGCAGATTTTTATCATAATCATAGCAAACCTTGCGCCAGCTAATTGGGCCCGCACAAAGCCATGGATTCGAGAGCATCCCGAAATTTTCCATCGAGACGGGAAGGGTTACGGCATTTTATTACGCGGAAACATGGTGCCGTAGACTAAAGACAAGGTCCTTGTCAGAAGTGAGAAATTCGCGGACTTGAAGCGCGCGATCTTGAAATCGACGATCTGGCGGGTACGATCGGGTGTGCCCCAAAAATTAGAACCATGATCAGCGCAGAGTGAGAAGCGCATTGGATCAAGCTTCAACGCTCATCTTCGGCAGCAGTGTCCAAAAAAGAACCTATTTTAAAAGAATCAGCAGAAAAAGAGGAGACAAGCAAAAGAAAAAAGAAGTAGACCAATGAAACACACCATATCCAAGCTAGCATCCGTCAACAGCTGAAGCATGAAATTTTCTCGGCAGGCTGCAGCAGCCTCAACAGCGGTTTCCTTTCGGCTACGGCATGTTGAGCTTGTTGAAGCGCAATTTTCCCTCTCGGAAGATTTTCGAGACTGCTCCATTATCATAAGTGACTGTTTCCTCGTGGATTGGAGTTGCTGGCGAAGTTCTTCCAGTCTTGGGCTGAATTTTTACTCGATGAATCTTCAATATGTTCGACACAACATGTGTCTTCTTCAAAGAGGACGACGTAGGAAAAACAGCGGAAGGACGAGGTTGTATAGTTGTCAAAAATCAACTGAAAAACAGAAATTTCGACATCAATCATCAAGCAAAGATAGATCTCCATTGATTCTCAAAGTATATACATGACTATTACAAAAGAAGGACCCCTAATGAACTACTGAAGCAGTTGTCGCCAAATCTACCAAGGCGACGCGCCAAAGAGAGTAAAAACTAAAAGGAAAAGACAAGGTGGTCTACTTGACCTCCGGCTTGATGAACTGGGAGCAAGAGTGGGATCGTATCCGAGGTGGGCAAGGATTTTCTTCGAGTTGGGTTTGGCAGCCTTAATCAGCGACTGCCACCTCTTCATTTCCATTTCCTCCGTGCCGCCAACTCTTGCCCAGTCGACTTCTTGTTGGCTCTCAGCAACCAAGGCAATTGCACCTTCGACACCAACTTTCAACCCCTCTTGGCGAAGTTGGATTCCAAGCTTTTCTTGAGAAGTGAAGCACTTGGCGAGAGCAACAAAGTTGCGGGTTCCTCCTTCTTCTTGAAAAAATAGGAAAGCGCGACAGACCAATCTTAGCTTCAGTAAGGCCGTCACGGGCCTCATCACCATGGAATTCAAGAAGAGAAAGCGCGTCGGTACCTTCAGGGCTCTCCAGCTCATATTCTTGATTTGTTCTCCCTGAATAAAGAAAAAGAGTTGGTCAAAGAAAAAGGGGAAACAACACAAAAGAAGCAGCAAGGATCTGAGTACTTACTAATAAAACGTCGAGTTTGCGACTCCAGCGATAATAATCTCTTTCTCGCGCGCAGACTGCTGAACTAGGTTTTCGCTCAAGGAAGTTTTCGCGTCATGAAGCCTTTTTCGAAGACTTTCGGCAGCGGAAGCATCTGCTTCAGCCTTCTTGCGAGCCTTTTCGCTCTGCTCCAACTTCACAGCAAGAGCGTCAGCGCGTTTGTTGGACTCCGCAAGAGTTTCTGCCATAATAAGAAGACAAGTGAAACATTGCAGCAAAACGTGGCGACGTAAAATACTTGTTAAAGAAAGACAGATAAAGAAAAAAGGGGCACCTTCAAGTTTGGCGGCATACTCACGGTACCCGACAAACTGAGTGCGATAAGCTCCTTCATGAAAGGCTGAAGAGAAGACCATAAAAAAGAGGATCAACATAGGAAGCGAAAAGTTCAATAAAGAGAGGGAAGTTCAAAGCAATGCAATCAGTACAAGGAAAAGAAACACTTCTTCCATTAGAGGAGTCGTGGAACAACCAATCAATAAGGCAGGCTCCTTGGCTGGATCCACCCTAGCTCTCTTTGGTGAAGAGGCTCGGGGGCTCGTAACTGGAGTTGGATGCTCAGTGCCTTGCGGAGGAGGCGAAGTTTCATCCGCATTGAGTTGTGCTTCAGAAACAATCAAGGTACGGGACGTGCTCGTTCGAGCAGTCGCGTCAATAGGACATCCTCCTCTTCATCGCCACTACAACAAATAAGCGACAAGATAAGAAAGCAATTTGAAAAAGTATCGACAACAGACAAATATAGTGCACCAAGAACTTACGTGACAAGAGCAGCCTCGTAGGTCAAAGCCCTTTTCCCGCACTAGGTGCGGGTTCTCCCGGCGGCATCAGCCTTGGAGGTGCGGAATCAACAACTTCATCCCTCTTCCTCTTGTTCTTCGGAGAAGCAGCTGGAGGAGGAGTGTGTCGATGCAGTTGCCTCGGTTTCATCGTCCTTTTTAGAGGATGCGCGGATTTTCGGGAACCAGCAGTTTCACTCTCGGGCGAGACGTACCCTGGTTGTTGTCGGTGACAACAGCCCTTTCTTCGACTTCCCCACCTTCGGGAAGGGGAGGAAATGGCGACGCAGTCACATGGCCCTATTCAAGATAGAAAATATATCGGCATGGATCTTTATCAACAAAAGCAGTCGAAGGAAAAGCAGTATGAAAAAGACAAAAAAGAAAAAGAATGCATAAACATAATTAATAGCATATTACCTGCGGGAGTGCGTTGGTGGCGCCTATACGTCGTCACACCGCAAGATGTCGGGACGGTGTCCTTTTTGCTCAGCGACGAGATCTTTCGGACAAGTTTTTCCAAGTCCTTGGCCAATAAATCTATCGACAGGCGGTCTACATTTTCATCGCCAACATACATCCAGAGGGGGTTTTTGCGAGCTTGTAGAGGCTGCACCCTAAGCCTAAGGAAGTACGCCGTGATTTGGATACCCGAAAATTCTTGTCCACGGGTATTTTGGAGCTCATGGATGCGTGACATCAGTGCCTCTGTCGCCGCTTTTTGTTCGTCGGTAGCCTCTGCATCCCAGGATCGGCGGCGACAGATTCTTTCGGCACCATCAAACGGAGGAATATTATCTTCTACTGAGTTATGATTCTCCTCGTGAATGTATAACCATTTTTGCGCCACCCTTTTGAGTCGGGAATTTGACGTAGTATTCGATGTCGGGCGAACATGAATCACCGCCTATGTTATAGGCGTACTGGAAGAAGCCATTACGGAAAATACGTTTCCGGACCGATTAAGTGGACCCCAAGGAAAGACTCGCACAATGTGATAAAGATAGAGATGTGGAGGATGGAGTTGGGAGTAAGATGGTGAAGTTGCAGTCCATACATGCAACCCACGCAGGAAATCATGGATGGGGAAGAAAGACCGCGGATGAGATGGTCAACAAAGCTGCCGATACTCCATTGGAGGGCGTGGATAGCTCTCTTCTTTGGGGAAGCGGCGAGTCTTGCTTCTGCTGATCCCAAGCTTCTTCAGCAGGTTGATGTCTTGTTGGGAGATCTTGGATCTCTCCCATTCGTTGTTCCCCAGATCCGTGGTCGCCATCTTCGAAACGGGAGCGCTGTGCCTGGTGAGCTTCCGCGGTGGCATCAACAAGCGTGGAGGAGAAGAGCGCAAGAGCGGTGGACGCAGTGGTGAATTTTTGCAAAGGAAGAGCAGAGGTGCGGCGCGAGCGAAAGTGCCGAAGGAAGAAGAAGATGGCCTTAAGTAGCGGTGCGGCGAATCGACGCAACCGTTGGATGGAGAAATTGTGAGGTAGATGGCGAACACGTGGACAAAGGGTAAAAATGGACTTTTACTGAGAAAGGAAGGGACATGCGATCAGTGCGTGCGCCATGCGGAGGACATGTGTCCCCCACTCGCACGCGTGTCAATTGGATAAGAAATTTGGGCCACGAGACAGAGAGAGAACGGTTCTCGCATGTTCTCGTCAGTAATCGTGGCTATCGTCAGCAATGATGTCACCTTGGCAAGATAAAAACTCGACTAAGCTTGATAAGATTGTCGACAGAAGATTAGATTATTTGAAAGCCTTTGATCAAAGACAAGTTTTTGCCCAAATGCTGGGGGCTACTTTGGAAAAAAGCAAACCTCGAGTATGACAAAATAGAAATGCGAGCCTATGACCAAATGCAAGCATTTGTTCATAGCCTCGGGGGCTACTCCATCGGGAGCGTTGGTCGCGCACCCGATAGATATGAAAAACTCGAGAAGGAATAACAATATAGCGGCAGAAGATATTAATCTGTGGAGCCTACAACCAAGCACAAGTCCTTGGCTGTAGCCTCGGGGGCTACTCTGTGGTGACCCTGCATACCACTGCATGTTGTAGTATGCCAGTCGTTGATATAACATTCGCGAAGTACCAATCCGCAAATATTACATCCCTCAGAGTAGTACAACAGAACATAGCGAGGTCCATAACTCATTCATATATTATTACAAACCATATATACATATCATCACGGAGCTCCTCTTGGGTCTGAGAGGGTTACTCCTGGGTTCGAACCCAACTTAGCTTACAATATAGAAGTCTTACTAGGTTATACATTTATTCCCGCGAGCAGTTAAATACTAGAAGTTCGGACTGCTCGGTACCACTACTACTATCTCTGGGTCTAAGATTGTTCTCCTCCGGATCCTTCTCCGTTTCCGTAGACTATCGGATAGTCTACTCCTTCAACACCTCCTGAGAGTTCTGGTTCTCGTAGCCGATGATGTCGGCTCCTTGAGTTGTCGTTGTCCTCCTCCGGATGATTCAGACAGTCTAAGCAGGATTAAGAGTGGTATGAGTACGAGCGTACTCAACAAGTTCATATTAGGAAAAGGTGTTTAATGCTCTAACTACGGCACCAGACCAGAAAGTCTGATACCATGCAGGTTTTGATAACCATTTCTTCAAAGGTTGTTTTTATTCAAAGAACTATGTCCGTGCCTTCACCGGTTTACTAGAACTTCATGGAGTTCCTTTTCGGCGACGGTCGCGATTCCAAATCCGGAACAAGGAGTGAGTCACGATTCGTTACACTCTGAGAGGTGTGTTTCTTTACCATAAGAGATCTTAACCTTGGTGCCAGGCATGCTTTCCGTCCACACTTCCTTTGGTGTGAGGCCGGTATAAGGTCCTAGTCAATCATGTTCCTCAGCTACCTCGAACACCCACCCTTTGTTGCATACCACGACCACAGGTCCTCGTCGGTCCATTATTCCCACTCACGGGTGGACCCCGACCCACGACGACAGGTTGGGATCAAACCAAACTCCTTCGCCGGTATACAACCCATCATAGACCGCAATACCGTGGGGACTTAGGACTCCCCGACCTCACCATCTTGCTCCTGCAGGCGACAAGTGTACTACGGACTATGCTGTGGGGACTTAAGGACTCCCGGCCTCACCCGCTTGCCCCCTCGGATCACAAGTGTACTACGGTAAGCGCGTCCGTTGATGAGCGCGAGGTGGAAACACTTTTGACTACTCCGTCCCTCCGGATCTTATGGTGAACACGGTTTGTACGGCACAAGAATCACTGGCGACATTTGTTGTTTAATCTAGATGGATATAAACCCTTGCAATGGAACCTCCACCATATCAACACAATCCATGGTTCCATTGCCCACCACATAGTCATATTCATAGTTATGAAAATAGTGGTTTTGTCTTTTTATGCAATGGTGATAAACATAGTACTTTGCAAGTAATTTGGTAAAAATACTCAAATGACATGAGCAAGCGATGAACTTGCACGAACACTGCCAAAGTGTTGCGTTAGATGGTGTGGACTGACCCTTGTCCTCTGCTGTGAAAAATAGCATCATTGTCAGATAAGGGCAATGGTTAAAAAAGCAATTATGCATGATTCAGCTTTTAGGGTTTTTCCCCCTTTTCCGGTGTTTATTATTTTATGTGTGAAGGTTAATACTAAGAACAATTTTAGGGATACTCTGTTTAGGGTAAAATACAACCTTGAAATGTTGTCAAGGTGTTTTTATAGTCCAAAGGTATTAATGGACCTATTTTCATTATTGAAAATAATATGTGTGATTTAAATGATTATTTAAATCATCAAATTAAGACTTATACTTGATTGTCTTCAAAAATTCCCTTTGATATTTTATTCAGGTAGGGAATTTTATGCTGATTTATTTTCATATTTTTAATTATTTTTTAGAGCTATAATTAATTTTCTATGAATTTTTAAAGTTTCGGTATTTTTGTTTAATTGTGAAAAGACACAATTGCCCCCACCTGTCGGTGCAACCCGATTAGGTTTGAGCCGGCCGCCTGAAGTCGGCTCGACCGGCCTCTTCTCTCTCTCCTCTCACGCGCGACCAAACCCTAGCCCTCTCGCGTCTCTCATGGCGATTCCGCGTCGCCGCCCTTCGCCGGATTTTCCGGCCAACTCCGGCCATCCCCGGCGATGAGATGCGGTGGATCTGGTCCGCCACACGACGGCGCATCGAGGATCCTCAGGCTCGATCTACTCGCACCATCTCCGTCAGCCCCGGCGCGTTCACCCATACTGATGATCGTTGCTCACCGCTCAGTCATGTGCCGTGCGTGGTGTTGCCAGTCTGTCGCCACCGCCGATTTTCCTGGCGTTGCGGTGCGGCCGTGTGCCCACGCCGCGATTCTTTGGTAGCTGTGACTGTTGTAACTAGGCTTTGGCGTGCCGTGCCCGTGTGCGCCGTGGCCGCCATGGCTGTGGTTATATCTGCTCGGGTACGTGCTACATTCGTCTCTCTCTCTCTCTCTGTGCTGTTCTACTTACTCATCCTCTAGCTCTAGCCATGGCTTGTATCTCCATGTGGAGATGTCGCCATGTCAACTTTGCTCTTCTTGCATCTTGCTTGCTTGCGTGAGCTGCGTGCTCTGCTTTGCTCATGTGCTTACTGCTCATGAGGTGTCGTGCTGCTGCTGCGTCATGCTTGCACCACTTGCTTCATACCAGCCCTGTATCTCTGTTCTGGTTATTGTGCTTGCCAGAAGCTCAAGTGTATTCATGTTTGCTGGTTCATGAGCATCTTGTAATGCTCATGGTTTGCTAAATTGTTACTGGTTATGCTACAATTTATTCAATTGCTTGCTTGCTGGCTCTAGTTGTTGCTATGGCTCATTTATATGTGTGTGTCATCCCTATATGTATTCCTAATTGGATTACTTGAGTAACTCTTGCTTGAGCAGTGACAGTTATGTGTGCTATACATGTCTAGCTTGATCCAGTGGTACATCATGTATTTGATGTGCTTCTGGATACAATCATTTATTTGATTATCTGTGAAGCAACTGTTGATGAATTGGTGTTGTGTAAGATATGTGATTCATGGATTGATGCTAGGTTGGTTGTAGCATGTACTTGCATGCTCTGTCAAGCCCTGATGATCAACTGATCATCAGTTGCTGGGTACTGATGTATGGTGATGCTTGTTCAAGCATAACCTGATGCTTGCAGTGATCCTCTGGCTCATAAGCAAAGCTCTGGTGTGTTGATTTCTTGTATATTCATTTATCTGTGTTATTTTGCTTGGCTGAATGGATAAATGATGTGAACTGCTGAGCAGTAATGATCATATAGATTTAATTTATTTGGGCTAGAGGGATGCCAACCTTTGTTGGGGACCCTAGCCCATTCTGAACCCTTCTGGGTGATGATGTGCTGGCTGGAAGTGTTGGCTGTGGTTGAGGTGGCCTTGACAGCCACTTGGTGTTGTCAGGGTAGCTCCCACTATCTCTGTGGCTAACTGTGGTGGATTATTGCTTACTGGCCTGACCATCTTTGGTTGCCAGCTGCTCTTGGTGTTGATAAATCTAGATAGACACATGATAGTCTATCATGTCTGATGGTTAGCTAGCTATGGGTTGTCAAGTGAACTTGGTAGCTTCCAGAGGCTTTGAATCCATGTTGGATTTCTCTGGTTATGTCCCAGTGTGGACATAACCAGTGTTCCCTGGATGATTTCTCTGGCTGTTTTCTCTGTTTGCTTCAACCAAATGACTGGATAGCCAAAGGATGACACAAATAGGGTTCCCTACCCTTCTTGTATTTCTGTGATGCATGTGGATGCTTAAGTATGAGCAAGATATGATCTTGCTCGGGCTCTTGTGTGGTATACCTCACTCCAGCTCCTAGGATGTGTTGTTGGTGTAGAGGTGTTGCAGTGTTACTGTGGTTAATTTGCCCTGCTCCACCTGGTGAGCTCCTGAAGCTTGATTGGATTCTGTGGTTCTATAGAGCAGATTGAACAGTGAGGCTGTTCTAGCTATTCTAGGGTGTTCTTGGTGTTCTTACCAGATCAATCCTGCCGATGGATGATGCAAGTGACTAGGGTTTGGCTGAGAAAAGCTTTTATATGTTCTCCTTTTCCTTCTCTGGTCGACAACAAGGCCTGGCAGCCTGTTGGTGATTCACCAGCTGTGTGTGTGGTGTGCTACATGCACACTGCCTTGTGAGCACTCTGGCTGTGTGTGTGTGCACATACATGGTATTTGGCTTGGTCCTTGGTGGTGGCATGGATCTGCTCGGCAGAAACTTGAGCATATCCACTTCATCTCATTTATTTGCTAAACTGCCAAGTGGCTATGCCACTTGGCATAACATCTTCTTTGTTGTGTTTGTGTGCAGGAACAAGTTAATGATCAAGATGAAGATGATCTAGTAGACTAGGATGTAGTTTATTTACTTGTAATTTCCTGATTCTTTTATTATTTAAATAATTTATGTAATGAGTTGTAATTTTCATTTATTTCCATCATGAATATTGTAAAGACATTGTAAATTGTGTAATGATCAATAAAGCTCAAAGTTTTCTCTAATGAGCTTTACTTTACTTTAATTGTTTATATTGTTTATAATTTATATTTAACTTAATGAATTTCCTCACAATTTAATATTTAGGGTAATTATTTATTATTTGAATTTGAAATTCAAATTCATCATTGGTTTGAATTCAACCATGCCACTTTATTTAGAATCCAATCATGCAAACTCTCCCCTCTCTTCTCAAAACCCTAAACTAGTAGAGCGAGTTGCAAGTTTTCGCACTCTCGAAACCCTAACCTGTAAGGTGTCGAGAGGCTTGTCCCCTTCGATGCAGAGTTTGTTTAAAAACGCGAAATTCCCAATTTACAATGCAATGCACATCCCTTTCTAAAATCTACCCCTCGATCGTCACTAAACACGGGACATTATAGCCTTTCCCCCTTAAAGAAAACTTCGTCCCGAAGTTGTGGTTGTATACCTGAACGTTCGGGGTATGTTTTCCCTCAAGTCTTCTTCCTTTTCCCAGGTGGCTTCCCTCTCGGGTGATGTTTCCATTGTATCTTGCGGTATTTTATAGCTTTATTCCTGAGTTGTTTCCAGCTTTCTTCGAGAATCTTTGCTGGCTTCTCGATATATGTCAAATCTGGTTGTAACTCGAGCTCGCATGTGATACTGGCTCATCAGGGTCTTTAAGCATTTTACGAGTTTGTGATACATGGAATACATTGTGAACTTGTGCTAGCCTTCCCGGTAGATCCAATTCCAAAAGCTAAACCTCGGTTCGACTCGGTATCTTGAAAGGTCCGATGTATCTGGGCTCAACTTTCCTTTACTCCGAATCTCGAAGACCTTTCATCGGGCTAACCTTTAGATATACCATATCTCCAACTTGTGGATCCCAAGTCCTTCTCTTTTGGTCTGCATAGCTCTTCTGTCGACTTTGGGCTATCTTCAGTCTATCTCTTATGATGTCAATGATGTGTTGCTTTTCCTTGACATAATCTGGGTTGAACTCTTTGTTTTTTTTTTAATGATACGGCGACCAACATATCGGTGATCTACACTTTCTTCCATACAGAGCTTCGAATGGTGCCATCTTGATGCTGCTTTGGTAACTATTATTGTATGAGAACTCTGCTAATGGTAGGTGTTCTTCCCATGATCCTCCAAAATCTAGGGCACAATCCCTAAGCATGTCCTCTAGGATCTGGTTAGTTCTCTCGGTTTGTCCACCCGTCTGAGGATGATAAGCGGTACTATAGTCCAATTTGGATCCTAAAGCTTCATGTAGTTGCTTCCAGAAGTGCTGACGTGAACACGGATCCTCGATCCGAACACGATCTTCTTGGGCACTCCATGTTTACTCACGATCTCTTTGATGTAAGCTCGATGAGTTTCTCTCCTTTGTCTTGCAGTTTACAGCTAAGTGTGCACTTTCCGTCAGCCGGTCCACGATTACCCATATCATGTCCTTCTTTTTATTGGTCATGGGTAGTCCGGTGATGAAATCCATTCAATCCCATTTCCATCCGGAATAGGTAAAGGTTGTAATTTTCCTGCCGGACTGTGTTCAGCCTTCACTCTCTGGCATGTATGGCATTCTGCCACATTTGTGCTATTTCTCTCTTCATGTTGTTCCACCAGAATAGCTCCTTTAGATCCATGTACATCTTTGTACTTCCCGGATGAATAGAGTATGGTGTTTGATGGGCTTCCGGAGTATTACCTCCTTGATCTGCAATATCCAGACACAAATCCTCTTCTGGAACCATAATGATCCCATCTCTCCACGGTGAAGTATGATGGTCTTCCTTCGTCAATCCTCCTCATCTCCTCTACGATGAATGGATCATCTAGTTGACCCATGATATCTCATTCTTGAGGTTGACATTCATTTCGCTACTTGTAAGGCTGATAGTCCTTCGTGACTTCTTTCTCCCAAAGTTGTATTTGAGCTTGGCTTATTTCCTTCTTCAACTGGTGAAATTTGGTTCGTCATGAAATTATCTTTCTCAAGGCATACTGCTACAACATTAGCCTTTCTTTGGGGTATAGTTGATGGTCAAATCATGATCCTTGATCAATTCAAGCCATCTTTTCTGCCTCATATTGAGTTCCTTGAGTGAAAAAGTACTTGAGACTCTTATGATTCGTATAGAGCTCACACTTCCATAAAGAAAATGTCTCCAAGTCTTAAGTGCAAAAACAACTGCTTCTAACTCTAAATCATGAGTTGGATAGTTTACTTCATGGGGTCTGAGTTGCCTCGATCCATAAGATATTACTTTAGGTGTTGCATGGTACATCCCAATCCATGTTTGGATGCGTCGCAGTATGGTGTAATCCTTGCCATCTTACGGAACTGCTAACACTGGTGCTTTGTGGTGAGTTTTTCTTTACGAGTTTGAAAACTCTTCTCACACTCATTAGACCACGTGTGTTCTTCCTTAACAACTTGGTCATTGGCCCTGCTATCTTAGAGAATCCTTATCTCCTATAGTATCCTGCCATTCCCAAGAATCCTCAGATTTCCTTGACGTTCTTGGGTTTGCTTCCCAGTCCAAAACTGATGCTACTTTACTAGGGTTGACGTATTGCTATCCCATCCTTGCTAATGACATGACCAGAGAATTCTTGATCAAGCCAAAACTTCCATTCTTGAACTTGGTGTCTGGGTTGGTATTCCTTAATGTTTGCAACACTATCCTAAGGTGTTCAACATGTTCAGCTTTGTCCTTGGAATAGATTAAGATATCATCGATGTGAATATGATGACAAACTTGTCAAGACATGGCATGAAGATCTTATTCATGAGATTCATGAATATTCTTTGGGGCATTGGTTAGTCCAAAAGGTACTACGAGATACTCATGATGTCAGTCTTATAAAACAAGGCTGTTTTGAACGTCTTCATTCTTGATCTTTATCTGGTGATAACGGATCTTAGATCAATCTTGGAAGAGACTCCCGCGCTTACTTGATCAAAAAGATCTTGGATTCTAGGAAGTGGTACTTGTTCTTGATAGTAACATTATTCAAATTCCTATAGTCTCCACACATCCTTCGACCTCCATCTCGCTTGTCCACGAAAATCACGGGTGATCCCCATGGTGAGATACTCTCTGATACGTCTCCACTTCTGTTCTAGGTCATCCAATTGTTCCTTGAGTTCTTTCAACTCTTTTGGCCCCATCTTGTATGGTGCTTTAGCAATGGGTGCTGTTCCCGGAATTAGGTCGATAGTAAATTCTGTCTCCTATCTGGTGGCATTCGGGTAATTCCTTAGGAATACATCTTGAATTCATTGACCCATTTGGAATGTCTCAGGTTCACCGCCTTCTGCGTTCGACTTCAACTCCACTTCAATGCGAGTATGCTTATCTCCTTGGTAAATAATTCTATCTCCACCTTGACACTGTCTTATGGGTACAATCTATAAGTGCGCCATTTTCCTCTAACCAATTCCATACCAAGAATGACATCAATATCCTTCATCGGTAAAATGAACGGGTCCGCGTCAAACACACACTTATTGATCATAATGACTTGTCAGGTTTAGTATGGGTGACTAATATCGTGCCCCCTGATAGGTTATTGGTTTATCTAGTTTATTGCATCTAATCCCATGTTTGATGATGAATTCTTGGAAATGAATGATGTAGTGGCACCGTATCAAAAAGTACTTTGCCGGGATGAGTAGTATCTGACCGTACCTATCTTCAGCGATCGGGTTAACCACCTCCTCAAGGCCAGTGCGATTTAGCTTATGAAGGGTTCTTGTTCTTCGGCCCTCAGGTATTTCCTCCTCCGCTTCCTCCTCCTCTGGTGACCTCCTCCACCTCGGGCCTCCTCCTCCGGTGAGTCTTTCATCATGTGCCCCTCCTAGCGACACCCAAAGCATATTATCTTAGGTTTCGACACTCTGTTGAGAGATGTCCCTTCATTCTGAATACGACCAACGGTCTGGTTTGCACTGCCGGAGATCCTTGGTTCTTACAATCACTGGAAAAATGTCACCGAAGTAACGGCTTCGACAAACTACTCGGTTCGCGATGCAGCAGCT
The DNA here is from genome assembly GCA_030979885.1 of Lolium multiflorum. Classification (NCBI taxonomy): domain Eukaryota; kingdom Viridiplantae; phylum Streptophyta; class Magnoliopsida; order Poales; family Poaceae; genus Lolium; species Lolium multiflorum. The sequence goes on from CM061749.1 coordinate 208,594,996, forward strand.
TGGTTCCTCACCTTTGTGAAGTTGTTGTTGAATCGGGGCTTGAAACTTAAGTTCATATTTGGCTGCTGCCAAACCCCCTAGGCTCAAACTTGGCCTTCTTCCTCTTTTCATCTTAATTGTTTGAAGTCATCCTCAAGAGTGATGGTTGCATCCACCAACTCTTGAAACTCGGTAGCTCTCAACATCGTTGTACCTTGAACTGAGGATTTAATCCTCGCATAAACCTCTTCTTTTTCTGTCCTCGGTATTAACCTCCTCCCGGCATACCCCGGAACGGTCCGAAAACTCCCTGACGTATATCGAGATGGCCTTATCGCCACAACAAGGACTTTCAAATTCTCGGCCTTCAACTCACAATGCTTTCGGGGACATTGGATTCACAGACTTCCTCATAAACTCCTCCCAGTCGATACCTTCTCAGTAGAGATAGCGGCTGCTGTTGTCCCACCAAGATCGTGAGGTCCACAACAAGTGTGGCATAACGGACCTTCTCTGGTCGTTACAACCAACGGTATTGAGCTTTCGCTCGGTGTCCCATAAGCCAGTCTTTCGCGTCCATTGGCTCGGGCGCGTATGCAAAGATATTGGCTTTGTATTGGAAGTACGGCAAAGTGACTCCACGATTCTCGAGTCTCCCTGCCGATGTTTACGGCTGGCTCTGGAAAAATTTGTTCTGCTTTGCTCCAACGTTACCGTTGTCTTTCTTCATCATGCAAGTATCTTTGAACAAGTTACCAACTGCGTCATGGGTGGTGGTGGTGGTGGGCGAATGGCGGCGGCTGTTCTCTCGCCGAACTACGGCTGTCGCCGACCTTCTCTTACTCTCCCTCACTCGGCGTTCCCAGGCATATCCCCCTAGTTCTGTGACACAAAGTGGTACTCATAGTTACTCCATGCACAATTCGGAGCTCAACTTTGTGCACAGAGCTAGTCACGCAATGGAAATCAAGAAGCAAATACAAATCATACAAAACATGTACCATGTATATACTTAAGTGGTCTTATTACAATACTCAAGTCGGTGTGAGGTATGCAAACTCACTTATTAAAGTATAGGTACAAATTTATGCAAATATTACAAACTATAATACGTGGTACTTGTGTATTATAGCCTCGCGCCTCCCCTTGGTGGACTCTAGTCGATCTTCACCCCCGGTACATTCCAGCCTTCCATCCGGTCGAACGTGTAGTCCTCCTGATAGACCCTGGAACATAAGGTCTCCCAGACGGCTGGTAGTCCGAGTCTGAGGATGATCCAGGAGAAATCAGTGTTCACAAACTGGTCATTGAGTGCATCATAGTCCACCCATCGGAGTGTACTCTCTAGTAAGCCACACCATAAGGGGTTACCAAAACTCATGCCCGTCAACATGTGGATGCTCCTCCATCCTCCTTCATTACTGGATAGCCTCTGGTTGCAGGTTGTTAGTCATCATTCATCTCCCCATCATAATACTCAGTGGTACTATGGGTTCAGTATCACATCCCCCACGCCAACCCCTGGAATTCTCGATAGGAGTCTCGGAACGCTGCTTGTTTCCAGATTCCTCTCCCGCCTTCGTATCCCCATAGGAACTACCCAGGTAGTTCCTATAGCAGGTGTGGTTTCACGTGCAAGTGGATCAACATATTGATGTAGTCACCAGCTGAATAAGCTGGTGTGTACCACATTCTCCATAGGTTCTTTCCCCTACTATCCTCCTTGGGTTCATGAATTCTTCTAGCATTGTATCAATTGCTCCGACAGATGTCGGTTCAATTGAAAAAAACAATGATAGTAGGTACGGCTTATTATCCCATGTATTTTGCGGCTTAATTTGGTTTAGATTTAGCGTATTTAAAATGGTTCAGCATGATAGGATCATCCTCTTCCTCCAAGTGAGGAATGTGGGTGGTCGGAACCCATAAGCTCTTTCGTCTTATGTGCCGGATATAGATTTATAGCTCTCCTGCATGACTATATGATAATTGTGTTGATGGTTGACCTCTGTTGGCATAACTCGCTCATTCCCAAAGGGTCGGGAAGTCGTAGCCCTGCTCTACACTTTGCCAATACTGGTCCATCATAGAACCAATATTTCATCACTTGGATTTGGGGATCAACACCCAAATTCAAGTAACATAGCACGAAGAATATGCGAGTCCTCCGTCGTATTCACTCAAGTTTGAAGTCTTCACTTTCACATTACGTCTCGGGCGTGAACTTGCCATTGTTGGCTAGAAATAGAAAGAATATAAGATTAGTAATAATACATCATAATAGAGATAATAAAGTATGTTTTTATGATTATTTCTATTCTCAAGTGAATATACACCATATTTTAGAATTCTTTACTAATCTATTTGACTCCTAACGTTCGCCCATTTACTAGGTTCCAACCTAAGATCAAAGCTTTTGCTCTGATACCAAGCTGTTAGTGATACACTGTATGCTGCTTGCATGTTGTATTATGCGATCGTTGATATAACAACATTCGGCAATGCCAATCATGAAATATTACATCCCTCGAGTAGTACAACGAGAACATAGCGAGTCCATAACTCATTCATATATTATTACAAGCCATATATACATATCATCTTTGGAGCTCCTCTTGGGTCACAGAGGGTTACTCACAGGTTCGAAGGCAAACCCAACTTAGCTTACAATATAGATTCACTGGGTTATACATTTATTCCGCGAGCAGCTAAATACTAGAAGTTCGGACATCGGTACCACTACTACTATTTCCGGGTCTAAGATTGTTCTCCTCTAGGATCGCTACTCCGTTTCCGTGGAGCTATCGAGATGATCTACTCCCTTAACACCTCACGAGAGAGTCTGGTTCTTAAGTAGCCAGGTAATGTGGCTCCTTGAGTTGTCGTTGTCCTCCTCCAGGATGATTGACGGTCTAAACGGGGATTAAGAGTGGTATGATCTGGCCGTCTCCAACAAGTTCCTCAATGGGAAAGGGTGTTTAATGCTCTAACTCGACACGAGACCCCAGAAAGTCCGATACCATGCAGGTTTGATAACCATTTCTTCAAAGGTTGTTTTTATTCAGAAGAACTATGTCCGTCGGCCTTCACCGGTTTACTAGAACTTCATGGAGTTCCTTTCCGGCGTTCCCGATTCAAATCCGGAACAAGTGGTAGTGCGATTCGTTACACTCTGCCCGAGAGGTGTGTTTCTTTACCCATAAGAGATCTTAACCTTGGTGCTAACCAGGCATTTTCCGTCCACTTCCTTTGGTGTGAGCCCCGGTATAAGGTCCAGTCATATTCCTCCGCTACCTAAGACACCCACCTTTGTGCATACCCGACCACAGGTCTCGTCGGTCCATTATTCCCCATCCACGGGTGGACCAAACCACAACAACCCAGGTTGGGATGAACCAAACTCCTTAAGCATTAGCTGCAGCCCATCATAGACCACCCCAATACCGTGGGGACTTAGGACTCCCGACCTCACCATCTTGCTCCTGACGACAAGTGTACTAGGACTATCTTGGTGGGGACTTAGGACTCTGACCTCGCATTGCCCCCTCGGATCCCACAGGTAACCTGCGGTGAAACCAACGTCCGTTGATGAACGAAGAGAATTAGAAACACTGCAGCTACTCCGTCCCACATCAGATCTTATGGTGAACACGGTTTTTACGGCAAAGAATCACCGGACGACATTTGTTGTTTAATCCTAGATGGATATCAGCCTTGCAATGGAACCTCCACCATATCAACACAATCCATGGTTCAATCACACCACATAGTCATATTCATAGTTATGAAAATGGTGGTTTTGTCTTTTTATACAATGGTGATAAACATAGTACTTTTAAAGTAATTTGGTAAATACTCAAATGACATGAGCAAGCGATGAACTTGCTGATGACCCACAAGTATAGCGTTGGATGGTGTGGACTAACCCTTGTCCTCTGCTGCTGAAAAATAGCATCATTATCCGATAAGGACAAGGTTAAAAAAGCAATTATGCATGATTCAGCTTTTAGGGTTTTCCCCCCTTCAGGTGTTTTATTATTTTATGTAGAAGGTTAATACTAAGAACAATTTTAGGGATACTCTGTTTAGAGTAAAATACAACCTAGAAATGTTGTCAAGGTGTTTTTATAGTCCAAAGGTATTAATGGACTAATTTTTATTATTAGAAATATTATGTGTGAATTAAATGATTATTTAAATCATCAAATTGATATACTCACCCCTTCAAAAATTCCTTTGATATTTTATTCATTAGGGAATTTTATGCTGATCTATTTTCATATTTTTAATTATTTTTTAGAGGTATTAATAATTTTCTGAATTTTTAAAGTTTCAGTATTTTTGTTTAATTGTGAAAAGACACAGTGCACAATTTTGTGAGTGCAACCAGTCGTTTTAGTCTGACAGTAGGCACAGTCGGCTGGAAGCCAGCCTCGTCTCCCTCTCCTCTCACGCGACCAGGCTCCCCCAACCTCTAAAGTCTCTCTTGGCGATTAAGCGTCGCCGCCACATCGCCGGATTTTCCGACCAGCCTCGGCCATCCCGGCGTGAGATGCGGTGGATCGGAGTCGCCACACGGCGAGCGCATCGGATCCTCCAGCTCAATTTACTCTTAGCCACCATCTCCGTCATCCCCCAGTGAATTCGCACGGTGATGCGTTGCTCACCAGTCAGTGCGGCGCCGCCATAGTGGTGTTCTTGTGGTCTATCTCCTTAGATGTTCACAGCTGTGCCGGTGCGGCCGTGATGTCTGCCTTCTTGATTCTTTGGTATTTCGCAACCATTCTTGCCAGCTAAACTTGCTGGCATGCAAATGCCGACGTGTGCGCCGTGGCATCATGGTATGGTTGCCATCTGCTCGCCCGAATCGTGCTCTATTGTCTCTCTCTCTCTCTCTGCCATGTTCTACTTCCTCATCCTCTAGCTCTGGCCATGGCTTGTATCTCCATGTGGAGATGCTCGCCATGTCGCTGTTCTCCTGTTGCATCTTGCTTGCTTGCGCATGAGCTGCTGTGCTCTGCTGCTACGCCATGCTTGCCTGCTCATGAGCTGCTGTGTGCTGCTGCTGCGCCATGCTTGCACCTCTTGCTTCATACCAGCCCTGTGTCTCTTATTACTGGTTATTGTGCTTGCGAGCTCTGATGTATTCATGTTCTTCAGTTCATGAGCATCTTGTAATGCTCATGGTTTGCTACATTGTTACTGGTCAATTTATTCAATTGCTTGCTTGCTGGCTCTAGTTGTTGCTATGGCTCATTTATATGTGTGTGTCATCCCTATATGTATTCCTAATTGGATTACTTGAGTAACTCTTGCTTGAGCAGTGACAGTTATGTGTGCTATACATGTCTAGCTTGATCCAGTGGTACATCATGTATTTGATGTGCTTCTGGATACAATCATTTATTTGATTATCTGTGAAGCAACTATTGATGAATTGGTGCTGTGTAAGATATGTGATTCATGGATTGATGCTAGGTTGGTTCTAGCATGTACTTGCTGTCAAGCCCTGATGATCAACTGATCATCAGTTGCTGGGTACTGATGTATGGTGATGCTTGTTCAAGCATAACCTGATGCTTGCAGTGATCCTCTGGATCATAAGCAAAGCTCTGGTGTGTTGATTTCTTGTATATTCATTTATCTGTGTTATTTTGCTTGGCTGAATGGATAAATGATGTGAACTGCTGAGCAGTAATGATCATATAGATTTAATTTATTTGGGCTAGAGGGATGCCAACCTTTGTTGGGGACCCTAGCCCATTCTGAACCCTTCTGGGTGATGATGTGCTGGCTGGAAGTGTTGGCTGTGGTTGAGGTGGCCTTGACAGCCACTTGGTGTTGTCAGGGTAGCTCCCACTATCTCTGTGGCTAACTGTGGTGGATTATTGCTTACTGGCCTGACCATCTTTGGTGGCCAGCTGCTCTTTTGGTGTTGATAAATCTAGATAGACACATGATAGTCTATCATAATGGTTTAACTAGCTATAGGTTGTCAAGTGAACTTGTGTGTGACTTTGAATCCATGTTAGATTTCTCACGGTTATGTCAGTGTGGACATAACGTTGTTCCCAGATGATTATCTTGGCTGTTTTCTCACATTTTGCTTCAACCAAATGGTGAATAGCCAAAGGATGACACAAATAGGGTTTCCTACCCTTCTTTTATTTCTGTGATGCATGTGGATGCTTAAGTATGAGCAAGATATGATCTTTGCTCAGGCTCCTGTGTGGTATACCTCACTCCAGCTCCTAGGATGTGTTGTTGGTGTAGAGGTGTTGCTTCTGTGTTGATCTGTTGGTTAATTTGCTTGCCCTGCTCCACCTGGTGAGCTCCTGAAGCTTGATTGGATTCTGTGGTTCTATAGAGCAGATTGAACAGTGAGGCTGTTCTAGCTATTCTAGGGTGTTCTTGGTGTTCTTACCAGATCAATCCTGCCGATGGATGATGCAAGTGACTAGGGTTTGGCTGAGAAAAGCTTTTATATGTTCTCCTTTTCCTTCTCTGGTCGACAACAAGGCCTGGCAGCCTGTTGGTGATTCACCAGCTGTGTGTGTGTGGTGTGCTACATGCACACTGCCTTGTGAGCACTCTGGCTGTGTGTGTGTGTGCACATACATGGTATTTGGCTTGGTCCTTGGTGGTGGCATGGATCTGCGCAGAAACTTGAGCATATCCACTTCATCTCATTTATCTTGCCTGCATTGCCAAGTGGCCGCCACTTGGCATAACATCTTCTTTGTTGTGTTTGTGTGAGGAACAAGTTAATGATCAAGATGAAGATGATCTAGTAGACTAGGATGTAGTTTATTACTTGTAATTTCCTGATTCTTTTATTATTTAAATAATATATGAATGAGTTATGGACTGCTATGTTAACATTTGTACTATAAAGGGATTATATTATTTGCGGATTGGTGGCCAGCAGATGTTATATCAACGGCCCAGCATACTACAATATGCGTGTATGCGAGGTCACCACATACTCCCATCGGGAACGCTGGAAAATATAGAGAAGGAAAAAAAAAGTGAGTATATTTCGAGTTATACGGATAACTCTACATATTCCATCGGGAAGACAAAATAAGTCATCAAGTATGACTCAATAGATGTGCTATTCCAAGCTGCCGAAAGCCTTCAAACAGTATATTCTTAGAAGCTGGCTAAAAATCGCGAATAATCTCTGAATGCTGCAAAACTTTGCGAGAGGTAAGACCCAGGATCTTGGATTACGACGGCGTGGCACCTTCTACGACGGCGGTTTGCTACTTTTTCGTATCAACGAGATACGAAGAAAAATCCTAACCGACGCGTTAGGTACCCGTAAAATATGACTGGGACTCGAGAGAATGGTAAGACCTTAAGCGACACTTGTCGAAGTTTACCTCAGTATCCCGGATCATCTCAGGGGCTGATCTTGATAGGTTTTGCGGATTGCCACTAGAACAGTTAACTAGTACCTGATCCGTCGGATGAACTAGCCCCAACTATCATTATCCATGTGTACAATATAGTGTTTGCGTATCCAAAGATATGTGATAGTTTGACAAGATTATTGAATGATTAAAGTGGGAGATTTTCTTGATTCTTCAATTCAAGCAAAATCTAGGGGCCTCTTGACATAAAATACAATGGGCCTGGTACCCAGGGGTTTCTTGAGAAGCCCACAGTCGAAGAATACAAAGATCGGAAGCCAATTAGTGTTAAGGAAAGATAGAGTTGTATTATGAAATATAGGGAGACTTGTAATTTCACGGGACCGGGTTAGAAACCTTCTGGGACCTACGTAACATTATTACGAATCCTGGGCTCACCTCCTATATAGGGGAGTCGGGGGGACAAACGAATCGAATCTATTGTCCAACGGAGACCTAGTTTACAATCGGCGAGTACTTTTCGGCTGAAACCTTGAGATCTACTTGCCTCTACTTCTAACAAAACCATAGTCTACAATCGTAGACATTGACAAGTTAATCCTTGTCACCTACCACGTAGTATTGCAAATATTTTCGGCAAACTGGCTCAATGGTGTGGATACTAGTTTTAAATGTCTTATTAGGATGGGACGATTGCCGTTATTTAGTCGCTATGGCTATGTAAAAATGACAAGGTTTAACAATGTATCTTCTAATCTCATGCAGGTCATATACCGTACAGCTACGCTCCGTTCATGGTTGCCTCTTCAACGGTGGAACATCGAGACCTCTTTGAAGTGTCTGCGATTGGAGGATACGACGAGGGATATTTTTTCCCAACATGGGTGGCAGCGTGACAACCGTCTAGGTCCCTCGGATTAGACTTTATGTTCGTCTTGTATTCCCACACAGTTTTACTTTCATATACTCTTAGTAGTCCGTGGTTGTAATAACTGTACTGTTACGGCTGTGTGCATCTTAGCTATGCAGAGGCCGGGTTCTTTTGCTTCAAAAGTAATAAAGTGCCCTTTATCGAAAAATCTAATCATTAGTCTTTAGCTCATTTACACTATGCATTAATCATGAATCAGTCGGGCTGTCCGTCATGTCTAGGTAGGCGTCGACGATGCAGCGTACGACCTCATCCAGGCCACAAATGAGCGCGTCCGCGACCTTGACTCGCAAGGATGCGGTCTGTCCCTACTCAGCGGCTGCTCGGCTGTGGACGCCGCCCCTCGGCGAGGTAGTGCCGGACGGCTGTGGGCGCCGCCGCTGGGCGAGCTCGCGCCGGAGGCCCTGCAGCTCGGGCGTGAGGTGGGCGATGGTTCGGCCGTGGGCATGGAAGAGAAAGGAAGGAGGGGGGGGCACACCTTCTCTTTTCTCACCTTTTCCTCCTCCTCCTCTTTCATGTTTTCTTTATCGGTTTCTCCGTCCTTCTCTTATTCACTTGTCCATTTTCTCCCTCTCATTTTTTCTCTTCCTCTCTTCGGCGACTCATCCTCTTCCTCCCTCCGGCGACACTCCAGCGACCCTCTGGCGACCACCTCCTTGACCTACCCCCGGCGAGCTACTCCCTACGACCACATCCTCAACCTCCCTCTGTCTAGTTCCTCCCGGCGGCCACCTCCTCGACCACACTCCTTCCGGTAACCCTCCGGAGAGACGACCACGGCGAAGAACAACTAGATCAAGATCGCTTTTCTTGAATTCTGAAAAAATACCGTCGACAGAACTGGCTGGTGCGCCGACGATAAATCGTCCTACCGCCGACGAACTAGGCTCGTGTGCCAGCGATAAGCCATTACCACCGGTGTGTTACCAACAGCGGTAGGATTTTTCCTAGTAGTGTGAAGCTTAGATCTAGTATAGTGGGTGTTTTTCGTGCATCCGATTTGACATGCACATTAGGCCGCTATGCGCATGAAAGAACATCTCTCGACCATGATGGTTTTGTGTGTTTGATGACAACATGTGATAATCTAATATGCATTTAAGTGGTGCAGAAGTGATCTATATTGATTACATGGTTAGAAGAAAGAAAAAGGAAGAATCACTTGTTGAAAAGGAAGAAAAAAGGAAGAAGCAGTATCTGCCCAGGCCGGACATTTCGAGCCAGAAATTTGCAGAATTTCCAGTCCCAAAAATCAGCTAAGGACTTAAGGGTCCGGACCCCTGGATGCCCCCTGGAAATTTGGCTGGAAATTTCAAAGTGGGCCAAAAATTCTGCGAGGGGGGGGGGGGGGATATTCCGACCCTTACTTAGGCCGGAATTTCCGCCCCCAGTTTTCACCAACGGGGGGTTCTTCTTCAAGCACAGGTCGCTCAAATCGACGAAGATCTTCACCTCCAGCCGAGCCACCAAATTCACTTGATTTCCTCCCTTAACAACCCAAAGTTCTTGATCTTTGGAGAATCGAAGGAGAAGACCCCGATTTACATCTTCACCAAAGCGTTTTACATCCCCCCTCATTTTCTTGAGGGCACCATTGCTAGTGTTTCCTTTGGAAACCCAAGTTGTTGTTACTTTATTTGATCTTGTTGTTTGTTGTGTTGTAACAACTTTTGGGAGCCTTTAATTCAGTTGTAGATGTGTGCCCCAAGAATCCTATAAATGCCCGGTTTCCGCCTCGAGGAAATCCCTTAGTGGGCAAGTGAGCTAGGCCTTTGTGGCGTTGCTCACCGGAGAATATGGTGAGACCTTTCTGGCGTTGGTTAGGCCTTCGTGGCAACCACACCCCTCCAATGTAGACGTACATCCACTCAAAAGGAAGGAAGTACGGGAATCATCCCTTGTGTCTCCGTGTGCTCCACTCTCAGTTATCTCTATCCATTATTGCATTACTATATCTTGATTAGTGATATCTTGCTTAGTTGTGTATATTGTCATCTAGATAAATTCACATAGTTGCATACCTAGAGAATTTACCTTTGTGTCTGTTAGATGTATATATCTGTATATTGTAGTTTCCCCATATGTTAGGGGGCTTCCTGCATATTTGCACCTTTGGCCCCCCTGGTAATACTACAAGCATATTGCCCTAACGTGGTATGAGAGCAAAAAATGGTCCTCTAGTTTCTCGGCCAACTTTGCTTGTCCGCCGTTGCCGCTTCTCCTCGTCACAGCCGCCACCTCGCCCCGGTCTCCGTTGCCGGTTTTCGATCTGGCCGCTGACTCCCTCGATCCCCTCGATCGATCTCCTCTCCGCTCCCGATCGGATCGATCCCTCCTGCTGCTCGCTCCCGCTCGCCCCCGCCTCTCCTCTCCGCTTGTGGCCCGTCTGCCAACCGCCGGCCTGCGCGCGTCTCCCAGGAACGACGTCCGCTCGTGGCCCATCTGCCCACGTACTCGTAGAGCGAGCGTCCTGAGCCGCCTCCTTCTCCAGCATGTAGGCCGCCGTCTCCAGGTCATCACCGCTCGTGGCCCGTCCGCCCGCCGCCAGGTCCCTTCTCGCCCGTCTGCTCGCCGCCTGACTGCTAGGTCCGTCCGCCGCCGGGAATCGCCGGGACCGCCGGGAATCGCCGGGATCATGGGAATACATTTGAAGCTTGACCCCCGAGGGCCAAGATAAGCCTTCTACCGTAATTTGTGCGTGCTGCGCGAGATTTCTGAAGACTCTTGTCTCTTGGTCGTTGACCCGGATCGTGAAAGAAAAAAAATGCTATAATATTTCAACGAGCTATGTTGCGATTCCTCGCTGCCCGTGATCTTTGATGGCGTGAATTACCCTGATTTGTTGCCTTTATGCGCGTCCATACGCAGTCTTCGTCTTTGAGTGTGCTTTAAAGCGGAGTCTCTTTGTCCCGCCGCGCCGTATTACTCCTACGGCGCTGTGCCCCTTGACTTGCTTGGGTGCCCTTTTTAGATGCTACTAATGTGGTCAAGGATGCAGCCAAGAGTGCTATTCTCTGGCTGAGTATGACCGGAAAGTCCAGGACCACTCTTTATCGTTGCGACTTAGCTGCTTTGAGATCTGTGCTTCCTGATGGATGAATGAGGATATTGTGTTGTTCTTCATTCTCACCTCGGTGTTACCTTGAGTATCTTTGAGTTCAGTGCTATGCTGCTGCTCGATGGGCTTTTCTTAGTAGGTACGCTATCAACCATTTGAGGATGCTCTACCTTCTGTAGTCCACCCAGGCATGCCCTTGACAGGGTGATTCTACTATTGATGAGTTTTGCACAGTGTTGCTATTTAGCGTCGACTTGATTCTCTTTATCACATTTGTGTGTGCCACTGTCCTATTTAATACATTTAATAACAGCAGTCGGGTTGGCGTGTTTTTGAGTTCTTGTCGTGACTCCGTAAGGGATTTCCAGGCTTGCTTGCCGTGCACGACTTCTTGCCCGTGAGTAGAGTATTCCCATTTCTCCAGAATCTTGGTTGAGCTTAGAATCTTGAGGAGACTCGTCTTCGTGGTCTTGGTCTTCTTGAGTTCCCTCTGTGCTACACCTGCTCGTGGCCCTCATTTTCCGATACGCTCGTAGGGCATTCTCGGCGACTATATGTACGCCGCTTCGGTGACTGTGTCGGCTGGCGGCGCTGTCAGCCTCGGCGACCTCGTGGTATGACAACACCTCCTGCCTCTGGCCAGTGCATTTACGATGTTTTCTCATGTTTCTGGTCTTAAGATGAACTGTTGCAGCACAGTCGACTTCTTGATTCGGTTGTCGTATCATTCTTAGTATTTGATTCTTGTCTTTATTAGGACCTTGATGCAAGACCACAGTTGGGCTGGCACGCCGCAGCCTTGAGTCCCGGAGACTCACAGGAGTTAAGGCCCGGCCGGCGTTCCCTTCTGGCGACACTTCATCACTTGATGCTCACAGTTTCTTGTATCCTTTGGATCTTTTGACGTTGGCATCGTAATTTGGAGTCATCTCTATAGCTCCACCATTTGTAAGTCATTAGTTCTGGTAGGTCTTACAGGTCTGTCTCGGAGATGTGTCTTTGCATTCGTGTCGGGATTGTGAGTTAGGCAAAAACTGATTGACTTCCTATCCTGCTAGTGCGTACGCTGTCTAAGTGACCTTTTGATTTAGTTCATTTAGATGTTTGGGGTCCGGCTCCTTTTCCTTCGGGGGTCATTGATACTATATTTTGTTTATTGATGATTTTACGCGATACACCTGGTTGTTTCTTCTGCACTCTCTCGCATGAGGTGCTCTCTATTTATCGGCGTTAGCCATGGTTCGTACTCGGTATTCCATGCCATTCGTGTGTTTCGTGCTGATTATGCAGGAGAGTATATCGTCGGCACAAATATTGGTGTTCTTGTTGAGCGAGGCACCCTTGCCCGGTTCTCGTGTCATTTTCCCAATGCTCAAAAATGAGTGTCACGACGTAAGCATCGTATATTCTTGAGACTACCCAGTGCTATGATGATTACTTCTCTCTTCCGCAGCATTTAAGGCTGAAATTTGTCGGTACATCAGCTTACCTCATTAATATTCAGCCTTCCGCTGCCCTTCAAGGTGGCATTCCTCTTGAGCGTCTTCGGATCTTCGTTTATTTGAGATTGCGTTTGCTATGTTTCTTCTCCCTCTCGCGAACGCACCAAGCTCGACCACTTCGATGCAGCGGGTGTGTTTTTCTCGGATATAGTGATGAGCATAAAGGCTATCGCTGTTGGGACCACGTTGGTCGTCGGATGCGCATCTCTCTGACGTACGTTTATTAGAGCAATCCCTTCTATCCTCGCACCACCTCGGGTACTTACGGTGGATCATATCTCTTTTCTTCTTTCGGATGCACCCCCACACTGTCCCTTCTCCCCCTTCTAGTTGATGCGCCCTTGGCGCCATCCCCTCTCCTAGTCTAGTCACCCTAGTGCTCCGTTGTCCAGGCTTGAGATCTGGTGCTGTCCCTCTTCCTGCTTCCTACGATAGTTGTCCTCCCTTTGATGAGCTTCCCCTTCCACGGCACATTCGTCGGCGTCGTGCTCAACCGTTACTCTCTAGTCAGCATGGTCTCTCTGTGTTTGAGCGGAGCTTTTTATCGGGATCACAGGCGTCATCTGCAGATAGCGGCTTTCCATGGGCCGGGAGATCGGCTACCACAGCTTGAGCGCCTTTGGTACTTGGGATCTTGTTTCTCCCCCTTCTGGTGTTCGTCTTATCAGTGTAGGTGGGTCTATAAAATTAAGACCAGCTCTGATGGATCTCTTGGGCGCTATAAAGCGCGTCTTGTGGCCTGGCTTTCAGCGGGAGCACGGCAAGTGACTATGATGAGACTTTTGTCCCTGTGGCTCATATGACCACTTGTGCGTACCCTTCTTGCTGTTGCTTCTGTTCCACCCGATGTGTCCCAGCTTGATGTTCAAAAATGCTTTTCTTAATGGCGAGTTGAGTGAGGAGTTTTACATGCAGCCTCCTCCTGGGATGGTTTGTCGTCTTCGACGTTCTCTCTATGGTCTCAAACAGGCCCCTCGTGCCTGGTTTGAGCACTTCTCCTCTGTGTCTGTTGCTGGTTTCTCTCCTAGTCTTCATGATCCATCACTTTTCGTTCACACTTCTCCTCGTGGACGCACTCTTCTTCTTCTCTATGTTGATGATATGATCATTACTGGTGATGATCCTGAGTATATTGCCTTTGTCAAGGCTCGTCTTCGAGATCGTTTCTTATGGCTGATCTTGGTCCTCTTCGCTATTTTCTTGGCATTGAGGTTTCCTCCAGTTCTGATGGCTTTTCTATCTCTCAGGAAAAGTACATTCAGGATCTTCTTGCTCGTGCTGCTCTTGGGGATGAGCGCACGGTTGATCTCTATGGAGCTTAATGTTAAGCTTCGTCCTACTAATGGTTATCCTCTTCCTGATCCCACCCGTTATCGCCATCTTGTTGGGAGTCTTGTTTATCTTGTTGTCACTCGTCCTGATATTTCTTATCATGTTCATAATCTGAGTCGGTTGTCTCAGCTCCTACCATATTCTCTAGGTCATCTCCTCTGTGTTCTTCGTTATCTTCGTGGCACGATCACTCGTCGCCTTTTCTTTCCCTGTTCACTCTCTCCAGCTCCAGTGCTACTAGGATGCTACATGGGCGAGTGATCCTACAGATCGTCGTTCACTTTCTGCTTACTGTGTGTTTCTTAGTGGTTCGCTTGTTGCTTGGAAGACGAAGAAAGAGGTAGCAGTTTCCCGTTCGAGTATTGAGGCTGAGTTGCGGGTTATGATTTTGTTGATTGCTGAGGTGACTGGTTACGGTGGTGGTTGCAGATTTTGGGGTCATTCGACACCCACTCCGCTTTTGTACGACAGTACAGTGCTATCGTATGTGCACGTGATCCGGTCAAGCATGGTGACCAAGCATATTGGTGTTGATGCTTTTTATACATGTGCTTAGGTGCAGGATGAGGTTGTTGCGGTTCATTATGTGCCTTCAGATTTGCGGTTGGCGATTTGTTTACAAAGGCACAGAGTCGAGCGCAGCATGACTTCTTACTCTCCAAACTTAGTGTTTTGGATCCACCATGAGTTTAGGGGGGGTGTTAGATGTATATATCTGTATATTGTAGTTTCCCCATATGTTAGGGGGTTCTTGCATATTTGCACCTGTACATGTGCTATATATTGTGGCCTTTGGCCCTGTAATACAACAAGCATATTGCCCTAGCAGTGTCAAGCCTTAATTGAAAACAAAAATAAAAATTGGGTGGCACCTATTCCTCCCCCCTCTAGGTGTGGCATACGATCCTTTCAGCGCACGCTCTACTTTCAGGCCACAGGCCGTCGTGGTGCACCGATACGTCCAAAACGTATCCACTTTCCCGAACACTTTTCTTTGTTGTTTGCTCTCTATCTTGTGTTTTTTGGATACAACTAACGCGGACTAACGTTGTTTTCAGCATAATTGCTCTAGTGTCTCGTTTTTGTGCAAAAATCCAACTTTGGAAAATTCCCGAGAAAATATAGAAAAACCAATATTTCACTGAAGTCTCCCGGAGCAGGAAAGGCAGAGGCAGTTGGGGCCACGAGGGCCACACCCCACCCTTGGCGCAGGGCCGGGCCTTGGCCGCGCCAAGGGTGGCAAGTCTCGGCCACCCTTGACCTCTCTTCGCACTATAAGAAGCCCCTGACCTAAAAACCGAGGGGGGTTCGACGTTTTTCCAGAAAGAGTTCCGCTGCTCCGTCGCCTCCAGAAACCCCAATCCGGGGACCAGAAACTCCGTTATGGCACCCTGTCAGGACGGAGATTTGGAGGAGATCATTGCCATCGCCATCACCGACGCCTCTCCATCAACCATCCATGATTCCCCCATCCATGTGTGAGTAATTCTCCATTGTAGGCTGTAGAGGATGGTAGGGATTGGATGAGATTGGTCATATAATAGCTATAAGATTGTTATGGGCATAGTGTCTAGTATCCGTTGTTAGTATTTTTGACATTGTTGCAACTTGCTATGCGTAATTCTTGTCACTTTGGACCCGAGTGCCATGATCTCAGATCTGAATATGTTATTGATTCATGAGGATAATTATTGTTTTTATCATATCTGCAAGTTGTACACACATATTGTTGTCCGGACTGAGGCCCCAAGGATACGATAATTGGGATAACCGGAGGATGGCTATGATGTGATGATCACGTGTGTTCACACAGTGTTAATGCTTTGCTCCTACTCTATCAAAAGGAGTACCTTAATTACCAGTAGTTTCCCTAGAGGCCCGCTGCAACGGGCTGGTAGGAAAAAGATGTGTGCAAGTTTCTCATTGCGAGCACGCACGACTAAATAGGAACACACGCATATGGTTATATTATGCTAGGATGCTTATATCATTATTACTTGCAATGCCTATGTCTTGCTATTATATGGACTATCTCATTCATGCAACGGCCGTTCATCCATCCCTGTGCAGTATTTTAATTCACTGTCTCTGCAATCATCGCTCTGCTATTTTTATTTCATTACGCTGTAGTTTACTACTAACCTGCTATAAAACTGTTACTACTGATAAACTGTTGCGAGCAAGTCTATTTCCAGGTGCAGATGAATTGACAACTCATTTGTTAAAGCTTATAAATATTCTTTGGCTCCCCTTGCATCGAATCAATAAATTTGGGTTTTACTTTTCTCGAAGACTGTTGCGATCCCCTATACTTGTGGGTCATCACGCACGGTGGTTGACGTTTATAGCCATGCAGTCCAATGCGGTGATCACCATGGCACGTTGGTGTGCCACGACGGCCAGTTGCTGCATTTGATCACCATTGCTCATCACAAGGGTCAATGGCATGATCGTGCTCACTTTGTTCATCGTCCTCACCATGAACAAGACTGGAACGTGATCGTAGCCTCATACATGATCGTAGCCTCATACGTGCATTGTCCTCGAGAGGCTTGACGTTCCTGGAGTGGTGGCGTATCTGCAAGCGCGGGAGGCCAGGGCGACGCCGGGGCGCAAAGCGCGCCTTGGACATCACAACGTCACTACCATGCCAAGACGCTTCTACGTGAAGCTCAGGACGAGCGACCTTACAACTCTATCGGTGCTGCCACATATTGTGTCGGCGGTGGCCAGGAATTTAAAGGTCACCCTGCATGCACATGTTAGTGTGCCACTCCGGCACGGCGAATTCTGCGAGTACACCGTCCAGAGGAAGTGGTTCAATGTCGCGTTGTACCTCATGAGGGGCTAAAACAGGTATGGCATGGAGACGACGCTGCGGAAGAAGGACATCATCGTCTTTGAGCTAGAGACCGATGGCTTCACCATGATGATCATCCAAGCCACTTTCTCCTGCCAGCCGTACATGAAGTGCCCGCGCCATGGCCATGGACGGATCCAGTGCATTGGCAAGGGGGGCAGCTGCCCCCACTCAAGGTTGTAATCTCTTTGTAAAATCAAGCTTAGAGAGTGGTTTGTCCCCACTTAATCTTCCAATAAACACATTATTGCCCCCTCTCAATTCTGATGCTAGGTCCGCCCCTGGCCATGGCATGACGGTGCCGACATGAGTATGCTCTCCTGATCACTGCCTCCATTTCTAGATAACTGAACGATGGAGTGTTCCCCTAGTTTGTAGTATGGTTAGATAAAACTGATGGGTGTTATCTGATCCCAGTTTCTGATTTGTGTTAGGGGAAAGTTCCCCCGGTGTGTAGTCTGGTCAAACGTTGTAGTTGTAGTTAATTATGCTAGCATTAGCTTACTCATGATGTGATGTTTGTGTTAAGTTGTGATTTGTGTGTGATGTGTGATGACGTGAACTGAGTTCTATTACGCTATGTGTACTGATGCTACCGTCTAAAAGTAAACTCACCAAAATTTGAAAGTGGTGACCACATCTGAGTGTAAGTGCTCATTTGGCTATAAGCTAGCTAACAAACATCCTACACTTTGCTCTGCTCGGCAAAAAATGGAGACAACAAACAACCAATTAGTAATTTCTTTCTGGCTCTCTGGATCCGATATGAGCTACCAAACGAAGTGCAGAAGTTGTTTTTTTGACTGTTTCCGCCCATCGTACCCCCAGGAGCCCCAAATGTCCCGCGAGCTAGCAATCGTGTCCCCGAGCCGATTTTCATTATAGAACTTTGTGAATACTAATGTACTTCTAACCAGGTGATCAATAAAATGCCGGTTGTTTCTAAGAAAATCCTTTCCAATAGCGATTCGATTATATAAAGTGAACGTGAAGTTTGTGTATAGCATCTTCTACAGAAGAAGTACAAATAAACTAGCACCACATCAATCAACTGTTCTCTACTGAAGCCATTCTTGTCCCCCAATCCAAGCCTTGGTGATGAAGGGTGCTGCTTCAGCCTGCGAGAGGTTGCGAGACCACGCGACCCTGCGATCAGTCCTGGATCCTTCGCCGTAGCATTGGTACTGCCCGTAGAACGCCGTCCTGCAACAGAAACCCAGCACACAAATCTCGTCAGCCGAGCAAAACTTCTCGCAGGAAATTGGCACTGCGACGGGGCATCGCAGAGCTAGCGGTGCTGCTAGTTCGTTACCTCTGCCTGTCGCTCTCGCCCCAGTCGTCCCAGCCTCGAGGGCTCACTGCGCTGGACATGTAGCTGAGGGCGAAGACGACGCGCGAGTAGGGGCCCCATGGCCGGCCCAGGATGGCCGTGGCGACCCCGACGCCGGTGAGCTTGCACCCCACGAAGCTGTACCCCGTCTCCTGCGACTCCGACAACCCCTGCTGCGCCGTGAACGCGCCGCCGACGCGCGAGGTGGAGTGCAGATGGCATTTCTGCACACGAACTTTTGTTAGCAGTAGCGCAGCGGCACACTGTAATCCTCTTTGATACTTACAGTCACTCCTCGTCCTTGGCCTGAATTAACTACGTTTGGCGTCAGTTACATGTAACCGATGCAGCACTTACGTCGAAGAGAGCCTGCCCGTTTCCGAAGATGAAGTCGGTGCCGCCTTCCACGTAGCACCCGCGGTAGTAATGGCGGCCTGCGTCGTCGAGGAGCGTGTCCTGGAACGACACGAAGCTGCACCCGTAGAACGCCGCCCTGTCGCCGGCGACACTCACCGCCACCGCCGCCTTGCTGTCCCCAAACGTGTTCTGGACCCCGAGAAGATCAAACAGCAAACCGTCTGTCAGCACGCGCGCGCGTTCGTTCATTTGCAAGCACGACGAATGAGAAACCTCTTTCTTACCTGAAACGTTAGGCGTTTGGCGACGAAGTCGGAGGCCACAACGGAGACGGTCGGCGAGTCGGCCGAGAGCCACTGCTCGTTCCAGGTGATGACGGTCGCCCTGGCGCTGGCGCCGGTCAGTGTGATGCGGGGCTTGTTCACCACGATCTTCTCCCTGCAACGGACACACAGACATGGATCCATCACACAGCTGCTCGTCTTCAACCTCAGTATCGGAAGATATAGTGGTCAGTTTCGGTTACTTGCCTGTAAACCCCGGGCCTGATCCGGATGACGGTGGCGGCGGAGCTGTTCGCCGGGACGGCGTTGATCGCGTCCTGGATCGTCCTGTGGTCGCCCTTGCCGTTCTGGTCCACCGTGAGGAGATTGCTGACCGAGCCCGGCATGGCGCTGGCGCCGGCCGCGTCGGAGGAGGAAGAGATGGCAGAGCAAAGGCAGAGCATGGCCAGCAGTAGTGTCGCTGCCGCGGCCCTGGCGGGCGAGTTGACGCGATTTAACATCTCCCGATGATTTCAACCTCAAGGGAGATGCAGTTCGCTTTTGGGGCAACTTGGTGCAGGCGGGATCGGTTTTATATACGTGCAGCTGCATCTTCGTCAACGGATCGGTCGCCGGTGTAAAATCTCATTCTCATGCGCATGCTGAGCGAGTACATCACGGATTTTCCTCGAACAAAAAAGGTACATCACGGATTCATGCATGGGGATGTTGCTCAAGTTGGTCGCCGCTGACTCGGTGGTAGATAAGTCGAGAAATTTGCAGGTACATTGGCACTTAACGTTTGGAAGAAGGTATAGACATTTGAGCGAATGAACGAGATTAGTACGTATCTTACTCTGACCTATTTATTACATGTAAAAAGCTGCTTGTACATTTCTCGATGAGAATTTAGTAATAATTCTAAGACCCTGAAATTGTGGCGCGGCGATAAATTGCAACATATATAAACAACCAGAAAAAAATCATAAGGAATATTGGTTGCACTTTTCTCGGTAATCTAATTTCACTTTTTAATCAAGTGTAATTATGACATGGCTAAATTTGCAACCTATAAATATCCAGACAAAAGAGATACAAAAAATGCATATAAACCCTTGATTGCACCTTTATGGGTAAGGTAGTTGCACATTTTCTTTTAGTGAAGTTCAACTATGGTGTTGCAGAAAATATAAACTATAAATATGTATAGAACCCTGGTTGCACTTTTCTCAACGAGCTAGCTGTACATTTTTATAAACATGGTGTGGCAAAAGTGCAAACTACCCTTCCTCCCAAAATGTAAGTCGTCTAAGGATTAAACAAAAGTCAAATAATACTAACTTTGACCAAATATTCAGGAAAAAATATTTATATCTATATCGAATGAACACATTAAGAAAATATTCTTTGTGGTGAATCTATTGATACTGATTCAACATTTAAAATGTTCATATTTTTGTATATAAATTTAGTCAAACTTTAAAAACATTGACTTTTGACTAATCCTTAGGCGCCTTACATTTTGGAACAGAGGGGGTAGTAACTAACTAGACAGAACAAACAACTACGGCGTGGCAAAAAGTGCAACCTATTAGTAACTAGACAAAACGGGGGGAAAATAACCCTTTCCACACTTTTGTCATCAGATAGTTGCACATTTCCAAAGAAGTACAACTATGATGTGGCGAAAAGTGCAACCCTCATAAATAACAAGACCAAATGAAGGAAGATATACATATGAAATCCCGGTTGCACATTTTTCGATTAGGTAAGTAATGCATAACTATGAAAGAAGAAACTATAAAAGAAAAAACTATCAGAACAAAAGCCTTCTAATTTGCCATTTGTAACATACAATGTATTGTTTTGTTGCATAAGACAAATAAACAAAGTTTGTGTAACTTGTATTAGGCAGTTGCATTGCTAATCAATCGCTGAAGAAGTGTGGTCATGCTGCTTTGTGTACTACTAACAATTTACAGTCGGAGGCTTGCAGCGTTTGATCACGGGCTTTGAATCATGCGTTTGTGCTATTTTTCTCCTAATTTCCGCCTCCTCAGTTCAATGGGTATTGAACATATATAGGTCTGACGGTTCTACAAATACTAAGCCCCCTGATAACTATCAAATCACTTGCCCGGAGGGTATGAAATTCAATGGTTTCGAACCCAAAGTTGGTCATCAATCTCTCTTTTTGTAGAAAAGACATCTCAATATCTGATATTTATCCAGGAAAACACAAGCCAACAAGGTAAAATGTCCATAATAAAATAACATCAGAAAATCATATTGGCCGTCTTTTTTTCTTCGCCTGCACATGGTGCACTAGAAGTTAGTCATCGATCTCTCACTACAGGAACGGCCGGAGACGCCGACGGCCGGCAGCCCTCGGCGTAGCCACGCCAGGCCCTCGGCATAGGCTACGCCGACGGCAGCCCTCGGCGTATGTCTTCGGCGTTCGGCTCCCTCGGCGTAGGCTTCTGTAGCAGGAGCCATGCCGGTGCCTACGCCGAGGGCCAGGTAGACGCCGTCGGCTGCCCTCGGCGTATCAACCTCTACGCCGACGGTATGTCTACGCCGACGGTCGGCGTTCCGAGCTGGCCTGGCGAGGCCGTACGCCGACGGCCCCGACATTTGGCCGTCGGCGTACACTCTGGCCGTCGGCGTCTCCGGCCATTCCTGTAGTGTATGCCTGATGTATACCGCAACGACTCTCACCAAATGTCAATGTGTTGCTTCGTTTATGTTACTGTACAAGATAGCTGACATAATGTAGTCTTAGAACCCAGGCATAATCCATGTAGATCTCACGTACGGCTTATGGCCTAAGGAAACTTCACAGAAGTCAGAACTCCCAAAGGCCAAAGCCTTGCTTTCTTCTATCGTAGACTATCTTCGCTAAACGTATTTTTCGTTATTTCGCCGGCCTTTTCTCTTTCGAAAGCTAACGCATTCTCCTTTTGTTCGGATGTCTGCTGTTCCTTTGATTCTGTGGTGGCACCAAGGTTAGAAGCCGGAGTTGCGTCCCTGGGGAAGCAAATACTGTTTGGCCAGGAATACGTGCAAGCTGGAGAAGCTTTTGTTGCTATTGCGTACGCGTGGACATACTGTTACTTTACACGAAGTGTTTTTTGCTCATCAGATCGAGAACAGGGCCGGAAATTAGGCATGGCGTGCATTGCTGCTTTGGTGCATGGTTTAGCAACCAGCAGGATTTGACGTGGTTCTACAGCATAAGGAAAGGAGATTATGGACAATGAATCAGGGTCGTCTCCTATACATAGATGGAGGGAGCAATTCATTGATATCATTTTATAAACATTTCCATGTAACTACTTCTTGTTCAATGATCATTGTAATTAGGATTCTTAATTTACATTTTCTTTCTGAAGAAAAAAGTAAAATATAGCAAAATGAAGTTATTAACCACATTTGTTTTGTGCTGAATATTTTGAAGAATTTACATAAACATATTTTTATTAAACACATGAATATTCATGGACAAAAAAGTTCTGCAGACAAAATATTTTTTATCCTTCGAACATTTTTTAAATGTTGCTTGAAC
This sequence comes from Lolium multiflorum, assembly GCA_030979885.1. Lineage (NCBI taxonomy): Eukaryota > Viridiplantae > Streptophyta > Magnoliopsida > Poales > Poaceae > Lolium > Lolium multiflorum. Next base: position 208,617,549 of record CM061749.1, read on the forward strand.
CCTTTGTTTGACATACACAAACATTTTATTTTAGCATACATAAATATGTTTCCATTAATACATTTTTTTCATTTGATCAACTATATTTCACATGCATGGATATTTTCTTGGAAAAATCTAATGAGAAGCGCCGCACTACATACAAGCTTGTGCGGCGGCAGAATTTTGGTGCTCTCCCCGTATAGGAGTGACAACGTGCATGCATGCACTAATGTGCCAGCTCACAATGGCATCATTGCATTACTACTAGTAGAATTTGAAAATTGAAAATGATTTTTCTTCCAAACCGTTTATCCAATTTATGATCTGTTTGCACCGGTGGGTTCGTCTCAGCGAGAGCTTCAAAACTAGATCCGTTGTTGCTACGTTTGGATGCTTTTTTTTCGCCGCATCAGTTACCAGATTAATATCGAACAGCTATCACAATAATTATACATGGCTGCCGGAAAAGTTTTTACTTGTCTTTTAAACATTGCATTAATATGCACAACTACACTATGTTTGTGGCATTATTTTTCTGGCACACCAATTTCAGGTTAGAGTAATATGTTTACCAGATTTGCAACGGACATACTATGATAATTGTACATGGTTATCGGATAAAAGTTTACTCATCTATAAATATTGCAATGATATGCACAGCTAATGAACTTGTTCAAGTGTCTCTAAGAGCTAAGGGATTATATCATTCACACAAATTAGGTGTCCTGAAGCTTTACATTGATGTACAATGACATACATGAGCCAAAACAACCAACTTATTACAATCTGGCAACTAAGTAGTGAATAATCTGGTAAGTTAGTTATAACAATCTGGCAATTACTGACAGAAAAAAAAAGTTCTCAAAACATACCAACATGGGATCTAGTTTTGAAGATCTCGTCGTAACTAAGCCTACGGTGAAAACGGATTTTCTAATGGATTAACGGTTTGAGAGATAATGGTTTTTAAATTTACAAATTGGGAGGAATCTTGATGACGTAATCGTATGTATCACTGCATGCATATGTATATTAGATACGTGGAATCCGTCGCACGGAACAGCCTTTGGTGCGGCGCCGCCATGTAGTGCCGTCCTATTTTCTTTGGCACATATGGTGAGTCATTTTGAATTTTTTTTTTTTTTAGAATTTATCATACTATTAATCTAATGTGAATATATACTTATTCATTCAACATGTAAACAAAAATCTAAAGAGATTAATGAGCTGCCGCCCATCTGTCCTCACCTCCTGCGAGCGGGGCTTCCTTCCCTTCCGGCCAAGGCGGTGAGCGAATTAGCGATGCGGCCACCGGCCATGAAAGGTGGAAGTAGTGGACAGAAAGCTCAAGAATTTGTGCAGGCGTTGAAGCGGTTGTGACCTAGCCCCGAACCGTGCCGCTAGGAAGAGCGCCTTGCCTGTTTTCGCGCGTCTCTTCTTGCCGGCCGTTGCAGCCGAGCTCAATTTTGCTGCCTCGCTTCGACACTAAACGTCTACATACATATACCTTTCGGGAGTCCTCGCGAGAATCTGCGGTGAAACTTGGTCTGATGGTCAAGATTGAAGCTGTGCCTTACTATTCTGCTACAACCTGAGAAAGCACACCTGAACAAGGCAACGTTAGCGCGTCTCGAAAGGAAACGAAATACCTGAATTGCGTGACCTGAGATATTCCTTGCTTCGCTCGAAATGACTAAGGTAAGTAGCGGTTCTTGTGTGCCAGCCAGGAGATCGGTTTCTATGATAAGAGCCAACAATGTATGTACCCCATTCCTGAACTAGAAACACGGAAACATCATCTTCAGCGACCCGTTCCAGGCAAGCTAGGTACTGCCAGAAGCAGCGAAGCACGAGGGGCCGGCTGCTAGCTGCAATCTTATTCAGGCAGAACCACAATTGTTAAGGTATGGTGTTTATTGAATCATTTCAGCAGAAACTGTTCTCGAATTCTGACTAATTGCTGGTAACTCCTCATGTCGTTCGGGCAGATACTGCAAGATGCAAGGAATTGCCAAGGCGCTGGGCTTACACGGAAAGCAGCTGAGGCTCACGGTTCTGCAGCACATGCACAAGGGGATCTTCTCCTGGGCCACCCTGATTTCGCGCATACAGAGTGAATCTCCGGCTGTGATCATACCTCACATGGGGCTGGAGAACATCACCGTCCGAGAGATTCTCAAGGCGAAAGGGGAGGCTCAAGCTGGGGCGGTCTACTGGTGCAGCACCAGCCATTTGGTGCATGAAGCCGTCAAACATGTAAGAGTTTACATTTACAACATGGCTGAACTTCCTTCGACAAGTGCATATAATTAAGTGACCAAGTATCGTGCTTGATTAATCTGTAGATGACAGCCCAGAATGTTGGAGCTCTAGTTGTGCTCAAGTCGGGGGACGAGAAGCAGCTTGCAGGAATTGTAACTGAGAGAGGTAACCACAAACCATCATCTGCAAACTGAGATGAAAAATATATCATGCGCCAACCTTTGAAATCTTGCCACCCAATGCAGATTTCGCTAGGAAAGTCCTCTTACCAGGGCGGCATTCAGAGGAAACAAGAGTTGAAGATATCATGACCGAAGAGGTGAATGGACTTACAAATCAAAAAGAGAACTTACTCTAACAGAGTGAATATCATCACACAATACATTAGTCCTCATAATTTTCTTTCGTGTTACAGGACAAGCTAATAACTGTAACCAGCAATACAAATATTCTACGTGCAATGGAGCTAATGACAGGTAATACAACATTCACTTGGTGAATTATTTGACCACTCCGGTCCAATCATAGGTGCAAGCTCGAGCAAAATTCGATTTCCTTGATTACCAATTTCTTTTTGTATTTCCTTCAGACGAGCACATTCGACATGTACCAGTTTTTGACGAGAAAGTAGTTGGCATGATCTCAGTTGGTGATGTGGTCAGAGCGATTGTTGACCAGCAGCACCAAGAAGTAAAACAACTGAAGAAGTACATCACAGGAGATTATTATTAGCATGTATATCTGATCAATGAAGAAACATATTGTCTATGCAAATTATTCACTTTAATTAACAAATATTCATATGCTCCTATGGCCATTTGCGATAACCAAAAATCCAGTTAATTTTGTCCACATACTTATAGACAAAGTATGCAGCACAGAAGATACACGTGTCTTTGCTGGAGCGTCTTTGAAAAACATAATAACGCATCAGTAATTTCCAGAAAAGTCTGCAAGAATCAATCGACATACATACCAAGAGAGAATCAATACGTATACTTGCTAAGCCCGTAAGCTGCTGTGGAGTGACAAAATAGATACGGAAAATTCAAAAATGTTGCATATTTAACCATACACCACGTCTGGAAGTAACATGGCGCTCTCGCCGTGAGAAACTACCATATACCGCATAGCCAATGTCGTTGATCCCCTAGGCTAGTGGAACACACCCCTCTAACATTGCTCGACTGAAAAAAAATCTTGCATTTCTCTTTGTTGGTGCCTAGCATCGCATTGAAAAAAAAGTAAATCAAACGAACAAAAACACTACTCCTTTTGTCCCTCGATAGTTTTTTTTCGATGGAAATATATTAATATCAGAAGATACCAATTACCCAGCCTCTGCAACAACGCATCATCCTAATGACAATACGGATGCACACTGCCAAAAAGAAACTAAGAAAAAGTCCCTACAGCATTCCGAAACTAGCAACAACAATACAACCACCACCATGACAACACCTGAACTCAGACTCTTCCTTCAAGAAGGAAACGGTGCATCAACGCCGTCGTCGTCCGATCAAAGATCTTAGGTTTTCACCCTGAAGATAGTCCGCGCATTCAAAACAATGCCTTCAACAATGTCATTGCCAGGCACAACCAATTAAGGCCAGACCTTGGATTTTCATCCTGAATGGAAGGACGAACTTCACCTGTGTTGCCGCCTCCACTTTCATACTGCTGCCGCAAGCCCAGAACACCAAGCAAGTTCCTCACGAGCGCAAAGACTTTGATCTCCATTGCTAGACCTCCAAATCTGGCCATCATGATATTCTCCATCTCTGACTTCACCCAGGACCAATGTCACTGTATGGCAAGAAAGAGCAGAGCTTCGTGTTGCTCCCTCCGAAACCAAATGGTCGGAATAAACGCATGGGTGTGCACGACCGAATACCACCATGTCCGACAAACTCCAGGCAATATGTGCACTGTTACACTCGCCGGTGGTGCCTTCCGGAACTCAACACTCCGACCAGATGAAATAAGGACCTGCTCAGGCAGATCTTCCTCTTCGCGCAAGAGGAACCCTAGGACAAACCACCTTTATTGAAGCAGGCGCGCCAACATCCCCCACGCCATCGGCCAGCAGCGGAGGAGGAGAAGTGCTGCAACCAAGGGAGACAACCTGCTCGGCTACAGTCGGGCGGGATCGGCTCAAGCAGCGAAAGCAGCCTAGAAAGCCGCCGCTGCCACCGGGACCCCGCCGCGGCCGTTAGCCACCGCCGGCCGCCACACCTCCGCGCCGCCCACCACAACCCTCCACCGCAGAACACCCAGACCCACCGACACCTCGCGCTCCATGCCTAGATGCGAAGCCGTACGCGCCCTCCCCAGCCCTCCACCTTTGGCGAGAGGGTGCCGCCACCGCCGCCGGCGAGGGCAGCGGCAGCGGCCAGGTGGGGCCGGAGGAGCGTATCGGAGAGGAGGCGGCTTCTTGGATCCTATGGGATCGCCCAGGCGGGGGCGACCCGGGAGGTTAGGTCGGGCTTTGCCATCCGATTTGTAGCCTCCGTGGTCCCTCGATAGTTGATGCCCAAAATTGTTTGGATGTAAGGCCTGATAGCTTGGTAGGGTTGAGTTGGATAGAAATTCCCTTGGAAACTTTTAGGGCTCATTTGTTTACAGGATTTTTAAAGGATCTGTGTAGGAATGGAATCCTATGAATTTTTTTCCTTCAAACTCATTTGATTCATAGGATTATATACCATAGGAAATCACTCATCAGTGGGACCATCCTAGGCCGCGGCCCGACCTTCTCATGAAAATTGCACAGCATGTGGCCTATATTGCTGAAAGGCCCATCACTTTGTTGCTGATATTGCCTTGTTTAAGGCCCATTTTCAAGCAACACAAGCATGAGAGATCGGTCACCGTCAAGGTATCATGTTCTTGGCATAACAAGCCAGCCAAAAGATCATCCTATCAAAATTGTGTGTTTATGGAGTCATCACTTTTACGCTCAGATGCCTCTATTTTGAACACTGCATAGTCCTTTTTTAAACAATATATCCCCGTTGCAACGCATGGGGAATCCTCTAGTTTACGTAATGGTTCAAGGTTGTTTCAAAATTTAATACATGAGAAAATTTCCCTGGACATGGTAAAATGAATATATTACATAGGCTTATAAGAAATTATAAAAAAATGTATGAGGAAAAAAGTTCAACTCCAAAGGCTACCTTGAGATGGTGAAATCAATGTCCGCAAAATTCACAATTGAGTTGATCTAGCGGTACTCAAACTTTAAATTAATGACAAAATTAGTATGGCAATACTTGTGTCATGTACAAGTTGGAGTAGGAACTTGTTACTTTTTCTCTGCTTGCTTTTGAATAGTCAAAAAGGGAACGTACAGGGGCTAGATTAGATTCATGATCAGTGCACAGTTCAGAATAATGAGCTGAAAGGTTGGAAAAAGGGGGAAAATATTCCAAATACCGACTCGGAATTATGCATGGGACCTGCAATATGATATTGTTCTCTGCAAAAACAAGATATGGATTCTAATACGGGGGAACCTCTTTCTGGTGAAAGAATCTAAATTTTGCAACTTGCAATTGTAGAATATTTCAAGTGACCGTTCGATGTAAAAAATAATATAGTCCATTCCTCCCCGACAAGCAGCAAACATAGCTAGTAAACCAGTACCACCGTGCCACACCCGTGTCATATCTTCATTACATAATGTGTTACTTATTTTGGAGCACTTGAAACCTTGCCTAGTCGTCAAAAGGATCCAAAAGAGAAATCATATCTCATCTCATCACCTCTGAAACCAGAGGATTCACACATACAACAGGGTTTCATGTATTACAGATTTTGAAGAAAAAAAACTGTGCAGACAAACATCCGAATCATCATTGTAAATACAAATTAAGTACAACTGTCATTTTCAAGTGTTCTCCAGGTGGATCTAAAAGAAAATATTTCGCCAAGTAGTACAGAGCTACATCACCATGGCTTCCTTCAGGTTGCCTGCAATGATCGATCCAGATACTGGATGTTCAATTCTATTTTTGAAATAAAAAAGAGGCCTTGCTTGTTTCTATCGAATTGAACCTTGCTTTCCTTGAACTCCAGACTCCGCAATACAAGACTGCATCGAACTGCAAGACATAAATATATCCTGATTCGGATGACGACTAATGATATTTCTAGCAAGAAATAACATCATCTTGACATAGCAATAGCCTAGCACACACCCGCCAAAAATTTATGTGTACTGTCCCAACATACCCTTACAGCTAGACTGTAAACTAAAAGCATTATATATAGAGTAAATTCCTCTTTTTTACTCCCTACTTAGAAAATTTTGACACTAATTACCTCATTTAGAAATTTGGCATCCTAATTACCCCATTTCGTAAAAGTTGTGCCAATTTTTACCCCTTTTAATTTTTTTTACCTCTATGCCATCAAATTACTGACTGCAAAGAGCATCCACTGCTATCCTACCTGCAAGAATACAAGATGCATGATGGCATAATCTTCACGTGACGAACCATCGCACATATGTCATATCAGTCTATGAGGGTATTAAGCAACTCTAGGCACGGGTGTGCTAGGTGCAGTTTGAATAAAAACCGAGTTATTGGCTTTTGCTTGATCAATGGATCAGGAGCGGTGTTGAGTTTGACGTAGCATAGGTTTTGGTCGGGTTAAGCAAGACACTAGCTGTCCTTTCTTTGAGAGAAGACACGACATGTTCTTCATGGTAGAATACATGAGCGTGTCTATGGGAGAAGTAGTTGCACACTCTATGGTACATCAGTGTGATTAATTGTTTGATTTTCTTTTTTCTATAATAGTTACAGAATTAAACAAATTGGCACGTGAATGTGCCCAACACTCTGAATCCATCGATAAAAATGCTCACGAAATTTTAGAAGGGTAGAAATTGGCACAACTTTTGCTAAATAGGGTAATTTAGGATGAAAAATTTCTAAATGGGGTAATTAGTGTCAAAAATTTCGAAGTAAGGGGTAAAAACTGGAATTTACTCTTATATATACAGTCTTTGTGACAGGCTAAATCAAGAAAACAGGCCAAGTGACAGGCTATATACGCTGACGTTCATTAGATTTTCAGTCTTTGTTTCTCCATTTCCTTGTGTTCTCATGTCATTAGGTAAGTGTATATCTTTCTGTAGAACTTGTAAGGCTCGATTATTGTGGTTGCCGCTGTGTTGAGCTGAGCTTTTTCTTTCTTTTCTATCTGTATTAGCAATAGGTGAATAAATAATGGTTAACCAAACGAAAGGAAATTAGACAACATCTAGTTAGATAGATTACGAATCGATCTAATCCACCTTAGAGCGGAAGGGAGCCAGGAACAGTGGTCAATAATTCGTCAGAATATCTGCTCGTGTGGTCTCCGATTGTACACATGAGCAGTGTCCTGAGGCCAGTGGCAAGTCGCTGGGATGCATGTCACGGTAAATATCCTCCTATCAACAAGGAACCGGCGTAGGTGTTGCGTATCGACAAGACCTAGCTATGTAGTCGTAGATGGAGCCGGAGGAGAAGAGATAAAAAGTCGAGAGATCTCCACTTCCCTCGGACGCAGTATCTTTTCTTTCAGCACACTCGCAGCATTGTGGCTCTCCACGCTCTGGCTCACTTATGCCTTATTCTCCATGTCTCCGTCTTTGAACCCACAAGAGAACCTTCAGCTAGCCTTTGTTCCACTTCCAGCACCTACGGGCATCCTATAAGTACCAGCCCTTCCCACACTCTTCTCTTCACAATCACAAGCCTAACACACATAGCTATAACCCATCGATCGATTACTAGGAACTTCAGTTAGTGAACTAAGGAGATCGATCGAACAGGCCTTTCAAATTCAAATAGAGATCATAGTATTTGGATGGCTTCGATGTCGATGAACTCGTCGAGGTCGCAGTGGACGGTGAAGCAGAACAAGCAGTTCGAGCAGGCACTGGCAGTGTACGACAAGGAGACGCCGGACCGGTGGCACAACATTGCGCGCGCCGTGGGTGGCAAATCTGCTGACGAGGCCAGGCGCTACTACGAACTGCTCGTCGAGGACGTCAAACGCATCGAGGCCGGCAGGGTGCCCTTCCCAGCATACAGGTGCCCCGATGGCGCCATGGGCGGGTTCGAGGCCGACAGGTACGTCGTACTGAGGAAAGGCAACCCCTCTCCAAGAGCACTCCCAAATTGATTCTGATTTTATCGCGCATGGCTTACTAAGCGGCTGCTAATATGGAAGCTTTTGCTCTACTGTCAGGCTAAAGCACCTGAAGATATAGGCGGCATACATGAATGACTATGAAGCAGCGCGCTATGCAAGTCGGCCTATCCGCCATCATGCGCGCGTCTGCCCACAAGCAAGTGAACAGGAGCATGCATCGATCGACATCCGATCATGCGTGCATGTAGATAAGCAGGAATAGTTACTAATTTGTACTTACATCAATCTATCTCTGTACTATCCGGCTCATACATAAACAAAGAAAGTTAATCCATATACATATATATTTGGTATCGCCATTCGTCTGATGATGTTTGTTGTTCGACGAAACATTTGCCTCAGTTGAATGCTCTTCAACTTTTAGCATGTATCAACCCTATATGACCCATGATGTATTTTTTTTTGTAAAACTTCAACTTTTAAATAAAGCAATAAAAGGTTGTATGCATCAATCGATGCAGAGGCTGGGGCTCATGCCTCCTTTTTGAAAAAGAAAGTTGAATGCTCTTCACCACTTCTCTAACTGTACATTATGAAAGATAAACTAGAACAATTTATACCGACCAAGATGTTGGAATGGGAAAATTTGAGTAGAGGTTGTCTTCACGGAATCGTACCATGGACTATGTACCTTCCACATAATGCCAAATGTTGTCATCTAGACCTATACGTCATGTTTACCAAATATGATTGTAGAATTTTCCATGTTGAAGACCCCTTCTTAGTTTTTGTAGGATACAAGAAGGGAAATCTCTTTCTGGTTATCTTCTCTCGGCATCTATTTGAGGACTTAGCCACGAGAAATTATAAAAAAATATTTGATGAAAAAAAAATCTACTCCAAAAGGCTACCTTTAGATTATGAAATCAATGTCCGCAGAATTCACAATTGAGTCGATCTAGCGGTACTCAAACTTTAAACTTATGAAAAAAAATTAGTATGGAAATACGCGTGTCATGAGTCGATCTAGGTTAAAGTAGAAACTAGTTACTTTTTCTCCGCTTGCTTTTGAGTAGTCCAAAAAGGAACGTACATGGGGTAGATTAGATTCAAGATCAGTGCACAGTTCAGAATAATAAGTTGAAAGGTTGGAGAAGGGGGAAAACATTCCAAATACCGACTCGGAATCATGCATGGGACCTGCAATGTGATATTGTTCTCTGCAAAAACAAGATATGGATTCCAATACGGGAGAACGTCTTTCTGGTGATAGAATCTAATGTTTTGCAACTTGCAATTGTAGAATATTTCTACTGGCCGTTCGATGTAAAAAATAATATAGTTCATTCTTCCCGACCAGCAGCAAACATAGCCATTAAACCAGTACCACAGTGTCACACTCGTATCGTCATATCTGCATTACATAATGTACTATTTATTTTGGAGCACTTGAAAACTTGTCTAATCGTCAAAATGATCGAAAAAAGAGATATTATATCTTATCTCACCGCCTCTTAAACCAGAGCATTCACACATACAACAGGGTTTCATGTATTACATAGTTCGAAAAAATAGACTGAAGACAAACATCTGAATCATCATTATCGTTATAAATACAAATTAAGTACAACTACCATCGTCAATTTTTTTCCAGGTGGATCTAAAAAAAATATTTCTCCAAGTAGTAGAGAGCTATATCACCAAGGCTTCCTTCAGGTAGCGGCAGTGACCGATCCAGATACCGGATGTTCAATGCTATTCTCGGAAAAAGAAGTCTTGCTTGTTTCTATCCAATTCAATCTTGTTTTCCTTGAACTCCAGTCTGCGCAAGAATGTCCAAGACTGCATCGAACTGCAAGACATAAGTATATCCTGATTGGGATGACGACTAATGATATTTCTAGCAATAAATAACATCATCTTGACATAGGAATAGCTTAACATACACCAGCCATCCCCTGCGAAAATTTATGAGTAACGTCGCAACATACCCAATATATTACAACTAGACTTTAAACTGAAAGCATTATACAGTCTTTGTGACAGGCAAAATTAACAAAACAGGCTAAGTGACAGGCATGCGCTGACGTTCAGTCGATTTTCGGTCTTTGTTTCTCAATCTCCTTGTGTTCTGATGTCATTAGGTAAGTGTGCATATCTTTTGTAGAACTTGTAAGGCTCGATTATTGTGGTTGTGGCTGTGTTGAGCTGAACTTTTTCTTTCTTTTCTATCTGTATTAGCAATAGGTGAATAAATAGTGGTTAACCAAACGAAAGGAATTTCGAAATTAGACAACATCTAGTTAGATAGATTACAAATGGATCTAATCCACCTTAGTGCGGAAGGGAGCCAGGAACAGTCGTCAATAATTCATCCGAATATCTGTTCGTGTGGTCTCCGATTGTACACATGAGCAGTGTCCTGAGGCCAGTGGCAAGTTGCCGGGATGCATGTCACGGTAAATATCCTCCTATCAATAAGGAACCGGCGTAGGAGTTGCGTATCGACAAGACCTAGATATGTACCTATCTAGCTAAGTCGTAGATGCAGCCGGAGGAGAAGAGATAAAAAGTCCAGAAATCTCCACTTCCCTTGGACGCAATATCTGTTGTTTCATAACACTGGCAGCTGTGGCTCTCCACGCTCTGGCTCACTTATGCCTTATTCTCCATGTCTCCGTCTTTGAGCCCACAAGAGACCCTGCAGCTAGCCTTTGTTCCACTTCCAGAACCTACGTGCATCCTATAAGTACCAGCCCTCCCGGCCCACACTCTTCTCTTCACAATCACAAGCCTAGCAGTCTAGCACACATAGCTATATATAACTATAACCCATCGATCGATTACTAGGAAGTTCAGCTAGTGAACAGCAGAGACCGATCGAGCAGATCTTTCAAACAAAGATCGTACATAGTATTTGGATGGCGTCGATGTCGGTGAACTCGTCGAGGCCGCAGTGGACGGCGAAGCAGAACAAGCAGTTCTAGCAGGCGCTGGCGGTGTACGACAAGGAGACGCCGGACAGGTGGCACAACATCGCACGCGCCGTGGGTGGCAAGTCTGCCGATGAGGCCAGGCGCTACTACGAGCTGCTCGTGGACGATGTCAAGCGCATCGAGGCAGGCAGGGTGCCGTTCCCGGCGTACAGGTACCCTGGTGGCGCCATGGGCGGGTACGAGGCCGACAGGTACGCCGTACTGAGGAAAGGGAACCCCTATTCAAGAGCAATCCCAAATTGATTCTGATTTTATCGCACATGGCTTAATAATCGGTAGATTTATGGAGTTTATGTAGAATTAGCTGTCTGCCTGCTGTTTGCTAATGTGGAAGCTTTTGCTCCACTGTCAGGCTGAAGCACCTGAAGATCTAGGCGGCATACATGAATGACTACGAAGCAGCGCTATGCAAGTCGGCCTGTCCGCCGTCATGCGCGCGTCTGCCAAGTGCCAAGAAGCAAGTGACCAGGAGCATGCATCGATCGACATCCGATCATGCATGCGTGCATGTAGATAAGCAGGAATAGTTACTAATTTGTACTTACATCAATCTATCTCTGTACTGTCCCGTCCCATATATGAACAAAGACTTTGTCGAAAAAATATATCAACAAAGAAAGTTAATTCATATATGTATATATTTGGTATCATAAATGTAAACAGCTTAGACACGCCCCGACCCCCACCCCAACCCTCTCCTCTCCTGACCCCCACCCCAACCCTAGCCGCCGCTGCCGATAGCGCCGCCGCGACAAAGACCCACGGGGCGTGGCGGCGGCGGGGGCCCTTCCTCGTCGACGTGGGGGACGGCGGACGGGATCTCCTCCTCCATGCATACGGCGGATCGGCCGGCGCGGGTGATGGGCGGCGGCGGCCTGCGCTGCGGACCCCCTCCTCCCGTAGGCTCTCCCCCGCAGCACACCAGCAGGGGCTAGTGGTGGGCGGCGGCCAGGCCATGGCCGCGCCATCCCCTCCCCGCCTCTCGTCGGTGAGTGGAGGCGATCTTGGGCTTCTTCCGCTGAGGTCGCCGGGGCAGCGCCTTGGGTACGATGGTGGAGGTGGTCCTCTTCTTCGCCGGAAAGGGTCGGCCTGCGGTTGGTGGTGGTAGATCTATCGATCTATCACCGCATTCAGTGGCGGAGCAGAAGGCGACGAGTCGTGGTAGGCGTAGGTGGCCAGCCGGGATGGTCGCCGACGTGGGGTCCGACCAATAAAGGCGGTGGTCCTAGGGCCTCTCTTGCGTGAAGAGGAAGACCTACCGAGGCTGGACTCGTGATCTGGCGGTGTGTTCATTCGGCTCGCGGCGAATGTAGTGCTTTTTGCCTGGAGGTTGGATCGGTGGTATCCGTCGTGCGCACCCATGCTTTTATTCCGACCGATTGGTTCTGGAGGGAGCGCGCGAAGCTTTTTCTGTGTTGACATCAAGTGACTATGGATCCATGATGAAAGTCGGAAGAAGAGAATTTCATGAAGGCCGGAGGGAGGACTAGCTAAGGGAGGTTCAAGTCTTCGTGCTGTTGAGGGACTTGCTTGGTGTTCCGGGCTTCACAGCGGTATAGAAAGTGGGCGACAACACGGTGAAGTTCAGAGTTCTACCTTTCAGGGAAAACCCAAGGTCTGGCCTTAAGCTGGTTGTGCGGCAATGACCTTGTTGGAGGCATTGTTTTGAGAGCGGGGACTATCTTCAGGGGAAAACCTAAGATCTTTGATCGGGCTACGACGGTGTTAGAGCACTGTTTTCTTCTTGGAGGTGTCGTTTTGGAGAGTCTGTATTTCAAGTGTTGTCTTGACGGTGGATGTATTGTTGTTGTTTATAGATCTGTAGGGGACTTTTGTTTCTTAGTTTTCTTTTCCTTTTTTTGGTTGTGTGCATCCGTAGTGCCATTAGCGTGGTGCGTTGTTGCAGAGGTGTAATTGATATCTTTTTTGATTAATATATTCCCTTTATAAAAAGGGATTTCTATTTTCGTGCCTCTTTCGTTGTACTGTACTTTCCCCGTGTCCTTAGTTTTCCTCAGTTTACCCAAACTTGTCCGAACGTAGGAGCTCGGACGGAAGGAATCCGTTAAGTTGACCGTTCCGTCTGACGAGTGGGGTCGTGTCTTTTGTGGGGTCGCGTCGTGTGGGACCGCGTCGTGTGGGGCTGGTAGGAAGGGACCGCGTGGGACGGGACGAGGCCGTGTTTGTGGGGCCGTAGCGTGTGGGCCGTAGCGTGTGGAGCCGTGTGGGTGGGACGGGGCGAGTGGTTTTGTCTCTTTCGCCCAGATTAGCAGTTTTCAATGTACCTTTTCCTCTCTATCGCTCGATCTCATTCATATTTGATAGCCCAAATTGGTAGCAAATCTAGAGAAGCTTCTCCTTCTGTTTTTAACGCCATTCATTTCTTTATGCCTTCGTTTTTACCCAATGGGTAGGAAATCTAGGGCACAAATCGAGAGAGAAAATATAGGATAAGCTGCATACAGCAACCAACATAGCATAGATATATTCAGGACAGATCCAAATGTAGTACCGATAGATCCAACATAAGCTACATTTTACATGAATTTAATCTGCTCTACAGATAGAGCAGTCACATACAGAGAGTGCAGTAGGCACGTTCAACGCCTCCAGGTGGCGCGTGTGACTCGCTTGGAGGTTGCAGGTGAATCCCAAGTGCTTTGTGTTTGGCCATGTACGCATGCACGTTCACGGTACTTCCAACTCTAGCGCCATGGCTGCCAATGGATTCAGCATGGTTCACAGGTGTTGAAGTTGGTGTCGAAGAGCCTCCTGTTGCAGAAGGGGCACTTGTAAATGCCTTGAGCAAAGGGGCGACATTGGCCGGCCTGCAGCCTCCGAGGACGTGACGAGTCTTGGTGTGGAAGGACCGTCGTCCGTCGGCGTCTGCTCTCGACCGTCACGTAGCACCAAAGATCGTGCAAAAACACAGTCAATTGCAACGATGATTGAGCAGAGAGTGAACAAAAAATCATGCACGATAATATGGGCTCGAAAAAGAGGTAGCCTCAGTTACATTGGACACACTTATATCCAGGATTTGAGTAAGTAAACCAAAGATCATGCACAACAAATTTGTACACACCAATTGTTTCTGACCAAACCTTGAATCAATTTAGGGATGCCCAAATATTCATCATCATCGACAAATCTGAAACAAAAAATCACAAACACTAATAACGCAAGATCTAACACAAAAGGATCGAACTAGGAGCAGACGAACAACGCAAGATCTAACACAAAAGGATTGAACTAGGAAGAGACGAACAGTAATAACGCAAGATCTAACAAAAAGGATTGAACTAGGAAGAGACAAACAATAACGCAAGATCTAACACAAAGGATTGAACTAGGAGACGAACCGTAATAACGCTAGATCTAACACAAAATGATTGAAATGAGATAAGAACAAGGGAACAAAGGGTTACCTCCGAATCGTAGTCGACGATGGTGGTGTCGTAGTTCTTCGGCGACGATGGTGGTGTCGTAGGGGTTCTTCGGCGCCAATCGTAACCCGGACGGGGCAGCGAATGGAAGGAGCGTTGAGCAGCAGCACAGGGCCCAGACGGGGGCGGCGATGCGCGGCTACGCGCGTTGGAAGCGGCAGGGCTGGACGGCGGCGGCCGGCGATGGCTACGTTGAAAAGCGAGCAGGGCCGGACGGCGGCGGCCGTGCGCCGACAATGGGCATCTCATTCTTCTCCATCGCCGGCGGTTTTCTTGGGTTTTTTCTTGGTTGTGAGAAGATGATGGAATGAGGAGAGGCGGTTGCAGTGAGCCAATGAAGAACGTGCGTCGAGGGGAGAAAGAGGGGGCTCTATAAAGACGAAGGTGGCGTGTGCCGCAACACGCGTCCGCTATGCACGGCTGCAGCGTGCACACACGAGTCTAACCCTGGGACGTTTGGTGTACTCAGTTATAACCTCAGGCCTTATACAGAAATTTTATCTGTACTCAGTTTTCCCTCGAGGACTTACACCGGCAAGTGCAATATACTGGTTACCCTCAAGTAGCTGGTCGAGAGAGTCAACAAATGAGATTAACATAGCTAATTGAGTCATTTCATGCGCAAAAAATCCGAAAAATAAAAACATAGTGGCAACTACTCATGGAGTCTTCCTACGCAACCTGCCACCTAGAAAACCTTAACAAACATATATAAATCAAGTTTTACCACAAATTGCCACTTCTCAGAATCACTAGTGTAGCTATGAAGATGCATGGTTTTCCACCCAAACCCCTTTGCAAAACATCTTTCCAAAACATAGTTTGTCTAAATGATGCCATAATTGTCACACTCATGTATATTTGAATTGCAAATAATTTGATGTAGCCCAATATGAATTATATTGTACAAAACACGCATTTTTCATTTTGTAATTCTTTGTTTGAATCCCTTAGTCTATTTACTATTTATGTGCCCTTGGATTCTTAGTACTACTCAGTTTTACCCTCAAGTACTGTCACAAATGCTCTGAGAAGCTCAAACTTATCCTGATTGGTTGAGTTGTCACACGGATCGACTCCACGAACCGTTGATCCACTGATCTAACGGGCAGTATACCCCTATCCGTCTCTTCGTGGCAACCTCTCTCTCTCTCTCTCTCTCTCTCTCTCTCTCTCTCTCTCTCTCTCTCTCTCACCCATCTCTCTCTCTCTCTCTCCTGTCGGTGGAGAATAAACATGAGGAATATAGTTTGGGATATAGTATTGGTATTTTGAAACGGCCTAAAAGTGGTATAATTTTGTTATAAACATGAGGCATACATTTTTGCTGATTTCGGCGATTGCATTATTTGTCACCCTCTAACAATTATCAACTATCTTTAGCTGTCCTTTTCTTTTAGGGAATATAGTTTGGGATATGGTATTGGTATTTTGGAAAGGCCTAAAAGTGGTATAATTTGGTATAAACATGAGGCATACATATTTCGGATTTCGGGGATTGCATTATTTGTCACCCTCTAACAATTATCAACTATCTTTAGCTTTCCTTTTCTTTTAGGGAATATAGTTTGGGATATGGTATTGGTATTTTGGAAAGGCCTAAAAGTGGTATAATTTTGGTATAAACATGAGGCATACATATTTGCGGATTTCGGATTGCATTATTTGTCACCCTCTAACAATTATCAACTATCTTTAGCTTTCCTTTTCTTTTAGGGAATATAGTTTGGGATATAGTATTGGTATTTTGAAACGGCCTAAAAGTGGTATAATTTTGTTATAAACATGAGGACATACATTTTGCGGTTTCGCGATTGCATTATTTGTCACCCCTCTAACAATTATCAACTATCTTTAGCTGTCCTTTTCTTTTAGGGAATATAGTTTGGGATATGGTATTGGTATTTTGGAAAGGCCTAAAAGTGGTATAATTTTGGTATAAACATGAGGCATACATATTTGCGGATTTCGGGATTGCATTATTTGTCACCCTCTAACAATTATCAACTATCTTTAGCTTTCCTTTTCTTTTAGAATATAGTTGGTAATTTCGGTGAATGCACACACTAACTTTGAAAACAACTACAAGTACATGTAACTGAATAATGGATTTGTAACAAGGTATCCCTTGTAACAACTTCTAGCGCCTGGTGAGCAATGATAAGAATCCGATCGTAATTATACAACAAAAAAACAACCACCCATCATATTAGCTTGCTTCTTCAACTCGATCAGCTGCCTTAACTGCTTGTTCATTTTCTTCAGTTCTCCCTTCACTTCCACCAGTTCTGCATTGGGAGCATTAGGCATAATCGGAAGGTCCCTAATCGGAACGGCTCCTCTCTCCGCCGCATTCTCTACAGCAAGTCCCCCCCCTCCCAAATTGCGCCCCCAATAGCGCCAATTGATTCCTGCAACTGAAGCCTCTGAAACACATCGATCCACTCGAAATGCCTGCATTTCTTCAAGATCTGAAAACAACAACGTGAAAATCCCAAATTCGAGGGAATAACAAGAAAATCGAGAGAAAACAGAGAAATTGGAGCGAGATCTAACCTTATCCCCTCTCTATATGGCAAGCTCGCATGCAACGAACTCACGTCCACGGTTGGTTCTCGTCCGTCTTACAGAGCTCGAGGCTCTGGCGTGGCAGTCGGCATCTTGTCAAAGGCACGGGTCCATCTGCGGCCATGAAGAGCGGGAGGTCGAAGAAACTAGACATCACCCGCGTGCCGGAGAAGGGCTGAGGGCGGAGAAGAAGAACAATGGGCGCGGAGAAAGAAAGGGAAGCAATGGCACGGGCGCGGGGCTAGCTCGGGCTCCCATTTTGCAACGGTCACCTGGGTAAGCTGTGGGTCCGGCGCGCTAACGTGGACAAGTTGTGGGTCCCACGATGATCTGGATAAGTGGAGACGTGTCCGGGGCAGACCAGCGCCCCACTTGCCGGCCTAACCAACGTCAACTAAACGAGTTCCTTCCGTCCGAGCTCTTCTGCGGGTTATAGACAAGGGGAAAACTGAGGAAAACTAAGGATCTGGGAAAACTGAGTACAACTAAGGAGCCGAGGGCACGAAAATAGAAATCCCTTATAAAATTATATATATATATATATATGGTATCGCCACTCGTTTGATGATGTTTGTTGTTTGACGAAACATTTGCCTCATTTGAGTACGTGGCTCTTCACCACTTTTCTAGCTGCACATAATGGAAGACAAACTAGAACAATTTATACCAACCAAGATGTTGGAATGGGAAAAGTTGTAGAGGATGTCTTCACGGAATCGTACCATGGACAATGTACCTTCCACATATTGCAAAATGATGTCATCGAGAACTATATGGGAGGTACGATATGACCGTTGGGAGCGATTTTGAGGCAGAGACTGCGGTGCCCGGCCGGCGCCGCCGCAAGACGCTCGCGCCCGGGGGTTTGGAGCGGGTACGCGGTTGCGACCACCTCTTGCTCACCGGGCAGTTCCAGGTTCGCGGCCCTTGTGGAGGACGCATCGGACACCTCCTTGGAGGTTTATTGCGACTCTGACATCCCGTTTAACGCGGCATTGGAAGTGCTGGATTCGTCGATGGCTCCTGGCTGGTCGACGGTGGTGCGGAGAGGGCGGCGGACGATGAAGAGATGGCCTAGGATTTCTGGTCGGAGAACGGCTTTCCGACTCCGGCGTCGCGGTTTTGGGAGAATGTCTCTCCATCGCCCTCTATAGGTAAGGTTTTAGATGTTTGTGGTTGCAAGGATTCAGGCGAGACGGCGGCCATGCCAGTGGCGAACCCTAGCGCAGCTCCGGTGGTGGCCTCCGGTAAGCTGGGGCAACTTCGGGTGTCAGCTGCGCCGCCTGCTGCATCGTCATCTGGGATCCTGCTTCGTAGGAGTACAAGGGCTGGGACATAGCGGGGCCCCTGCCCACCATGGCGGACGTCACCGCCGGCGATCCTGGGCCAGTTCATCGACAAGGCAAAGAGGGTGGAGTCGGCGCTAGAGAGACCGTTGCCTTCGGGTTCGGTCAAGGCGGGATCGGGGCGTAGACATCGCGTCCGCTACATGGAGGTGGGTCCCCTATGCATGATTTTATGTGGGCCGGTTTGGCCCATGTCACGCGCTTCCTATGGGTCGACTCGCGGCATCACACTGCCTACTCCATTGACCTCGTCCGCAACCGCCGCATGGTTGCCTTCCTCGTTCTCCTCCCCATTGGCTTCCCCTTCGTCTCCGACAAGGTCTTCCTCGTCACACAGTTCCCCGTCGGTACTCTCGCCGGCCTCATCGCCTTCGTCGTTAGCACCAGTGGTTGCACAATCTCCTTCTCATGCGCCCGTGTCACCTACTTCGTCGTCGTTGCGGAGGTCGTGTTCGGCGCCGTCCCTGTCCAAGTCTCTCTGTTGAGGGTGGAGACCGATGCGTCCTCCATCCTTCGTCGAGGTAGCTGCTCTACCGCTAGTTCCTATGGCGGGCCATCATCCTCCTCATGGCCAGCCTCTGCCTCGTGGCTTTGGGCCCGTGGCGGCTGCTCCGCTAGGGTCTGCGAGGCCGCCGGCACCTGGGACTCCTGCGCCTGTGAGGCCGCCTTTCTCTCCATTCCTTGTTGCTTCTCAACGTCTCCAGCGATCGATGGTTGTTGCTTCGCCGCACCCGACTTCGCTCAACTATGTGTAGGGTTCGTTGCATAGAAAACAAAAATTTCTACCGCAAGGATGAATAAAACCAAGATCCAACCTATGGAAAAGCCAAGATCTAATCTATGATATCGGAGCAACGAGAAATAAGAGAGACTAACCCTCGAAGATCCAAAGCCTTAACGAGATCAGATCTCGTGGTTGATGTAGACGATCGTCCCGGTGCTGCAATCCGGCGCACTTCCGTCTCGGTCACACGTACGGTGCGATGACGTCCTTCCTCTCCATGTTCCAGCGGGCCGGAGGTGGTAGATCCTCGGAATCCCAGCAGACTTGCGGCGTAGTGGTGGTGCTGGAGGAAAATCCTACAAGGCTTCGCCAAGCCGGTGCAGGAATTATGAGGAGGAGGAGAGGTGGCGGCTAGGGTTGGAAGAAGGGTGGGTTGTGCCGCTGCCCTCCCCTCTTTATAGGGGGGAGGCCGGCCAGGTTGCCTTGGCCCCTCCTCCAAGCCCTAGGGTCGCCAAAAAGGGGGGGGACTTCCCCCCAAGTCTTCCCCCTTAGGGTTTCTCCAAAGCCCTGGGGGTTGGCCGGCATGGGCCTTGAGGCTGTGGTGCGCCTGGCCCATAGGGCTGGGATGCACCCCCTCGGCTCATGTGGCCCCTCCCGGGGTCATGGGCCCATAGGTGGCCCCCTCCGAAACCTTCTAGAAGCTTCCGCCTTCCACCGAAAATTCCCGAACTTTTCAACCCCAAAAATAACTTTCCTTATATGAATCTTATTCTCCGACCATTCGGACCTCCTCGTGATGTCCTAGATCCCATCCGAGACTCCAAACGGTCTCCAACTCATATTCTAGATCTACTATACGACATCGAACCTTAAATGTGTCACCCTACGGTTCGTGAACTATGCAGACATGATCGAGATTCCTCTCCAATCAATAAACAATAGCGGACCTGGAGATCCATAATGGCTCCCACATATTCAACGATAACTTAGTGATCGAATGAACCGTTAACATACGATACCGATTCCCTTTGTCACGCGATAATTTACTTATCCGAAGTTTGATCATCGTTATCTCTATACCTAGTTCAACCTTGTTATCGATAAGTACTCTTTACTAGTACCATGTTATGTCATCTCTTGTGACCTTGTCACATGCTTACAGAAAGCTAATTAGATGACATTCCACCGAGAGGGCCCCAGAGTATATATCTATTTGTCATTAGGATGGACAAATCCCACTCTTGATCCATACGCTTCAGCATCCTGCCGAATATGATGTGTTTATAAGCTTCCCATTGCAGGGTGGCGTTTCGATGTAATCAAAGTAACCATCCGGTGTAAGTGATTTACATGATCTCATGGTCGAAGGATTAGGTTACTATGTATCAATAGCAAGACGAACTTAATGACTTGATCTTATGCTACGCTTATTATGGGTGTGTGTCCATTATATCATTCTCCTAATGACATAACCTTATTATTAACAACATTCAATGTTCATGATCAGGAAACCATGATCATCTATTAATCAACAAGCTAGTTTAACAAGAGGCTTACTAGGGACTCTTTTATGTTTACATAACACACAAGTATTAATGTTTCCGGTTAATACAATTACAGCATGGGATGCAAACATTTATCATAAACACAAAGATAATAACCACTTTATTATTGCATGTTGGGCATATCTCCAACACTATGGTTGGGTTGCGGGGTTCCCGATGAGTTCTTATCCGCCGCGTGCTCAAATCCATGTTGCAATGGGGCAGTAGTAGGTTGGTGGGAGTGCTCAGGTGCAGGTGCCACAGCAGGGGTATTTTGCTCCGGGTGTAGTGCCGAAGTCTAAGAAGAGGAAAAAGAAAAAGGCACCGGCGAATCCAGCTAACCAGGGGGCAGCGGTCTAGGACCAAAGTTTTCAGGGTTTTGTTCAGCCAAGTCAGCACCACGGGCTTGCGTCACATGGGCAGTTGAATTCAGTTCAGGGGCAACCTCAGATGTTTCAGTTTCCTTACGTTCCTTCGGGTTACACAGAACAGGATCAGTTCCAGCCCCAATTTCACCAGATGTCTACTCCGTCGCTAGTTTTGCAGCATCCCTATGCACCTCATCCAAAGGCATCGGTGGTTGCTCCCAGTGTTCAACCTCAGGGTCATATGCCGGAGTCCTCGGTGGGGGCTATGGTGGGTGGAGTTGAAGTTCCCAATAATGCTGGTAAGTCCAAGAAAGGAGTATGGTGCTGGAAGTGTTCTAATAATTCGCACGTGTTTATAGATTGCAAGATCAAGCACTACTGTTATATTTGTGATAAGATTGCTCACCCGACTGTTTGATGCCCTGTTCTTAAGGTTCCTAGACTGTCAGGTTTTGTTGTTGGGGGAAAGCAAGAGAAGCAACCAACCCAAGGGGGAAAGTTCCATTCAAGATCTTCTCATTGCCAATGGATTGTTCGGTTTCCTCTACATTGTTAGACACACAACAACTAGAGGAAATAGAAGCATTTATATCATGGCAACAAGAAATAGCAAGCATATCACCATGACATTTAGATATAGCACATGATATGCAAGGACTATCAACACAAGCATGTAAATCATTTATAGTGCTAGATGTGTTAAAGTCCAAAGATGAAGCATTGCAATGAGATAAAGATGAAGGATCAACACTGCATTGTTCATCACCACTCACCTTGGAATTTCCTTGTGTCCTGGAACACATTCGTTAAGTGGATTTAAGTTCATCAAGACCAGAAGTGGAGTCATCCTCAATAATGCTGGACACATCATATTTTTCTTGAAGCTTTGTCCATAAATCATGAACGCTCCGGAAAGGCAAGATTGCAAAAATATCTACATTTCTCAAAGCATAAACAAGCACATTAGAAGCTTGAGCATCAAGATATAAATATTTCTCATCCTCTAAAGATAGATTTTGGGAATCCATCGGAGGATAAAAACATATATCTACAATTCGCTCCATATGAGGGTAAATGGCCCGAAATGACAATCCTCCGGAGGTTAATTTCCTTTCAGCATCTGACTAAGAATTACGAAATATTTGTTGCAAAAGATTATACTATTGTAGCAGTGTGAACTACTCCTCGCCAATGCACCGCCGGCTGACATGACCGTCACTTGTGAAAGGACATGGATACCGCCTACAGGGTGAATAGGCGGTTTAATTATTTTTACAAATATGGCTTTACAAATGCGTAATAAAATTAGCATTTAATTTGCTAAGCACAAAACCTATATAACTAGGGTTTACCTATGTGCACCAACAACTTATGGTAAGCAATACAATGTGATAGCAAAATATTATACTGGTGTAGCGTCGTGAGCTACTCCTCGTCAATGCCCGCCGGCAGCATTCCAATCCGGGTGACATGACCATCACTTTCTTCTTCCATCACCTTCGTTTTCCATCACATCCGCTGATGGTTTGTGGCAACGCCACTGAGCATCGTCACCGCCAACTTCTTTTAGCACCCTCGCTATCTTAGCACCATCGCAGGCCGCTCATAGCACCACCGATAACCTATGGTTCGAGAACAATATTCACCAAGATTAGACGAAACAAAGGCCAAACATCTTATTTCACGGGAAGGTTCCGAAGTCGAAGGGAGACGAAGATGGGCAGAGGGGGCCCCACACCACACAGGCGCGGGCCGGGCACAGCTAGCGCCACCAGGTGAGAGCGCCTGGTGCCCTCTTGCCGCCTCTTCGCCTATAAGCCCCTCAGTGACCTAAAACTTCGATACCAATTAATGAAAACAAGAAAGACTCCGGCGTCGCCGCCATGTGTGGAAACTCAATTCGGGAGACGAGAAGTCTCTGTTCAGAAGCATAGCCGCCAAGGACGAAGATGCCAGAATCATCTCCATCGACACAATACGCCATCTTCATAACCGTTCTTTGTCTCCCATAGTGAAAGGAGGAGTAGTTCTCCCTCGAAGGGCTCTACCGGTAGCTATGGTTAATCTCTCTCATGTACCTCAATGAGCTGCCTGACATGATTGAGATCCATATGATGAGCTTTGTATCACTATTAATCTATGTGCTACTCTAGTGATGTTATTAAAATAGTCTATTCCTCCTTCATGATGTAATGGTGACAGTGTGTGCATCATGTAGTACTTGGCGTAGGTTATGATTGTAATCTCTTGTAGATTATGGAGTTAGCTATTACTATGATAGTATTGATGTGATCTATTCCGCCTTTCATAGTGTAATGGTGACAGTGTGTATGCTATCAGTACTCGTTCTAAATTGCAAAAAGATCTATTATGCTCTAAAGGTTACTTAAATATAAATGCCGAATTTGTGGCGCTTGTTAACTCCCGCTTGAGCTCTTGTAGCCCTACACGATGAATGGTGTTTGTTATCAAACAAGAGGGTGTATGTAGCACAAGTGAGGAGAAGTTATTCATTTATGTGGTCAATGTTGAGAGTGTCCACTAGTGAAAGTAGATCCTAGGCCTTGTTTTCCAAATACTGACATCTAACATTCTTTGTTTCTTCATCTTCTTCTTCCTCCAATATTACCACCATCTATACACATGTTTTACTATCTCTTAATAGAGACTGGTACCTATACATCGACAAAGTGTATTAGGTGTATTGAGAGTTCTAAAGAACTGTATCTTAGTGGGGTTGCTTGAGAAGGACTATCTTTTGACCCTCCTGAGTTCGATAAACCTTGGGTGATTCACTTATGAGGCTTCTTGTTGTTCTGCAAACCTACTGCTCTTGGGCAGCTTCTTGTCTACAAGAATAGAAACTACGTGAGCTATCGGTTCCTGGAGACAAAATCACTCCAAATGCCACGAAGGCTCACCATATTGTCCTCGAGAATTTCCATCAAAAGGGATGTCCTCGATCCACTATGGAACCTTGAGGTCACGAACCCGCACAAGGCAAACTCCACAGCAATTGGAGGCTCCCAAGTACCGCCACAAAGGCCTTGACTTGAGGAATCTCACAACTTAATTGGAGGGCCCCAAGAAGCACCACAAAGACAACTAAGCCATCTAGGGTCCAAAGACCCAGAGGAATAAACTCCAGGAACAAACTCCCGAAGTGAATGTCTCACGAACTTTCTACCGTAGGATAACGTAGCATAGAAAACAAAAATTTCTACCGTCGAGAACGCAATCAAGCCAAGATGCAATCTAGAAAACGGTAGCAACGAGGGATTATCGAGTCTCACCCTTGAAGAGATTCCAAAGCCTACAAAAGATGAGGCTCTTGTTGCTGCGGTAAACGATCACTTGCCGCTTGCACAAAGCGCGTAGAAAATCTTGATCACGGCGCCACGAACAGGCCGCACCTCCGTGCTCGGTCACACGTTCGGTT
Source organism: Lolium multiflorum (assembly GCA_030979885.1). Classification (NCBI taxonomy): domain Eukaryota; kingdom Viridiplantae; phylum Streptophyta; class Magnoliopsida; order Poales; family Poaceae; genus Lolium; species Lolium multiflorum. Next base: position 208,642,377 of record CM061749.1, read on the forward strand.
GTTGATGAAACGACGTCCACCTCCCCGTTCAAGGCGGAGGTAGTGGCTCCTCTTGAATCCGACGACACGACGGCGTGGTGTCGATGGCGGTGGAGAAATCCGGCGGAGCTTCGCTAAGCGTGCGGGATATGGTGGAGGAGGCGGGCGCTAGGGTTTGGGGAGAGGGTGGCGCCACTAAGGGGGCGGCCAAGGTGGTGGCTTTGGTGTGACCGGCCCCCTCCCCTCATTATATTGGTGGAAGCCCCAAGTGTTGGACTACAAGTCTCCAAAATAAGACCCGAACCCAAAGCCTTCCATCATGGTGGGAAACCTTCCCAAACTAGGATTCCCACTAGAGGTCGGAATTCCACCTTCCATGGCCGGCCCCCTAAGGGGGGGTCCACTTGGGACTCCACCCCACTAGGTTGGCCGACCATGGAGGTGGAGTCCATGTGGACTCCACCTTCCTAGATGGTTTTCTTCGGACTTTTCTAGAACCTTCTAGAACCTTCCATAGAACCTTCGAATCATTTTAATTCACATAAAATGACATCCTATATATAGATCTTATTGCTCAGGACCATTCCGGAACTCCTAATGATGTCCGGGATCTCATCAGGGACTCCGAACAAATATTCGAACTCCATTCCATATTGAAGTTCTACCATTTCAACATCCAACTTTAAGTGTGTCACCCTACGATTCGCGAACTATCTGGACGTGGTTGAGTACTCACTCCGACCAATAACCAATAAGCAAGGATCTGGAATCCCATGTGGGCTCCATATTCGCGATGACTTTGAAGTGATCAGATGAATACGTTCACATACGATACCAATTCCTTTGTCACGTGATATTTTACTTGTAGGGTTTGATCGCCGATTATCACTATACCTTGTTCAACCTCGTCCTACGACCGAGTACTCTTTACTCATGCCGTGGTATGTGGTCTCTTATGAACTTATTCATATGCTTGCAAGACATTAGGCGACATTCAAGAGAGGGCGGTATATCTGCTCGATCATCCGGGATGGACAAATCCAACTGTTGATCCATACCTCAACTCATACTTTCGGATACTTAATCCACTTTATAACCACCCATTCGCAACGTTGGCATTTGATGTGATCAAAAGTACCTTTCCGGTATAAGTGATTTACATGATCTCATGGTCATAAGGACTGGGTAATTGTAAGCTTATAGCAAATAACATAATGGCGTGATCTTATGCTATGCTTAATTGGGTGTGTCCATTACGTCATTCACATAATGATATAATCTTGTTATTAATAACATCAATGTTCATGATTATGAAACTAATCATCTATTAATCAACAAACTAGTTAAGAGGCTTACTAGGGACTCTTTGTTGTTTACATATCACACATGTATCAATGTTGAGTTAATACAATTATAGCATGGTATATAAACATTTATCATAAACACAGATATATATAACCACTTTTATTGTTGCCTCTTGGGCATATCTACAACGGTCTCCCGCTTGCACTACATTCGATAATCTGGAGTGCATTTGTAGTGCCCTTTGGCGATGCACGGTGTTGGTCATGCTTTGCCCTAGGAAGGCTTTAGTCATGGATGTTGCTACATTCAGATCAGTGTGTACTCTGCAAATCTTTACTTCTCCATCTTAGATGTACTCGCGAATCGAATGATAACGCGACAGTATGCTTCAGCCTCTTGTATGACCTTGGTTCTTGTGCATTAGCGATGGCACCCATTTACAGTAGATGACTAGTGGGTCAATGCACTAGGAACCACACGAGCTCTACAGTGAACCTCTTCATCCATACCGCTTAAATCGACCTGGAAACCCTTATATTACTCAGGTCATTGAGATTCACTTGCGTCTCTTCCAACCGAGCTTGCCCAGCTTCTGTGACACCATTCAATATAAACACGTACCCAGGCTGTGACGACTTAGAGTCATCGGGATCGGTGTTCCAACTTGCATCGGTGTAACTTGTTACACCGAGCTCATCTCCATAACAAAGAAACATATCCTTAGTTCTTTCAGTACTTTAGGATATTCTTGACCTTAATCCGATGTTCCATTCCTGGATCACTTTGATGTCTGCTAGTCAAACTAACAGCATGTGCTATATCAGGTCTTGTACATAGCATGGCATACATGATGAGCCTATGCCGGGGCATAGGGGATCTGACTCATCCTTTCTCTTTCTTCTGTCGTAGCGGGACCTTGAGTCTTACTCAAGGCCTTGCACAGTAACATGAGTGAAATCCTTTCTTACTTTAAGTCATTTACTTCTTTGGGAATTTTGTCCAGAGTATAACTCTTGTGATAGCCCCTATTGAGCGTCTTGATCTATCTCTATAAATCTTGATGCTAATATATATGATGCTTCACCAAGGTCTTTCATTGAAAAACTATTATTCAAATAACCTTTTTTACACTGCTTAATTTCTATATCATTCCTAATCAATAATATGTCATCTACATATGATATCAGGAGCCACAGAGCTCCACTCACTTTCTTGTAAATACGAGCTTCTCCACATGACACTGTATAAACCGAAGTCTTTGATCACCTTATCAAAAGCGTCGGTTCCAACTTCTTGATGCTTGCTTGAGTCCATAGATTGAGCTGAAGTTTGCATACTTTATTAACATTTTTAAGATCGACAAAACCTTTGGGTTGTACCACATTACAACTCTTCTCAATGTCTCCATTAAGGAGCGCCGTTTTACATCCATCTGCAAAATCTCATAATCGAAAAATGCAGCTATTGCTAACAAAATCCTCTGCCAAAGTCTCGCTACGGTGAGAAAGTCTCATCGTAGTCAGCACCTTGTGGGAAACCCTTTGCGACAAGTTGCGGCTTTATAGACGATAATATTACCATCAGCATCTATTTTTCTCTTGAAGATCCATTTGTTCTCAAACAGCCTTTCGGCTATCGGGTAAGTCTACCAAAGTCCATACTTTATTATCATACATAGATCCCATTCCATTTCGGATTTCATGGCTTTTGCCATTTGTTGGAATCTGGGCTCATCATCGCTTCTTCATGCGTCGCAGAGTCTTCATCATTATCCTGATCATGACATTTAGACAAAGGTCATACCAATCGGAGTGGCCGTTCCTTGTCGGTACTGAGGATCGTGCTTTATCTCATTTGAAGTTTCTTGATCATTATCATTGGCTTCTCTGTTCTTCAGTGTAGGTGGCACGGGAACATCTTCGATGCTTTGCGCTACTGCGATCCAGCAGTAGGATTCTTCAATCATGAGTTCACACTATTCGATCCACTTCTTTATTGAGAAATTCTTTCTCAAGAAAGGTTCCATTCTTAGCAACAAAGATCTTGCCTTCGGACCTGTATAGAAAGTGTACCTATAGTTTCCTTAGGGTATCCTGTGAAGACGCATTTCTCGCTTTGGGTTCTAGCTTGTCGGTTGTAACATTTTTTACATAGGCTTCGCAACAAACTTTTAGGAACGACAGCTCAGGTTTCTTATTAAACCATAATTCATAAAGTGTCGTTTCCATGGATTTTGATGGTGCTCTATTTAAAGTGAATCCGGCTCTGTCCCTAATGCATAACTCCAAAATGATAAAGGTAAATCAGTAAGAGACACATAGAACGAATCATATCTAAAGAGAGTTCGATTACGACGTTCGGACACCGTTGTGGTGTTCTCGGCGGTGTCAATTGTGAAAGTATTCAGCATTTCTTTAAATGTGCCAAACTCATAACTCTCAGATATTCACCTCAGCGATCAGATCGTAGAAATTTAATCTTCTTGTTCGTTGATTTTCTACTTCTTTGGATTTCTTAATGTAGTTTAAGTTTATGTTTCATTAAATAGATATACCCATGTCTACTCAAATCTTCGTGAAAGTAAGAACATAACGATAACCACCTCGCGATGCTACACTCATTGTCCATGCACATACATGTGATTTCCAATAAGTGAGTAGCTAGCTCCATCATACCAGAAAATGGAGTCTTAGTCATTCCCATTAGACATGCTTAGCATCTATCAAGTGACTCAAAGTCAAGTGGTTCAAGTCACACATCGGTATGGAGTTTCTTCATGCGTTTCACTCAATATGACCAAGATGACAGTACCACATATAAGTAAAATTATCATTCAATTTAATTAATTTAGCATCAATGTTATGAACATATGGTATCACTACTATCGAGATCTAACAAAAATAAGCCATTCTTTTCAGGTGCTAGGCCATAAAAGATATTATTCATAAAAAAATGAACAACCAAATAGAACAAGACTTGAATGAATAACCGTCTTGCATAAACAAGATCGAGATATAATGTTCATGCAGGTACCAAATAACAATTATTTAGGCTTAAAACTAATCCGAAGGTAGATGTAGAAGTGTCGACGGCCCGATCACGCCGACTTTGGATCCATTCTAACGCCAGCGCGTAGTCACTTCATCCTTCGGTAGTCTTCCGTTTATTCTTTAGTTCCTGTTTGAGTTACAAATACCGGAAACAGCCAGAACCACAAATACCCAGGTACTAGTACGCGAACCAGTGAGATAAACATCTATAACATGTATATCGGATATACCTTCTTTATTCTTCTTGACAGGCCGCTCTTCGGATCCGCCCCGAATACTTGGGTCAAACCCGGTGTCCTTTCTCCTTACGTATGCTTTCGACATCGGGCTTAGGGCGGACTTAGGGTTTCACGGGAGCGTGGCAGCTTTCTTGCCACTCTTCTTGTTCTTGCCTTTAAACTGCCCTGTTTCTTGAAGTTGGTGGTCTTGTTGACCATCAACACTTGGTGCTCTTTCTTTATTTCAATCTCAGCAGATTTTAGCATGGCAAAGAGGTTCGGGTAACTCTTTGTTCATATTCTGCATATTGTAATTCATCACAAAATTCTTATAACTAGGTGGCAGTCAGTGAGGACACGATTAATCCCCAGGCTGTTGGGAATCACTATTCCCAAGTCAGTGTCGCATGCCGGTCATGGCGAGCATGTGCTCACTACTGGAGAGCTGCCTTCTTCCATCATGCGGTGAAGAAGTGTTTCGATGCTTCATGGCATTCCACGACGCATGAGTCTCAAAAATAGTCTTTAACTCATTGATTAACTCATGTGGATCGTGGTGTAAGCGTTTTTGGTCGGCTGGACTACAGGGATAGCTGCCCAGACTTGAAATCACAAGGTTTTAAAATTAATAAACATTCTTTACTTCATCGGTTTCCGTTTCTGCAGGAGAGTCACCTAGCGGTGCATCAAGCACATATTGCAGGTTTCCGCCATTGAGGAAAATCCTCACATGTCGGAACCAGTCGGTGAAGTTGCTTCCATTGTTCTTAAGCTTTCTTTCTCTAGGAACTGGTTAAAATTGATTGGAGACGCCATATCTACAACATATTTACCAATAGTTTAGACTAATGTTTATGATAAATTAGTTCAAATTTTAATTTAACAAAAATTAAAAACTAGGTGAACTCCCACTCAAAACAATATCCTCGCATTGTCTTAGTGATCTCACGAACCAAATCCATCCCTATGCCCGATCACCACGAGACAAGATGTAATTTCAATGGCGAACACTCAAAGTGTTCATCCTTATCAATCATATGATTCATGCTCTACCTTTAGGTATCACGTGTTCCGAGACCGTGTCTTGTACATGCTAGACTCGTCAAGGCCACCTTAGTATCCATGTGCAAAACTGTCTTGCACCCGTTGTATCATGCACACTTGTTGATTCTATCTTTTAGATCATCACGAGATGCTTGAAGCGACAAGTCTTGGCAACGGTGCTGCTAAGGATGAACACTTTATTATCTTGAAATTTTAGTGAGAGGAATCATCTTATAATGCTACCGTCGCGATCTAAGCAAAAATAGATGCATAAAAGGATTAACATCACATACAATTCATATGATATGATATGACCCTTTTGTCTTTGCGCCTTCAATTTTCATCTTCAAAGCACGGACATGATCTCCATCATCAACGGGCATGATCTCCATCATCGTCGGCGAAGCACCAAGGTCAATGGTGCCGTCTTCATGATCGTCTCCATGTAGCAACTATTACCACTATTTGAAGTACTACTCAACATGAAATTTAAAGGCAACCATAAGGCTCCGGTTGCACAATACAATAATGATCATCTCACACATAGTCATCATCACATTATGGCCATATCACCTCACCAAACCCTAAAAACAAGTTAGGCGTTCTCTAATTTGGTTTGCATATTTTACGTGGTTTAGGGTTTCGGGGTCAGATCCAATCTACCTACGAACATCATACAACGGTGATACTAGTGTTGTCAATAGAGAGAGTAAATTGAATCTTCACAATAGTAGGAGAGACAGGACACCCATAAAGCCACTTATGCAATACAAGTTGCATGTCAGCCTTAGTAAGTCTTGTGAACGCGGTCATGTAAAGTTGGCCCGAGCCGCTTCATCCCACTATGCTACAAAGATGCAAAGTACTCAAGCTAAAGATAACATAGCATCAACGCCCACAAAACCATTGTGTTCTATTCGCATACATCTATGCATAGACACGGCTCATATACCACTGTAGGATAACCTAGCATAGAAAACAAAAAATTTCCTCGGCGAACACGCAATCCAAGCCAAGATGCAATCTAGACGGTAACAACGAGGATGCTCGAGTCTCACCCTTGTAGAGATTCCAAAGCCTACAAGATGAGGCTCTTATTTATAGGTAGGCAGTCATGCCGCTTGCAAGCGCGTGAAGATCTTGATCACCCGACACGAGCGGGCGGCCTCCGTGTGCTCGGTCCATCGTTCGGTTGTTGATGAAGGCGACGTCCACCTCCCAGTTCCGGTGGTGCCCAGGAAATATTAGCTCCCTCTTGAATCAGTGACACGACGGCGTGGTGTCGGTGGCGGTGGAGAAATCCGGCGAAGCTTGCTAAGCGTGCGGGATATGGTGGAGGACGGGCGCTAGGGTTTAGGGGAGAGGGGTGGCCGGCCACAAGCCCCTTCAAAGCTTTGAGCAATTAGGCCCCTCCACTATGCCCCTCATTATATGGTGGAAGCCCCAAGTGTTGGACTACAAGTCTCAGAATAAACCGAACCCAAAACCTTCCATATGGTGGGAAACCTTCCCAAGCTAGGATTCCCGCTAGAGGTGGGAATTCCACCTACCATATGGGGGGGTGGCCGGCCCCTTATGGGGGAGTCCACTTGGGACTCCACCCACTAGGGTTGGCCGGCCATGGAGGTGGAGTCCCATGTGGACTCCACCTTCCTAGGGGTGTTCTTCCGGACTTTTCTAGAACCTTCTAGAACCTTCCATAGAACCTTCCGAATCATTTTAATTCACATAAAATGACATCCTATATATGAATCTTATTATCCGGACCATGCGAACTCCTCGTGATGTCAGGGATCTCATCCGGGACTCAAACAACAATTGAACTCCATTCCATATTCAAGTTCACCATTTCAACATCCAACTTTAAGTGTCACCCTACGGTTCGCGGAACTATGTAGACATGGTTGAGTACTCACTCAGACCAATAACCAATAGCGGGATCAGGATCCATAATGGCTCCCACATATTCAGCGATGACTTTAGTGATCGAATGAACCATTCACACTCGTGTAATTCCACTGTCCTGCGATCTTTTACTTGTCGGTTTGATCATAGAGTACATCACACTATACCTTGTTCCTTTCGTCTCGACAAGTACTCTTTACTCGTCTTGAAGTGGTATGTGGTCTCTTATGAACTTATTCATATGCTTGCAAGACATTAGGCGACATTCCACCGAGAGGGCCCACAGTATATCTATCAGTCATCGGGATAGACAAATCCCACTGTTGATCCATATGCCTCAACTCATATTCATAATCCCACCTTTATAACCACCCATTCCCAACATTAGCGTTTGATGTAATCAAAGTACCTTCCATTATAAGTGATTTACATGATCTCATGGTCATAAGGACTAGGTAACTATGCTTGAAAGCTTATAGCAAATAACATAATGACGTGATCTTATACTTTCGGCTTAATTGGGTGTGTCCTTTACATCATTCACATAATGATATAATCTTGTTATTAATAACATCCAATGTTCGTGTTAGGAAACTAATCATCTATTAATCCACAAGCTAGTTGAGGTTTACTAGGGACTCTCTTTGTTGTTTACATATCACATGTATCAATGTTTCAGTTAATACAATTATAGCATGGTATATAAACATTTATCATAAACATAAAGATATATAATAACCACTTTTATTATTGCCTCTTGGGCATATCTCCAACACTTTCACCACTACGTATCACCGCGGAGAAGTCCAACCGATGCATCTAATGCAATGGCAAGAACACCACAAAAGATGGTCGGATCATTATCTCTCAAATTCCAACAAAGCTACAAAAGATATTGGGGAATTAAGAGAGGAAGAACAAATAGAGGAGGAAGACCAAATTTCTTGAAGACCTAGATCTAGTGGATTCCCCTCACAAAGAGAGGGATTTGTTTGGTCAAGATGTAGATCGAGATCTCCTCTATCTTTTAGTCAAATATGAGCAAGAATCATGGAGGTATTAGAGGGAAAGGAAGCTTCCCAAAGTCCACAATGGAGGATAGAGAGAGAAAGAGAGAGAGAGAGAGAGAGAGAGAGAGAGAGAGAGCAAGAGAAGCAACCATCCAAGGGGGGAAGGGGGGCTTTATAGACCCACCCCTACGAAATATTACCGTTTTAGGCATTTTAGACCGGAGATTCCGACCTAGAGGGCCGGAGACTCCGCCCCTGCCCATAATGGGTGCAAGGAATGCTTCGAAACTGAGAAAAAACTGTGTTCGGACCGGAGTTTCCGGCCCCAAAGATCGGACTCTCCGGGCCCCATACTTGTAGCAAGGCAGAAAAAGCTGAAACTGAAACGACCATAACTTGAGCATCCGAACTCCAATTTTGATGATGTTGGGCTTGTTGGAATCAGAACAAAGATCTCTATAAGATCACACAGAGAACCATTATAGTCCAACAAGGGAGCATAAGAGCAAATGGGTCAAGGTTTAATCTATCTATAAGAGACAAACCGGTAATACCTCCAATATGCAAAATGCAACAACTTGAGTTAGGAAACTCAGATTTAGGTGAAAACAATTTTGTCGTAAATAGGATGACAAGAGATACCACACAAGGAGTGAAGAACTTAAGAACAAGTGGGGTAGATTTTTCTACGAATTTTAGAGCAAATCCTACACGAGAAACCGAGAAAAACTCCAATATCGAAAACGCAACAAGTGATTCATGCGGAATCCGGTTTCGATGAACTAGAGCTTGTCATGAGAATAAGCACAAGCTATAAAACACCATATGTATAAGATACAAATAACAACCAAGAACTATCATACAAGGATGCAAATGTTTTAGCTCTCTCTCCGAACGATACGATCGAGTTACTCACTCGAGAGGCCTGATGACCCACAAGTATAGGGGATCGCAACAGTCTTCGAGGGAACTAAAACCCAAATTTGTTGATTCGACACAAAGGGAGCCAAAGAATACTTATAAACCTTAGCAACTGGCACATAAAAAAGCACTAGCAACGGGGGTGATGTGAAAGCAGTGGTAATATGATGCGGCGCCAAAAAATAGTTGGTACTACTTTGATGGCGTGTTGACAGGGAAATGTGATGCGGCAGTAATATGAGAAAAATAGTAACACAGCAGTAGCAGTAACACAGAGGAGATGGCACTGGAAAATATCCCAGCGCGCAGTTTATTGAAAAGAAATGATGATGAAATAAAGGATAGGGGTTCCCAGCTGTCTACACTAGTGGTAACTCTGAGATAACAAGTGTTGGATGAACAAATTATAGGCGGGGCAATTGATAGAATTGAATTTAGTATTAGACAAAATATCCGGTCTATTAATATCGTGAGCATGTTTTCCATATATGATCATACGTGCTGTAATGAGAAACTTATAACATCTTTCGTCCTACCGGCCCATTTAAGTGGGCCTCCAGGGAAACTCTTTTGGTAATTAGGTACTCAGCAATGAAACATAAGACAAAGCATTAACACTTGGTGAAAACATGTGATCCTCGCCTCAAAACCATCCTCCCGTTATCCCAATTAAGAGTCACTTTGGGGCTATCGGGTTAGGACAAAGACATGTGCATACAATTTGTAGATACAATCTAAACAACAATTATAGAGCCTAGATCTAAGATCATGCCACTCGTGCACTAGTGGCAAGCATTAAACATAACAATATTGCAGCAACAAATACTTCACAAAAACTTATAAGATATATTGAACATAATTGATTAATCCATCGGATCCCAACAAACACAACCGCAATTACATCATATGGATCTCAATCATGTAAGGCAGCTCATGAGATCATTGTGTTAAAGTTACATGGGAGAGAGTACCATCTATCTAGCCAAGAACCCATAGTCCCTACAGGGGGTACTCTAGTACATCATGGTCGAAGTGGAGCGGTGGAGTCGTGGCGATGGCTCAGGGCCTCCCGTCCGTGGGAATGCGGAGCAGAGACTTGTCCCGAGCTTGGTTTCGGCGATGACGCGGCTATGGAACTTTTCGTGGACGGAGGGTGATATCTTTTGGAGTTTTATGTCGAGAGGGTCTTATAGACAAGAGGTGACGCGAGGCGCCCAGGTGCCTGCCACCCCAGCGCGGCCGGGGCACAGGCGCTGGGCCTGGTGGCTGCCAGTGGCTAACCCGTCTCCCCTCCTGGCTCCCGAGGTCTTCTGGTATATTAGAATTTCTATGATTTTCAGAATTTTCAGAACCCTTTCTTTAGACATTACACTGCACATAATGCATGGAACATAATAAACATGGCAGTATGCTTTGTGGCACTTTTTAATAGGTTAGTCCAATAAATGTCATAAAATGATGCACAGTGCACATAAAACATAGAGAAATTGGTGTAAAACAAGCATGGAGCATCAAAAATTATGAATATGTTTGGGACGTATCAAAAGCTTAAATCCTGCTCGTCCTCGAGTAGGTAAGTGATAACAAACAAATAATTTTGAAGTGACATGCACCTTCAAAGTTCAAAGGATGACTAAATACAAATAATTTAAGAACAAGTAATAACACATTCATGATTCAATCAATCATAATTTTGGGACCATGCACATAAAACTAAGAATGACAACTATGCTCTCTTAATGGTGCATGAACTTAGAAGATGAA